>CM076578.1:808930224-810130224 GCA_034641835.2 Pinus albicaulis | reverse complement strand
ACAAAGGGGAATCAATATATTGACTCAAGAGGAACCTTGTATTGGGAGATGTGTAGGCCTTAGATATAAACATGTCAATATTTTGACATGGTAAAATTACATAAAAGATTAAAATTAAATTAAATAAAAGTGAGATCAAATAGTAAATTTAATGATGGAGGTTATTTGCCTCAAGCTTTTCACAACCCATGGGTTTTCCAATCTATTTTTCTATAATGATCAAATTACATTAAAATAAAATGAACTTTAAATAAAATTTCAAAACTTTAAAATACAATAATATTAAATTAAAAAAAAAAGTAAAACCAAGAATCAAAATAAAATTAATAAAATAGTAAATCTATGGATGGAGATTTTTGGACTTGAGTTTTTCACAACCATATATTTTTCCATGCTATTCTTCTCTTATAGTCAAATTACCTAAAATAAATAAATAAATAAAATAAAATTTAATTTTAACAAATTAAAATAAAATAAAATAAATAAAAACTATAATTAAGATAAAATTGAGATAAAATAGTAAATTTATGGATGAAAGTTTTGGGATTTTCTTCCATGATTTTTGTTTATAATGTATTTTTTTTTAAAGATATTTAATGTAAGTCATTAATTGCAACAAAAACTTAGTTTATAATGTAGCTTATTTAAATATATTCTTAGCTAATATAAGATAATAATTACAACAAAAAAATTTATGTAATTCAAAATAAATACTAATTTCCATAAAAAAAAAAAAAAAATAGCAATCAATTTTCAAAATTTGACCAGGAAAACCAATCAATAAATAAAGTCGCAGTACTTAAAAACTCTATGACTATGAAATGCATATTAAAATAAAATCTTTTGCATCCAATCCTACATTTTGTTTTTTTGGTTAACATTAAAATTTAAATTTATTGGAGTTTGTGAATTTAAACTATATCAACAGTTGGTTCTAACCTCCCAATCAAAATTCACTGAAATATGTTTGTCACTTGTTTAACTTATATATATTAAATCAGCCTAACTCTCAATCTGTCAAATTGCTCAAATAGGAAGGTGCAAACTTTATTCAAGTTTTATGCACCATACAAGATTTGACCCTCTAAATCCCTGATAAACAAAGACCTAATTCATCTAGTTGCAAATATTCCATCCTTTTTACATTAAAAAAATATATATATAATTAAAAATAATAATAATAAAAGTAAACCTTGAAAATATTTAAACATGCACAATGAAAAAGATTTGACCCTCTAAATCCCTGATAAACAAAGACTTAATTCATCTAGTTGCAAATATTCCATCCTTTTTACATTAAAAAAAATATAATTAAAAAATAATAATAAAAGTAAATCTTGAAAATATTTAAACATGCACAATCAAAGCACTTAGCAACGCGGAACCATTGCGAAATATTCCAGATCCCCTCGGCAAGAAGTTCAAATAGTGTGAGTGCAAGCCAGCCACACTATTTGAGTTGCCCGATCTGATCAATCCTGTAACACCATACCGCGCCGCCAGCCAGCGTCCTTGTACTTCTGGTACACTGTCAGGTGCAATATACATGTAGGCCATCACTGTCAATATATAGGAAAAATATTAGGAATAAAATTACTTGGGATGCATATCCCAGAAATATTGGCAATAAAAAACCTTGGATGTAGCTCGGAAATAATAATATAGTAATACCTAAAAGTATGAGCAAAAAGATGAAACACAAAGCACCATTAATCTGCAAAAATCGACGGTCGGAGTCGTCGCAAGTGCAAGTGCAAGTTGAAAAGTGTGGACAGGACAACAATATTCTGAGAGAACAAAACAACCTTCCCAAAGTGTCGTTTCATCTGGATCACTTGATAATGGTATCTCTTTTATTTAATTGCAGCGTCCATGTGTAAAGCACCTCGCAATCATATTAGTCATGCATTAAAAGATGTAGCGCTGTCTATTCTCCCAGCGACTTACATCGTGTCTGTTTCCTCTCCCGCAGACAATGGGCACGGCATATCTTTAAAAGGCTGCATTTTATTTTAAACGGTTTAGAACCGAATGATAGGGTTTACGTTTTCTCTTGGTTTGTTATGAAATTCAGTAGGCTTTTGTAGTATCTTGTCAAGCCTACATAATTAATATTTTAAGGATTTTCAACATCATGAATCTATATATTTATCTTCATGAAGCTCCATAATTATTTATATATTATGTATCCATTAAGAATTAAAACATTTAAATTGCGACGAGGATTCCTTGCACCAGATAATAGTAAATTCTTTAATGGAGAGTAAGTAGAGATCAACTAGTGCAAGTATATGTTCTCCGGCAGAATAATACATTACATGATTGCTGTGACTATCATTAGATCAATCAAATGCGGTCGCTAACATGGGCCCTCTTTTAAGTTTATGCCTCAGCCTTGAACTTAAAATTGCAGAACAAGGCACTTTGTCCATCACTAAGTCATACCGCAACAATTATAAAGTAATAATCTTGTCAATGCATGTAGCAAATAATGGAATGTTTTCGTTTGTGTGATCACTAGGAGGCATGTACCATCTATGGTGTCAAATAAAGAATCATGAGAAAATATATTTACAACTTTGATATCATTGTTAAATTAATTACATTTACAAGTTTGATGTGATTGTTTAACTTAAGGATGTATGATTGCAGTAGATTGATCTTCGTTTTTGTGTTAGAAAAGAGTTAATATAATCTTATTTATTATTATTATTTATGTTGTTTACAAATTTTACAAGTTTGTTATATTAATTTGAGTGTTTTGTGTTAGAAAATGGTTAGTATAATCTTATTTATTATTATTATTTATAATTTTTTTGAAGTGGTATATTGATGTTTTTTTAAGTGGTATATTAGTTTATAATAGATGTATGAGAAAAGAAATTTTATTAGTTTATAAAATTTATTTAGTATATATAGTTAATTTAATATATAATGTAAAAGTACCAAATATAGAAAATAAATTTAGTTTTTAAGAACATGTAATTATTATTTATTATTTATGAAAAAATAATATGAGATGTTATTAAATATATATAGTCAATTTAACATTCTTTGTAAACATATGAATATAGAAAATTAAATTAGGGTTCAAAATATATAATTTGTATTGATGGAAATTTGGCATAACTAGAAAAAAAAAATGATATTATCATTCTTTCTCTAAAATATAATACATATGATGGTTATGACACATGTTTAGTATTTGTGGCATGTAAATTTTTGAAATAAATTTCTATGGTTGTAAACTACTATTAGTTTTCGTGGGTAAGTTTTTCCATATTTTTAATATTAATGTTATATGTTTTAAAATTACTAAAGTGAGTGAATCTTTGAAATTAGGATTCCAAACTTGAATTTTTAAGTTTTGAGTTTCATTTATCTCTATATTCTTTTTCTTCTTCTCAACTCTTTGAAACTAGTAAAGGTAGAGGAATTAATTCACACAACCATTTTACAAGTGAGACCACTTTGGAAAATTGGGATCTAAAACATTTTGCAAGCATTTTGAAGCATCAAAAAAAACTTTGTGGGGGGTTAAACTTTGTCACTTTACTGTAAGGCCATTTATTACTATTCTACACATAAATATCTTTCTAGTGGTGTAATAATTGTCTCAATTGGTGTTTGTATGCAAAATTTATGCCACTCAAAAGTTGAACTTCTTGTTTTTGCAACCACAATTCAAGAGGATGCCACATAAACCCCCATTACTCAAGGAATTGACACTATCCATATAGTCATAATGAAGAGAAATCAAGAAGAGTCAATGGTGTAACTCCAATTGAGAGTTTCATGAGTCAAATCAAACTAGTAGTCACCTATCAGGTTGTTTTATAACCGAGCCACTAGGAGGAAAATGGGTTTCCTTAATTTTGAGTATATATTGTTCTGTAGAGGAGCATAGTACTCATGAGGGATAAAGAAAGAGAACAGAAAGAGTATTTATACAATGTAGTAGCCCATAGACCATGGGCCTTACTTCTTTTCACTCATATCCATTTTCTATTTAGAGAAAGAGAGGAGAGTGACCTCACATTCTTGTTGTGTTTTCCCCTTAGAACTTTGGTTTGAATATATCTTTTGTCAATCATGGTTTGTGAGTTTTTATTTCACTGTTCTCTATTTTCAGCATAATTATAATTTTTATGCATACACAATAAACAATAATCTACAGATCCAAAAATTTAAAGGGAAATAACCCTTATTGTATAGATTTTAGATTTTTAAGAATAATTTTTCACATCAATTGTCACAAAATTTTGCTTAGAATATCCATGGAAGCTTATAGATCGTACTAGTATCAGAGCAGGTTTCATTTAGTATATTGTGGATAGTTTTAGGGAATTTAGACTAGTTAATCCAAAAGTTATAAAACCTTAGTCATGGCCGCAGTATCTATGAATAACCATGATGATCTTGTTAATGAAAGTTTCTAATGGTTGGAAGCACAAGTTACAAATATAAGTCATTCTATGAATCTCCTCATGGAGTTCTTGACCAATAAGCTTAGGTTATTCATAGAATATGGGGGTTATAACATAAAAGACCAATGAGAGGGGATATCAGGAGATTGTAAAGAAATAGAGAAAAAGAGAAGAAAAAGAATAAAAAAATATCGACCTAATTTGTGTATGGTGAACCATTCAAATTCCCTGTTCAAAATGGAAGAAAAGGTTTATGTCAAGCCATACCAAGGTGAGATTGATACTTTGAAGCTAAATCACTCGTTGCAGCAATTAGAATTTTATTTTAGTGTTCATCATATGGAGAAAGAACATAAGATTTCGTTTGTGTGGACAAAATTAGAGGGTCACGCTCTGACTTGGTGGGCAAGAAACACAAAAACCTTGACATTGGAGGGATATCCTCTAGTGAATAAGTGGGAGGAGTTTAAAACCCTCATACACAAAAATTTTACCCTATTGGAGATGTAAAGGAAAAATGTATGCAGTGGAACTACTTAACGAAGAAGCAAGGGAAGAATGTACAAGAGTGCACCACAAAGTCACAAAAGTTGGCCATAATTTTCAATATCTCTCGAAGGAACATAGATGTACTCCTCAAGTATTTGTGGGGTCTACCTAGCTATATGTAGAAGCAAGTGAGGTTGTTCAAGCCTAGATAACTAGAGGAGCCTTGTGTATAGGCACAATACCTAGAGAGCATAGCCCAAAATAAAAGGAAATCAAGTAGATCAAATCATAAGAAGAAACATGATGCTTATAAGGCGGGGATGAAGAAGTGGAAAGGGGGGTAAGATAAAAATATAATAACCACAACATGCTAGTACAAGGATCCCAACAACCACTATAACCGTTGTAATGTTGATGTCCATGGAAAGGACAAGTGATGTAATTTTCATATAAAGCCTAACCTGAAGAACAAAAAGAAAGGTAATTAGAAGAAGAGTGTCATGGACACTAATTCAAGCAACCAAGTTGAAAGCAACATGGAGATGGATGAGAAAATCGTTTATATCTCAAAGTAGAAGGAGGAGAATTTGAGTAACCTTTCGCAACAAGAAGGAAAACAAATTATGAAGCTCTTTGAAATAAAGATATAAGTCAATAAGAAAAATGTTGATGCTCTGTTTGACTCATGATCACTAGAAAATATCATTGCAAAAAAGTTGGTCAACAAATTAGGATTGGAATTTCGCGATCATACAAACCCATTTCCATTGGGACAGATAAATAACAATGAAAATTTAAAGGGAAAAAATATTGCATTGTCATATTTGGTATGAGTGCTAATTTTATTGATGAAGTAGAAGTAGGTGTAGTTTCCCTTTATGTATGTGGAGAGGTATTTGGAAGTTTATACATCTACATGTGAGATGCAATCTGCATGTGAACAACCAACTAGTAATGGCTAGTCAAGGATAGAAAATGGTTAACCATTAACTTGCACAAAGACAAGTCAAAAAAACTGGTAAGTGGAAACCAAGCCAAAAAAGTAATTAGTTATAATAAGAATTTGTTTCTTACTATTATTAAGAGAGGATTAGTCTATAGAAGAGTCAGTAAGAGCAAAGGTATCCCTATTAGGGTGTATTATTGAATAGAAACAACAACTTGAAGTGTTGATATAAGCATACAAGGATGTGTTCAAGGAGCTTAAAGGGTTACCACCAAAGAGGGAAGAGCAACATGAGATCCATGTATTGTCAGACTCGTCATTGCAAAACATTAAGCATTACAGGTTGTTTGTTGTAGAGGAAAAGAAGGTGAAGAAAAAATCTTAGCATCCACTAGAAAACAATGTCATTTCAGTGAGTACAACATCATGTGGGTCATCCATCATAGTGCCAAAAAAAATTATGGACTTGGTAGATGTGGATTGATTATATGGAATTGGGAAAAATCATGCTCACGAATAGGTACCCCATATATAGCATTGACGATCTATTGTATGAGTTGAAATAATTGAAATACTTTACCAAGATGGACTTAAAGTCTCGATATCACTAGATTAGAGTTAGATAATAAGATACTTGGAAAAATACCTTCAAGTAGACAGGGTTTGTATTAGTGTCTAGTCATGGAATTTGGGTTATGCAATGTAACAACTACATTTATGAGGTTAATGCATGATATATTATTCTCTTTATAGATATATATTTTATTATCTATTTAGATTATATAGTTGTACATAATTTCACCTATAAGGAGAACGACTCTCATCTAATGTAGGTGTTGGAGACATTAAAGAAGCATCAATTAAAGGAAAATCTCAAGAAATGTGAGATTGCAAAAAATTATTTGTTGTATTTTGGGAATGTGATAGGTGGAGAGTTGAAGATAGACCCCTCCATGATGGATTCCATCGGGAAATGGATAGAGCCTACTAATGTTTCTAAGGTTAATATTTTTTTATGGGAGCACATTCCCTGAGTAAATTGATAGCCCTAGTTCTAGCAACAGTACTACCACTCCACGCCATAAGAGTAAGTGGAAATATTTTCTAGTGCTAGAAGGGTCAAGAGAGTGCCTTTGAGGAGTTAAAGAAGAACAAAAAATAATTATAAATTATGGAATTACTGAACTTGCATCAGCCCTTCGAACTAGAGACAAATGCAAGTGGGTATTTTGTGGGATTGGTCTTAATGCAAGGAGGAAGAAATATATTCTACCATTCAGAAGTGTTTCATAGTGAAGTTCTTAAATACCATATCTACGATAAGGAGATCTATTGCCTAGTGCAATCCGTGAAGAAGTGGAAGCACTATTGGATGGGAAAGGAAACAATAATCCAAGTAGATTAATAACCAATAAA
Source organism: Pinus albicaulis (assembly GCA_034641835.2). Taxonomy (NCBI): domain Eukaryota; kingdom Viridiplantae; phylum Streptophyta; class Pinopsida; order Pinales; family Pinaceae; genus Pinus; species Pinus albicaulis. Next base: position 810,122,946 of record CM076578.1, on the reverse strand, counting down.
ATATTTGTAGGCTCAAATTATGTTACAATAGAGTAGGCATTACAAATGTATATGGTTTCTACAATAGTTTCATTTAATGATAAAATACAATAAGGGAAGCACAATCAAGTTGTAAAACATGCTTTCAATGACACCCACATCAAATATTACCACTTTGGGAACTTTGATGTAGATGGAGCCATTCACTCGTGATCCATACAAAGAGACATATTCAAACGAGGGGACAATAAGGAGGTGCTTTAGAGGTTTTAGAGTGAGATTCATGTGCACAATGGCGACGGGAAAGTTTACTACCATCTTTAGGATGGGTTACTCTATAGGTTGGATAAGCTATGTGTTACTATAGGTGGGGGCTTGTCGATGATCAAAGAGGCTAAGAATCTGAGGCTGCAAGGAACATTAGTAGAGGGAATACAATGGCCAACTTTCTAAGGTATGTGTATTGGCCAACGATTCAAGAAAAGGTAGCTAGTTTCATAAGGGAACACTTTATTCGTTGTACTAGAAATCCTACTGATATAAAATTGGCTCTATATCATCACTTACATGTACACACTCGTCCCTAAGGAAGAATTCTCATGGAATTTGGAGGAGTTTTTACAAAAATCATGAGAGGAAATGACTACTTGTCTATGGTAATTTCTAGGTTCAACAAGATGTGTGTTCTAATGCACTATAAAAGGACGATTAGTGGGAAATATGTAGCATACTTGTTCTTTGGACATATCACAATGCACTTTATGATACAATGGAGCATTGTTTCAGACAGGGAAATGGGATTTCTAATTGCATTGGACTACATTATGGGAGAAGATGGAAATTAACTTCAAAAATTCTATCACATTCCTTTCTTAGAAATATGGGAAGATAAAGGTAGTCAACAAGACTTTTTCATATCCTTTGATGAGTTCTAATGAAAACAGCTTGAAGACCTTGGATGAAAATTTGGTATATATACAACACTCTTATAACAGTGAAGTCCACAATTCTATTGGAATGTTCCCATTTGAAACTTGTTTCGAATATATTCCTTTCACCTTTGGATGTTACATGTGAAAAACAAGGAGGAGTAAGGGAGTAACTTACATGGGATTCCTCGAGGTCTAAAAAAATTGTTGATAAGATAACCAAATCCATATACATGTACGAGAGACACAGTACAAGTCATTGGAAAATTACAAGGTCGGGAATAATTAACAAAAAATAGAGAATTAATTTAAGGTTGGAGGTAGAGTATGGTTACGCTTGAACAAGGAAAGTTCGTGGTAAGAAAATAAAGGCCCTATGGTATGGTCCTTTTGATATACTGTAAAAGGTCAGAATCTAAAATCTACCCACATGTATGTCCATTTACTTAGTTATAAATGTATACAATCTAAAATTATCTGAGCATTCCATGTTAGATCAAGAAGAGGAATATCCCATACCTTTAATAGGGGATACTCAGGTACAGTTAAGAGAATATGCAGTTTTTTAGAAGATATATTGAGCTTCAAGGGAGAGGAAGATTGGGGTGAAATGAAAAATTCCAAAAAAATATAAATGATACACCCGAGAAAAGGTGAAGTAAACATTTCCTCACTTCATATAGTATAAGATTTTGTGCACTGAAATCCTCCCAAAATGGGTAGGTGTAATCCATATTAGATCATTATGTTGTTTTTCATCCATATTAATGCTTTAAGAGTGGAAATCATAGAGGAATAATCTCACATGATGATTTTATCTAGCATGAGCCACTTTGGAAAATGTGGGTCTCAAACCTGCGAGGAGCATGTTGAGGAATAAAATGACATTTTCTCTATATATATGTAAAATTTACACCTCTCAAAATTTGATGTTCCTAATTTGGCCACCATAATTTGAGAGGATGACACATCATCCCTCATTACTCAAGGAAAATGGGCTAACCATATGATTTCAATGAAAAGGACTCTAGAAAATTCAATGTTTTAACTTGAGTTAATAGTTGAAGGAGTGAAATGTAACCATTATTAGGCTATCTAGTTGTGTTATAACCAAGCCACAAAGAGGAAAATGGGTTCCATTCTTTTTAAGTGTATATTGATATGTAGACAAACAAAGTAGCCAAGAGAGATAGGGAGAGAGACTACAAAGAGTATTTTTGCACTAGATTAATCCATGGGCCATAGGTCTTACTTCTTTGTACTTGTAGTCATTTTTTATGAAGATAAGGAGAGCTAAGTGACCTCATCATCCAACTGGGTTTTCTCTTGAAAGTGTTTCCCATGATATATCTTGTGTTAATCATGGTTTGTGAGTTTGTATTTTTTTTCTCTATATTTTATTCCTAATTATAATTTTCGTGCATATACAATAAACAATAATTTATAAATATATAAATCTAAATTGAAATAAAACCTCATAGTGTAGAATTTGGATTTTTAGGAGTAATTTATTAGATCTATTGTGAAAAACTATTCAATGGCATATCCATGGTAGTTTACAGATTAGTCATAAAACAATAGATCATTTTTTTAAGAAAATAAAATAAATGAAATATTTTGTTAATAACAAAAGAGAAATGTGTTTTAGAATTATTCTATATACGTACAAATAAAAATATAAATCTATACTTTTTTTCTTCAAACCATTACATTTTTTTTCGAACATTAATCGAAAGACAGGTAATATTTTCCATATCTCTTGAATTTAGAGGATTAAAAGCAATGCATTAAAAATATATATGCTTTTTTCTCACAAAAATCCACAACTTTGATAAAATTCCCTCACCATTAGATGTACAAAATATGTTGGGACCAATGTTTCAAAAGGAAATCTCAAATATTATGGCCTATTTTAATTCCCTTGGGATATTAAATCCACCTAGGCCGAACCTCTTCATGTTAAAGGACCTAATGGAGCCCAATATTCATTTTTTTTCAAAATTCCCATAGACATGGCATGTGTCATGGTTAACACTTAAGGCTCAAAATATTCATTTTCGTACAAAATTTCATAGTTTTTCTTTATGGCCATGGTCTAGATCACTATATCCATCACTACGTGGTTGCATGAAGATGATGGCCCCCAAAGTAGTTGTGGGTATATCCAAAAAATGTGCCCTCAAGAATGTGTGTGCCTTCCTAAGAATGCATGTGTTTTCTTACACATCCATGCTCGAGAAATCCTAGGCTACCAAAAAATGACACTAGTTAGGATGCAAGCTTGGGATATTTCAAGAACACACTTATGTTCTTAAGAGTGTGCATACATTCTTAGGAAGATACAGACATTCCTAGGGAAATTTTTATTTTTATGGGCATACAGCCCCATTTTTTACCATATTGGAACATTGAAACACATTTTGAGGTACAATTGGGAAGATTTCTTGGTTTACTTGTCTACAAAAACTACCAAGTGATAGCCATACATCGTCTGCAAGCTTGAGTTAAGCATTCAATTGGAATTTTTTTTAATCTGGTTTAAAGGTGATAAAAAGTGCGTAAATAATACCCGTAATATAGTGACCATATTCAATTGTAGTGATTTTTTTTTTTTAATGGACTGTATTCAGAACGTAAACCCACTATCACCAAACAAGATTTTAGAAAAATCCAACCCTAATAAAGAAAAAATAAATTTAAATGATGAAATTGACGCATCCTTCAGTACTTTGAGGTCACCGATACAGGATCTCGAAAACACATGTAATTTTTCAAAATTGACTCCAAATACTTCATTAAACTCCATTATATCATCCATTTCCAATGACCAAAGCTAGTTAACAAATATTTCTAGTTACAGGGCTAGAATGTTTGAACACTATAAAATCATTCTAAATAAAGACCAAGCTAGAGACTACGACTTTAAAGAACAATATTTTTTGTATTTTTTTATTGGCATGAGAAAATCCCAACCTTTACTAGTAAAAAATATGTATTTATATGGACTAGTGAACCTACCAATCATTTCAAGACCACTAGATCGATAAGTTGTTCATTAGGGGAAATTTGAGGTCTAAAATGGGCCTCCTAAGAAAAATGTAGAACCCAAATAAACATTATAAGGACCAATAGGATTGAATATGATGATGTCAACCATGGTTGATGATTCACCATTTTTTAAGTAAAAGGGTAAAAAGATTAAAAAATAATATAATAAAACTACTTTTTCAGCTCGTATTTTCAACTTATCTCCCAAAATTTTTACTCAAATTTCAAGCAGGAGTACTCGTTGGATGAAAAATTTAATTCCTCATCCATAGAGTACCTATTTTTTATAATTTCCATGGAAATTTCTACATGAAAAATGAGAAATACATGAAAAAACATGATAAAACATGACTGCAATCATGTTTTTCATGTATTTCTTATTTTTTGTAGGTCTTAACCCTGTACAGAAATTATCTACAAACGAATCTTAAGAGCAGAAAATAAACAATAGTGAGAGAATAAAACATAAAGCAAATATACACAGATATTTTCCCTTGGATCCCAAATTGGGACGACCAACTTGATTTTTCATTATATTCCTTTTATTGTTACAACACATATATATACATGCTGAAGTATAAATAAACCCCAATCCATTAACCCTGGATTAGAACATAACCGTAGTTCCCTTTAACAAATCTACAAAATACCAGGGGCTGAAAACCATCATGCCGCAAAACCATGTGCAAACCCATGCACAAAACCATGGTCGGGTCTGCCCACCAAAAAATAAGGTCCATGGGCGGGTCCGTGCGTGACTAGTTGTGGAGAGAATATAACACATACCCAAAATTTTTAGTGTAGCAAGGTCCATAAAAAGTATGCAACATGGGTAATCCTTGGATGAGGAATTAAATTTTTCATCCAACGAGTACTCCTGCCTGAAATTTGAGTAAAACAATTTTGAGATAAGTTGAAAATATGAGTTGAAAAGTGGTTTTTTCTTTTTTCCCTCTAAAATTTGATGATGTAATCAAATATTATTTTATTATTTCCACTATTATTTTATAATTTCCTTAGGAGGCCCAGTTTAGACCTCAAAATTCCCCTAATGCATATTATTTCATGAACCGCTATGTAATAATAATGTAGTACTCATATATTTTGTTAAAAATGCAACAAGAAAATCTAAGTTGAAATTTTCCTTGGTCAAACTAGAGAGAATTCCAATTTCTATTTCAACAGAAATATTGGAGGTAGTTAACTGAGGTTGCATGGAGCTTGTCACTCAGTTCACTCAGTTAACTCATGTTGGAGAAGATTTATTTCAGTTCACTATGATTGATTCCTAATTTCTTGCAATATACTTAATTAAATTGACTTATTATTAGTTAAACTAGTTCTAACTATTAGAGGAACTAGTGGAAGGTATTATTCAGTTAATTGATCAATCAACCTAAAATAATTGATGCATCCATAGAACTCGAGTTACCCATTTGAGATTGAGGTTCAAGGAAAATTTATTATCAGTTGTATACTATTCCAAGTTATAGAGGTTGTGCATGTAGTCAGAGGATGAGCCTAGAAGGGTTGCACAATTCCAATTGAGGAATTTCCTAATTAATAGGGATGTAATTCATCAAGGAACAACACAAGGAAATGGGAGCTTGGAGAGATTTAGAATGTGCAAAGTGTTGGCCAAAGTGAGTGAGTCAGGCAAATGGATAGACTATACAGTTCCAGGTTGTGCTCAGACTTGAGAAAGCATTGTATTTCATCTCTATTCTTTGATTAATGTAATACATATAGGAAGGGGTTTTCAGTAGCTCCTGCCCCATAGATAAGTGTTTGTGTATGTTTAAAAATATTCATGGATGTTTATAATTTGTGTTCTCGATCTGTGTCAAATTCCGAAGATGAGTAAAGTATACTTGAGTCTTGTGTTTTAGTAAATTACATGCGATGTTTCAGATCTACACATAATTTCTACATCATATCAGAGCATGATTCATAGTAGAGAAGACATTTCATAGTTGTTAATGCAAGAGGGTCAACCTTACATGATCATTTCTTCAAAGCTAGTAATATGGTATTCTATGGACTAAGACTCAAGTATTCCCTTGAGGGAAGATCTAATTATGTTCCTTAGAAGGACTGCATGGAGGCAGTATTAGAAGATAATGGGCTGAAGGAATTCATTGATACTGATCTCTAGAAACCAACAGTAGCAGATACTCAGAATCTAGAATAATGAAAAAAGTGTGTATCCAAGGAGAGGAGAATCATATTGGAGGGATTATGAGACCATATTGTCTCAAATCTCCACAAGAATGAGATTTCTTATGCAATGCGGAAAGGATTGATAGATTTTTTCCACAAAAATAGTGACCATAGGAAGATGGAATTTAAGGACAAGGTTTGAAATATCAAGATGTACAAGAACGACACCATCTCGTAGTACCTCATTAGGTTCACACAATGTCGTGATGAACTTAGTAATGTTGGGGTTACTGTTGTAGAAGATACTCTAGTAATCCTTTCCCTTCTATGCCTTCCCAAGAGTTGTCACGACTACCAATATTCAGTGAATGGGAGGGAGAAACTACCAAAGTTGGAATGCTTATGGTCCTATTTGGTACATAAGGAAATAAGGAAGAATACTAGAGACACGACTTCATCTAAGGTGAGGATGAAGAAAATTTTTCCTTGGCTAGAAAGGAAAAGAAGGGGAAAGGGAAGAAATCTCAATCCAAAGGAGATTTTTGTCAAGGGGGCAACAAGAAATACTTTTCCAAAATCAAGTGCTTTCATTTTCATGAACTCAGGCACTATGCAATGAAATATCCACACAAGAAGGAAAGAAATAATGCCTTAGGAGGAGCTGTAGGTGGAGTTTTGGCTTCACATTTCGTGCCTGACTTCACTCTCATTGAATCCACGGTAAAAATAGTTATGGGGAGTGGCTGGTATCTGCATAATAGTTTTTCCTTCCACATGATTTGGAAAAACTAAATTTTCAATGACCTAAAGGACAAATATCTCTAAATTCACATCAATATGGGAGATGATGGAAGGTAGAGCACAACCTGTATTGGTACAATCGTCTGTCATAGGGATCTGGCCTCCCCTCTCAGGCTCAATGATGTGATGTTTGTACCACGTATAAATAACACTATAACCTCCATTGCAGTGTTAGAAGACTCTGGTTACAATGTCATATTCAAAAAAGGAAAATAATTCCTAAGACACATAGCCATGGGCCAAGTGAAGAAGATCGAAGTTCACGTGAAGAACATTTGCAAGATAGATGTGGAAGACTTTGTTGCATTGAGAACAAAGGAAGAGAATGTGGAGAGTCAAGATGTTCGCAAACTATGGCATAGAAGACTTGGCCATTTACATCATGGAACTTTGAATATTATGCAGCAGATTACCACAGGCCTACCCAAAGGAGCACTAGAGCAGTAGGATACTTGCAACAGGTGTACCTTATGGAAGTACGCAAAAGAAAATTTCAATTATAAGTCAAACAAGGCGCATGAAGTCCTTGAAAGTATCCACTCTGATGTATGTGTACCTTTCTGGACAGCCTCCAGTGCCAAGCATAGGTATTATGTTATCTTTGTAGATGATTTCTCACATAAGTGTTTGATATTTTTCATGCCGAAGAAATATCAATCATTATCCAAGTTTTTTAAATTCAAAGAACTTGTTGAGAAAGAAACTGGAAATAAGGTGAAGGTTCTCACGAGTGATAATGGAGGTGAGTACTTGTAGAATTATTTTAAAACTTTATCCGCAAAGGAAGGCATTTGATGGGAGTTGATATCACCCCAGAAGCCACAACATAATGGGGTGGCTAAGAGGAAGCACTGTAATATTGTGGGAGCAATAAGGATGATGTTGCTTGACCAAGGCCTACCACTGCACCTGTGGGATGAAGCATGCAACACATAGGTCCAGTGTGCAAACAATATTCCTCTTCATATTCTTAGCATTAGTACACTAGAGGAATCATTTTTGGGGAAGAAGCCACATGTGTCGCACTTTAGGATTTTTGGAGCATCAATTTACTGCCATGTATCCAAAGAATCAAGGAAGAATATAGAGCCAATAATAGAGTTTAGGATATTTATGGGGTACACAAAAACTCCTCACAACTACCGTGTGTACTTTTCATCCCTTAGAATGATAGTTATGCGAAGGTATGTCATGTTTGATGAGGAGAAATAAATGAGATGTTCTCTTGAGAGGGAGCTTCATTTGCAGTCGGATTAGGATATTTTCGATCCAAAGGAAGAACCTCAGGAAGTTGTGGAGTAGCCACAACCATAGGAGCAGAGAGTGGAGACATCAACTAAAGGATATACATCTAGATAAGATAGAGAAAAAACTAGGGAAGCTGAGAGATTATTTCATGACAATAGAGAGAATGTGGGAGTACCCACTTCACAACGCAAGCAGAGGAGGTCACTGGATAAGTAAACTGGATACATGCCTTCGATGACTAAACTTGTAGACACTTATCCATCCTCATTCGAGGAATAGGTAAAGAAACCTGTATGGGTTGATGCTATGGTAGAGGGATATGATTCCATTGTCATAAAAAAAATATTTTGGACGTGGTCCCAAGACTAGAAGATAAATCGGTGATGGGTTGAAGATGGATATTCAAGGTCAATCATGCAGCAGACTGTAATATTCCCAATTTTTCACATGATATTTGGAATATAAGAGTTCTTAATAAACTTAATTAATCAAGTAAATAAAAGAGTGGAGGGATGCATAATCCTCCAATATGAATAACATCCACTTTTGATGTGTGTATGTGGATATTTCAGATCTAGATCTACATAATAGAGTTGTGGAGCAACTACCTAATTTGAAAGGAGGAGAGATCATGTCTCATTGATGAGAAATGTTAGTATGAATCTTTCGTCGTAAAAGATCACTTTAGCTATGCATAAAAAATAGCCCTAACATCGATTATGGCTTCAAAATATCTTTAAATCTGCAATAAGATGATCAAATAATGCTGCACAAATCCAGATCTAAGCACAAAAGATATTAAACAGATAAAATACAATATGGCTCCATGCATCCAATAGACAAGACAAGAACAATGTATTTAAAAGAATTTTATATTATATTAAAGAATGGGGCACCTGAGAGAAAAACAAGAAAGGTGTTTTCCGGTTCTCCTCAATGGGATGGGTATTCTCAAAGTCCTCAAGAAAACCAAATCTAAAATTCCTCTCTCTTATTGCGTGAAAAACCCAAACAAACATAGAACTCAATGGGAGCTCATAAAGCAAAATGAAAATGGTGACCAAGAGTAGATCCAGAGATCTAACGTAATGGAGGTACTCACGATTGGGAAACCCTCATTTATAATAAAATATTTGGGGTGTTCTTAGAACTTGTATGAACAAATATTATTAATCAAATCTTTTTGGAATCACTTTTAGAATATTTTATTATATTTATGGATAGTCTTTTGATCAATACCCTTTTTATTTATAAACAATAAATAAATAAATGACTTATTTATTATTTTAGGGAGATGGTGGGAATATAATTAAATAAATAATGATTTATTTAATTATTTAAAAATGATTTAGTCAAATTTAACTAGGAATATTATTTAAATAATGATTTGAATAACTTATTCCTAGGAAATACTTAAATAAATAATGATTTATTTAATTAATTTCCTTGTTTTCGGTTAAATATGACCAGGAAATATAGATAAATGTTATTTTATATGGTGAAAGCAATTTTACTTAGAGTAAAATTGGTCTTACATGGTGTACTTGGGTTCATCTAATGATAATGAGTTAGATGACCAAAAAAATGGTGTAACAGATTGCCCCCCAACGTACAAGTGTTAGGAGAAATTGGGAGGATCAAGGGACAAGAATCTAATCATAGTGTACCAAGATGGAAGTGGAGAGAAATAAAGGTATTCAATGCTAAGGGACTAGACCCTGAGGATTTGAGATATACAGCAACAAGTCGCATCTCTTCAAAGATTAAGTAGCAATGGTTGTTAGTGCAACAAAAGGAACATGCCCACCATACAATAAAGGTGGAATGAGGCACTCAAACCACAAGACTGTAACAATGAAGCATGTGTCACCAGCATAGCCGTATAAAACAAAATGATGAACTTACATACATGATACCTGAATATCTTCAGGATTTATACAAGGAAGATTTACATGAGATACAAATATACCCAAATGCCCCCTACACAAGGGGAAGGGCTCACAAAATCTAACTGATACATGCAAATCGAAGAGGTGTTGCAAGCGGTTGAGGCCGATATCATCAAATGAGAGGAGTTGCATCAAGGGCGGAAATGAAGAAGTCATCCGGGCATGTGGGGGGCTACCTGTAGGGCCACCCCCTCATGAGGGTTGACACATCTCACACACGCCCAGGAATCACCTATAGATGATGCTGCATCACTAGACCATCAAGTGTATAGATCACGATCATGCTGAGAAGAGCTCAAACCCAGGTACACTGCCCCCTAGACCTGGCTTCTGGAGTAAATGAGCTGATGTCGACAAAAGTAGGTCTGCCATAGGTGAGGCAATAAGGGAACCCTAACTAAGGAACGAGGGAAAATAGTAGAGCGACGAATAGATACACACTAATGATGATGATGGAATGAGGGATACGGAGGAGTGGTTGGATGACTTCCCTTGTTAGATCATAAAGGGCATGAATGGCTTGGCAGCGACTAACACAATATCAGGAGGGATAGGGGACTAGGGTACTGAAGTCCATAATGTGCAACACGAGAGAGGGACCAATCAAGAAAGAATAGAGGACTATAGCGGGGTACAATGGGACTCGGAATGGACTCCATGAATGCGATGATGACTCGCTGGGATGCTCTAAGCAAGGGCGACTCGATGATGCTGCCTCATAGTAAGGGTCCAATGGGGAACCAAAAAATCATGAGTACAATAGGGTAGCTCATGACGAAAATCAACACGAACGAAGACAAGTAAGGGGGCAAAGTGGTGCCCCAAGTACAAGTGTTGTAAGTGAATAAATTTGATTTTGAGAAGAGGTTAATAGACCCTTCATGGACAAAATGTGTCCCGGTGAAGTATCAAAACATGGAAAACTGACAGACACTGTAGCCTCTGAGCGTGCTTTCAGATAGATTTACCTATGCGTATGGTGTGTCAAATAGTAGTTATTCGTCAGCAGAGGCTAAAGAAAAACATAGTTTTTCTAATACATGTTTTCTCCAAATCATCTATATTCAGCCAGCTTTCAGGAGGTGAAATGTGTATGAGGAGAAGGCCCTAAATCTTGCTAAGATTTGACAACAAAACCACCATTGGAATCAGGTACGTCAGTTTATGGCAAGAGGCCTAATCCTACTCTTTGTTTTTGATGGATTCAAATTTTAGATTAGGGTTGTAAATCTCAGTAACTGCCCCTACTTCATCATTACGGTCGGGTCGCACTTTTTGGGGCAAAAGCTGCAACATGGGATGTAGGTTTTGGCCTAAAAAGTGCGACCTGGCCCAGGATTTGCCCAAAAAGTGTGACCTGTTAGATGTGGGAGGTTTCAGTGATGTTATGGGCTGAGATTCAGTTTTGGTGTAAGTTAATGCAGTTTTGCTGATCTCTAGACTGAAAAAAATGATGGTTTTGTGCAGATATGGCAGAGATACGGATCAAGTGGAGAGAGAGAGATTTAGGTAGACTACGAACGGAAATCCAAGTGGATCAGGATGTCCGGCATGCACTGGCTAGGTATGGGGTTCTGAAATTTTTGGAGAACCCTTTGATGAGGGCTAGAGAGCCCTTGTTGGCCCGAATTATCAGTTATTGGGATCCAGATCATGAGGCGTTTATAGTGCAGGGGCACAGGATCGAGCTAATGGTCCAGGATCTGTAATTCTTGACTGGTCTCCCACCATTAGGAATGGTGGGAAATACGCAGCCAGTGTTACCATGGGGGTGTAACATTATGGAGTTTGTTGAGTGACATTGTCAACCAGGTGTCCGAATCAAAGGGACTCGGATATCCATTGGGGTTCTAGAGAGGTTGGAGACCTAGGCAGTGGCCGCAACAGTGTCGCGGATCTTGTGCAGCCAGGTGTTCCATCACATCACTAGAGGGCAGATGATGATTGTAGAGAGTGTGTTGGGGGGGACCTATTATGGGTGGACCCAGATGATGTTGGTGTCAGTGAAACGACAGCTTTCGCTATGCAAGTGGAAAGTGAATCATGATTGTGCCTATGGGATGGTGTTGTGTTCTTTCTTCTTTGAGAAGATCCCGACCTTGCGACCTCATATATAGTTACCTGATGGAGGTCCGAGAGAGCCCCAAATGCGTCGGTGGGGACGATTACTATGTAGAGGAGGGGGAGGGGTGGTCGGACGGGTGTTCCGACTGGAGTTCTTCGCCCATTGGGATCATATGCCATTATACATAGACGACTATCCCTATAATGGGATGAGTTATTGGAGAGATCCGGATTTGCTGATTCCGCCTGGTCGAGTGTGGGGCCCTGATGGTAAGTGACAAGCAACTAATCTATTATGTGCATTTTAGAGTTTGTGACTAGTATTAATGGTACTAATATTTATATTTTTGTGAATGCAGATATAGCTCCGGTAAAACTGGCCAGATATATGGGACGACCGGCAGCAACAGGAGCTACAGGTGCAAGTGGATCAAGGACAGCACAAAACGAGGATATGGCCGCTCTGTTGGAGGAAATCTGCCATAGATGTGAGGGGCTGCTGACCAGTGTGTCGGAGTGTGGTTGGCAGGATTTAGACGACCAGTACATAGAGTTATGTATTGGGCTACCCTCGGAATGGCGAGGTATCATGCGACACATGGTGATGGCCGGTCATAATGTGCGTGGTCTACGAGCTGCAGGAGCAGAGTCATTGGCTCGGGATCCTCCAGAGAGTGATTAGATGTAGGGCAGGTGGTGCCCCCCAGCGTTTATGTAGGGGCAAGTGGTGCCCCCCATTTTTGTAGTTTTGTTTTTTGTACCATGCTATGGGCATGTCATATGTTTCAGAGCAGATGGACTCTAAAAACACATGTTATATGATATATATGATTTATGTACATTTTGTTGATGATGTGAAATGTTATTGTCTTGTGTGTGATAAATGCCAGTCTAGAACATGATTTGCGATTTGATCTACGTAGTGGTTTTGATGTCGAGTGATATGGGTGAAAGTAATGAATCTAAATTCATGTATCAAAAGTTTCACTTGTAAGTATTGTCTAAACAGGATAGGGTTATGCACATGATAGAAAGCATTAAGTTGTAAGACAAGAAGCAGGGAATCTAAATGAACATGATGATGGAGGATATGATAAGAGAGGGCATCGGCTAAGAGGCCACGTACTGCATCATATTAAGCCTGATTATTGGTGGAATTACCAATGCAGATCCCGTTTGCAAGAACCAGGGTATGCAAGGGGGTAAAGATGGCCCATGTTGCCAAAGCGAGATTCCGGGAATAGCGACTTGCCCCATCGGCATAGCCAAGATAATGGGTGGAGGAGAGGGCTGATGTAATAGTGTCGCAAGACAAGAAATGGGAGGGATGAGAAAAAGGATGGCAGCGTGAGTAGAGGATAGACATCCACTGATGGCTATAGGAGGGAGAAGTTTGGGTGGGAAGTCTAGGACTCATAGATCGACGAGAGGCAGATGAATGAGAACTATGGGATGAAGAGCAGGAACTCAGGCTGCAAAGAACATCGAAGATACAGATGGTATGATTGTGATTATGGGAGGGAATGGAAGGGTCAAGGAGACCATACGACGTTGCAAAGCTACTTAAATCATTAGTACGGGTCATCACAGGGAATGACGGAAGAACATGTAAAAATATGGTCAAAACATGAAGTACCAAGAATGTGTCTGAAGGAGGATCAAGCATAACAGATGGAGTGGATTCGGAGGGAATGTACTCCGATGGTCGTGTGAATGATGATAGGTATAGGAGGGGAGCAGCAGATTTTGACATTTCAACATAAGGGGGAGGAATGTCAATGGTAGCAGGCGGATCCTTGAGTAGACCTGATGCATATTGAGCAAGGATGGGAGAGGCGGATTGATTTTTTTCAACTTCCTACTCGTGAATGACCTCTAAAGAGGCTTGTTAATGCGTGAGGTGAGGAAAATGGTGAGAGTAATGGCCATGGACACCACACAGAGCACAGGGTTTGTTGGTGCGAAGAGTCTTTGGGTTATTGGCTGCGGATGAGGAAGAAACAGAGGTTTCAGGGACTGTAGATTCAGGGAACGCGACTTTAACCATGGGTTGGATACGGGGAAACTCAGGACAAGTATGGATGGGATGACTGATACCATCACACAAGGCACAAGGCTTGGCGGGTGGGGGAGGGGTAGGGTCAGGTGCGGTGGCCTTGTCTTTGGATGCCCCCTTTCGAGTGTTTCCTTTCTTGCCTGTAGTTGTCGCAACATGAGGAGGGTCCTTCAGAGGGGATAGGGGCATTGTAGTGGTGGAAGAAGAAAATGGAATCGGTTGCACTGGTGTCACAGCTATGTATGGTTTGGGGTGGTCTGGTGGGGTCTCAGCTAGAGGAGTAAGATACCATACTGGAATTCCCAAGGTTAAATTAGGGAGGGAAAGGATGGCCATGATGGGAACCAAATAGATGCCAAAGGGGGGGGACCAAGGAACGATATTTGACCGGTGGGGTAATGACTAGGAGGGATGGCGCCTATGTGATGGAGACCTGAGGGAACCGACTCAGGAGGGTGGGGAGGCCCCTGAGTGTGAGGGGGATGGGAAGGTCCAGGAAAAAAAGGGTCGGTCGACTGAAGCGAAGGGCTAGGAGCAGGTTGCAATGGGCAAGGTTGAGTTTGTTGACTAGCCGAAGTATGCTGTGAAAGGCCAGCCTGAGATAATTGCATCATGCAAACATTCGCTAAACTGGAGTCAGAGACAGGAGGAGGAGGAGGGCCAGGAAAAGTTCCAAGCAAGGAGGAGCCTTTGTAGATGCCAAGGGAAACACTGGTCAAAGAGTCAACAGTTGGCTTATTGATGACAGAAGAGATGATGGACTCAGGGGAGGTCTAAGATTTTGGTTCATGGTAAGTCAATTGGTCAATCATGACAATTTTTCCATTATGAGGGAAAAACATCTTGTGGTGGACTACGGATGGGATGACAGACATGGCATAGGTGTAACTACGCCCCAAAATAATGTTGTAGTCAAGAGGGGCATTGATAACTTCCACGTTGACACAAATAGTCTTACCCACAAGGGTGATAGGATAGTTACGAAAGAGGCCGATGGGCTGGGAGGCATGTCCATCCCACGCACGAAGGGTGATTGTGGAAGGGGCCAGCTCAGGAGATCCAAGTTGTTTCCAAACCGAAGCATACATCACACAGGTAGATGCCCCCTCATCAATAATACATCGAGAAACAATGGCATTTTGGATTTTGATTGGGATTTGGAAAGCAACAGAAGGAGGAAGAGGGGGATGGTCTGAATGAAGGATGTTGAAAACAATCAATTGGTCATCACCAGGATCTACAGCACCCATGGCAGATAGTAGAGCCTTCTTTTGAGAAGGACACGACTGGAGGAGTTCCAGTGTTGAAATGGCAGCAGGAGATTGTGCCAGACCATCTACTATACTGTACGAATGGGCAGCCCGACTAGAGGCAGCATTTCGGCATAATGGGCCCTTAGGAGTCTTGGTATGAACCTCAGCTTTGGGCGGAGGGATTTGCAAGGGACCATTGGGTGTCGAAAGAGGCTCTGGAGGACCTTAAGATGGGGACTTAGAGACAGATGGAATGAGAGGCGTGGAATACTAACGGGACTGAGTTTGAAGGTTAAGGTCGACGGTGAGCGGTTGGTCAGAGGCCATCATGAGAATCTGGTAATCGGAGGAACCAGAAGGGGAAGGTTGAGTGGTTACCGGGGCCTGAGGTGGTTGAGTGGCCACGAATCCTTTTTGAGGGAAAGGATCGGTAAACACAGTGGGTTGAGAGGTAGCTGGAGTGGGAGGGACAGTAGGGGAGGAGTTTTGTCCCCACACGGTGGCCTAGGACTCCCACATCTCCCACATTTATGGTAATAAAGGACAATCGTGAGTGTAGTGACCATAAACACCACAACACGAACAGGGCTTATTGGTGCGAAGCGGCCTATCCAGCTTGGGCTGAGAGCCCTGTGGCTGGTTGGTAGTGGTAGAGTCAATACTGGAAGGATTGGATCCGTGATTACCAGAAGCAGATTGATTTCATTTTCTCTTTCATTGAGAAGGAATAAAATTAGTTTCCCCCTGCTGTGAAAATACTTTCCCTCGAGGGGGTAGTAAGTGCGGTTGCGGGGGTGGAGAAGGAAAAGGAGTGGGAGGTCCAAATGCTGGAGGAGCTGGGACACCAGGTTGTGGGTACGGATAAGGGGTAGGATGGGAAACATTGAGGTAAGCAGGAGGGTGGGCAAAAGGAGGAGGCATGCCGTATCCTGGATACATGCTACCTGGAGGAGAAAAAGTGTCGGAGGGGCTGGCCCCTCCTGGAGGGAAACCATAGCCTGGAAGGGGTTGGGTAGAGGTATGTGAGAGGGCTACAACGATACCTTCGGCAGAGTGAGATACCCTCAAGGCATTAGGGCCACCGGGCTTGGGGAGGTCAGGAAGGACGGTATAAACATAAGCAGATTGGGCATAGATAAGGTCATATTTTAAGGCTATTTGGAGGGCAGCTTCTTTGGTTTGGGGAAAATGGGATGCGACATCTTTTCCAATGGGAGGTACGAGAGATCGAAGGAACCCATCCATGTAAACCCGATCTTCAAAGGGGGGAGCACGACACAAGCTCCGTCTTCGTCGCCATTCCTAGACATGAGCGGAAAGGCGGGTCGAAGAGGATTGATGAAAAGAAGTTAACATTTCAGTACCAGTGTCGTATCGGAGAGGGAGCTAGAAATAAGATAAAAAGGCTTGGGTAATGGTCGCAAAGGTGGTATGGGAAGAGGTGGCTTGGCCAACATACCATTTAGAAGCTTCACCAGTAAGCGTGCATTGAAACAAGCGAAGACAGATGGAGTCATCGGTGATGGAATTGGAGGAACACCACATGTGGAAAGATTGGATATGGTTAGAGGGATCTTCACTAGCAAGGCCTTCGAACATGGGAATGTCAAAGGGGAGCTTGGTTGGCATAGCAGGCCAACTGACATCGTTGTGGATAGGGTCATTAATCAGCTGATTGAAGTCGGGGAGACTGAGGCCGGCCATATAAGGGAGCAAAGGGGCAGTCGAGGTAGGTCCCGTAGTGGTTCCACTAGAAACAGACCCAACAGTAGAACTGGGGTTTTTGATGGTAGTAGGCTCTGAAGTAGACATGGCAACAGTAACAGGGGGAGAACCAGGAGTAGGGGGAGAACCCGAACAGTCAGAAGAAGAGTCGGAGTGCAGACTTGGGGGAGGACTTACTCACTGACGACGGAAAGGAGGAAGTCGACCAAACGGAAACTGAGGGCGAAGGCCAAGAAGTATCCAGGACAAACGCTTTGGGGGCGCAATGATGACGAGAAGAAGAAAAACCGACAAGGGCAGGGAGAGGCAAAATCAAGTGAGGTCAATGTCGAAACAAGGGCAAAGAGTGGCAGTGTCAATTTATTTTAAAGTCTTTGCCAGGCAGTGTTAACCACGCGCTTCTTCAGTTAGGTTCAGTGTGTGGCGTGTGTTAATTTGAATTTGTTTAAACCCAGAAGTTTTGAGAGTAAAATAAAAAATGTGTTGCGTAACTGAAAATAAATCTGCAGTAAATAAGACTAGAAGAACAGAAAAGTAATAGCTACCAATGCATCAATCTAACCGAAGAAGGAAGGTCTCTCAAAACTAGTCTATAAGAGGGAAAAAACTAAGGGAAGCATGCTAACAAGAGGCCAATAGATCTAAGGTCGGGAGGGATGGGGATCTAAAGGGGAAATCTGCTGAAAAGAGGTGCAGAGAACAACAAAGAGGCAGAGGCAAGGTTTCTACTAAAAGGGAGGATATCAGCTAAAACAAGGAGGTGGCCCTAGAAATGAACCCAAACAAAACTATAGGAGGTGATTTGAAAGGGAGAAGAGCTTATCTAAAGGGATTTCAAAATGAGGTATCAGATCTGGAAGCAAAAGGGCTGAAACCTTGGAAATTTAGACTTCTGAGACATGAAAAACTCTCCCACAAAAAGTGGAGGGTACTAGAGCCCTAAGGGGAAAGATTCCCACTCATTTGAGTGAAACAGATCAGAAACAGGTCTAAACGGACGGAGACAGAGGCTAGAAAACCCTGACATAAGCTTCAGACAAACCCAAAAAAAGTACTGGAAAATTGCAGAAAAAAGTGCAGGTCGCAGGTTCTGACCTGTTTGCAGTCCAGGTCGCAGATTTGGGGCAGAAAACTGTGACCTCAAGGCCAGGTCACACTTTTTGGGCTGATAAGTGCGACCTGTAGATCCGGCTCTCTCGGCGGTAGATTTCAGAAAAATTTGTCGTCTCAGCTACGGCTGATGTCTGTCACCTGTGCAATAAGGCCAGAAACACACAGAAGTTAAAAATTTGACTGTTTGAGGGTTTTAGAGGGGGAAAGCACCATAAAAATAGGAGAAACAGAAAATGGAAGAGAAACCCTAGGGTCTGAAATAGCTGGATATGCAGGAATATATAAAACGTTAGCGGTCGCAAAAGAAAACTCGTGTGGAGTCGCCAATTGTTAGTATGAATCTTTCGTCGTAATTGATCACTTTAGCTACGCATAACAAATAGCCCTAACATCGATTATGGCTGCAAAATATCTTTAAATCTGCAATAAGATGATCAAATAATGCTGCACAAATCTAGATCTAAGCACAAAAGATATTAAACAGATAAAATACAATATGGCTCCATGCATCCAATAGACAAGACAAGAACAATGTATTTAAAAGAATTTTATATTATACTAAAGAATGGGGCACCTGAGAGGAAAACAAGAAAGGTGTTTTCCGATTCTCCTCGATGGGATGGGTTCTTGAAAGTCCTCAGTGTTTCGGATCTAAAATTCCTCTCTCTTATTGTGGTAGAAAAACCCAGACAAACATAGAACTCAATGGGAGCTGACAAGGCAAAAATGGAAAATGGTGACCAAGAGTAGATCTAGTGTGATCTAATGCAATGAAGGTGACTAATGAATGGGGAAAACCCTCCTATTTATAACAAAATATTGGGGTGTTCTGGAACTCGGTGCATGAATAAAATATTATTAATCAAATTCTAGAATCACCTTTTAGGAATATTTTATTATATTTGTTGGAGGGAAAAGGTCTTTTGACTTGGGTCAATTCCTTTATTTATAAACAATAAATAAATAAATGATTTATTTATTATTTTAGGGAGATGGTAGGAATATAATTAAATAAATAATTATTTATTTAATTATTTAAAAATGATTTAGTCAAATTTAACTAGGAATATTATTTAAATAATGATTTGAATAACTTATTCCTAGGAAATAATTAAATAAATAATGATTTATTTAATTAATTTCCTTGTTTTGGGTTAAATATGACTAGCAAATATAGACAAATATTATTTTACATGGTGAAAGCAATTTTACTTAGGGTAAAATTGGTTTTACATGGTGTATTTGGGTTCATCTAATGATAATGAGTTAGATGACCAAAAAAATGGTGTAACAAGAAAGATAATGGAGGTTGAAGTAGTCAACTAAGATCTTCGAGGAATAAAATGTAATATCATAAAGCATTTATGATGAGATGATGGAGGAAGTGGTGCATTAATGCACACATGATGGAGAGTGTGATACGTACATTCACACATGATGGAGATCATGTAGAGACAGTGCAGTCAACATGGAGACCTATGCCCACATGTACAACGCAGATATGAGGTGGGCCAAGGCATGATAAGGTTCAAAAACTATATAATGAATATGAAGGAAACATAGAAGGCATGTTTTATATTATTACTGATGTATGATTTGTTTAGATCTAGAATTGTCCTCTGACATTCCATGTGTTCTTTGGTTGTTTAGGTAAGATTACAATTTTTGTTTAGCATTGGGTGTTCCCGTTCGGGAATCCAACCTCTTTCATTGAGCATATCTTGAAAGAGGTTGTCTTTCAATCCTCATCAAGAATTGGTGCCATATTTTTCCTACTTTTTTCAGAACATCCGTGTTCAGAAATTGCATAGTTCTGAAGATCAGTTTGAGAGGAGGAGGTTGTCCTTCAATATTTCAATTGAGGAATCGATCAAGGATTCATCCTATCACCTTGAGCTTCAAGATAAACCTTCCAGTGCTTCATATCTATATCATGCATCAGGCCATCTATTACTCATCTCCTAGCAACAGCAATCCCATCAAGAATTGCGCAGTCCATTCTTGTAGATCCAAGGGATAAGGGAAGTTGCCAACATTTAAGCTAGTAATCAAGTGGAGGACCATTCCTTCAAACTATATACATTATTTCCATCATTTCTGACCTAAATTTCATATCTTATTAGCATACTAGAGAGCCTCCTTCCTTTACAACGCAGTGTTTGGGAGCAGCTGTGTAGCAGCAACTGCAATCTTCAGAGGATGATTGAAAAGCTAGATCTTGAACTTCTTTCTTGAGGATCTAGTGAAGGGATCAACCGTTCAAGATTAGATCTGATCTTGTGACATATTTCAACCATAAATTTTTCAGATCTAGCTTTAGATCTGCATAACCCAGTAGATCAGGGATCAAACCCCAAGAGGGTAAATTTCCAATCTCATAGATCTGGAATTTCCTTTTTGGGTTATCTTTGGTTACCATCATAGAGCCCAGATCTAGAATCTTGGCATCATCAGAGCTCCAGATTTCCAAATATCTGCATTTCCATTTTCATCTTGTAGTCATATATTCATTATCTGCTGAAGGGACAATGCAGTATTTGCTTCCAGCATCTCTCTAGTTATGCAGTGCCCACTTTGGCATCTTTTTAGGGTCATTACAGGCCATATATTTGGCTAGATTAGCTCATATTTTGTACACTATTGTAACTAAATCTTATCCTATGAATAGAATGGCTCAACTATTCTGTCTATATCCATGCTGATCATAAACTTACATGTACATTTTCTGTGTTACAAATATTATGTTTGTATATAAATGCATTATTCCATTTTGGGGATATTACAGTGGTATCAGAGCATGATCTTTGGCTTAGCTTGTGGACATTTTGACAACATATGAAAATCAGATAGTAGAGATCTACTATGAAGGGATTAATTTTTTCCTCATCTTCCCTTATAGCTATGAAGGATCTTTCTAAGGAGATCAATGAAATAAGAAGATAAATGCAAAGAGAAACCTAAAGAAGGTTTCAATATGGAGAAGGTCCCAACACTTCTTTTCACCAACAAAGAAGACCAGAGAAGCAAAGAGGTTCACATTATTCCACTAGATCCATTTTCTTCAAGAAAGAGGACTAGTATGAATATGATGAAGGCTTGGGGCATGAGACCCTAAGTGAATATATGTCTGAATACAAGTCACAACCTAGAGCATTGAAGGAGAATCTCTCTCTGCAACAGTTTTTTCAACTCAAAGAAGAGAGGAGACCCAGAAGCAGGAATAGAAGAAAGAGGAATAGATTATTCTTGCCTACATTTGATGGATCTTCCACAAGCACATTGAGGGCTTGGAGGGAAGAATTATTTACCTTCTTTTTCAAATATCCTATGCCAGAAAGAGAGGCTGTGGAGTTTCAGTGCTGCACCTTGATGGTGAAGCAAGAGTTTGGTGGTTCAGTCATTTGTCACACAATGAAGTGTCTGCTTATGCATATTTTATGCAAATATTGAATAATAGATATGGTAGAAAGAAACCAGAGACATCTCAGATAGTGACATCTCCCATCTTCAAGGAGATAGTGCATAAATATTCAAGAGAGGATGTTATCATTATCACTGAAGAGGACGAGCCTCTACCACCACCAACTACAGATGTGCTTACATCAAGAGAAGGACCACTTGCATCTTTGCAAGACGGTCTTGAGTTCTTGAAATTTGGAGCCCCATGCATGATTGATGATATGCATGATGAGGCGGAGATAGATACCATCACTAGTACACTTGTAGAGGTGCAGCCATCACTCTTACCAGCAGTTGGAGAAACCTTTGCACTGGAAGAGGAAAATCTTGTAACCTTGCAATATGTTTCCGAGTATCATTTGATCCTAGGTATGCATCCACTTTCATCTCATATTATTTTAGTACCCCTTATTGCAACTTATGGGGACATTCCATCAGGGCTAATGCATGACCAAGGGTTAGAACATCATGCTGATTTGGAGCAGCATCATATCACTGTGCAGAGGACCCTTGATCTAATCAAGGAGGAGATGAGAACCCATCCTAGTTTTTCATTTATGGACTACATTCAACCATTTGAGTTGAAATGTAGAATATTAGAAGATGGATGAGCATGATCCTATGTACAATGAGAGGTTATGAGATCAACATTGTGCCTTGCTTTGAGACAGCACATACATCACCTTGTAGATCTACAACGTTGTTAATGAGCATTAGTGAGAAGAAGAGGGCCCATTCCTTATGGGAGTAATCATATGGTATCTTCATTCATGAAGCAATGGAGAAAATATGATAGATGGTAGACATCTTGAGATGAGGAATATTTTATCCTTTCTAGATGACACTTTCTCAATGAGCATCTCACAACTCAGAGAGAAACTTCTACCTACAACAGATCCATAACCTTATCGGTTTTGGAGGGCCATTAATGAGAAGAAGGTCTCATGGGGAGATCTCATTGGAGGTTCACTTCAACATATCATGGAGTGAAAATTTTTTCATCAGTTTGAGGAGCTTGGTGTCCTACAATGGGAGGATACCAAGTATTTTCAGAATGAGATCCATCATCCCCATTGGGATGAATGGTTGATGATATGGAGCAAGGGATTGCCAAACCACTTGCAGATCTATGATACAGGGCAGTAAGAAGCATGGTTGCATTGATTTCTCTTGGGTGAGTATGGTTACCCCTCTAGGAGTCATATTTTATGATTCATGCCTTACACATAATTGGAAGAATGCAGAAGAAAAATGCATGGTTACTTTGGTTGTTGATGAGAGAGTTTAGGCATCTCATGATATATTTTATTTCCATGTATTTACTCTTGTTTGGGATATGTCCCATGTATTTACATGTATTTCTACTTGGGATGTATTTCATGTTCATGTATCTACTTTGGTTTGTGAGAAAGTATAACTCTCACATGATGTGGCATATGGGATCTTGTTTGTATTATGTTGATGAGACATTTCACATGTCCACTACTATATTTTTGCTCCATGACTTGCATTATGATGATGTAAGATGGTAGCAAGAATCCTTGTTGCTATGGTTACTATTGGGAGAGTATGGAATGAATTCTTCCCATACATTGCATGATATATGGCAACAAGAGTCCTTACAACGTTGGCTTCTATTGGGGGATTATGGTCATTGTACATGGTATGATGATGATGTGATGGGGAAGTAAGATGCCTTGTTAAGGTGGCTTCTCTTGAGATAATATGTCCACTACATTTGGTACAATGATGATATGGTATGGCAAGAAGAAGCATTCTTGCGGTGGCTTCTTTTGAGAGAGTATGTCTCTCTTATTTTCTTTCATGATGATCTAGCTTGGTAGCAGAAGCCTTTGATATGTTGGTTGTTATTGGGAAAATATGGTTTGACATTTTTTATGTTTCCCCATATGTATCTACTTCTTGTTTTTCACTATCATGATGTGATGTTTGATTCCTACATAGCCAATAGGGCTAATGGTGAGGGCATTGATAGATGTAATCTACTCTATGTATCATGGGTTGGAGATATAGTTCTTGAGATGGGACTTTCCACTTTGGGAATGAAGAACTTCATCTTATGTATCTCATGTGTGGAGAAGATCTTTTGTCATCATATGGTTTTGTTGAAGAGGTAAATCCCCTCTGCAGACAAAGGTGATCCCACTAGCCCAGATTGCGTCTAGCAACAATCAAGTCACACAATGATGTTGGCTCCTAGTTACAAAAAGACAAAGATCACGATAAGTAGCCTACCTCAAATCCCACAGTGTTTTGGTTGAAGAAAAGATAAATTTTCTCATCCCTTGCTCGACAGATCACAATCCTTTCATTCGACACGTCCGAACACCTGTACACATGCAAGGAAAAAATGACATACAACATAAAATCTAAAGCATGTAACCATACATCAGTCAGAGAGGATATAATTCATTGCATTACATAAAGAAATGAAAACATGAATGGAACCAAAATTAGAGTCTCTTATATTATAAATGACAAAAGGGAGATTACAACCAAATGCTCTGACTCTATGATCTTCCTTCGGTGGGGCATGCAGTGGAGCGTGTCTCAACAAAGCCTGTCAGGAATCTGGACGAAGCTCTCTCTCTCTGGCTTGCCTCTCAATAATTGCCCGACAATAGTTTCCTTCCTACCAGTTCAGCTAGCTTGCTAATGGAGAGGGAAAGCTTTTATAGATAGAGGAAAGGAAGTTGGGATCCCTATAATCATGGGATAGGCCCTATCTCTTAGGAAGGTTACACGATAGGTGGAAAACCACTTCCTATACATGGAGATCCGGAGCCAAACCACTCAACTCCTTTTGATGATTCATTCAGGAGTTTGTTGAAATCAAACTTCCACCATTTATTTTTAAAAAAAATCCCTTATCAAGCTTGGAACGAGTGAAACACAGGGATAGAGCGCCAGTTGGCACGCCCTCTAGCGTGGATTTCCCCCATTGGCATGAGGGATGAACTGGCTAGTCGCGCCAAGGCTAAAACATCTATTTTTATGGGTTTTCAGAGGAAATGTTCTTCAGGGGAATGTTTGTTCTTATGCAAGAGAATTCCATGAAGGTGGTTTCAGGTCATTTTACTATTCTCAAGTCACGGGAATATTCCTCCAATGTGTGGGATGAGGGATTGCACGGACAGTGAAAAATTGCTATGTAACAAATGCCCCCTAAAGCATGAGGTCCGAGAGAGAGGAAGGGGTGAATTGATTTATGAGAACACGCCCAAATAAAAACACTACCGTCGGAAGACCTTCATATAAATACAACTGATATCTCTAATACATGATATGTGGCATGGGCACAACCATCTATAATAGAGTGTACAAAAACCGAGATCCAAGGTATGGACACAACCATCCAGTAAAGAAGTATCAACAAGTAGACTCAGGTATGGTCATAGCCATCCAATAAAATGAGTCATGTAACTAATGATAATCCACAAAAACCATAGCCTGGATTTCATCAGACAAAATCCAAGGTCTTGCGCTCAATCTTGACCCAAACGGAGTACAAGTCCGAGCATGTGAATAAGTGAGCTGAAGTCGAACATGCAAGAACATCGTCTGATTACTAGCCAATAATGAAAGCCGTTAACAGAAGCGAGAGGAACCACCAATAATGAGGATGGCCCTCAAGGTACTATAGGTAGAATCCATGGAATGTGAACAGTGAGCTGGCGTCGAACACCTGCAGAATCATTCGATCGAAGGCCAATAATGAAAACCTTGAGTCGAATGCGAAGAACCTACCATTGAGGCATGCATGCTCCAAGGTACCTAAAGGGCGTCTCTAGATCAGCTTCCTGGATAATGAGTTGAAGTCGACAGTAAGTGACCTTGATCGAAGGTGGGCCACAATGTTTCCCACATCATCGACACGAGACAGAGGAACATAATGTTTTTGAACCAAGATCAGTAGAGAATCAGAGGGAGGTTGAAAACTGCAGAGCCCAACTTCTCTTGAACATATCGATGACACGACACTGGATTTGGAAATATTTGACATCAAAGGATCTGAGGTCATGATGACGTGGCAAAGAGAAAATGAGCGGTCAAAAGGGATTACCCAAACCCATGAAGGCAAGCTGAAAATGAGGTGAGATGTCCCCAACCTAACACGAATGCAGACAAGTGCCATGTTCAAGAGCGGCATACTATCGACACGACGGTGATACTGGTTCCATTTCCCCCCACCATTTCTGGCGAGTACCCGAATTATTTTTGGAAACAATCTTGAAGGGGATAGCATATGCTTGCAATATAATTTTTTCCTTTGGACAAATCCAACCTAGTACATTTAACAAGCCCTAGGAAGGAGGAACTCGAGTATCGTTATTACGACGGAGTCCCATGTCATCATTTTTTAACGAGCCTGAAAAAGGAAGAACTCAGCATCTTTTCATGTTTAGAGATTTTGAAAAGAGAGCAGAAAAGAAAACTCCAACAGTCCCTTTTCGTAGATAGTCTCACAGATCCGAAAAGGTAGAAAACTGTCTGAGAGAACCTCCTAGTCACGATAGACTAGTGTATTCCTTTTTCGTAAATAATCTATCCCAGCTCGAAAAAGGGGTAAACATACACTGGGTAGATGTCATTTCATAGCCAATTTAATGAGCTCAAAGAGACAAGCAACTCAGCAATCTTTTCAATTTTAGAGAGTCAGAAAAGAGTTGAAAGATGACTCTAGTAGTGAATTTTTCGTGTTTTTACTGAGTCCGGAAAAGTATAAAATACAACTTGTGTCGTCGTCCTAGTCGCGTGAAAACTTGTTGCTGCACAAAAAGCAAGCGTAAAACCCATTTTGCGACAAAGATATGATAAAATATTGGAAAAATAATCTCCAAAACCTAATTTTGATTTCGAAAAGTTACAAATATGACCAAATAGTAAAAACATATTTAATTTTTACTTTTTACCTCTTGTGCAGAGTGATAGTGGGTTATTTCCCTGCGATCTTGTGGTGACAATTGTGGATGATCCATTGCATCATTCTGAATCCCGTCTTTTGCAGGTAAGAGCCGCTTCCATTAGCTATGTTTTAATCCATATTTTATAGTTTTCCTTCGTGATTTGCAATCCCTGAGGGGAGGATTTGCAAATTTATGGCTTCCATAGTTGGCAAGGTATGAGGCACATACCCATGCCAATCGAGCTCTTTTTGCAAAGGGGTCGCGCCAGCTGGCACGAATGTCAGCAAAAAAGTCGTGCCAACCATGCAACCTCATATTCTGCTCAAATTCCACAAGAATTGAACCAATCAATTGAATTTTTTAATGCCCAAGGGATCTTATGATCTGCTTATTACCAATTTGATGCAGGTATAAAGCCACAATGGTGATTGAATGGGAATAAAGGGAGCATAATGAAGAGGACGAAATGGAAATGGGGAATGAGCAATACATGGATGCTCTTCAAAATTGTGGATTAAAGAAATTCTTATTGACACCATGTCTTAGGGAACAACCTGAATTGTTACAATATTTAATAAGTATCTGGGATGAAAATGAAGAGAAGTTTAGGCTTCGAGATCAAGTGCTGGAAGTCGAAGTGTCTGATGTCTACTTCGTCACTGGATTGTCACGCAGAGGTCTAGTTCCGATCATGACAGGTACCAGGCCTTCTGGTGAAAAGATGTCGATGGTTATGGAGAGAGTGTGCCCAGGGGCACAAACAGGATCAGGTAGCGGCAAAGTTGACATTCACACTATTCCTGATCTAGCACTCGGAGTGATGCTACATACCATTACACCAGCCATGGGGTCATAGGCGCTGCATGAGGCTACCAAAACACAACTCCTTTTGGCGTCAGAATGTATCAACCCGATAGTATTTGATTGGGTCACAGTCGTAACCATGAATATCAAACAGCAATTGACCAAATGTAAAAAGGCCAAACTGAAGCAGTTTGGGTATAGGTCAATCTTGGTATCATTCATCCTAGAACAACTACCTATCTTCCAGGGTAAGGGGGAAATAGTCGCAGATCCACCTTTGAGAGAGCCACGGATGGCTCGATGGGAAGCATTGATGCCCAGAGCAGGAGGGGGCTAGCAAATGTCATGGCGGCCCGAGTTCTTCGGATGGCTCTAGCGATAGTTAATCATCGCAGAGGACTAGCCCTATGCCAGTACTGATTTCACAGGAGACCCATACCTTCCACTCCTGGAAGGAGAGGACTGGGATGAGGAGCTGGGTAAGACTCTTTTTGATTTTATGAATTTTATGAATTTTTTTGTTTATACATGCATTTTCTAACAACTAATCCTATATGTATGTAGATGTTGGCCCAGAGAGGCCCGCCCGGATTTCACCGATCGCACGGAGGACCCCTCTCGCCCATGACCCTCAAGGTGAGGGGGGCGGGGGGAATGAGCTGGTTCAGAACTTAGAGGGAATTGCCGATGGGATTCCTGATTATGCTCGCCTTGATGATGTCCCTATGGCATATCAGAGGCACACCGTAGGGGTGCCTAGTCGCCTTCATCGCTTACTGAGGCGATTGGTGCGGGCAGTAACATGCTACCATGAACACCATGCTAGTTAGTTTCCTAGGCTTTTCATATGCATATTTTTGAGAGACATGTTGTCTCCGGATGTAACTAAAACATACATGTATATTTTTGGGATTTTATATGATGCACACGCTGCAAACATTCGACGTATATATATATATATATATTTCTGTATGGATATTTTCACATATGATGATGTTTTTACAAGTTGCGTAAATGTCTATCTAATACCATATTAGCTACTCCATCTGTTAATGCATTCATTTGTCTGGGTATATGTTGATATGTGATGTAATCAAAATTTATTTCTAGTAAACGAATACGTAGATACAGTCTTAAAATGCATGGGTTCCTAACTAAATAATGACCATTGAGATGTAACACTACTAGCTGTGAGTCCAGATATACAAGTAATGTGTGAATACTGAGATTAACGGCCTTGTTCAATAATTCGAAAACGACACTATATTCTGCGACATTATTTGTAGCAGGCCCTAGACAAACAGCTTGTAAATTAACTAACTCACTAGCAGGATTGTAGATTACCTAGGCTGCCGAAGACAGATTCCTGGTACTATGGGAGGCACCATCCGCGAAACCGACATAAGGAGTAATAGACATCTGCACAATCAGGAAGACCCAATGAGCAGAAAAACGCTTACAAAGCATACCACACCAACAAATTTTATTTTTTCACAATCTTAAAGGCACAAATGAAAACTATTCTTGAAATGAGAAGGGAAACCGGGCATGCCCCCGGCATGGTGACTCAATTCGAGGTGTACATGCCCCCAAGCTTTAGTCCATAGAAAATGGAGTGAAGGTTCAAAACATAAGAGTAAGAGAGACTTGACTTGAATTTTACAAAATCTAACAAAACTGAAATTGAACAGGATTGTGTTTCATTATTTTAACGAGGTTGACACACTTAAAAGAATTTTCCTCAAAGTAGCTTGTTTCATTTTTTAGGGAGCTTGACACAAGAAGAGGAACTATGCTCCGACGAGCTCAAAGGAGCAGGTTCAGGAGGGGGATAATCGGATACAAAATGCTCAAGACAATTAGACATTGCCCCCAGGCTAGGCATGAATGAGGAACGATGATGTACATTGCTCCATGGTAGATATTCGAGAGACATAATCTACACGATAGCTTCATCAGACGGAAAAACATCCCTTAAAGGATCGGGTGAATCTGCATCGCCAAGACAAGGGGATTGAGAATAAACATCAAGAGCCATGCTCAAAGGAGCATTTTCAGCAGGAGGAGGATCTGATGCAACAAAGATCTTGCAATAATTGATTTCAACTGAGGTTAGAGGCATTGATTCTCCAAAATAGGTAACTTGTTCAGGAGAAGGGATGATCCATGGGTCATCTGACCTAGAGATCATGTTGACTTGAACGATATTCGGTGGTGGAATGGGAAAAATAACCATGAGAGTGAGGTTCTTGAAAAGACCAGGTCCTACACTATTAAGGGGATTAGGAATTTGATACACGTATGGCACGTTGTTCTCAAAGGAGGAGGTAAAGAAAGACAACTGATCAACAGTAATAATCTTGCCCTCATGTGGAAACTTCAAAAGTCGAAAGAGGGTGGACGGAACGCATAGCATGGCGTGGGTCCAGCTGCGACCAAGTAGAAGATTGTAGTTGAGTTTGGCATCAACAACTTCCACTTAAACGTTGACTCTTTTACCTTGCAATGTGATTGGTAGACTCGCGAGAACACCCAATGGTTTTGATTCCCTTCCATCGAATGCCTCGAGGGCATTGGGGGATGAAGTGAGGGTTGGAGAGCCGATGGCTTTCCAGAAAGAAGATGACATAACGCAGGTAGAGGCACCTTTGTCGACAACGGCTCTGTGAATATTGAGGTTGTTGATTCCGAATTTTATAACAAAGGCAATCTGGTGCGGAAGTCAAGGGACGAAATTCTCTATATCGAAGGTGAGAAGGCTAGAATCGGTAGGATCAATTCTGCTGATTGCAGATAACAGAGCTTTCCATTTGCATGGGCAACTTTGAAGCATTTATAATGTATACATTACGGAGGGAACCTGTGCCAAATCCTCAAAAATGCTGTAATGCTGAGCAGCACGACCGTTTGGATTATAGGAATACTTTCTAAGAACACCTTTGGAAGGTGGCCGTACAACGAGTTCATTGCTGGGATTCTCAATTTCCAAATGACCAGAGGCAGGTGGGGGAGGCGTGCCATCGACGACTTCCTTCCCAGTTGCCTGGCGCGATCCGGCATAATCCTTCGATCAAGTGGCAATAGAAACAGGTGCAGCACCATTCATCATGAAAACCTGAGACCCAAACGGTGTAGATGGTTAAGGTTGCTCAACCATCTAGGTCTGTTGAGATGGAAAAGGTTCCTTAAGAACTGTCGGAGTTCCCTTAGACCCTTTAAGAATTTGACTAACCTCGTATCATCGGGGAAAATATTTGGTGTAGTGGTCTTCATCACAGATCACGCAAGGGTACTTCGGTTTTTGTTGAGAACCATCATCAGCACATGGTTTGGAGGATTCTATTTTTGGGGCATCGGATTTGGCCTTGTATTTGCCCTTCTTCTTCCCTTTGGAAGCCTTGTCCACGAGATTAGCCTGAACAGCGTTGACCTCCACAATCTTACCAGAATTTGGAGTAGCGGGAGGAGCAGAATTGTTGGAAGAATTTGATTTATGCTTCCCATTAGAAGACTTACGAGAAGTCTGAGAGATGGAACCAATAACACCATCAACCGATGGGGTAGCTAGTTCTTTAGAGGTCCTTGGCCATGGGGCATCAGTGAAGATATCATATAACATGTTGGACTGAGAGTACACTAAATCGAGGTACTGGGCATGAGAAATGGCTTGTTCCTCGGTTACACATGCCCCCATAGCAATGTCTTATGCAATCTTGTTGATAAAGGAAGTAGTGAACTAGTGAGTTAGAAGCTGATCAGGAATTTCAAACTTGATCAGATGACGACGACGTCTCCACTCATGAATATGATCTAAAATATGAGTGGCTTTGTCCTGTTTTAGAGATTTCAGGGGATGCGTCCCTGCTTCATAATGAACTGGTAACTGGAAATGTGTCAATAATGCCATAGCTAGAGTATTAAAGTCTTGAAAAATACCACGGGGTAGTTCTATGTACCATTTAGCATCAGTGCCGGTGAGAGTGCGCTGGAAAATACGTAGACAGATCGAGTCATCTATCCAAGAGTTCGAAGAACACCACCAATGGTAGGTCATGACATGTGCTTCGTGGTCTTCTCCAAATTTGCCTTCAAATTTGGGATAGTCACTAGGTACCTTCATCAGAACCAGAGGTCAATATGGATTATGAAGAATTGGATCATTGGTCAACTTGGATACATCTGGTAATTCCAACGTGGTGAGAAAAGGTAACTGAGGATTAAAAGACATGCCAGGTCCTCGATAAGGACTTGTACCTATACTCTAACCTAGTTGAGCATAATTCTGCCCCCATTGGTTTTTTCCTAGAGGATTCTGACCATAGGGGGTATAAGCCATATAATTTGGTTGATATGGTTGCTGAAAACCAGGATACGGGGGTTGATAACTAGGGTACTGACTCTGATTATATTTGGGACTTGTTTGAGTAGTGTATGGATTTGACTGTGGAGTATAAATGTAGCCTGGCTGTTGAAGGTAATAACCAGAACCTTGGGGCGGGTTGTAAACCAATCGAGACTGACCTTGAAGGTAATAGCCGCCTTAGGGTCGAAGGGACTACTGGTAAGTGGGACCCTGCTGACCCTGATAAGTCGGGCGCACAGGTGAGTTCGGCTGTGGCATAGAATAGATCGTCTGCTGAGCAGTGTTAAAAGGATGTGCAGGCTGTCCTGGTTGAACAGGTTGACCTGGTTGTGAAGGTTGCCCTGGTTGAACAGGTTGGCATGGCTAAAAAGGTTGTCCTGGTTGAACAGGTTGACCTGGTTGATGAAGAACACCAGGCTGCCCCGGCTGAGTGGGTTGGCTTGATGGCAGGAGAGGGCCAGGTTGTGCCTGATAACCAGGTTGACCTGTGACATGACCATAAGATGGCCCTGGTTGTGCAAAATTTTGACCAATTGGAAAATGAGGTTGCTGAGGTTTTACCAACAGTTGAGAAGGATGGGTTTGCCTCACAGGACCCTACAACGGTCCAGGTTGATACCTCGGTTGCCCCGTGGGTCCTTGAGGTTGCCCCAATTGGACCACAGGGTGAGGCTGCAGAGGTTTACCTTGAGGGTTGTATGACTACCCTTGCGTACCGTACAAAAATCCCTGTTTGCCCGAAGGTTGTCCCTGTAAGGGTTGTCCTTGTGGGTCATATAGATAACCAAGCTAGGCTGAAGGTTGTCCCTGGAAGGGTTGTCCTTGTTGATTAGAAGGTTTCCTAGCCTAGGCAGATAGAAAACCGTTAATATACTGATAAGCCTCAGGAGCATGAAAACGAAGGGGGTTGCCCTGCTCATCATATTGATATGGAAATACATAAATCGGGGCACCATCTGGTCCATAATGGGAAAAGTAAGGATGATTAAGGTCTTGAGAGGATGGAATAACCTTGGAGTTCGACGGCTGTAAAGACAACCAATACTCCTCAGGAGAAATATTCTCAGGAATAGCAGAAGCTATGTAAATGTCTTCAGGAACTGACGAGGTCTTGGTTGACTGAGTAGTGACAACAGGTGTAGACGCATCCATGTAGATAGTAGGTCTAATAGGTACTGATGTAACGAAAGGAGATGCCTTGAGAGGTGTTGATGGTGACATCCCTAACGAGGGAATAGTGGGCCTCGTGGATGGAGTTGATATTCCCATAGAGGCCACGGTAGCCATGACCTGACTTAAAGAC
Source organism: Pinus albicaulis (assembly GCA_034641835.2). Taxonomy (NCBI): domain Eukaryota; kingdom Viridiplantae; phylum Streptophyta; class Pinopsida; order Pinales; family Pinaceae; genus Pinus; species Pinus albicaulis. The sequence continues at coordinate 810,089,764 of CM076578.1, read as the reverse complement.
CTATATCTAGCTAGGAGTAACTAACCAGGTGAAGACATAACAAAAGGTTCAGGGATGTTTTTGGGAAAAAGTTGGTAATCTTCACCAGATGTACGAATTTTCTCACTAGGAGAAGGACTGGGTGAGTCCATATCTAACCCTGCCGTAAGATATTCTAAAAGAATATGGGGACTAGGAGGTATAATAGCAGCCAAGAAAGGTGATCCCGATGTAAGAGGAGGGAAGTGTTCCCCTACTCCAAATCCAAACCAAGCGTTGGACAAGGGCCAATTGAAATCAACTGGTCCTCCAAAGGGAAGTTCAGATATAACCGGTCCCCCGTCGAGAAACTTGAATACAATAGGCTGCTAATACTCAGTAGAGGACTGGGAGACCTCTAATGAATTGTCTGCATAAGGAATACCAGTAGATGAAACTGAGGGTTCCGCCACTGTGACTGTAACGAAAAGAGGAAGAGATCAAAACAAAGACACACGAGAAAAAACCAAGGCAAACAATAACAGGCCCAAAAATTCAATCTCTAAATGGGCATGTGATCGTAGATGATTAATTTTACCACATTGAAACTGGAAATTTTACCGTTTCATGTTTCAAGAGTCTAGAAACGAGTAAAAGATGACTCTGTCTCTTTCAATTTGGAAACAAGCATGAAAGGACAAGTGCTTTATGATCTTTTCAAATTTAATGAGTCAGTAAAGATCGAAATGAATACTTTGGTAATCTAGGCAAATGGGTGTACCAGATATCCGTGAAATACCATATACACCTTGGTTAAGAAAATGAAAGAGAAATCAACCAAGGACTTGATGTATGTGTAGGTAATCTCCCCGAATGCTTTGTCTAGTGTATCACAGGTAAAATGCGGCAGACTCGGCTTCCTACGGATAAAGGATAGAAACCTAATGGGGTCTCCCTTTATATACCCAATGGTACGGGGAGCACAAGTCTGTACTAGTGCTGTCTAAAGCCAGATGGCGAACGACAGCTACTAGGTTTAACGACGTCGGAACACATCACTAGCCTAGACCTCAAGATATTTCGTTGATGTTTCAATGTTGCCTTAGGTTAATTTAGTAAATTTTAGAGTTGATATTCAATTTATGTTTCAATTTCAGGCCCTATCGAATGTTGGATCTCAAAAATCCTCTAAATGCATACTACATGCCACAAAATATCACTTTGTTCAACGAAGAGCTATCTACGGGAGGGTTGAAAGCTTTTCAAATAACAACAAAATGAGCACAAAAACATCCACTACTGTCTCTAATTCAAGTTAATGAAACTAGAAACCTTCTCTCTTAGAGTTATATAACACTAATAACATGAAAGAGCTTTCAATTTTCACTAGAGTAATCAAAATGAAAAGAAATTTGTTTTTGTATTTTTCAATGTTTTAGAGCAAATGCACTAAATGAATGAAAAAACTAATGAAGAAACCAATTCGATAAATGAAAATGAAATAGCTGAAACAAACAAGTTCACACAATACAAATGCACACAATCAAAACTCAAAATGATGACGAAATCCTTCAAAACAAAGAAGAATCTCGAAAAAGACTCACAGAAACCGTGTAATCTAGGCTTGGATTGACAAAAAGCGAAACTTGAATGAAAGAGGGCACAATCACTCACCTAACGCAATGATACAATGGAATCCAGAAGAACGAATGCAAGGAAGCAAAAATGAAGTCGACCGGGAAAACATACACCCAAAACTCCCATGGGAGGCTCAGCACACTGAAGCACCTAGAAGCCCTAGGGATAGAATGAAAAACTGATGGTAAAGGGCAAACAACCGGAGGAAAAGGGCCAAACATAGTCAAAAAAGACTTCAAGGCACTCAAACAATTAGAAAAATGACACGAGGACCAAAAATCAAGCTCAGAGAGCCCAAAAGCAAGCAAACCCTAATACCAAATAAAGTTGGCATGCCTGTTTGGTTGTAATCTACGCCAAAAAAGCGTTGGCACGGGGGCCTAACTAGAAACTAGCACCAGTTGGTGCGACTATCAAGAGGTAAACCACGCCAATCGAGTTTACTATGGGAAAAGATGAAAAAAGGACAAACAGAGACTGTATCAGGTCTTCTGGGGGCTGAACAGGCGTTTGTGACCAAATGAGGTGAACCGGAAGAGCAAATAAATAAATCAAAAGCCAAAAACAACCAACAGAAGAAAGACCAACTCCAACTGACTCCCCAGTGGAGTCACTAGTTTATTGAAGAGGTAAATCCCCTCTCTGGACAGAGGCGATCCCACTAGCCCAGATCGGGTCTAGCAACAATCAAGTCACACAATGACATTGGCTCCTAGTTACAAAAAGACAAACATTGCGATAAGTAGCCTATCTCAAATCCCACGCAGTTGTCGTTGAAGGAAAGATGAAATTTCCCATCCCTCGCTCGATAGATCACAATCCTTCCATTTGACATGTCTGAACACTTGTAAACATGCAAGGAAACGTCGACACACAACGTAAAATCTAAAGCATGTAACCATATATTAGTGAGAGAGGATATAATTCATTGCATTACATAAGGAAATGAACACACGAATGGATCCAAAATTAGAGTCACTTATATTATAAATGACAAAAGGGAGATTACAACCAAATGCTTTGACACTATGATCTTCCTTCGGCGGGGCTTGCAGTAGAGCGTGTCTCAACAAAGCCTGTCGAGAATCTGGATGAAGTTCTCTCTCTCTGGCTTGGCTCTCAATAATTGCTCGGATATAGTTTCCTTCCTACCAGTTCAGCTAGCTTGCGAATGGAGAGGGCAAGCTTTTATATATAGAGGAAAGGAATTTGGGATCCCTATAATCATGGGATAGGCCCTATCTCTTAGGAAGGCTCCATGATAGGTGGAAAACAACTTCCTATACATGGAGATCCGGAGCCAAACCACTAAACTCCTTTTAATGATTCATTCAGGAGTTTGTTGAAATCAAACTTCCACCATTTATTTTTAAAAAACATCTCTTATTAAGCTTGGTGCGAGTGAAACACAGGGAGAGAATTCCAGTTGGCGCGCCCTCTAGTGTGTATTTCCCCCATTGGCGTGAGGGATGAACTGGCTAGTCGCACCAAGGCTAAAACATCTAATTTTAGGGTTTTTCAGAGGAAATGTTCTTCAGGGGAATGTTTTTCCTTATGCAAGAGGATGCCATGAAGGTGGTTTCAGGTCATTTTACTGTTCACAGGTCACGAGAATAGTCCTCCAATGTGCAGGATGAGGGATTGCAGGGACAATGACAAAATCTTGTGTAACAGGTTTCCACTTGGAGATTAAATGATGAGGATGGGTATCTAACTTTTCAATTGGAGGCTATTCTAGACATTCTACAGAGGCATTTTTGGATCTGTACATGCATGAAACATTTTGACAGATGGGAAGGCCTTCTACATGAGGATGCCATTTGGAGGGAGGGTGTTTTCTATAACATCCAATTTTGTATTTGGTTGAGGTCAACCAACATTTTTTCGGGGAGGACTGTAATATTCCCTAATTTTCACATGATATTTGGAATATTATAGTTCTTAATAAACTTAATTAATTAAGTGAATAAAATGGTGGAGGGAGCCATAATACTCAAAGATGAGTAAAATCCACTTTTGATGTGTGTATGTGGATATTTCAGATCTAGATCTACATAATGTACTGGTGGAGCAACTACTTAATGTGAAAGGAGTGGAGATCATATCTCATTGATGAGAAAAATCATGGAGGTTGAAGCAGTCAACTAAGATTTTGGAAGGAATCAAATGTAAGATCATAGAGAATTTATGATGATATGATGGAGGAAGTGGTGCATTAATGCACACATGATGGAGAGTGTGATAAGTAAATTCACACATGATGGAGATCATGTAAAGACAGCACAGTTAACATGGAGACCTATGTCCTCATGTACAGTGTAGTTATGAGGTGGGCTAAGGCATGAGAAGGTTCACAAACTATATAATGAAGATGAAGGCAACATAGAAGGCATGTTTGAGATTATTACTGATGTATGATCTGTTTAGATCTGGAATTTTCCTTTGACATTCCATTCTTTCTTTGGTTGATTAGCTAAGATTACAAGTGTTGTTTAGCATTGGGTGTTCTTGGTCAAGAATACCACCTGTTTCATTGGGTAGCTCTTGAAATATTATTGTCCTTCATTCATCATCAGGCATTGGTGCCATATTGTTCCTACTTTCTGCAGAAATTCCATATTCAGAAATTGCACATTTCTGAAGATCAGTTTGAGAGGAGCAGGTTGTCCTTCAATATTTCAGTTGAGGAACCAGTGAAGGATTCATCCTATCTCCTTGAGCTTCAAGATCAGCCATCCAGTGCTTTAGATATATATCAGGCATCAGGCCATCTATTATTCATCTCCCAGTAGCAACAATACCATGAGCACTTGCGCAGTCCATTCTTGTAGATCCAAGGGAGACGTGAAGTTGTTATCATTTCAGCTAGTAATCCAGTGGAGGACCATTCATTCACATTATATACATTATTTCCATAACTTCTAAGCTACATTGCATATATTAGCAGTAGGCTACAGAGCCTCCTTCCTTTACAGCACATTTTTTGTGAGGAGTTGTGTAGTATCAGCTGCAATCTTCAGAGGATTGATGAGCTAGATCCTGAGTTTATAGCTTGAGGATCTAGTGAAGGGATCATCCCTTCAAGCTTAGATAAAAATATTGTGACTTATTTCAGCCATATATTTTTCAGATCTAGCTACAGATCTGCATAACCCAGCAAACCAGGGATCAAACGCCAAGAGGGTAAATTTCCAATCTCATAGATCTGGAATTTAATTTCTGGGTTATCTTGGGTTACAATGATAGAGCCCGGATCTAGAATCTTGGCATCATTAGAGCTCCATATTTCTGTAGATCTGCATTTCCCTTTTCAGCCTGTAGTCATATATTCATTATCTGTTGATGGCACATCACAGTATTTTCTTGCAGCAGCTCTCCATTTACGCAATGCCCACTTTGGCATATTTTTAAGGTCATTCTAGGCCATCTCTTTGGCTAGGTTACCTCATATTTTGTACACTATTGTAATTGAATCTTCTCCTATGAATAAAATGGCTCAGCTATTCTGTCTATATCTGCATCAATAATAAACTTACATGTACATTTTCTGTGTTACAAATATTATGTTTGTGTATCAAAGCATTATTCCATTTTTGGGATATTACACAGACAGAAGAATAGAGAAATACAAGGCCAAATTTATGGCCAAGGGGTTATCTCAAGATAAGGGAATTGACTATTATGATACATTTTCTCCATTAGCAAGGTACTCGTCCTTCAAATCAATTCTAGAACTGGTTTCGCAAATGGGGTGGAAGATTGTTGTGAAACCAGCTCCAAAAATAGAAGAAAAGAGATATCAACGCCTTATAAATAAGCCACTTCGAGAGGAAAACTCCAATACATTACATGAATGAAATATTCTTGGATGATACAAATGAAAAAACATCCTTTCTATATATATGAGTCCATGGGGCCACAATGTAATCCTAGCCAACCTAACAATAATAATGTAAGGGCACAATAATAAAAATATGGGGGTTACAGGCGTACAACAATAAAAATAAGGGGGGCTACACTAGCATAATAAGGGACTGCACTATTATTATAGGGACTTAAAATGCCCTTCTACTTCAAACAAGTGTTGTCTTCAATGCTTGACTATTTCTTGATGCTTCTATATAAAATTCTCATCTTCCCATGTGGAATCTTCTATAGGAAAGTTCTTCCACTTGCTGAGATACTCTGAAATTGGTCGTACTTGTCTAGTTCTTGTTTTTGTGACTGCTTCAGAACTTCTTTCAATGTGATGTTGATATTCATGTTGTTTCATTAGATTCTGCACCAAAGATAGGTTATCCTTTGAGAGTTGGAGAACTGGTTGTTGATGCTCGAAGTGATCTTCCACTAATTTATCATCCATATTAGCTATTATTTGATCCTTCAAACCATCCAACGTAGCCTTCATTTCTTCTTTTAAACCATCTATGTCATCTTTATTTTCTCTTCGTAAGATCGAAATTTGTTGCACTTGGTACCATAATTTTGATATCTCATACTGCAATTCTTCCTCTTCATGCGTCATAGTATAGGTTTTTGAGGTATTAAGGGATATGGAATCATTTTTTTGAAGCATTATAGAACCCAATACTTATAAAAATTATGAAATATTCCCTTGTAATCACTTCAAACTTCTCTTTCAAACAAACGTTTTGCAATTTTAAAAACCAAATACACACCTTTTTCTTGCTTTAGAGGAGCTCGATATTGAAATTGACTTATCTCTATACTTGCATATCCTCAATATCTAAAATTTAGCCCTATAGTATTCCTTTGAAGTTTCTTTCAAATTCCATAGGTCTCACTTTATTTGGATTCTTCAAGGAAAATTTATGTCCAATCTCCCACAATGACCTAATTATGGACTAGTTCGGTAGAGTGAACCTGTACGACTTGCCACATCTCACTATTTGCTCCTTTGGCTCTGAAATTTATAGAAAGGAAACTACAGTCCATGTACTTCCAGTCACTTTTTACATAATTCCAATCCAATGCTCAGAGAGAGAGTTATGAATATTTTCCCATGATCACCTCTTTGAGATGAAAATAGGGAGCCTGAAAAAGACCTAACTTCCACAGATCATATCTCTCAAACTATTGAAAACCAAGCTCTGAAATTTTGTGAGGATTTTCCTCAGTATCTTAGATTCATGTTCTAATAATTTCAGCTTTTGAACCTTCATAAAAAAAAATTATAGCGCAAATTCCGCGATGACCTGTTTAGGTTAAATTCCACAGATCATATCTCCCAAAATATTGTGAACCAAGCTCTGAAAGTTTGCAAGTATGTTTCTCAGTATTTTGACTTCACACTATAAAAATTTCAGCTTCTGAACCTTGGTAGAAAAAAATTTATAGCTAAAATTCCATGATGACCGGTTTGGAGCAGTGAAAACCCTATAATCGAAAGCTCTGATACCAAATGTTGTGAAACTAGCTCCAAAAATAGAAGAAAAGAGATATAAACGCCTTATAAATAAGCCACTTTAAGGGGGAAAACTCCAATACATAACATGAATGAACAATTCTTGGATGATACAAACAAAAAAACCTCCTTTCTATATATAGGAGTCCATGGGGCCACAATGTAATCCTAGTGGGGCCACAATGTGATCCTAGCTGACCTAACAATAATAATGTAAGGGAACAATAATAACAATATGGGGGTTACAGGGGTAAAAAAATAGCAATAAGGGGGGATACACTAACATAATAAGGGGCTACACTATTAGTATAGGGACTTAACAATGATCCATAAGATGGATGTGAAGACGACATTCCTTAATGGAGTTATTGAGGAGGAGGCGTACATTAAGAAAATGGAAGGTTTTGAGACCTATGACAAAGAGTCACTTGTGGGAAGAATCAAATGAGCATTATATGGTCTCAATCAAAAACTTATTTCTTGGTACACTAAGACAGATAGTTGTCTCACAAGGTTGGGCTTCACCAAAAGTGAGGGAGATGAAAACCTTTATCATATTTTGGTTGAAGGTAACTTATTGATTATTGTATTATATGTCAATTATTTAATATTAATTGGTGAGGAGAATCTGATCATATATTTCATGAAGGGATTTGAAAGAGAATTTCAAATGAAGGACATGGGACTCATAAATTATTTCCTCGATTTGGACGTATGGAAAGGAGATGGGGAATATTTTTCTCTTAAGGAAGGTACACTAGTGAGATACAGAAGAAGTTATGCATGGAGAGTAGCAAACCCATGGACACTCTTTTAGCAGTAAATTGGAGGAAAGAGGATGCAACTTGAAGTGAGGAAGTGGAAGCTACCATTTATCGACAACTTGTTTGTTAACTAATTTATTTGGTGAGAACATGACCAAACATGTGCTATGTATTCAAACAAATTATTCAAGATATGGTTAGGAAAAACAAACTATATTAGAGGTCTACTAAGAATATTCTTTGGTACTTCAAAGGCACCTTCCAATTTCGACTATGGTACAGACTGATAGAGGAAATGAAGCTTCAAGGCTTCATAAAATTATATTTTGCGGGGAGTCCATCAGACTGGAAGAGTACATTAGGCGGAATTTCGAGTGTTGGGTTCCCAACAGTTTCCTAGTACAACAGGAAATAAATATCAGCGGAACTCAACTCAACATAAGCATAATACATCGATGACATTCAAACAACATGTGAGGTGATTTTAATGAGAAATATTATTGTGGTACTATTTGGTCAGATGATGGGCCCTACTGTGATTTACTGTGGTAATCATAATTTTATCAAACTCTATGAAAATCCTATATTTCATGATATATCCAAGCATACAGATATCTGGTATAACCATCTACAAGATTGTGTGTAGAGATAGATTAGGTTGTTGGATTAAATTCCTACAGAGGAACAAGATGTAGACATTTTTTCAAAGGATTTTTCAATATGCAAATTCAATTTCCATAGATGCAAGATCAAGGTAACTGATAATCCCTTTCTTTCATAGAGGGTGTGCTGAAAATGCAGCAAGAAAATCTCATTTTGAATCTACCCTGGTGACACTAGAAAGAATTCGAATTTCTATTTTAGAAGAGATTTTGGAGTTAGTTAACTAAGGTTACATGGAACTTGTCACTAGGTTAACTCAGTTAATTCAAGTTGGAGAACCTTTATTTTAGTTCAGTATGATTTATTTCTAATCTCTAGCAATCTGTTTCAGTTAAATTGATTTATTGTTAGTCAAACTAGTTCTAATTTTTAGAGGAACTAGTGGAAGGTCAAGTTGTGGAGTGTGACATCCATCACACTAAGTGATCATTCAGTTAACTGATGAGTCAGCCTAAAATAGTTGATTCATGAACTTGAGTTACCTAGTTTAGATATAGGTTCAAGGGAAGTGTAATATTAGTTGTAGACTATTGTAAGTTTTATAGGTGATGCATGTATTTAGAGCATGAGCCTAGAAGGATTGCACAATTCAAACTGAGGAATTTCATAATCAATAGGGGCCTAGTTCCTAAAAGAATAATGAAAGTAAATAGGATCTTGAAGTGCTTGAAAACTAGATAATTTTTTTCCATAGTAAGTTATTCAGGTAGAGGGATAGACTATACAGTTGCAGGTTGTGCTCAGGCTTGAGCAAGCATTGTATTTCATCTCTATTCCTTGATTAATGCATTACATATAGGAAGTGGTTTTGAGAAGTTTCTTTCCCCTAGATAAATATTTCTATATCTGTGATAAATATTCAGTCATTTTTATGATTTGTGTTCTCAATCGGCCATTGACTTCTGCAGATGAGTAGAGTAGATTTGAGTCTTACGTTTTAGTAAATTGCATGAGCATTTTCAAATCTACACATAATTTCTACATATTTATTGATGAATTTGTGGGTAATTTTTAAGCTAGGACTCCATGTCAACTACTTTTACATGATAAAATTCAAGTAGGTCAGTCAAGGTTCGACACAAGGTAAAAAAATTATATGCACAACCAAGCACTAGGTCCTCATCCACCTAGATGAAAGCCTAACACGCCTACAAAAAATCATCTAGTTATTGATATAATTATAAAAATATATATGGAAACAGGCACATTGGTTTACACCCTACTGTTGCATGAAATATTTGTAGAATTATTGTGAAAATATCCACCTACAAATCATGTTGTAGTAGGGGTTGGACCATTTGAATTCGCCACACAATTTTACTAACATATCTCACATGGAGGCTCACATAAACTTGAGGGATGTACTAACTTTGAAAAATATTTTCTATGAGAAAATGAAGGGAAGTAGGCAACAATTTGTTATGGATGAGGTTATTATCTTGACCATATTTATCTATCTATATATCTATAAAATTACATGTTTCTTGTAGTTATTCCTTGATAGCACTCTCCCCAACCATATAGATGGCATAGTGCTAGTTTCGACCGTTGATGTTGCAATGTATGTTTCTTCCTGATAATGTATATTTCATACTCATGTGTGATAAAATAAATCTATCCTTGCAAAAAATTTCATATATTTTTAGTCCTTATTGTAGATTCCCTTACTTTGTGTATAATTGGAGTGTATGTTTAATGTTTCCACAAACTACGATGAACTAGCTTAATATCTACACCACCTAGGGTAGACATATCATCGTCTTCCTAGGTGTCACGTGTCAAATTAATTTTTTCTTAAATTTTTATTTCAGTGTAATTTTTGGTTAACTAATTAAAATAATATAAATGTGTATGCAATTCCTTCATTTTCCAATTTTTCCACTCAAACTTATATCTACCGTTCTCCGCCATCCATTATTCCCACATCAGTTTTCCATTAATATGATCACACTGTGATGATTTTTTGTATTCAACTTAACTACCTTTGGAAGCTTCCATCATTACTGGAATTCATCCGTGTTGATATAAATTATATGTTGAATTTTATTTCCATATACAATTATTTGTTTTTCATACTCGCTATGCCTTGAGAGCTCCCCTCCAAACCATACAAATGTTTCAATGTTAATTTTTACCACTAATTTTGTTGTGTATGCAATTTCTTTATCATTTGGTATGCTACATACTTGTGTGGTGAATTAAAAATATCCCTCCTTGCAAAATTTTTCATATGTGTTTAGTCCATATTAAAATCTCAAGTGAGTTTTCTAGGCTATAGTTATAATGCATTAGTTTATAAGTGTGATAATGTTTTGTGGAAAAAAAATCTAATTATAATGTCATTTCTTTATGTAGTCCCTTGATAGAAACCGGATGACCCAAGAGAAAAAAAATTGAGCTCCTAATTCTACTAAGAGGATAAATATTGACTTCTTGGGTCGAAATGATGGTGAAAGGATGGAAGTTGTCAATGAGATAACATGAGAGTCATTTTTCATATACAACATCATATTGTCATAATTTCATGTCTCGACATGAGATGTCATTTGTATATTAGAGCCATTTTCTATATAGGTCACAATATGACATACTTGTATATTTAGGAATGAGGTGTCATTTTGTATATTGTGCTTTATGTGCCATTTTGTTAAAAATGTACATTTTAGACAATTATGTGAGTTTGTATTTCTTTCATGACATATTTTCTATGAATTTAAGTGTTTATTTATTTGATGTTGATTTATAGTTTGATTTTACATGTATCTGATGATGATGAAATATCACATATGGTGAAGTGAGACTTCTCACATATACTTTTGAAGGTGTTTTCCATGGGTTTTTAAATAAATTTCAGTTAGGTGTACTTCTAGTGATACATATACTCTCTCTCTCTCTCTCTCTCTCTCTCTCAGAAATATACACACACAAACCCACACAAAAAAACATATGGTTAAGTGACCATTCTCACATGTATTTTTTAAGGTGTTTTTCATGGGTTTTTAAATAAATTTCAGTTAGATGTATTTCTAGTGATATGTATACTTACTCTATACTCTCTCTCTCTCTCTCTCTCTCTCTCTCTCTCTCTCTCTCTCTCTCTAACTTGGTATATTCTCTAGCTCTCCAAAGTCTAGGTGTAAAATCATGAAAACTGAATTAGCATTGTTTCATTCCTTAGGGTTCAAAGACCATAGCCATGTTATATCACATAATCACATGGAAATACAGATCTAGTGTTAGTATCCATATATATCCATACTAGGGTTATATCCACTCGGTTCCTTTCCTTTCAACTCTCACATCAACATAAGAAATAAAACCTTCATGGAAAATCATGAAGTATATAATAGCCAACTTATATTCTAATAAAAAAATAACACCATACTCAAAAATTATTAGCTTCTTCTCACCATAATCTTTCCCTGGCCTCACATCCCACAACAAAAAGATTATAAAAGAATGAAAACTATTAGTTCCACTTCCATGTCTTCTACTATTTTATAATATATAATGCCTCACCAATATCCATCACGTTCAACACCATGAATACTACCAACTTCTTCTACTTCCCTGGGGTATACATGCATTGCATAAACCATAACATCACATAAAGAAAACCTAAAATTCCCGCAAAATAAATCTCTCAATGAAACGTACAAGGTAAATTTCTCTCCCATTTATTATTCTATTGTTTTATCATGCAACCTAATGGCATAATACTAAGGTTTCCTCATGAACCTAACACTTTTCTCCCTGTAAGACCTCTCTAATATAATACAATGAATAGAGTTCAATGATGAAAAAATGTACAACAATTTTATTCTCCCTTATATATACAATAAGTGAGGGAGGTGTTGTACATGGTACCCCTCAATTGAACATTTTGAGGAAGATTCTGTAGATCACAGAATGGAGCGCAGAGCTATGTTAGAGTCCTAGGGGATTTCGGGTGGGTCAAAGCCCCTTATTTTGTAAAGGGATGAGATAATTTTTTATACTTTGAACTCCGCCCATGGTTTTTGGACCATGGTATTGTAAAATAAAAGACTATATAAGGATTCTAGGATATTCTTGAGAGGACATATCATCTCTAATGATAGAATTCACTTGGATGTAATGTTATTTTGAGTCTGTATTCTATTGTTTTTTTGGATATGGAAGGCTACTACTACTGTGTCTATGAAGACCTTATAAATTCTGCAGATGAGTGTGTAGACCCCTGTAGCTAAGTTCACAAAGCGGAAACAGTTCTACTTCCCTGGGGTATACATGCATTGCATAAACCATAACATCACATAAAGAAAACCTAAAATTCCCGCAAAATAAATCTCTCAATGAAACGTACAAGGTAAATTTCTCTCCCATTTATTATTCTATTGTTTTATCATGCAACCTAATGGCATAATACTAAGGTTTCCTCATGAACCTAACACTTTTCTCCCTGTAAGACCTCTCTAATATAATACAATGAATAGAGTTCAATGATGAAAAAATGTACAACAATTTTATTCTCCCTTATATATACAATAAGTGAGGGAGGTGTTGTACATGGTACCCCTCAATTGAACATTTTGAGGAAGATTCTGTAGATCACAGAATGGAGCGCAGAGCTATGTTAGAGTCCTAGGGGATTTCGGGTGGGTCAAAGCCCCTTATTTTGTAAAGGGATGAGATAATTTTTTATACTTTGAACTCCGCCCATGGTTTTTGGACCATGGTATTGTAAAATAAAAGACTATATAAGGATTCTAGGATATTCTTGAGAGGACATATCATCTCTAATGATAGAATTCACTTGGATGTAATGTTATTTTGAGTCTGTATTCTATTGTTTTTTTGGATATGGAAGGCTACTACTACTGTGTCTATGAAGACCTTATAAATTCTGCAGATGAGTGTGTAGACCCCTGTAGCTAAGTTCACAAAGCGGAAACAGTTGTATTGAGAAGATCTGAGAATTAATGAATGGTTTTTGAAAACATATCTATGTTATTTTCTTAAGTGTTTTATTTATTTGTACATTTATATTATCTATGATAAGTTAGGGTTTTACTTATAATTGCATCGTTAAGTCTTGTTTATGGTTATTTATGTTTTTTTATGCTTATTAAGGTAAAATTGTGTTATCTGCAATACAATTTAGCAGAACCATTGAACAACGATTGTATAATTAGTATACCTTCTCTACGAAGCTCTGTTAAGTATTAAAAGGAAGAAAATCCATAAATCCACTCTCCATTATCTCTCTGGATGTAGAAACATGGTTCTAACATCCCCCGATATTTCCTTTAGTGGGACTTTGGTCTGCATAGCAGATCGTTGCCAAAAGGGTTGGTAATAGTTGGTTTTGTTATTTCATGCAACAATCTCTAAACCTGGGTCTAGGCCTGATCAAGCCAAGAAATGGTTCCATTGCTAGACTAGGATTTGACTGAGGGTTATGTGGATGTAGCATCCGTCTAAGAAAGAAATACAAGACTCAGTAGATATAAAATAACATGAATTTGTAGCGTAAGAAAACATAAATTCGTGCCTACCTACGGAAATGTTGTTGCAAACGTATATCTTCACATATATTTTTCTCATCATTTTGTAGTGATATGTACGAGTGGTTATCAATATTAGCTTAGAAAAAGACATGTTTCAATAATGATAGCGCTACTTAGTGGACTTCGATGCTGGTCAAGAAACTAAGGGAAACTGATAACAAGATGGCAAGTGTTGTTGATTATTGGATGGATAGTATCCTTGGTGGATTTATTACTGAGTTCATGATCGATACATCTATATCCTATAGAGAAGCAAACAAGAATTTTGTCAAACCCCCATGAGGTAAGTACTTGAACTCATTGAACCTTTTGACTAAGATGCTATTGTGTGTAATGGGTGTACTACGGATGCAATCAAATTGATTTTTGGAGGAAATAAAACTAGAACTAGGTGACATGGTAAGATATTTAGGGTATATCCTAATGATTACATTGAGTCTGAGTATAGTCGATTATTTGGGTCTGAAAGTGAAGAAGGAGAAATCCATAATACTACCCTTAGATGTGCGTCAATAAAATTTAAAGGTCATCAAGGCACTTCTGGAGTTGCCCAACCTTCTACTCCCATCACAACCCATCCTTATGCCATTTCTCCACCTCCCCTGCTTACCATGGCTCACTCACCTAAGATTAATGTTATCAAAGTATCAAATGATTCAGAGCAGTTTTGTTTTGTTACAGAAGCGATATGGAGATCCCATAACATCACTGTTGAGAATATGAAGAAACCGTATTAGATTGTTTTCTAAAGAGCCAGTAATAGTGGGTTTTGTTGCTTCGCAAAGCCATATGAAAACCAGGATCTAGGCCCTATCATGACGGCAAAATGGCCCAACAAAGTGAACTAGGGGTTACTCTATTAGCTCCATTAAGGACAGGTCGGTACACTTTTCCACCCATATCTTAGGTGGAAAGGTCATGTGGAAGTGTCACGAAGAGGGTTTTTTGGCACTGGTGGTGTCTTTGGATGCATAGTGAAGCAAAGGCATTGTATACAATTGGGCTAAATACTTGTGCAAGGATATTTTAGATGATTCCGTAGAGGCACAAGATAAAGGAAACCAAATCCACTGCACTTGGCTCTTCCTCCTAATCATGATAATGGGCTGGAAGGAGCCTTATGAGTCGTATTTCCCTAGTGTGTACCCGAATCTCTCCGAGGAAGAGAGGTATGAATCATTATGTTATTCAAAGGAGCCATCTCGGGTGATGGCCAACAAATTATTTTGGGTAGGGTTTGAGATGATTCTGCACATAGTGGTTAATTAGAAGCCCCAAATATCCACCACTATATTTACAGAATACCAATGGGTCGTGGGATTTAAATTATATTTCCACCATGTACACATTCGAGCAAAGAAGAACCTTGCAGAGTTCTAGTACGAGCTACCATACCTGGTCATAGAGGATGATGTTATAAGAATCTTAAGTAATTGGCCAAGTGATTGGGTGACTCCACCCACTCAAGGCGTAGAGATAGAGTAGGCAAGCACAAGTGGTGTGACGACTAGTGCGCAAAGAGGAAATAAGGATAGAACGAAGCAACCTAAGACAATCACCTTCGAAACTGATAAGGACTCTAAGCAAGAAGCTGAGAAAGAGACCGAGAAGGATGCCCCAGAGACAAGAGGGGGAGATGATCAAAGTGGTGATAAAACTATGGATCCAATAGACCCCTAGTCCCCTTACATTTTGAAGAGATGACAAACATAGGGTAAAGGCATGCAGAAAAAGGTGAATTCAGACAGGCCCATCATACCTGAAGCCTTTGTCCTTATTGATGAAGACTTTGATGAAATTGGAGACACTTTTCAGCATGCATTAGGGGAATTTTGAGGTCTAAAATGGGCCTCCTAAGGAAATAATAAAATAATAGCTAAAGCAATAAAATATATTTATGAATTTTCAATTCACGTTTCGCACCACAATCAATGTAACCATAGTTAAATTAAATTCTAAAGTTGTACCAAAATAAAATTAATAAAAAAATTGTGTTGATGTGACTATAAATAAGAATGAGTTTTTCAAGAAAGTCATTATCATTGAACAACTAACGCATTTGTCCTCTGTACTTAAATAACTTGAAATAAAATATAAATATAAATTTATAAATTCTTAATTATATTATATCCTATTAATTAAAAATTATATTATTTAAATTGTATAATAACATGTAATTAATATATTATACAAAAATAATATAATATAATATAATATAATATAATAAATGTATTGGGATATGCATTGTTTGTTTCAAGAAATATGAAATGAAAATAATATATTTTATTCAAAAAGTGTGAAATGACATTTATTATGAGTACTTTACTTTGAATTTAAAAGTACTTAGAGCACTACCATGGTTAACCATGAGTTTTCATCCACAATTGAGAATGTGACAAGTAAGTACCTTTAACTCAAGCAATGCCACCTCAACCATTAGGGATGATGTCATCCCCTAAAATGTGATTGGTTCTCATAAAGTGAATTTTTATTGTACATTTTCCTTAGGAGGCCCATTTTAGACCTCAAAATTCCCCTAATGTTACCAAACATATGTGGGGAAACATTGAGGACCAGTACAAGAAGGTATTGGTGGAGGTCCATCAGGGCCTTAAGGATTTATAGGTTCAGACGAGCATAGTACAAGCGAGTGCAAGTCAAGCGAGTGGGCTACAAGCGAGTAGGGAACTAAGAAGTGTGATTATAGAGGCACCAGAATTATATTACCACTAATATCCACATGGTTTTGATACGTACTAACACATTATGTTTTCACACTGCTGGCCAATTGGCGCATGTGACACATTGACAGAACACAAGGCTCAACCTTATAGTGCTACCTTTGAAGACATTGTGCATGTTTCACAAGGGCGTCATGGAAGAATGGTAGACCCGAGAAGGGCGTGCCCTGCTAGTTATCTAGGATGGTAAGCGAGAGTGGAAGAAAATGGATAAGGAAAAATAACAGGTTATGCAAGAGAGTGATGCGGAGACTGCACAAAGGTAGAAATTAGAGGACGCCATCTCAAACGCTTGAAATGAGCTACCTCAGCTGTAGATTCATCCTATAGTTGTGCCAGAAGAAAAATTACAAATGCTCGCCATGGAAATTAATGATTCTAGAGACAAATTCGATAGGGTGCGACTCGAGATGTATATGAAGATAGTTCAGCAACAGATTCAACTATGGCTTGCTACTCCGCCAAAGGTCTGAGAGAAAAATGCAACCAAGATCAAGGCTACTAATGATAATATTGAATCCACCATCCAGGGGTGTGCTCAATTCTTTGAAGACATTATGTATTTTTGGGCCTTACTGCAGGAGGAACCTCAGGTGAAGAAAATTGAAGAAGAATTTTGTGAGAAACTGGAGCACATGGACCACACTAAGGTCACAAAAAATACCTTAGCACCAATACAATGGTCTTCCCATCTCCAAGAGTGTAAATTTTTGCAGGAACGGATCGATGAGCTATGAAGAAAACACTAGCTTATCACATAAAGGATAAAGCCTTAGGACGCTGAATCTAGTTAGCTATCACAGAATCAATAAATAATTGAAGGGACAATGTGAAACATAGAAGGATATTACTATGAAAATTCTAGGGCCAGCTACAGAGACATTGCTAATTGAAGTCTGAAAAGTTGAGAAGCAGTGCACCACAACAGTTCCTTCTCTGAAGGATGCCTTGACCAACATTAAAGAAAATATCGAGGGAAAACCAGCAGAGTCACTCAAGTCGATTCATATCTTTTTTTGGGGCCTTTTTGGACAGGGTACCCCTTTATTGAATATTTTGAGGAAGACTCCATGGATCGAGCAAAAGAGCATGCAACGCGGAGCTATGTTGGAGTCCTATGGGCTTTAGGGTGGGTAAAATCCCCTTATTTTGTAAAGGGATGGGATATTTTTTAATACATTGAGCTATGTCAATGGTTTTCAGACCATGGTATTGTAAAATAAAAGACTATATAAGGAGTCTAGGATAGTCTTTAAATAATAGCTCATATTTGATGATAAAATGCACTTGTATGTAAAATTATTTTGAGTTTGTATTCTATTTTTTTTTGGATATGGAAGGCTCTTGTTGCTAAGTGGGAGGATACCTTAGAATTTATATAGCCGAGTGTGCATACCCTTGAGGCTAAGTGCACAGGGTGGAAAGGGTTGTATTGAGAATATATGAGAATTAATGAAATACTTTTGAAGAAATATATATGTTATTTGATTAGATTTTTTCTTTATATGTACTTTGATATTATATGTGAGAATTCATGGTTTTACTTATAATTGCATCGCGAAGTCATGTTTATGGTTATTTATGTTTTTTTATGGGTTTTAAGGTAAAATTGTACAGTCTGCAATACATTTCAATAAATGATTTGAAAAACAATTCTATAATTAGTACACCTACTCTGTGAAGCTCTGTTAAGTATTGAAAGGAAGATAAGCGCTAAAGCCACACTCCATTGTCCCTTTGTATGCAAAAACCTTGTTCTAACATCCCCCTATATTGCCTCACGTGAGACTTTGGTCTGCGGAGGAGATCGTTGCCAAAATGGACAATAATAGTGGGTTTTTTTCGTTCCTGCAGCCATCTTTGAACCTTGGTGTAGGCCCCATAAAGCTAACAAGAGGATAACACAATAAGAACAAAATTCCATAAAGTGGTATAGCCTGGAATCATGATCCTCCTTGGGATCAACTCCTCTCATATAATATGGTGTAATATCTAATAATTTGTTAGTCTAAAGATTCGCCTTCAATGGTTTACTATCTAAGTGTCCTCATGCAGTAGGATTCTCCTCTAACAATGTTCAATGTAACACACCTAGATAATAATTCATGACTTTTATTATTTAATTATGACTGGAAAAGTTAAAAGACTAGAAATGACTAGATGATGCAAATATTTATTGTTAGGTCCCTATCACAATAGTGTATCCCCTTATTTTTATTATTAGTGTAGCCCCCTTATTGTTATTCTTTTTCGCATGTATTCCCCATATTATTATTATTGTGCCCTATGGAAGCCCATTATTTTTATTGTTGTGCCCTTACATTATTATTGTTATGTCATATTTGATTCTATTATGATCCCTTGGACTCCTATATATAAAAGGAGGTTTTTTCATTTGAATCATCCAATAATTATTCATATATGTAATGTAAATGTGGTTTCTCACTTGAAGTGGATAATTTTTTTGTCGGTGATATATGTTTTATTCTATTTTGTGAGATGGTTGCATAACATTTGGTATGAGAGCTTTGGATTCTAGGGTTTTGCTTCTTCAAACAGGACACATTGGGTTTTTCTTTATAACGTTTTTTCTACAAGGCTTCAGAAGCTTAAATTTCAACCATGTTGAGCCGAAATATTGGGGAATATCGTGTAATGTTTTTTTTATCTTGGTTCGCTATAGTTTTGGAGATATTATATGTGTAAATTATAGTTTTTGCAGGCTTCAAAATTCAGTCTAAAATAGGCGACCTCAAGAAAATCATCATAACTTTTTTTCAGGTATCAGATTTTAATTCTGTAAAAAGTGGCTAAAATTTCACGAACTTTAGTTTTTTTTGTAGAAATTTCAGATTCAAAGGTAGAAACAATGTCATGTGGAACTCTGTAGAATTTCTTTCCGATGAAATAGTCTAGAATAAAGTCATCATGGGATATCAGGCATAACTCTTTGTTGGAGACTCCAATAGTTTTCTGACTTATGGGGTGGGAAATTATATTGAGACTGATAAAATAGTACTGAATTTCATACCTTGGAGATCCAAAATTACATAGTCACAACCGTTTCAAGATCAAGCTCCCAAAATCAAGGAAAAGGTGTGTATTCTATTTTTAAATTTCAAAAATTCACTTTGAAAAATTAGTTTGGAGTGATTCCAAAGCCATATTGAATCATATAAATCAGTATTTTATTATAAAATTCCTCCCAAAAACATTAATTCGACACCGATTAAGCCCTCAAATGCTATAATATGACACATGAAGAGGAATTATAGAAGCATGATATCTCAAAATTACGGGACCAAGTGCAACAAATTTCCCTCTCACAAATAACAACCAAAGATGAACTAAAAGATGACATGGGTGGTTTAAAATAATACATGGAAGATAATATGGATTAATGGAAGCTAATATGGATGGTTTGAAGGAAGACATGGAAGCTAAGATGGAGGGTTTCAAAGCAGACATGGAAGGTTTGAGAAAGTTTTTGCAAGAATGGCTTCCCGATGGTGACAAGGTAATCCATGAAAATCATGATTACGACAAAAGAAATATGAATTGTGATTTTAGAAACTCCAATGTTTTGTTTAAGAGCCACCACATTCCAAAGATCAATATGATGAAGTTTGATGGTAAGGATCCACTAACATGGATACTACAAATGGAGCAATATTTTGATCTCCATGATGTGCAACACTTGTAAAAGGTATTCATTGCAACTTCATCGTTAGAAGAAAATGATTTTTTATGGTATCGTTGGCTTTGTTCTCTTAAAACACTTGTCACTTGGTCAATTTTTATGGAGGAAATTATAGCACATTATGAGGATACAAAGAGAAAAACCTTCTTTATCCAATTGATAAATCTCAAACAAAAGGGTCCAATGGAAGAGCACATTGAGGACTTCCAAAAATTTAATATCAGGATAAAAAATATTCCAAGGAGCATAGGATTGATTTATTCATAGTGAATTTAAAGGATAACATCCAACATGAGGTTCACCATTGGGAACCTGAATCATTGGAGAAGGCATTCATGGTGGAAAGAAAAGTTGAAAGAAAAAGTATGGAAACAAGGAATTCTATCACTAATAACTATAAATATAGAAGTGTTGCTACTCCTAGCCTTCCACAACCTATATGGTTGACAAAAAAAAAAAAATTTGGGGGGAAAAGGAGGAAAAGGGATTTGTTATATTTGTGATATAAAATACTCTAAAGGTCATAAGTGCGTTGAGAAGAAATTATTTTACATATATTATGAATAGGAGGAATAAAAGGAATAAGAAACATCAGAAGAGGAAAATATATAACATGAACCAACCCCAGAGAAAGAAGAAATGAATCTGAACATATCTTGTAATGCATTGGTAGTAATTACCACTCCTCAAACTCTCACGATAGAAGGATATATCAGTAAGAGAGAGGTAATAGTGCTCATTGATTTAGGTAGCACCCATACTTTTATTCATTGTAACATAGCCAAGGAATTGAATTTCTTTCTATATCCAGCACCAGAGTTTCAAGTGATGGTTTCAAATGAACTATAAATTACTCTGGAAAGTGTCATAATACCAAGCTAACCATGGGAGAATATTTATTGAATATTATAATACTCTCCATTCCAATGGGTGGTGATGATGTTGTACTAGGAGTCCAATGGTTACAATATTTGGGGACTATAGGTTTAAATTTTCAAGAAATTTTCTTGAATTATTTTTGGGAAGGAAAGGAAGTTGAATTCTGGTGTATTGCAGGGAAACAAGAAAAGGTAATTAGCTCCAATGTCATGAAAAATATTCTAAAGAAAGAAAAATGGGGCACAATTGCACAGTTATGCTCACTAGAGGTTCAAACATCAAAATCATCTATTTCGTGAGATCTCCAAAAATTATTAGACCATCATTATAAGCTGTTGAAGACTCCCAAATTCCTCCCACCTATTCCTGATCACAATCATGCTATTCATTTGAATATAGGAATTATTCCTCCAAACATCAGACCTTACAAATATCCTTATGCCCAAAAGAGTGAGATTGAATGTATGGTTGCATAAATGATAAAGGCTGGTATAATTCAACCTAGTGGAAGTTCTTTCTCTTCTCGAGTAGTATTTTTGCACAAGAAGGATGTATCATGGCATATGTTTTGGATTATAGGTATCTCAAAAAACTCACTATTAAAGATAAATTTACCATCCCTGTCATTGATGAATTGTTGGATGAATTACATGAAGAAATTTACATCACCAAGATGGATCTTCGTTCAGGATATCATCAAATTATAATGAATACTAAATACATTCTGAATTTTTTGTCATTATGACTTTTTTGTCATGTCTTTTGGCCTTAATAATGCACCTTCCAAATTTCAAGGTTTGATGAATTACATTTTCAAACCATTCCATAGAAAATTTTTGTTATTATTTTTTGATGATATACTAATATACAACAAGTATTGGAAGGATCATGTTCAACATGTTGACACAGTGCTCAAACCATTGGAGGAGAAACAATTATATGCAAAAACCTCCAAATGTTTCTCTGGAGTATAAGAGGTGGGATATTTGGGTCATATTGTATCTCATGAGGATTTTAAGGTAGACCCTAACAAAATTAAAGTCATTAATGAATGGAAAATCCCCAAAACCATAAAGCATCTTCGAGGATTTCTTGGGTTGAGATGGTATTATCATAAGTTTTCTAAGAATTATGAGAGAGTTTCTGCAACTATAACATCATTACTGAAGAAAAATGTATTTTGTTTGACTCGAGAACCAACTAAGGCCTTTGAATATCTTAAAGAGGAAATGTGCCAAGGACCAGTCTTAACTATGCCAAACTTCACAAAAACCTTTATTGTGTAATGTGATGCCTCAGGAAATGGAATTGGTGTGGTTTTAATACAAGAAGGAATACCCATTTCTTTTCAAAGTCATCCAATCAAAGTAAAATATTTACAAAAACCCATTTATGAGAAGGAAATGTTGGAAATAATACATGCACTAAAGAAATGGTGACCTTACCTAATCAAGAGACACTTCAAGGTAAAAACATATCATGATAGTCTTAAATACTTTTTGGAACAAATATTTCAAAAGAGCAACAAAAAAGGGTCTCAAAGATGTTGGGTTATGAATTTGAAATCATCTACGAAAAATGGAAGCAAAATGTTGTTTCAGATGCACTATAAATAAAGGAGGAGGATGTGGAAGCATTTCTTTGTGCCATTTGTATTATCCAACCTGAGTGGATAAATGAAGAAAGGGATGAATAGAAGAATGATGAAGAAGTGTGGAAACTCACTCAAAATTTGGAGCAAGATCCTAGTACATGTGATACGTTTAGCTGTAGAAATGACTCGCTATGGTACAAATATCACTTATATCTTTGTAAGAATTACCAAATCAAATCAAATATTCTTTTGGAAATGGAAACCTCTCCCTTAGGAGGGCACTCAGGATTCTTTAAAAATTACCACAAGGTGAAGAAGGAATTTTTTTTGGATGGAATTAAATATGATATTCAAGAGTTTCTGGCGGAATGTTTGGTTTTCCAAAAAAATAAATCTGAGACAATTAATACGTCGGGTATGTTACAAACTTTATCCATTCCAATTCAACGTTGGGACGATGTTTCAATGGATTTTATCACAAGTTTACACTATTCCAAAGCAAAGAGTATCATCATGGTGGTAGTTGATAGACTTACCAAGTATGTACACTTTTGTGCATTATCTCATCCATTTAAATCCAATACAATTTCTATTGCATTTATGGAAGTAATTCGAAAGATACATGGAAACCTAAATATTATTGTAAGCGAAAGAGATCCCATTTTCACTGGAAATTTTTAGATGGAATCATTTTCTGGTCTCAGTACTTAATTACCTCATAGTTAATCTTATCATGTTCAATCTGATGGCAGAACTAAGATAGTGAATTTTTTTCGGAAGGATATCTTCATTGCTTTGCATCTGATAAACATACACAATGGATTAAGTGATAGCTACCTCTGGTTGAATGGTGGTATAACACTTCCTTCCATAATGAACCAAATATGACACCATTTATGACAGTTTATCGATATAATCCACTGTCCATCGCATCATCTTTAAGAGAAAATTTTAAGGTTCAAGCAGTGTAAGACGACATTGATCATCAAGAAAAGGATCTCCAAATATTAAAGGATAACCTCACTTTGGTGCAAAATTGTATAAAACAACAGGCAGTTCAACATCGCAGTGAAATATGTTTTGATTTAGCGACTGTGTATTTTTAAGACTACAACCATACAAACAAATTTCCCTAAGGAAAGATAAGAAGGATAATAAATTATCAGCAAGGTATTATGTTCCTTACAAGGTGTTGAAAAATATTGGTACTATGGCATACAAATTGGAGCTTCTGACATCTTCCCGAGTGCACCTATTTTTCCATGTTTCATGCTTAAAGAGGGTTATAAGTGACACACTCTGATTTCAAACAATATTTGCAGAACTTGAGGAGGAAGGAAAAATCATATTGCAACCTGAGGCAGTCACAAAAACAATAACTTGAAAGCTATGAAATCGATTAATTTCAGATTATCTCATCAAGTGGAAGAACTTACCCACTAAATATTCCACATGGGAGGATGAGAATTTTATAGAGAACAATTCATATCTACTCAACCGTTGAGGAAAACACTTTTTTGAAGCAGAGGGGCATGTTAGGTCCCTATAATACTAGTGTATCCCCTTATTGTTATTGTTAGTGTAGCCCCTTTATTGTTATTGTTGTTTCCATTTAGTCCCAATATTGTTATTATTGTTTCCATCTTATTTTGAACCCTTATACTCCTATATATAGAAAGTAGGTTTTGTCATTTGAACCGTCCAAGAATTTTTCATTTATGTAATGTAAAGGAGGTTTCCCCCGGAAGTGGATAATTTTTAAGTCATTGATTTGTCTTTTATTCTATTTTGTGAGTTGATTGCATAAAATTTACTTTTATGAATGAAAAATAAAATATTTTTGTTGTTAACATTCTTGAGAATGTGCTAAGGATTGTCGTGTGGAACTTAACTCCTAATTGTAAATGAAGCAGTTAGAATTAGTTATTCCCAAGAAGAGGGAAGGGAAAAAAGAATGAAAACTTATTCTTTTTTCATTCATTCAGCTGAAAAGGCAAGGACAAACTATAAGATGAAAACATTACAGGAGATAAATTTCATGAAGTTAGTTTTCTATAGAATACATTATGGGAGACAAAGACATTATTCCTAACTATAAATATTGGGAGATAAAGTTTTGTTTTGAACCGAAGGAAAGTAAAAGCATGATGCTTCTTTAAGGGTTTAGGAGAAAATACTTGAAAATTCCCTGAATAATTTCTTTGACATAGAGGAGTAGAGCTCAGGGGTAGCTAGCTATGAAATCCACCGTATGGTTTGGAGGACCGTGAGATCCCTTTACACATTCCTAGAAACTAGAGTATATGTTTGAATTTTTATTTGTGTATTTGTTGTGAAAATGTAACTATGTATTTTATACCTCTATGAATGGGTATGGGTTGTTCATTCATTAATTTTAATAGGTCAAGCAGAAACTACGTGTCTGGATATTGTTTATGGTGGACAAGGTAAATTCCTATACCAGAGAATCTAGAAATAGAGTATGCAACCTAGAGGTAATGGTTTTATATTAAAAAGGTGTTAATATTTCTAACTAACCCTACCAGTTCAGTTTCTGGGTCATCACTAGAGACAGTCAGAGTGGTTTAGTTAGGGAAACTTAAAAAAAAAAATATGTATGCATAAAGTAAACTATAAATACTTAAGGGTTGAATAATACATATTGAGCCCATGTTAGTTCATAGAGGAAGTTTCTAGACAAGTTGAATGTCCACCTACCCGGGTAAGTAACAGTCTGGGACTCTAGATAGTTTGGTCTCAGAATGAAAAGGTCGGTCACTAGATAGGTCATGCCAGGTCTTCTAGACTAATATGCCATAACATAGGGTATCCTATAAGTATATAAAATGTTTTCTTATCTAATTTTATATAAATATGTGTAAAAAATATAGATATAATAGGAAAACATGGGTAAAAGTATAGAAATTGACAGAGGAGAATAATATAAACACTCCTAGAAAGTTCTATAAATTATTACTATCTTCATTGTCAAGAGACCTTAAGAGAAAATTTGTGCATCCAAATAGAAAAGGAAATATTTTGACATACATAAATATAAAATATATCATAATGATAAAATTATGTTCTTTTTCCTATATTGTAAATAGTAACACAAGCATGAAAGTCGAATACATAGAATAACAATAGGAGCATATTTCTATAAAATAGAACAATATATTATATTATGAATAGATGAGTATTAAAAAAAAAAATAGGTTGCATCTCTAAAGAAAGCATGTCTACATTGTGTTCCAAGAATGTTTGTCTTGAAATATATATTAGGCCAAAGTTAAGGACAAATAATAAACTACACAAATATTACAAATAAGTGTTGCAACAATAGCAAAAAGAGAGAAAACACCAAGTATAATTTTGAAGAAAATGTTTCTAATAAATGTCTTCCTAGAAAACCAAGGTTACCGAGGTTAACTGGCTACAAATTCCAAATGATACGGGACTTAATATATACATAATATTTCACAAATTCTTAAGAGCCTAGACATATGGAGGGATTGATTGAAAAAGTTTTAATTGTTGACACAAAACCCTATGTTGTGTAATTATAGAAAAGGTTCTTAGCCTCACGGTTGAGTACCCTGGAATATAAATAAAAGTTCACATAATAACCTGGGTGATTTGTAAGTCGACTAATGAATCAATGATAGAGAAAACCCTTGTCAAGATAGTAACACCTAGAAATTTTGAGGGAAGGCTCAAACATGAAATGAACATGAAGTAATGTAAGAACCCTCAAGAAATTAGAATATTTGTGGGAAGAGAATGGAAATGTATTCAACTCTTAGTATATTTACAAGAGGGGTAAATGAAAATTGAAGGAAAAACTTACCTTATTTCCAGAGGGTACATGATTTTTCCATTTCACTCATGAGTCCATAGTGAATTTTGAAATTAAAGAGCAAACTTGAAAATTTAGAAGCAGAAGTAAAAAATTATTTTGGGTTAGCCATATCAATTGTTACTTGGCATAGGTATGGAAAAAATAAGTTCTTGCACAACTTGAAAGCAAAGGAACCTAGTCTTAGAAGCATATTTTGTCCACTATAAACATCTGGAAGAGAAGAACCTGAGAAAGAAAGAACAAAAATGTGAACGTAAGTACCGTAATTACATGAGAGGAAAATGGTATTCACATAACTTAATAACTTACTGATAAAAATGATACTACATATAAATGGAAAGAAACACTAACCTAGAGAAGCATACACCATATGGTCTCACCATATTTTCCTGTTGAAGTCATGGAATCATAATGAGTCCAAAAATAAATAATGAAGTGACTTTCACGACAGTAAAAACTTGTTCTAGAGTGTAATTTAGGAATAGGGGTTGCAGAGCTCGTTTTCGAAGAAGAGAGAGAGAAAATGAAACTAGTGTGACAGCTAGGGTGAGGGTAGTTACACCAAAACTAAGCCCAAACTAACACAACCATCTATCAAAACCCTACAACTTATGTACCATGAATGATAGGACAACTCATAAGCACAATATTTTATCACTAAACCTCCAACATGTTTCCATGTATGATTTCAATATGGATAGAAGATTACGATGCCTAGAGACTTTGAAGTATTAATTTATGTTAAGGATACAAGTTTACAAAGAGAAGGCAATATTTAATATGATATATCAAACCTTTTATCAATTCAACAATGTGAAACGTTGACATCATATGGTTTCAATATAAGAAATTGATATAGCTATGTATGACTTTATGGCATCATGGTGTCACCGTGATGGAGGATTACAAATTAAAACCTTTTCGAGTTTTTCAAGAATCCCTTATAACCTAGTCCAATACAAACTTGTTATGTGATGGGAGAATATCATAATGCATATGTTTCTATGAGAGAGGAATTATATAGCTATCTCCTTGTAAATTATAACAAATAAAATTATGATATTTCCTATGTCAAGAGAAGACAAGCAAAATTATATATATATATATATGAAAGAAAAATAAAATATATATAACTCCACACACACACACACACACACACACAGATATATATATATATATATATATATATATATATATATATCGCGAAGGCAAGGATAAAAGTATAATTTGGAGTCATGGTAATTTTTTATATTTATTGAATGCATAATGGTGAGAAAAAAATTAAATTAAATCCTAATTGAACTATTCAAATGCAATCTAACATACATATAAGTGCTAATCATTTCATGGCATTTTCTTGAGAAAAATGTAATATATCTCAACAATATTTGTTGGCTCCAAATCTTTAATATATGTGTGTGTGTGTGTGTACTTTTGCATTATAATGAAATAATAAGAGATTTTATGAGGGGCGTTCAATTCCATATCTCTACATATTTATTTTGATTTGATTAATAGATTTGGAACCAAACTTCAGAACATTAAGAAGCCCCCATTTTTGTGAAGATATTTTGTGTTATATTTTGTCTTATGAAGAATTTTTGAAGATATTTTGTGTTATTATGTATTATTTTCTATTTGCTTAATATCAGTTGTTGTAAAGTAACTATTATAGTTGTGCACTATAACAATGCATTTATCATATTATTTATATATTATGTTGAATGTGGCGAAGTAAGCGAAGGGTTTAATACAATGAAGTAAATTTATGCATGTTAAGGGATAATAGTAGCACAATATATTAGCGACATCGTGCAATCCCTCAAGGCTAAAAAAACCTGGTTCTGCAACCACCCATAATCACCTCAAGTGAGACTACGATATGCTTGTAGGTCATTGTAGAGAATGCTGTTGATCAAGGCTTTTTTTGGTGCAAAGCATAGATCAAACCTGGCTCAAGCCCAAATGAGCCAAAAAATGGTTCTGTTTTCGAGACAGGGATTTATTCGAGGGATATGTGGACATGGTACCCATTGAAGAATGAAATTCAAGATTGAATTATCTAGAAGGAGCGAGAATTTTCAATCAAGATAACATAAATCCACGCTTAACATCTAAAGCTTGGTTGCAAAGATATATTTTTACATAACAGTATGAAATTTTCATTGGATCATTCCCTGGTGAATTGTCGGAGTGGGTGTCGAGGTTGAATGAAAGGAAGGATTGATTTAATAATGAATAATCTACAACATGGTCTCCTGAACTAGTACAACGAATCAAGAGTACTAACAAAAATATTTCAAGGGATTTTTATTTTTGGATTGATAGAATCTTGGGTGGATTCATTACTAACTTTTCTATAGACTTGATTGTGTCCTGCAATGAAGAAGAGTGAAGATTCTTTGAAGGAACGCAAGGTAAGTATCTGAATTATTTGAAACTTTTGATTAAGATGATTTAATGCAAAAAGGGAGTTTTACAGATGCAACAAGATTTTTAGATTACTTATATTTGGAAGAAGAAGTATATCTGAGCAAAAAATTGGTAAAACACAAAGTGGAAAAAGGTATAGAGTAGATACCATAAATAGATATCGCGAAGAATATCCAAAGACCTTCAAAGAGACTAATTATATCCCTATGTTGAGTGAATCTATTATGAATAGAAGAAAGGATAGATGAACTCCTTAGAAGTAAGCCACTTCGAGCGGGCAACCTCATTTACATTACATAAATGAGAAATTCTTGGATGCTACAAATAACAAAACATCCTTCTATATATAGGAGTCCATGGGGTCACAATATAATCTTAGCCGACCTAACAATAATAATTTAAGGGCACAATAATAACAATATGGGGGTTGCAGGGGTACAAAAATAACAATAAGGGGGCTACACTAATAGCAATAAGGTACTACAATAGTAATATAGGGACCTAACATGCCCCTCCCCTTCAAAAAGGTGTTTTCCTCAATGCTTAAGTAGCTCTGTGTTCTTCTGTATAAAATTATCATCCTCCCACGTAGAATATTCAGTGGGTAAGTTCTTCCACTTGATGAAATACTCTGAAATTGATCAATTTTATAGCTATCGAGTTCTTGTTTTTGTGACTGCTTCAAGTTCCAATATGATTTTTCCTTCCTGATCAACTTCTGGCAATATTGTTTGAACTGGAATTTTTTCACCTATAACCTTCTTTAAGCATGAAACATGGAAAACAATATGCACTCACGACAAAGCAGGAAGCTCCAATTTGTATGCCATAGTACCAATATTTTGCAACACCTTGTAAGGACCATAGTACTTTGATGATAGTTTATTATCCTTCTTATCTTGCTCGAGGGACATTTCTTTGTATGGTTGTAGCCATAAAAATACCGAGTCTCCTACATAAAAACTTCTCCCGTTGTGATGTTGATATGCCTATTGCTTCATTCGATTTTGTGCCAAATTTAGGTTATCCTTTAAGAGTTGGATAACCTCTTGTTGATGCTTGATGTGATCTTCCACTGCTTGAAAATTAGAATTTTCTCTTAAGGATGGTGTGATGGACAATGGATGATATCCATAAAGTGCCATAAATGAGGTCATTTTTGCTGCAGCATGGATGGAAGTGTTATACCACCGTTCAGCGAGAGGTAACCACTTGACCCATTGTGTTTGTTTATCAGATACAAAACAATGAATATATCATTCCAAAAATTTATTCACTATCTGATTTTGACCATCGGATTGAGGATGATAAGATGAGATATGAGCTAGTTGAGTACCCAAATAAGAAAATAATTCCGTCCAAAAATTTCCAGTAAAAATGGGATCTCTATCACTTATAATAATCTTTGGGTTTCTATGTCGATTTTGAATTGTTTCCATAAATATAGTAGCAAATGTACTTTCTTTAAATGGATGAGATAATGCACAAAAGTGTGCATACTTGGTAACTCTATCAACTACCACCATGATGACACTCTTTCCTTCGGACTTAGGTAAACCTTTGATAAAATCCATTGAAATCTCCTCCCAGTGTTGACTTGGAATCGATAAAGGGTGTAGAAGACCCGAGGTCTTAATTGTCTCAACTTTATTTTGTTGGAAAACCAAACATTCTGCCACAAACTTTTGAATATCATATTTAAGGCCATGCCAAAAAAATTCTTTCTTCACCGTGTGGTAAGTTTTTAAAAATCTTGAGTGTCCTCCTAAAGGAGAAGTGAAATTCCAAAAGAATATTTTTTTTTATTTGAGAAGTCTTACAAATATATAAGCGATATTTGTACCACAAGGAAACATTTTTCCAACTAAATGTATCAGATGTACTAGGATCTTGCTAGAACTTTTGAATGAGTGTCCACACTTATTCATCCTTCCTCCATTCATCCCTTGCTTCGGTCACAGGGGCTTCACTGCGGGAATAATACCATAGCACGTGGGTTCATATTGGGGGATATATAATGAGGAAAAAATGACATAATATATTGGGGGATATATAGGGGATAAAGGGTTTTTATATTGGTAGGTATAAAAATGGAGCTCAAATTTAATGAAAAAATATAAAGGGGTATAAAATTTTTTAATCAAAACATGGATACCTACAATATATAGTGAAATTAGGGGCCTTTTAAATTGGGAAGGTGTATTGGGTTTATATCGGTAGGGGGTAGAATAATGTGATTTTTAGAGTTATTTTCCAATATGTACCGAAATTAAGGGTATTTTTTAATATGCTATGATCACACGTGATATGTTAGAGGTTTATTGAGTGAAGCGTCTGTGGCCTTGGTTATCCAATCTAGTTGCATAATAGAAATGGCAAAAAGAAATTCTTCCACGTATTCTTTATTTCTTAAGAGTGCATCTGCAACAACATTTAGCTTTCCTTTTCTGTAGATGATTGTCATAGCCCAACATCTTTGTAACCCATTTTTGCTGCTCTTCTGAATATAGTCTTTGTTCCAAAAAAAAATTAAGACTATCATGATCATTTTTTACCTTCAAGTGTCTTCCCATTAGGTAAGGTCACCATTTCTTTATTGCATGTAGTATTGCTAACATTTCCTTCTCATAAATAACTTTTTGTAAATACTTTCCTTTGATTAGACAACTTTCATAAGCAATTGGTCTTCCTTATTGCATTCAAACAGCACCAATTCCATTTCCTTAGGCATCACATTCCACAATAAAGGTTTTTGTGAACTCTGGCGTAGCTAAGACTGGTGCTAGGCGCATTTCCTCTTGAAGATGTTCAAAGGCCTTAGTTGCTTCAGGAGTCCATGAAAATGCATCTTTCTTCAATAATGTTGTAATAGGTAATGCTATTCTCCCATAATTTCTAACAAACTTTCGATAATACACTATTAACCCAAGAAATCCTCACAACTACTTTATGGTTCTGGGCACTTTCCATTCCTTAATGGATTTAATTTTTTTAGGGTCTACCTTAAGACCCTCGTGAGATACAATATGACCCAGATATTCCACCTCTTGTACTCCAAAGAAACATTTGGATGTTTTGCATATAATTGTTTCTCCTCCAATAGTTTGAGCACCCTCTCAACATGTTGAACATGACCCTTCCAAGACTTGTTGTGGATTATTATATCATCAAAAAATAATAGGAAAAAAATTCTAAGGAAGGTTTTGAAAATGAAATTCATCAACCCTTGAAATGTATAAGGTGCATTGGTAAGGCCAAAGGGCATGACCAAAAATTCATAATGAAATTCATGAGTTTGAAATTTTGTTTTCGGAATATCTTCAGTCTTCATTCTAATTTGATGATATCCTGAACGAAGATCCAACTTGGTAAAATAAATTTCTCCATGTAATTCATCCAATAATTCATCAATCACAAGAATGGGAATTTTATATTAATAGTGAGCTTATTGAGCTCCCTATGCGCCATGATCCATCCTTCTTGTGAACCAATACTACTGGAGCAGAGAAAGAACTTTGAATAGGTTGAATTATACTAGCCTTTAACATTTCTGCAATCATACGTTCAATTTCGCTCTTTTGGACATAAGGATATCTATAAGGCCTGATGTTTGGAGGAACACGTCTTGGAATAAAAAAAATAGCATGATCATGATCAAAATTAGGTGGGAGTTCTTTGGGAGTTTCAAATACCTTGGAATGATTGTCCAAGAATTTTTGGAGATCTGGAGAAATAGATGATTTTTATGTTGGAACTTCTAGTGAGAATAATTGTGAAATTATGCCTTGTTGTTATTTATTCAAAATATGTGTCATGACATTAGATCTTATTATCTTTCGCGTTTTCCCTGCGATACCCCATCTTTCAACTTCCTTTCCTTCCAAAAGATATTCAAGAAAGGTTCATGAAAATTAAAAGCTATCATCCCCAAAGATTGTAACCATTTTACTCCTAGTACAACATCAGCACCTCCCATTGGAATGGAAAGAATTGGACTATTCAATGCATATTCCCTCATGGTTAGATCCATATTATGACATTTTCCATAGCAATTTATAGTTCCTCCATTTGCAACCATCACTTCACATTTTGGTGCTGGGTATAGGAAACAATTCAATTCCTTGGCTACCTTACAATGAATAAAATTAGGGGTACTACCCAAATAAATTAACTCTATTACCTTTTTTCTTCTTGATATGTCCTTCTATCTTGAGATTTTGAGGAGTGGTAATTCCTTCCAATGCATTACAAGATATGGTCGGACTCATTTCTTCTTCTTCTAGGGTTGGTTCCTAGTGTCTATCCTCTTGTTTTGAAGTTTCTTGTTCATTTTCTTCCTCCTCTTTACAATCTCTGTAAAATAATTTACTCTCAGCACACTTATCACCTTTAGTGTATTTGCTATCATAATTGTAGCAAAGCCCCTTTTCTCTTTTTTCTTACAACTTTTGTGGTGTCAACCTTGTAGGTTGCGAAATTCTAGGAGTAGAAACACTTCCATCTTTATAGATGTGAGTGGTAGGCTTCATTGTCACCATAATTTTACAGTCAATTTTTCCTGCCAACCTGAATGCCTTCTCCAATGAATCAGGGTCCCAAACATGAACCTCATAGTGGATGTTATCCTTTAAAGTCCCTATGGAGACATCAATCTTGTGTTCCTCTAGAATATCAGTTAACCTTATATTCAATTTTTGGAAGTCCTCAATGTTCCCCACCACTGAACCCTTTTGTTTGAGATTTATCAATTGGATAAAAAAAGTGTTTCTCTTTATATCCTCATAATGTGCTATCATTTCCTCCGTAAAAATTGACCAAGTGACAATTTTTTTTATGAGATTAAAGCCACTGAAACCATACAAATGTATTTTGTTCTAAATATAAAGTGGCAATGCATACCTTTTGTGTGTTTTGCACATTATTGAGATCAAAATATTGCTCCATCTGTAGTATCCATGTTACGGGATCCTTGCCATCAAACTTCCTCATATCAATATTTGAAATATGGTGGGCCTTCCATCCAACATTAGAGTTTATGAAATCATGATTAAAAATTATTTTGTTCTCATCATGAGTTTGCTCTGTTATCTTTTCGCCATTAGGAAAAATTTCTTGAATCAACTTTGGCAAAACCTCCATGTCTTCTTTTAGATCATTCTTCATGTTTTCCATTTTTTCATCGATCTTCGATTCCATGTCATCCATCTTAGCTTCCATCATAGCTTCCATGAAATCTTCCATGCCATCCATCTTAGATTCCATGGCATCTTTAAAACATCCATATTAGCTTCCATGCCTTTATTCAAACCATCCATCTTATTTTCCATGCCTTTCTTCAAAAATTTCGTTTTTTTTTTCTCATTCCAAGAGTGAAATTTGGTGCACTTGCGCGTGTAATTTTGATATTTCATGTTGCACTTATTCGTCTTCATGAGTCATACTAGAGCCTTCTGAAGGCTTAATGGGTGTTTAATTATTTTTAGGGGGGCATTTAAGAACCCAATACTGCTATCTATTCTACAATATGATTTTGGAATCAATTCAAACTGATTCTTCAAACAAGACTCATGCAATTCGAAAAACAAAATACACACCTTTTTCTTGGTTTTGATGAGCTCGATATTAAAACTGAATTATCTCTGTGAGTTCAGATCTTCAATGTTTGAAATTTAATCCTGCAGTAGCCCTCTGAATATTATTTAAATTCCATGGGTCTGACCTAATTTGGATTCTTCAAGGAAAATTTATGCCCAATCTCCCACAATGACCTAATTATGAACTGGTTCAGTAGAGCGAACTTGTACACATGCCACATGTCACTGTTTCCTCCTTCAGCTCTGAAATTGATACACATGAAACTAAATTCCATTTAATTGTAGCCACTTATTACAGAATTTCAATCCGATGCTTAGAGAGAGAGTTATGATGATTTTCCCATGGTCACCTATTTAAGATGAAATTTGGGAAACTTAAAAGGCCCTAAATTCCACAGATTACATCTCTGAAAATATTGCGAACCAAGATCTGAAATTTTTACACGACATTCATTAAACTTTCGGCTTCGCTCTATCAAAATTTCATTTTTTGAACCTTAATATAAAAAACATTATATAGAACATTATACGATGACCTGTTTAGGTGAAATTTGGGGGCCTGAAAAAACCCTAACTTCCACAGATCATATCTCCGAAAATATTGCGAAACAAGATCTAAAATTTTTACACGATGCTTCTCAGGATTTCAGCTTCAATTTGTAAAAATTTCAGCTTTCTAAACTTCGTATAAAAAATTTTATAGAAACAATTCCATGATGACCTGTTTGGAGTAGTGAAACCCTACACTCCAATGCTCTAATACCAAATTTTATGAAACTAGCTCCAAAAATAGAAGAAATGGGAGATCAGAGCCTCAGAAATAATCCAATTTGAGGGGGAAACCTCATTTACATTACATTAATGAAAAATTCTTAGATGCTATAAATGACAGAACATCCTTCTATATATAGGAGTCCATGGGGTCACAATATAATCTTAGCCTACCTAACAATAATAATGTAAGGGCACAATAATAACAATATTGGGGTTACAGGGGTACAAAAATAACAATAAGGGGGCTACACTAATATAAATAAGGGCCTACACTATTAATATAGTAACCTAACCAAATCTGAAGCTGATATAGAAGAAAACTACCTAGATAACTCCCTGGAAACTCTGTAATATACCCCCTACCAACCTGAGAAATCCCCGAAGCCAGAATCCAGTAGTAGTCAGGATGCTGGTCATCTCCATGCTCCCCTAGCCCTCCTACCCCCCATCACCCTCCCCTTCCCTGCCCCCCTCCCACCCCAAAAATAATTATGGTTGATGACATTAAGCTACCTATTTTTACAAAAAAAAATTTAGAAGATCTAGAGAAGTTTTGGTTTTTAGCCAAAGTTGTATGGACAACAAAGAAGATCACTGACAAAGATATAAAGAGGGCTTAGCTAATTATGATGCTACAAAATAGAGCATTGATATGGTACATGAGTTATTATACCACTCACAATGGTAAATTTACATATATTAAGAAAGCACTGATACAGGAGTTCAAGAAGATAAAGTCTCAATCATAGTGCATTACCAAATTAAATGAGATCAAATAGAAATTCAATGAGTCTGATTGGGAGCTTGATCAAATGTTTAAGGTGTTATTAGATCAAGTGAGTTTCAGCAGACCCCTAGGGCTACATATGAAATGGTTTATATTTGCGTTGTTACCACATGTCAGGTTTACATTAACAAAACATAAGATAGAAACTCAAGTCGAAGCTTTATAATTTTCCATGAAGTTGGAAGTTTCATTGATAGGGGACACTAATGTAGGTATGAAGCAGATTTAGTGTCAACTGGAAAACCTGACCTTGTAATTGAAGGATATCAAGAAGGGAAAAGAAGTGAGAGAAGTGTGGTGTAGAAAATGAAAATCAGAAGGCCATTCTAAGGAAGAGTGTGTTGTTTTCAGAGGTTACTTGGCTAGTGGAGCACTTAATCTCTTAAATGTTGGATCCATTAAGTGGTGTGAGATATGCAGAACTAGAGGTAAACATCGCTCTGAAGATTGTTATTTATTTCAAAATTTGTGCAAACCCCAAGGAACCTATTTTAAAAAAAATTTAAGTCAGTTGGACATGATGAAAAAAATTTCCGAAGTTATGATCTAATGATGGAGCACAATGTTGATGGTTACATAATGTAAGCAGAGGAGCACACACATGAGGCCAATGGACAAAGCGATGAACGAGGAGGTTATCAAGGAAGAGGTCGAGGTGGTGCAGCTGGTCAAGGAAGAGGTCATATCATTTGATATAATTGTGGCCAGGCATGCCATTTTTCAAGATATTTCCACAATCCTACTATGACATGTAAGTATTTCATATCTTTCGATCATGTAATTGAAGGTTGTGTTGTACTTACAGCAAAAATGCAAGAGAAAAGAAATGAACAATGCACCCAAAATATCAAAATGATGAAGGCTCAAATAAGGACCTATTAAAGTCATGCTAATATTTTCTCTAGAATTGGAGTTGCAACTGGAAGTGATAAAGATTATGGGAAGAAGAAATTTGAAAATATAGGTGCGCGAGTTAGAAAAAAATTGGAGAAATTTCATGTTTTTTATGTTTAGAGAGAAAATAAACTGTTTATAGAGGTGAAGTGAAGTTTCATGGATGCAGAAGCTTTGAATTATACTACACAATTAGGGAATAGTAACCACGATATGAGAGTAGTTCTCACAAAGAACGAAGAAATGACGCATGATCAATATTTGACATAGAATTCAGCAGATCAAGAAAATATCTTGAGATATTTTCTGCAGACGTGTATGAAGTTTTTGAGAGACAGAAAGGTTGTAGAAGGGCTTCATGAATTGATAAATTATTTTTCAGTGAAAGAGACACTGTGAAGTGAGGTGCACACAGTTAATAATGTACATTGAAAGAAGAGAACTCACAAAAAAAAGAGACTTACTGCGCATATTGGAGAATATGAAATGGTTCAGGTTAGTGTGGATTTCTACTAAGATGCTAATGTTGTGACAAATCAGACATGGTAAATAATGGATAAGCCGAAGTTACAATGGTCAAATATTTAGTTAAGACTGAAAAATAAACAAAATATCTTTCCTACAGGAAGACTATAATGTGTCATGGTAGATATTGAAGAAGTTCTCACCATTGATGATTTGAAGTGATGGAAATTGTTGATGATAGTAATCCTTACTTTGCTTTGATTGGATTTTATTGGGAAATGGATAATCTAGCCATCATCAATCTAAATAAGATACAAATGATATTTGAAGGAAGAAATATGAGGTTGATTATTCCTTTAGATCCATCAAAAGGTGTAATATATACAAAGCCAGTAAGAGAAGAATACAACGCAGTAGATATTCATAACATCTATCAATTGACAGCCAAGGGAAAATATTATATTATCCATACTACAAATGTCAAGACGAGTTAGTATCATGATAGTACCTACATAACAGATTCAGAAGAATAACTTGAGAATTGGCAGAACAGATTGTATGCAACATCGAGAAAGCGTTGTGCAAGAATAACAAAAGTAGTTCATTGTATGACATCTGAGGCTTCAGCACTAATAGGTTGTAAAGGCAAAGACAATAGTTTTCTCTTTCCCTCAAAGATTTGGCATTTATGGCAAGTCACTACTAGCTTGTGAATATCAGGAAAAGAGTAGGCCAATAAAAACCATCTCTAAGGATTTTGTTGATGTTGTGAAACCAACTCCAAAAATAGAAGAAAAGAGATATCAACGTCTTAGAAATAAGCCACTTCGAGGGGGAAACCTCCAATATATTAAATGAATGAACAATTCTTGGATGATACAAATGAATAAACCTCCTTTCTATATATAGAAGTCCATGGGGCCACAATGTAATCGTAGTGGGGCCACAATGTAATCCTAGCCAACCTAACAATATTAATGTAAGGGCACAATAATAACAATATGGGGGTTACAGGGGTACAACAATAACAATAAGGGGGTTACACTAAAAACAATAAGGGACTATACTATTAATATAGGTACCTAACATGTTCCTCTCCTTCAAAAAATTGTTGTCCTCAACGGTTGAGTAGCTCCAGGTGCTTTTGTATAAAATTCTCATCCTCCCATGTAGAATCATTAGTGGGTAAGTTCTTCCATTTGATGAGATACTCTGAAATTGATCGATTTCATAGCTGTCGAGTTCTTTTTTCTGTGACTGTTTCAACTTACAATATGGTTTTTCCTTCCTCATCAAGTTTTGGAAATATTGTTTGAACTGGAAGTTTGTCCCCTATAACCTTTTTTAAGCATGAAGCATGGAAAACTGGATGCACTCGTGAAGAAGCAAGAAGCTCCAATTTGTATTCCATAGTACCAATCTTTTGTAACACCTTGTAAGGACCATAGTACTTTGGTGATAATTTATTTTCCTTCTTAGCTTGCTTGAGGAACATTTGTTTGTATGGTTGTAGCCATAAAAATACCCAGTCTCCCACATCAAAACTTCTCTCACTACAATGTTGATCTGCCTATTGTTTCATTCAATTTTATGCCAAATTTAGGTTATCCTTTAAGATTTGGAGAACTTCTTGTTGATGCTCGATGTGATCCTCCACTTCTTGAACCCTATAATTCTCCCTTAAAGAAGATGTGATGGATAGTGGATGATATCCATAAAGTGCCATAAATGGGGTAATTTTTGCTACAATATGGAAGGAAGTGTTATACCACCTTTCAGCGAGAGTTAACCACTTGACCCATTGTGCTTTCTTATCAGATACAAAACAAAAAATATATCCTTCCAAAAATTTATTCACTATCTCTATTTGACCATCAGATTGAGGATGGTAATACTAGCTATGAGCTAGTTGAGTACCCAAACAAGAAAATAATTCCGTCCAATTTTTTTTTGGAAAAATGGGATCTCTGTCACTTACAATAATCTTCTGTTTTCCATGTAGCTGCTGAATTGTTTCCATAAATGTTGTAGCAATTGTACTTTCTTTAAATGGATGAGATAATGCACAAAAGTGTGCATACTTGGTTATTCTATCAACTACCACCATGATGACACTCCTTCCTTCGGACTTAGGTAAATATGTGATAAAATCCATTGAAATCTCCTCCCAACATTTACTTGGAATGGATAAAGGTTGTAGAAGACCTGGGGTCTTAATTGTCTCAACTTTATTTTGTTAGCAAAATAAACATTCTTCCACAAACTTTTGAATATCAGATTTAAGGCCATCCCAAAAAAATTCTTTCTTCACCCTATGGTAAATTTTTAAAAATCCCGAGTGTCCTCCTAAAGGAGAAGTGTACAATTCCAAAAGAATATTTTTTTTTTAGTTGGGAATTATTAAAAATATATAAGCAATCTTTGTACCAACTAAATTTATCATTGTAAAATATATAAGGAATCATTTTTCCAACTAAATGTATTAGATGTACTAGGATCTTGCTGCAAATTTTGAATGTGTGTCCACACTTCTTCGTCCTTCTTCCATTCATCCCTTGCTTCGGTAATCCAATCTGGTTGGATAATAGAAATGGCACAAAGAAATGGTTCCACCTCTTCATCTTTTCTTGAGAGTGCATCTGCAACAACATTTAGCTTCCCCTTTTTGTAGATGATTTCAAAGTCATAACCCAACATCTTTGTGACCCATTTTTGTTGCTCTTCTGAAGATTGTATTTGTTCCAAAACGTGTTTAAGACTATCATGATCAGTTTTTACCTTGAAGTGTCTTCCCATTAGGTAAGGTTTCGATTTCTTTAGTGCATGTAGTATTGCCAACATTTACTTCTCATAAATATCCTTTTGTAAATACTTTTCTTTGATTGAACGACTTTAAAAAGAAATGGGTCTTCCTTATTGCATTAAAACAACACCGATTCCATTTCTCGAGGCATCACATTCCACAATAAAGGTTTTTGTGAAGTCTGACGTAGCTAAGACTGGTGCTAGGCACATTGCCTCTTTAAGATGTTCAAAGGCCTTAGTTGCTTCAAGAGTCCATGAAAATGCATCTTTCTTCAGTAATGTTGTTAGAGGTGCTACTATTCTCCCATAATTCTTAACAAACTTGTGATAATACCCGGTTAACCCGAGAAATCCGTGCAACTGCTTTATGGTTGTGGGGACTTTCTATTCCTTAATGGCTTTAATTTTGTTAGGGTCTACCTTAACATCCTCGTGAGATACAATATGACCCAGATATTCCACCTCTTGTACTCCAAAGAAACATCTGGATTTTTTTTCATATAATTGTTTCTCCTCCAATAGTTTGAGCACCCTGTCAACATTTTAAACATGATCCTTCCAAGACTTGCTGTAGATTAGTATATCATCAAAAAATACTAGAAAAAATTTTCTAAGGAAGGGTTTTAAAATGGAATTCATCAACCATTGAAATGTAGAAGGTGCATTGGTAGGGCCAAAAGGAAACCAAAAATTCATAATGACCCTCATGAGTTCGATATGCTATTTTTAGAATATCTTCAGTCTTCATTCTAATTTGATGATATCCTGAATGAAGATCCAACTTGGTAAAATAATTTTCTCGATGTAATTCATCCAATAATTCATAAATAACAGGAATGAGAAATTTATCCTTAATAGTGAGATTATTGAGCTCCCTATAATCCGGACACATGCGCCATGATCCATATTTCTTATTCACCAATACTACTGGGGCAGAGAAAGAACTTTGACTATGTTGAATTATACCAGTCTCTAACATTTTTTTAATCATACGTTCAATTTCACTCTTTTGGACATAAGGATATCTGTAAGGCCTGATATTTGGAGGAACACTTCCTGGAACCAAATGAATAGCATGATCATGATCATGAATAGGTGGGAGTCCTTTGGGAGTATCAAACACCTTGGAATGATTGTCCAAGACTTTTTGGAGATCTGGATAAATAGATTATTTTGATGTTGGAACTTCTAGTGAGCATAGTTGTTCAATTACGCCTCGTTGTTCTTTCTTCAGAAGCTTTCTCATGACATTTGAGATTATTATCTTTCCTGGGCTCCCTCCGATACCCCATAATTTGATTTCCTTTCCTTCTAAAAAACTTTTCAAGAAAATTTCTTGCAAATTAAAAGCTACCGTCCCTAAATATTGTAACCATTGTACTCCTAGTAAAACATCAACACCTCCAATTGGGATGGAAAGCATTAGACTACTCAATACATATTCCCCCATGGATAGCTTGATATTATGGCATTTTCCTAAGAAATTTATAGTTCTTCCATTTGCAACCATCACTTCACATTCTAGTGCTGGGTATAGGAAACAATTCAATTCCTTGGCTACCTTACAATGAATAAAATTATGGGTACTACCCGAATCAATCAACACTATTACCTTTTTTTTCTTGATATGTCCTTCCATCTTGAGAGTTTGAGGAGTGGTAATTCCTGCCAATGCATAAAATTATATGGTCGGACTCATTTATTCTTCTTCTAGGGTTTCTTCCTGGTGTATATCCTCTTCTTTTGAAGCTTCTTGTTCATTTTCTTCCTCCTCTTCACAATCTATGTAAAATAATTTCTTCTCAGCACACTTATGAACTTTAGTTTATTTTCTATCAGAACTGTAGCAAAGCCATTTTTCTCTTTTTTCTTCCAATTGTTGTGGTGTCAACCTTGTAAGTTATGGAATTATAGGAGTAGCAACACTTCCATCTTTATTGATGTGAGTGTTAGGCTTCCTTGTCGCCATAATTTTACATTCAATTTTTGTTTCCAACTTGAATGCCTTCTCCAATGAATCAGGTTCCCAAATGCGAACTTCATGTTGGATGTTATCCTTTAAAGTCCCTATGAATACATCAATCTTGTGTTCCTCTAGAATATCAGTTACCATTATATCCAATATTTGGAAGTCCTCAATGTGCTCCACCACTGAACCCTTTTGTTTGAGATTTATCAATTTTCTAAAGAAGATGTTGCTCTTTGTATCTTCATAATGTGCTATTATTTCCTCCGTAAAAGTTGACCAAGCGAATTTTTTTTTATGAGAGAAAAGTCATCAATACCATCCAAATGTATTTTGTTCTAAAAGTAAAGTTGCAATGCATACCTTCTGTGTGTTTTGCGCATTATTGAGATCAAAATATTGCTCCATCAGTAGTATCCATGTTACGGGATCATTGCCATCAAATTTCCTCATATCCATCTTTAGAATATGGTGGTTCTTCAATCCAACATTAGAGTTTACGAAATGATGATTAACATTTGTTTTTTCCTCATCATGAGTTTCTTCTACTACCTTTTCACCATTAGGAATCATTTCTTGTATCAACTTTGACAAACCTTCCTTCAAACCTTCCATTTTTTCTTCCATACCATCCTTCAAACCCTCCATTGTAGCTTCCATACCTTTCTTCAAACCATCCATCTTAGCTTCCATGCTTTTATTCAAAACGTCCATTTCATTTTTTGTTTCTCTTTGCGAGAGCGAAATTTGGTGCATTTGCTCTTGTAATTTTGTTATGTCATGTTGAATTTCTTCATCTTCATGAGCCATAGTAGAAACTTCTAAAGGCTTACTAGGTGTTGAATTATTTTTAGAGGGAATTTTAGAATCCAATACTAATATATATTCTACATTATTCCTTTGGAATCAATTCAAATTGATTCTTCAAACAAGACTTATGCAATTAGGAAAAACATACACACCTTTTTCTTGATTTTGAGGATCTCGATATTGAAATTTAGTTATCTATGTGATTGCGGACCTTCAATATCTGAAATTTTTCCCTGAGGTAGCCCTATGAATCCTCTTTAGAATGGAAAATTTTTGACCTGATTTGGATTCTTCACGACAAATTTATGTCCAATATCCCACAATGACCTATTATGGACTGGTTCAGTAGAGCGAACTTGTACGACTTGCCATGTGT
Organism: Pinus albicaulis; assembly: GCA_034641835.2. Taxonomy (NCBI): domain Eukaryota; kingdom Viridiplantae; phylum Streptophyta; class Pinopsida; order Pinales; family Pinaceae; genus Pinus; species Pinus albicaulis. The sequence goes on along the minus strand of CM076578.1, from coordinate 810,046,090 downwards.
CACTGTTTTCTCCTTCAGCTCTAAAATTGATAGAAAGGAAACCAAAGACCGTTTACTTCTAGCTACATTTTACAGAGTTCTAATTTGATACTCAAAGAGACAGTTATGAATATTTTCCCATGATCACCTCTTTGAGATGAAATTCGGGAGCCGGAAAAAGACCTAACTTCCACAGATCCTATCTCTGAAAATACTGTGAACCAAGCTTTGAAATTTTTTGATGATGTTCCTTAGGAATTTTTCTTTGCACTCTATACATTTCAGCTTCTGAACCTTTGTAGAAAAAAAATTATAGAAAAAACGCCACGATGACCTGTTTGGTGTAGTGAAACCCTAGAATCCAAAGCTCTGATACCAAATGTTGTGAAACCAACTCCAAAAATAGAAGAAAAGAGATATCAGCGCCTTAGAAATAAGCCACTTCGAGGGGTAAACCTCCAATATATTACATTAATGAATAATTCTTGGATGATACAAATGACAAAACCTCCTTTCTATATATAGGAGTCCATGGGGCCACAATGTAATCCTAGTGGGGTGACAATGTAATCCTAGTGGGGTGACAATGTAATCCTAGCCGAACTAACAATAATAATGTAAGGGCACAATAATAACAATATGTGGGTTACAGGGGTATAACAATAACAATAAGGGGTTACACTAACAACAATAAGGGACTATACTATTAATATAGGAACATAACAGTTAGTAGTGGTTTTCTAATAGAGATGACCTCCACATTCTCCTTCATGAAACTCATGCATGATTCTATCTACATCTTCTTCACATAAACATTTAAGTAAGATACCAAATTTTTTTTTTCCAAGATAAATCTTTATCTATAATACAAAAATTTACAGCTTTTAGTTTCAAGAATGTGGCCTTTGTTTTGGACAAACTAGGAGGAGTGTTTAGATTAAAAAGAACATATAATATATCAGCATACAAGAGTGAGTTCAGAAATGTTTCTTCAATAGGTGGAGTTGCTAGCACCTATTGTTCATCTAAGGAATGTATCATGTATATATCTAGTGCTTGAAAGTTTTCTTCTGCCATTATTTTGGTGAGTCCTTTCCCTTTGATTAGCTTGGTGGGCTTGATTGCTAGATCATACTCTAAGATGACAGAAATCCACTTACCTCTTTTACCATCAAGATCCTGAGTTAGTATGTCTTTAACAACTGCATGAGGAAAAAAAGCATTCACATGTGAATGCAAGATGTTAACCTTGAAATATTTTAATTATTTGATTAAGGTAAAAGCTTGTTTTTCCATAATGTTATATTTCAGAGGTGCATCTCTTAGTGCCTTGCTGAAGAAAGCTATGGGTTGTTCTTGTCACATTATGTTCTTTTGTAGTAATATTGCATCAATTGTGTGTTCTGATGCAAATGAGAAGATGAAAAAGTCCTTAGTGAAGTTAGGGCTGATGAAGACAGGTGTTTGGGTGAGAGCTTCTTTTACCTAGTCAAAGGATTTTTTTGCTTATGTGGTCCGTTTTACTCCTGTTCCACTTTTCAGCATGTTAGTAATGTTTCTTAGGATTTTTGCAAGGTTCGGTATGAACCTTCTTAAGAAGTTGATATTTCCAATGAAATATTGCAGCTATTTGATGTTCCTAGGGTGACTGATCTGAAATATCCCCTCAATCCTCTTTGGGTCTATATTAATCCCTTCTTCAGATATGATATGGCCTAAAATTTTTCCTTCTTGAAGACCAAACAAAGTTTTCTTGGTATTTAAAGCCAGACCACGCTTTCTACATTTTTTGAAGACCTTTCTGAAGTGATCTTGCTGTTCTTCAATGGTTTTTTAATAGACTACGATGTCATCAAGATATATCACAATGAAGTAACCTATTTCTTTGGAAAAAGTAATGTCCATGGCTCTTTGAAAAGTGGCCCCAACATTCATTAACCTAAAAGGCATTTTGACATACATGAAGGTGCCCCGAGGTGTAGTGAAGGCAGTTTTGTGTTGATCATCTGGATGTACTGACACCTGATTATACCCTAAAAAACCATCAAGCAAAGATATTCTTTTGGAGCCTACTAGCCTTTGTAGTATATGATCCATATTAGGTAAAGGGTAGATGTCTTTCAGGGAGGTTTTGTTTAAATTTCTGAATTCTATGCATACCCTAGATTCCCCTATTTTCTTCCTTACTGATACAAGATTTGAGACCCATTCCGAGTACCTGAGTGGGACTATTATTCCAGCATCATACATTTTTTTTTTAATTTTTTTCTCAACCAAAGCCATTAGTACATGGTTTATTCTGTGAAATTTATGCTTAAATGGTTTCTGGTTTCCTTGAGAGGAATCTTATGTTGAATGATTCTTGTATCATAGGACTTCAAGTCCTCATAGCCCCATGCAAACACATCATTAAATTCTTTGAACAACTCAATGTATTTCTGTTTTATAAGATTTGGCAGTGTTTTAGACAATTTTATCATTTTAGGTTCTTCCTCACTGCCTATGTTTCATTCTTCTACATCTGTTTCATTGGATTCTATTTTAGGCTTCCTAGCAACCTCATTGAAATCAAACAGTTCTTCTAAAGCGACAATTCCTCTTGGAAATATATTGTTTTTGCATTGCAATACCTCAAGGTCCTTTTTATCTGAATCTTCACACAATTTTTCTTCATGAGGGTGTTCTAACAGATTTATATTAGTAGCATAAGGTGGCTCTGTTTTGTGTGTTTGTTCCTCAGCAGAGTAATCCTCTTCATGATCCAAATCTGATTTTGGCATTTAAAACTGATTTTTGGACAACAGGAAGTCTTCAATATATTTGTCACCTTCAAAAACTTTCCAATAATCTATGTTATCAGGGACTGTCGGTCAGCTTTTGAACTTTACCGTGTATTTTTCATTGGCATGAGACAATTGGCAAGTGTTGGCAGTGAATTCTAGGTCATTTGCAAGGCCGTTTTGAATTCTTGGGATAGAGGTGAGTTCATATTTTTCAAAATTATTTAGGAGGTCTAAGGCAAAATTTCTATATTCTCTTAACTTGGGATTTTTTTTCTGAATATTCTCCTTTAATTTGCCTAATAATTAGCTCAAAATCTCCTTGAACAGAAATCCTCTTAACTCCTATATTTTTCAGCAATTGTAAGCATAGGAGAAGAGCTTCATGTTCTGCAATATTGTTTGTACATAGAAAATCCAGCTTGTAAGCGTGACCCTTATTAATGTTGTGTATCTAAACACCTGCTCCTAAATGAGCTTTGCCACAAGAGCCATCAAAGCTCATGTTCCAAAGAGTTTCAAGTTCAGATTCGCCATTGTGTTGTTGTTCATGGCTACTATGGTTTTGACTGTTATGTTCTTCATTTTGTGTTTGGTTTGACTGTTCTGACATGTCTTGCTCTTCCTCTTCTTCAGCTACTTGTTCATCAACGTCATATTCATTTTACAAAATAAATGAATGAAGGTCTAAATGGACAGAACAGAGAGGAGTGTTATTTGGCTTATCTTGGCTTCTTACGATGTATTTCATGTGATTTTCTGTGTACAATCTTCTTGTTTGGTTAATGACTGGAATGGTAGCATATGTCATGTCCATTTGGAGGGTTCCTTGGAGTTTGGCTCCCCATGATCTTGATAAAAGCATTCCATATTTTGGGGGAATGTCAGCCACTAAAATATCCATTACAAGGATCTTGGCTGGTATTTTTCCCACATTAACACATAGATCTTTGATTAGGCCCAAACATTTAATTCTACTTGAATAAAAAGAGTAAAAGTCTTTGTATGGTCCCGTTATTTCAAGGCATAATATTTCCATCACTACCTTTGGCATGAGGTTATGTGAAGCACCATAATCTAGCATTGCATTGTGTAGGATTTTGTCATGGATGTTCAAATTGACATAGAATGGAGGCACACCTCCCTATTGAAACTTTCCCTTTACCTCTAGTCCAAACGAAAATTATGGCTTGTCATCAGTCAGATTTATAGTATTAGTGTTATTTCCTATGTTTATAGCCTTCAAAACTTGAGATCTATATACATCTTGAGTCACTAATTTAGTAAGGGGTATGGCTATTTTTATCTTGGCAATTTCACTCTCAATACTGAATGGTGTCTGTGTTCTCGGCAGATTCAAATCAGTTTTATCAGACATTGTTTTTTCAGCAACTTTAGTTTGCTGATTTTTATTTGGAATCTTAGTTAAAGCAGTCTTTCTAGGGTCACTAGTTCATGTGCTAGGGAAAATTTGGTCACCATCCTGTTGGTTGATTTTTTTTTTCTTTGATAAGAATTCTTAGCCACTATGTTTGTATTTTCTACTGTCTTTTTAGGACTACTTTTAGGGGTCTTCCTAGCAGAAATTTCTGGTTGGTTCCTCTTTGGGATATCTTGGGTTTTCCTAATTCTGAGGTCATACCTCCTATGAACCTCCATGATAGCATTTTAAAATCATAGTTTGTATTTTTTAGAATCTGTATATGTTCTTTTAGCTTGGTTTGCGGAAAAAAGACATTGTTCTTCTTCTGTGAGGAAAACAACGTCTTCATTATCAGAGCCTATTGGATTCACATGGTTTTCTTTTGGCTCCTTAGCCTTCCTTTCCTCTTCATCTACATAGTTTTCATGGAAAGGAGGTTTGATTTGCTGGTCAGTTTCTCTTTGTCTTAGTTGAGAAGGATCTCTTCTTAAGATTTTGTTTATGTTTTTGTTTTGAGGATTTGTTTGGTTTTCGCTAGGGGGTGATCTTTCATTAAAGTTAATTCTCTCCATCATCCTTTCCATTGTCCTAACTAGACTGTTAATTTTTGCACCATATGTGGAGGCCATAGGTTCTTCTTTGTATGTAACCCTCTTTTGTTGTTCTCATTCTAGCCCTTTTAGAAATTATATTGGCTTCTACACTTACTGCTCACGTTTGCATGTCCTCTAAGGTAATGGGATCTCTTTCTCCTAATTGGTAAGCCATTTTTGGATCAAATCCATCTGGAACATTTACTAGGGCTAGGCCTTATTGGGGTTTCATGTGTGGATGAAGTGCATTATATACACTATTGAACCTAGTGCAGTAGTCTTGAACGCTCTCCCCAACATTTCTTTTAAGGTTCTCATACTCCGATAAGATTTGAAGAGGATTTTTCTTAGTCTCACACTTGATTATGAATATTTGATGAAGGGAAGGGAGATCCTAAATGCTATTAGGGGTTAATATTTTGAACCATTTCTTTTCTTCTCCCCCTAAAATTTGGGCAAACATTCTCATTTGTATGGTCTCATATTCTATTTCTTGGTAGTCAAAATAATCTTTCATCTTGTCTACATGTTGTTGGGTAGTTGTCAGATCATTTCGATTAAAATGAGGGATTCTAGTTTGATAGTCTTGGGGCATAGGAAGTAAAGGTTATGGTAGTACCATGGGGGCATACCATGCTGCCATGATGGGAAGTAATGGAACCCAAGGAGGATTCAAAAGAGGATGGTTTACTAGTGGAGGTGGAGGATGGAATGGAGAAGTTCAAACAGTGAATGTATTAGTGGGCGTAGCAGATGTACTTGGGCCAGTTAGCAGATATTGATCAAATATGGAATGAAAGCAGTCAAAGTGTTGGAGAAGATGAAGATTAGGAGGAGTGGAAGGAGATGATTCTCTACTAGGACTCTGCTGTAAGGTTGTAGGCTCAAGGTTTTTCTGGTCTATCCAACTTTGAGACTTAGTTGTAAATAGGTTTCTTCTATGGTGTAAGTCAAATTTGGTATCTTGCAAGGATGTAAGGTTTTTAGGAAAGGAACTTGCTTTGTTAATTTTTATGACAATGGTTGAATCTTTAGTACTAGAAGTTTTTTTAAGATTCTTTCTAGGTCATAAACTATAGAAAGAGGGTTTGGGTCAGGGTGAGATCTAGTGCAGATTCTTTGCGAAGCCAGATTTTAGACCCAAAATGCAAAGATGTTGAAAACTTGTAATATTTTGAAAACAAACCAATCTATAATATTCCTGAATTCACACAGTATGTGACTTGGTTTTATACTATTAGGATCGATTAATACATTCCTAGGGGAGTCTGTGAGAACCAGTTGAATGAGCAGGCCTACTGAAAACCACTAGAGTCACCAGGGGGATGATGTTAACTATTTTGAGGATTTGTTTGTTGTCCACCATCAAAAATTGGATACTAATCTTGAGATATTTTTGGGTTTTCTGAGTTATTTATATAACACTAAGGTTTTCAATAAGTTTCCCCAGCAGAGTCACCACTATGTTAGGTCCCTATAATTTTTCAGATTGGTAAGACCAACTAAACAAGGGTAACACCAAACCAACTTTGGAGTCCAAGGACCTAGCCTTCCTGGACTCAGAGAGGGATCTCTCTATATTTATATAAAATATATAACTTGATTGATTTAGGATGTTGATTTTAGGCTAGTTAACATGATAGGGATTGTATGATTCATGTATTTTGTTTGCTGGTTGTTGAGATGAATACTTCATAGACTCTGAGTTGTAAAGAAGTTGGCTTTGGGGCTCTGTAGTAGTTTTGGACTAGATATCAATAGAGCAAGCACATTCACAAGATTCACGAACATTGTTAGATGGTGATTTTGTTCTAATCTTGTAATTGTTTCCTTTTGTTTTCCGTTTTGTATATTAATTTACCTTATAATATAATAGAAAATTTAGGTTAAGATATGTTGTCCAGCACCTTAATTCTGTCTGATTTCTATTTTAAAAAAAATTTCCTCTGCTAGGTATGATTGGAGAACTTAGGAGTTCCCTACTCTCCATTTCCACCTAGTTTGTTTTCTTGAGATTAACTCAGTAGAGTCTAGCCAAAGAAGTTTATGGTTTTCCATGTCCTTTGGCTCTACTTGAAATGTTGTTCTCAAGGCTTCCTTTGAAGTTTACTTACTAGAGTTTGGATGAAGAAGTTTATGGTTTTCCTTGTCCTTTTATCTATCTTGAATAATCACTTCAAATATATTTGAAGTATAATTGAAGAATTCAAGAGTTCCCCGCTATTTAATCGTTACTGAATTGTTATCTTAAATGTTTTCTTTGTCTGAAAGGGAATAGCTAGAGAATTTAGGAGTTCCTTGCTCTCTAGAATTTGCTGGATTGTTGTCTTGAAGTTTTCTTGGTAAAGTCTGGCCAAAGAAGTTTATGGTATGCCATGTCCTTTGGTTCTTTCTTATAATAGTAATCTTAAAGACTCTTCTTATTCTAGTACATGTTAAAGGATTCTTAATTTACATTTAAGCTACTAAACTCACAACTTAGTGTTCATTTCACACCCACATAAGCTATTAAGATCCATTTGGATTTGTTAACTGGCCCTATGGAATACCCCTGATTTATTGTTTTACTCTTCAAACCTTTCACAGACTCCATAGCCTATGGTTTGAGTTTCCCTTACTCTATATGTTCTCCTTAACAAGCAAAAAACAAAAAAAAACAAAACAAACAATCCCTATCATGTTAACTAGCCTAAAATCAACATCCTAAATCAATCAAGTTATATATTTTATACAAATATAGAGAGAGCCCTCTCTGAGTCCAAGAAGGCTAGATCCTCATACTCCAAATATGGTTTGATGTTACCCTTGTTTATTTGGTCTTACCAACTTGACAAATTACAGGGACCTAGCATAGTTAATGAACTAGATCCAAACAAGATATCATCTAATGATGGGGTCAAAAGATGAGGATCACTATAAAAATTCACATCCCGCCAAGATTTTGGCACTTTTTTGTCTAAGAGCTCCAAAACCACTGAGTATTGAGAAGTTGTAGAAGTTACACATGAGCAACGATCAACTCATCCAAATTTTCAAAAATAATGGTTTAGCCAGACTCATGGATTTCACAGCACCATCGACTACACCCGCAACATCACCGTCAATGACAAGATCAACTTTCTCGCATCAAACATTGCCAAGAAAGAAGCATACTAAGGATGCAAGAACAAAGAAGAAGAAATATAAGAAACCTATCAAACCAAAACTAGAATCCCAACTTTTCGAAGATAATGAAGAGGAAGAGAAATAGTTAGAGATAGAGGGCACATAAATTTCATCGCCACCACCATACTTTCCACCTAGGAAACTAGATGCTAAAACCTTGAAGGAATCCAAGGATGTGAAGTATGGAATAGTCACACCATTGCTTCGTGAGAAAGTAACATTTGAGAGAGAGTTTTTAGGAAGAAACCCACAGATGAAGTTTTTAGATTCGTACTTCAATGACCAGATGAAGTATATGCAATTCCCACCAAGTAAATACCTAAAACTGATCCATTATCCAGAGAGTTTAGTCACAAAATTGCACCAATGAAGTGGGAAAAAGGGTTGGAATGGTCTAGACTACTGAACATGTTGTATGTGCCGCACTTTGGTAGGAGTACCATAAACACTTCCTGTGTGAGAAAATTGGAGGTGTTATTGCATGGTGGATACCTTTGGGTGGGAAAGAGGATCCCCATTGATGACATGTTGATAGTGAGAATTACCATATTACTATACGAAGGAAGGGATCCCACTGAAGAGTTTGTGGGTAAGGACCAAGAAAAAGTAATAGCACATACCATGAAGGATAATTTGGAACTGGTCAAAGGAAAGCGAGGCTACGACAAAAATTAAATAAAGAACCAAGGAATATGCTTCACTGCACATATCTTGGCTGGAAATATTATGTGGATATTTTGATATAACGAAGTCCCAGCAACAGTGGTTTTAGTATTTGTGTAGTGAAACAATAGAGTCCATTAAAACTGGGATAGGTATTTATCCAGGGAATTTCTGGAATATCATCACGAAGTACAAGAGAAAGGTTTAGCCTTTCACCATGCCTGGAATATTTTTATTATCATAGTAATGGCATGTAAGGAACCATAGGAATCGTAGTTTCCTTGGGTAGACGTAGATGTGTACGAAGCAACGCGGTATGCCTCATTTTGGCATACCACCAGGCCATCTAGAATACAAGAAAACATAGTTTTCTTTGTATTGTACGACATGGATCTACATATGGTGGTGAACCAACATCCTTGGCTCTCATCAATCCTGTACCAGGAGTATAACATAGTTGTGAAGTTCAAGGTGAACTTCCATAAAGTATATGTACATGCCAAGAAAAATACAATGAAGACATGGCATCCTCTGCCATACTTGGATGCCGAAGATGATCTGGCCACATTGATACATTAGTGGCCGACAAAGTTGATGATGATGGTGGAGGAAGGAGTAGAGGATAGTCAGACATATGAAGAAACATTTGAGCATGGAGGCCTGAGAGAAAAATACAAGGAAAAAAAATAGGATAAGAAAGATAAGGAGTCAGAGCATGATGAGGGTCAGTAAGATCCTATTGGAGGAGTAGATCTGCTTGGAGACAATGGAAAAGATAAGGAAAAGATAGGGAAAGATATAGGAAAAAGGAATATGCACAGTGAGTAGAAGGTTTATAAGTCAAAGGGAATAATTCCTGTGGTCCTTATTGAATGGGACATCTACAAGATCAACAAAAAATTTCAAGAAGTCGTGGAGAAATCATGGGGAAAAATAGAGGATCGCTATGGTGCACTCTCGACAGGAATTGAGAAGAGTTTTAAATAGCTAAATTCATTAACACATAAAAATAAAGAGCCAACACCGATAAGCCAACCACTCCACCCATAGACATTGATAGAAGCAACATTTTGGATGAGGCTCATGCAGATAAATGTTGGATTTTTGCAGTTGAACATAGTTGAAGCAAGGAAGCAAGCGAAAACTCAGGACAAGGTCAACATGAACCTTGTAGTGATGCCCATTCTGATATTACATGAAATACATCAAGGTATTGTAAATGGGCTAAAGGAGTGGGATACATGCATAACAAAATTAAATATTGACATAGAACAAGAGTTATTTGCGCTGAAGAAACTGCTCGAACAATATAGTGCATAAGTGAAGGGTTTAATACAACACAGTAAGTTTATGAATGTTAAGGGATCATAGTAGAACAATATATTAGCCACATCGAAAAATCTCTCAAGGCTGGAGAAACCTGGTTCTGCAACCACACATAGTCACCTCAGGTGATAATGCGATCTTCTTATAGGTCATTGTCAAAAGGGTCAGTCATCAAGGGTTTTTCTGGTGTGAATCATAGATCAAACCTAAGTCAATCCAAAATGATCCAATAACAATAACCGAGATAAGAGATCTCACTAGGATGTCTAGTACTTAGGTGGCTCATTAGGAACCCTATCTCATCGATCTCTAGTCATTGACACATTTTTCCTTCATGCATTAAAATTCAAACCAAGTAGCAAAAGTGAGTTTCGTAAGATTTAAGATTTGGAAGTTGTACCTGGCTAAGGTCCATGTGAGCATGGTAAAAATAATCGCTCAAGCTACTGTCTTGAAAAATTTAAGCCCTTCTGCAAATTTGTATTTCCTTTACTAAACAAAACCTAGCTTTGAAGATCCCCGATAAATCATTTTTTTGGCTGTAAAATCCAATGAGGGTGTCACCCCTAGATGTAACATGGTGCTAGGAGTCCAATAGAATGAACATTTTTCCAATCTCAAACTTTTTTTATATTTTATGGGTAGTTTCATCTTACATGCTCAATCAATTAAGGGACATGTTCTAAAATTTTTATGTGGGTATAAAAAATAAAGAAAGTAATGAAAATGTGTTCCCTAATATTTGGAAAGTGTATTTAGCCATGTCCCATGTGAGGAAACTACTCACAATCGAACGAGCATGTGATTCACAAAATCCATCCCCTGGTGAAAAAATTATATTACCCTTTACTAAATAGAACCCTAGCTATGAAGATCCTCATTAAATCATTTTTTGTTCTATGTAACACTAGGAGGATGTTCCCCTAGCTACAACTAGGTGTCACCATTCCAATGGAATATATATTTTTTCCATCCAAGTATCAGTTTATATTTCATGTCTAGTTGGATCTCACATTCCAGACCACTTAGGGACATATTGTGAATTTTCTTGTCAACATAGAAATTGGATTGAGCAAAAAAAATGAGTTTTGTAATATTTGGAAATTTTGTTTGTTGAAGGACTATGTTAGAACACTACTCATGATCACTCAAATGAACGTTTTCAAAAATGAAATCCCTTGTGAGAAAATTGCATTGATATTTATTGAAAAAACCATACCTCCGAATATCGTTAGATAAATTTAAAAAAAAAAAATTGACTGCGGGAATCAAAAGATAGGGAGTTGTAACCTAGAGCTCAGAATCAAAGAGAACTAAAAAATTTCTCATTTGAGAACCTATTTGAATTTTATGGTTAGTTTTAGCTTACTTCCAAGACCCATTCAAGTACATATTCTAAATTTTTGTTGGGGTTATTAAAAAACAAAAAGCAATAGAAACACATTTGTTATGCTTCACCATTTGCGATTCTCTGGAGCCCATGTGAACACCGAACATATGATTATGCTAGCATTGTTTTTGCAAAATATAGCCCCTTGGGAAAATTTTGCATTGATATTTACTAAACAAAGCCTTATATTTTAAGATTCTCAAATAAATCAACTTTTAACCTATGAAGTTGTAAAAGTAGGGTGTCCTTAACTATAACCTAGTGTTAAGAGTCCAATATAATTCACAATTTCTATATCTAAGCCTAGATTTGAATTTTCTAATGATTTATAACTTGATTCCAAGAGACATTTTAGGGTATATTGTGAATTTTGTATGCAGGTATTAAAACCAAAACGAGTCGTAGAAACAAGTTTTGTAAGATCCAACATTTCTGTTTGGCCACGGCCACTGTAAGCACAATACCCACGATCCTTCTTACATATAATAATTAGATATATTTTTTTAATATTTTAATTGTCTAATTCCTTTAAATTTTTTGACATATTAATTAAAAAATTCTTAAAATTTAAGTAAATCATATTATTCCAATCTACTATAATTAAATAATCATTTTAAATATTTAGTTAATTAACTAAATCTTCTATAATTGAATAAATAAAATATTTTTTTAATTAATTCATTTCTCATTTTATTTTATTTATCCTTATCCTCTTATGCACACAATTATATTAATTTTCATTTTATAATCCACTTCCACCTCTTAACTAAAAATCACTCCCACTTCTCTCATCACGCAATGAGATCACTATATCATATATAATTGGTAACATTTTTTAACTCAAGTATTCTTAGCAAATATTATCCATTTCTTTTCAATCTCTTACGTATAATATCAACCATTTCAATTTCAATTTCATCCCTCTCATAAAAAAAAAAACAATTTATTTCCTTCTTCCATCATTATTAAATATTTTTGAATTATTTAATTAATTTAAATTATGTGAAACATTAATTAAATAATTCTTATTATTTAATTCATTACATCTTACACGTAATAATAATTATGTAATCTCTTTTAATATTGTCCCATTTTTTCATTCATTACTTTTTTTATTAAATTAGTTCTTCGAATTATAATCTCCTATTATTAAATAGTTACTTTAAGCTATTATTAAATAGTTACTTTAATTTAATTATTTTATTAGTCAACAAACTTTTCTATCATTGAATTAATAAATTATCTTTATCCTCTTATGCACACAACTAGATCATTTCTATTTTTCTAATCTACTTCCACCTCTTAACTCCAATTCACTTTGACGTGTTAAATCCAATTCACTCTGAGTTACCTTATCATGCAACCATTAATATATACCATATAATGATTAACCTTCAACAAATCTTTTCCACTGATCTCCAATCTATTACATGCAATCTCAACCATTAATCAGTGCCTCACAAGCTTCTAAATATTTACATCATCTTACTGTCTAGGGTAAGGAATTTTGTATATCAGGGCTATCACCATTGCAACGTCGTAACTAAGTAGTTTTAAGTTATTTTCGATCATATTGAAGCACTGAAAATGGATAACAATTAATGAACTCTATCTGGAAGGTAATTCACTGATTAGATTTTATTTTCTGAAACGTTTACTTCTAGCTGCACTTTTGATTTAGGAAATTAAACTGTCTTTGATTTATATTGTGGTTTTACCCATATTTATTCAATTTTACTCCATAGTCACATTCTGGAATGCCTAGTTGGACCACGTCACTTATTTCAACAAATTTGTGATGTTTTTTCATGAATATTTAAGTGCACTTATAATGTAATTCATGCATTCTGCTGTTCAATATATATGTTGACTTTTATCGCGTATCTGTTATTCCTTCAAAATTCATGGGTTTTTGACGTAGTTTTCCATTTCTGTAATTTATTTGTAGCATGTAAGTTTTTTTATTACGTATTTACTAAATATAGTTGATTTTCTAACCCTCTAATAGATTTATGCAATAGTTTTATGGTTTTCTAGGGATTTTTTCCCTTGTAGATTATCAACCTCATTCCCAAATATGTGCTTATGTTGGTTCTTCTTCTTCTTCTATTATGAAGTGTGGCACATCTGTATGAAAAAAATACTCTTTTATTAGGTATCTTGGCACTTATATTTTCATTTTACGAATTGGTTTGTTGTTTATATTGTTTTGTTCTACATTGCTTTTCTATTCTTTTAAATTTGTTTTCAACTAATTATTGAATGTGTGCTATAATTAACACATTTTTTTTTATGCATATTCGAATCATTGGGAGGAGAATTTAAACCCTTAATCTATTGACATGTTTGGTGTAAGGAAAATATTTCCTTTTCTTATTTATACATCTTACATCATATTTGATTTTGTCTTTTTAAAAAGAACTATGTTGACTATATTTTTTGTTCCTCCCCTCATGTACTTGTGCAATATTTAGTGGAAGAGAAACATGCAATACTTTATTTACTTTTTAGTGTAAGGACTACTTGGGGATTTCATCACCCAAGGGTTCAATCTCAACCACATTTTTTGTTGGCTATAAGAAGCAAAGAAAAAAAAAAAAAATATACCACAAGGTTTGGTTAGCTCAGTTCAAACCAAGCTATAAGAACCTCAGTCCATTGATATTGTTTTGGCAGAGAGAGTATAATAGACCCCTCCATTCTCACTTCTTATTAATGGAGGCAATTGGTCATGGTAGTCCACCACTAGACACCGTGAATTTACTCAATATGTGACATCCTAATTTACAGAAAAATCCTAATACATATTTATGAAGGTACGAAATGAAATAAAATTTTAAATAAAAATAAATAGATACAATGAAAAAAAATTCAATTAATAAACAACAACTATTGAAAATTGTTTACATGATGAAAAGAAACAAGCTAGCTTGGGAGATGGTAGCTTATCTATGAGAAGAGATGTGCCAATTGCATGCCTTCTCAGTTATGTTACAATGAGGCTCAAATTCCCCTTTACCATTAGGAAATTACAAAAAAATATAAACATAACTGAGAAGTGCCAAAAATATAAATATAAAAAAATATAAACCTAACCCTAGGAGATGAACGTGCCAAAACTTTGTGGGCCCCGTTGGGGTTTGTTTGAATCTCAACTTCTCAGGGTCATAAATTTGACATACAATATTCATTTGGTGCACAAGATACCTCATCAGAAATATCTATACGAGAACAAAAAATTTAGAATATAAATAGGTTGGTTGTTAGGCTCTCATATTACTATTTCTTAAAAAAGCATTGTTTAGGGCATTAAAACGACACTGGAATTTTAGGACCAAAAAAACTACCTAATAAATAAAACTTCCAAAATAGGAAACTATGTTTGAAATTAGGAAACTAAAAGGAAAGATTGTTGGGGGTTCAAGTGGAATAGGCAGGTGACCACCAATATCCACGTGGATCAGACCTCCCTCCTTTTTAAGTAATGGTCGCCATTGCATTAAGTGCCTCTGTGATATTGGGAAGCTTCTATTGAACTTGGTCCTTGGTGAGCCAATTGCCTTGGTGGAGGAGTTAGTTAAATTTGACAACCCAATATAGTTGGAGCCTATTTTTTCTAGTGCTCTTAATTTGTGTGTTGATAATTTGATTAGTTGTGGCATGTTTAATGAAAACTAGCTGAGCTTTATTAGCGTCAACTACTCAGAAATGTTTGATGTGTTCAACAATGGTGGAAAGTATGGCTGAAGGAGGTGCACATTGAATACTAAGTGCAAAAAAGGTAATGGGGAAATACTTATCTTGAAATAATTTTCACCCATATCCTTGGTGATTGTGTAAGGCCCATATCAGAGTGGTCAAAGCTTTCAATGGGCTCCGGTAACTTAGGTGTTCCTTCTAAAAATGCAACCAAACTTTGTCGCCCACTTGAAACTTTTGTTGCACCCGATGCTGATAATTATGTTGTTTGTACTTGGCATTCGCGCTATCCAGGATATCATAAACATGTTGGGGGACATGCTATATGCATTTAATAAACCTGGTCACTTTATCAACTTCGGACTGAACATGTGAATATTATTCCTGTGTAGTTGTAAGAGTCATTACAACATCAACGTGACATAATGGTTGAAATCTCAAGCCCAATTTGAAGGGGTTGTGGCTATTTGACCTATGGAAAGCTCCGTTATCGTTGTGTTTCACATAGGGAAGAATCTCATTCAATGTTCATGGATGCTTGGAGTGGTACATGTGTATTACATGCATGATCATCCTGTTGACAACCTTTGGTTGACCATTAGTCTAAAGATGGAATGAAGTACACTTGGTGCGCTTAGTGTCCAACAATGACCAAAGCCTTGAAAACGATGTGGTTAGGAACCTGCTACCCTAATATGATAGAATGATATGTGGAATCCCAAAATGTACCCACACTTGTTCGAAAAAGAGTTTGGTAGTGTATTTTACTATGACACTCTTCTTTCAAGTAGTCAATATATACATCTTATAAAATATAACAATGACCACAAATACAAATTCATTACCATGCTTTGTAGAAGTAACGGTAGGCATATAGTCGATGGAGATGGATTCCCAATACTAGCTAGTGATATAAATACTAAGGAGGGGGGCTGGGGGTGAACCAATATTTCATGCTCAATTTAATTTAATTTTTATTTCATTTTAGAGTTATCTTGAACCATTACTTCATTATGATTTTTTGTTATAAACCATCAGTAACATTGAGTATTAAAGTATGTAAACTACAGGTATGAAAAACAAATCAATACATCAACACAAGGAAACCAAGATTTTAGATGGTGTTTTTTCCGTGACAAACACCCTCCAAAAAAATTCCTATACTAAATTTTGGAGCCTAATGTGGATCTTTTGAATGGTCGTTTTGTGCTCACTGTATGGTACACCTCCCCTCACATCTACCCAAGTAACTGGCCAACCAAGGTAAACATGATCTGAGGGCAGTTAAGAGTAGACTCAACCTCCTTGGTGACTTTAAGGAAGTGGAATCGACGTGGAAAAACAATGACAAAAAATCACTACATTTGCTACAGGACCCCCAGAGGCTATCCCAATCTTTAAGATGACTTTTCCCTAGGTCCCACTGAATTTTACTGAATAAAACCCATGGATGCTCCCTTGATATGGGAAAGGGTGCATATGGGAGGCTCTTGATCTTCCCACATCATAGCCATGCATGCCTCCAGGGACACGTATTCCCAGACCTGTTCCTGCGACTACGGGATTTAAGGCATATTTTAAGCCCATAATCCCAAACACTACCCAGTACTTCTTGTAGATTTCAGAATTCATCAAACACATGGAAAAAATTCCAAATAACCAAAAAATGACTCTAGGTCTAGGTCTGACCATCCCCAACTGATATGATATTTTGTCAAGAACATGGCATCAATGTAATCTACAGGTCTACAATACATGGTAGACCATGAGTGACTGAAAAATCTTATGAGACATGACAAGAAGGATCACCGCCCTTTTGCTTCAACTTTTATGATATCAGTTAGGTCTTTCATACATTATATTAATAACTACAAGTAAATACATGAAATAACAATAACCATGACATGAACCTGTCATTTAACCATGCTTATAACCAACATAAAACCATGTAAATATCAATGAGATAATATCCATTAAAGCCACAAATTAAAAGTACAAATGCAAAAGAACTTAGTTTTTATTAAACATAAGCAATAGCTATCTAGGTTTGGGACTTCCAACTACCACTCGAACATAGACATAGCTGAGCCAAATCTTTCTTCAGCCAGTCTCCCCCATGCCATATTCCAAAAATGAATATGGGATATCATATAACCAATCCAAAACAAATAAGGGAGTCCAGAGGTTAAACCACCTCCACCCTCACCATAATGTGACCACACCAAAACTAGTGCTTCAATCACAAAAAAAAACTGAGCTTCGAATGCCTCTGAAAATACATGACTATCCTTGAGGAATTTTTCATCTCCTTGTCTCTCAGGCTTTACCATGATCCAATCCCGGATCACTAGGCCCCAAACTAAGATACTACAGTTTGTCTTTATCATGTATCCCACCAAAAATGGTCAAGGTATTCCTAGGCCTTTGGGATTTTTCCTCGAGACCACCTCTGCCTGGATTCAAAAAACATCCAGAAATTCCAAAGCTCAAAACCGAGAACAAAATCCCAACACACCATGGCATCTAGAAAAAAAACAACGCAAGGATGAAAAAAACTATCAAAACGTGTCAAAACCATGCCACTGACAGTACGAGAACCAAATACCAACATTCACAATCCATACATGTCCAAACCATCAAGGAAAACACACATGAAATAAGTTATCCACAAGTATTCCTATTGAAGCTGCTAGATCCTACTCTTCCTGGCTTTATCTCTTCTCTCATTTCCTTTCCTTCCTTTGCTTTTTTTCCTCCTTCTTGGCTCAATGCTAACTTTCTCCATGAAAACTCTCAGTATCCAAGAGTTTGAGAGAGAGAGAGAGTAATGAGATAGATCCAAAATTGAACAGAGAAAAGGTACCAACTGATCCTTAGAAGTTGTTTTATCAATTCAACCTTTATTTTTTTCATTTTTAATTATTTTTTTCATTTTCCTCCTCACTTGCAACCTGTGATCTTTCACTTTCCTTTTCCTCTATTTTCCATTAGTTTCATAAATAAATGTGCCAATAAATGTCATTTTTCCTTTCCAAAGCCTTTTCCATTTCCTTTTCCAATTTAGTTTAGGCATAATAAACTGAAATGACACCCACTAGGATATATTTGCCCAACGTTGAGCTTAGAATAAGTGCCCCTTAACTGTGGTCTTATTTTTTCCTTTGTTAACTTTTGTTACATGAAATTTTAACTCAGGTTTGTTACAGAACCCCACCCCTCCTTGGGGAACACTGTCCTTGATGTTAAAAAACACCTATACCTCATTAAAATCATTGAAAAGAAAACATAATTCGCATGGAGCTTTATAACGCATCTCATTGTAGTATTTAAAATGAATAACCTATTCAAAAGAAAAAAAAAATCATGACAATCATACCATGTACTGGAGCTTTATAACACAACTCATTACGATATTTAAAATAATACCCACATATGCACATTTCCTCAAGCCACAAATAAAAGTATAATATTCTTGTATTAGCAGCAAGGGAATCCAAAGGCTCACACCTCCAACCTTAAAGTAGTACCAGGATTCACTTCCTTCCGAGGAAGTCTGGAATCCAGTATCAGATACAAAGCTACAACCAATGTCTTGTGCTAAAAATTTTATCTACTTTACCCTCAGTGAATAGTTATAGACTCATTTTTTTAGGGCACACTGCAATTGTGCATCTGATCACATCCTAAAATGATAATGAAAAAAAAAATTCATCCTTGACCTTCTGTTATTTTCTACATAGTCCCTCGGGATATCCGGTAATCCCCTTCCATTCACTTACTCACCTTTCAAATTCCCCAACATCCCCTATCCCAGGTGATGCATCCCTTGGCAAGGCATCCTAACATTGAAAGATAAAAAAAGCAAGGCATATACCTTCCTCAAAACCATCATATCGATCATAGCATGCTCATGGATATCAATGGAAACTATTGGGTACCAGTGTCCCAGAATGGACCTACTCCCGAAATGCTTTACCAACATACTACTTCTTGTTTCAATTCCTTTTGTTGTTTGTGCTAATGATTGCAATCTGTTTCAACCGCCCAACTCGAAATTTGCATTCTTCCTGTACTAAGCATGTAACTTCCATTAGATTCAAAATAAATTTAAATAAATTCAGAGTGTACCCCATTTGTATCTCATCAAGAAGGTATGCTTTCACTTCTTTTTACTTCCTGTCACACAAGTCAAACTAGTTTTTTGATCAAATCATCATGTATAAACACATCACTTCTAGTTAGATGAAAATGAAACCATGATAGGTAAAAATCATGAATCACATGCAATCATCATAGACCATAATCATAAATCACATGTAACCATGATAATTCATAATCGTAGATCACATGCATAATAGAAATGAAATAAAATATTGATGCTTATCCTTCATCAGTCCTTACTTCTACCTTTTTTCTTTTTGTACACACACTGGATAGATTTCCACACCCTGCAAGAACCAATTGTATTTTCTTCTCTTCAATCATGTAAACATACACACATTCTACATCACAACACCTACACCCACATATGACACACAAAACCATAAAATATGAGAACCCACATTGACATATGAGAGATACACTTACACCTGATGTACAATACATATTCCTACACTAGCATACAACACATATGTCTGCACTAGGTGTACAATACATATATCTACACTAGAATACAACACATACATCTACACCCAGTGTATAATACAACAAAATACATATACATATACATAGTACAACACAGCGAATACACAAGTCATGATACCATGACTATACCATGCACATGCATAGTACCTCATGCCCGCAACACAACATGTATGAAATGCACACAATACCACATGTATACTGGTACCATATGAACAAAATATACACAATACCACCTGTACACAAATTTACCTACACAATGTGTGCACAACATCACATGTACATGGCACCACCTGCACAATGTGTGCACAATGCCAAATGTACATCGCACGAATTGTGCAATGTGTACGCAATACCACATGCACGACATGTACTTGCATGAAATGTAAAGAGCGCCACATCCAAGACATGTATATGGCACCACCTAGACATAGCACCACATGTGCAACATGTAGACAACACCACATGCACACAACAACACATGTACAATCATGTAGACAAAACCATATTTACATATTACCAAATGTACAACATGCACACAACACCATATTTTCATAACATTGCATATAAAACATGTACATAGTATTATATGTACACCACCACATATCCAACATGTGCACAACACCTAATGCACACAACACTGCATATTCAACATGCACATGCTACGATATGTACACAACATCGCATATCCAACATGTACATAGCCCCATCTATACCTATCACTACATATGAAATATACACACAACAACATATATACATAGCTCCATATTCACACAACATCACAGGCGAAAAATGTACAACATATATACAACAACAATACTATATATCTAGAGACCACATACTAGATTCACAAGAAACCTTGCTTCTAGTGTCTTTCCACTATCCATGATTTTCCTAACATGCCACAATTCACATTGTTTTCATTTCGCTAATGTACCCCTCAACATTAACTTCCATAAAATAGAAATATACGTAATATAATTGCACAATCTCAATTCATACATAAATGATACTGACCTTGTAGATTTGTTAGGGTTATTCTTCCAACTTGATTCCTCATAATGTAAGAATGTGTTCATGTCATTCACCTACATAAGCAATCATTGCTCCATGAGAATTATTCCCGATGACCCTTTCAGACAATGAAATTCATACATATATATATATATATATATATATATATATATATATATATATATATATATATATATACATATAAACATTATCATAAAATAATCATGATATTTGAAGACCCTCTCATACAATTACATACATACATAGATACGTAGATACATACATATATAAACGTCAACATAAAACACTCATGATCATGTGAGACAGAGACATACATACATTAATATATACATATATACATTAGCATTAAACAATCATGATCCATGATGACCCTTTCATACACGAAATACATACCTACATACATGTATACATATACAAACATCAACATAATCATGATCACAACATAATTTCTAGATATCATAAGGTCTATATTAAGAGAACTTCCTTTATTCCTGGAAAACATGCAGAACATTGAGAACAACAATTCCCAACATAGCCAAGTAATCTAATAACCTAGATCCGTTCAATTTACCTTTCATGTTACTTTTCTCATGATTATTCTCTCACCATCCATTTACCTCGATGGACCCAACCAATCCAACTAATTGTCATATTCTTACCTTCTGATGTTCTTACCTTCTGTTGACCTTGAGTCATGCACTGAGATTCATTCGTGCCTTACATTACC
This sequence comes from Pinus albicaulis, assembly GCA_034641835.2. NCBI lineage: Eukaryota > Viridiplantae > Streptophyta > Pinopsida > Pinales > Pinaceae > Pinus > Pinus albicaulis. The sequence continues at coordinate 810,024,669 of CM076578.1, read as the reverse complement.
TATTGTGTACTACACAAATCTCCTCGATCTCCATTAACTTTCCTATTTTCAAACCAATTCCCAAGACACTCAAAACATAAAAGTAAATAACAAGAGAAAGCAAGAAGAATACCATACAAAACCAAAATAAATACGATCCGTAATAAAGTGGCAAGGCCTTGCACCGGACATAAACAAAATCTACAAATCAAGAAAACAAATCATAAAATATTGAAAGCACAAGACTGAAAACAAACACTGTAACTCACTCCCAATGATTCCTAGTGCTTTCGAAGGAATCTCAACCTGAACCTTCTTCAATATTTCATGGAAGTCCCCTACCATGCAATCCCCTGCATTTTACTGCCATAACCACATAACTGTCATCAAATAAATAAATATAAAAATATACCATTTATCTTACCTTGTTGCGCCAAACATGCTGCCTTGTAATTGAACACACATGTCAGCCACATGTTCCAAATATCAATACAACGTATCTATCAATTTGAAGCCAACCATTACCAATTCTAACAACTGTGCCATAGTCAATAACTAACTCACATTCTTCAATCATAACAGACAATTCTACAACTATCACCTACTTACACTCAAGGACATATCAACTATCTCAACACATATGTATTAGTACAATCACCTTAAAACAATATCATTTCTTCATGAAATCTTACACAAACATACTCATATCACATTATTAATCAAACATTCAAACAATCTATAAGCCTTCAATGTAGATAAATCAACTTGATGACGTAATAGGCACCAAACAATCAACACGAGATATATGAAATAATCAAAACTGAAGCACTAAGTACACGACATAAGCAAACTCATACCTTAATGTATCTCAGTGGAGACTATCTTGTCTGCACAATTAGTCTAGATTAGCATGCTATAACTTCACAACATATCAACTCAAACATATATAAGGTCATGATATCCATAATAGTGACTAGCTAACATGTTCACATCATAAAATCATAAACAATTGTCATCCATGCATAGTAATCACACATGCACAGTCAAGCTAGACTACTATGACATAATATCATAATATATTAAATCACCCCTGATTTCATAGCCATAATCATCTACAAAGACCAATCCAGATCAAAACCATACATTTAACATCAATATCTTAATGCAATAACCTTAATTTTCAAGTTAACTAACATATAAAAACAATAAGTGAATTATAACATACTTATCAACAACATATACCATAATCATCAGGCTAAATAACATAAAATACCAAAAAAAATGTATATAACAACACATTACTATCATTAATGACTATTTGACACATAAGCATATAGCCACACTGATTCGGATATATCTACCATGCATGTAATGACAAAAATAATAAAATGATTGTTTGGTCTCAACCTAGTCTCCTAAATTGAGTTCATTTAATTGTCAACCAGGGTTGGTAAACTGCTGAAGTGAAGTGCACTGTATGTGCCTAGGTGTTTGTTTCTTAATGCGTTGTATTTAGTGTTTTTTGATGTTTTTGGTCTTTTGATGGTTTTATGTTCACAGGAAAAAGAACTAAATGCTGGTGGAAGGAAACTACTGATTAAAAACAGAGTAAAGCCTAATTGGTTGATGACAAGTGCAAATACTGAAACAGAATCAAACCTAAACTATGACTAAGCAAAATACCAAGCTTGATAATGACTTCAAGAAAATGAATCAAAACATAAACTTAACTTGTCCAATTCTTTTATCAAAGGTATTTTGGGAGAACTTGAGAATTGGTCAGCTAAGTATACAAATTCTCCTAACTAAACAATTAAAAAATCAGCTTATAATGAGACAACATTTTATCCATGATTAAATATTTGTGGAAACATATTTGGAGAAAAATATTGTTAATATCATAAGATCTTCTACTCTAAGACTAGTTCCTAACTCTATTCTGCAACTTAGTTTGACACCACTACACTTCACTCAAAGGTTATAGATTTTTAGAATAGTATTTTGAGGAAAGGTTTGTTTGTGAGATGATAAAGGAAGTTGCAAAAGTACTTCAGGCCTTGGGATGATACTGTCTTCTGTCCAGATAGTTATGAGTCAATTATAGATTTGGAACAAAATAAGGTTTTGTAAATAATGAAGGCCGTGTTGTTTAAGTTTAACAACTAATGTAATCTAATATGCAATAGATGACAACTAAATGTGGAGTGAAAATGCAATGAGTTAAGCTAAAACTGAACTTAAGATGTCACTAGTCTAAAACAGTGTTGAACTAACAAGCCATTATCAAACTTAAAACAAATAACAGAGCATGAGTTAAATGCAATTTGACTCCGGAGTATCCTAACTAAGTTATCATGCATTAATCTATGGGATTATACAGCCTGTTTTGTCCATCATGAATGGTGTTTTGGAAGAGCTTCTTAGAACAATCCTGGTTGTAAAATTCAGTGCAAATGCAAACATAAAGACAGAAAGCAATTTAAAAACTAAGATATCACAGCTATCTCCTACCCATCATTATGATATTTTGGAAGAGCGTTTTAAGAGCAAGATCAGCTATGTTACTTAGTGTAAACAAACAACTGAAACATTTAGTATCACAGTCATGCCTTAGACATCATAAGGATTTTTTGGAAGAGTTTGCTTAGTATAAGTTCAAGCTGACGATAGTGAACAAAGAAATTACAATTAAATCCTACAACTTACTATGCGCCATTTCCCATTTTCATTATCGTCTTTTTGGAAGAGTTTCTTCTTTGAAGAGTTATTGACAATATGACTATAGTGGCTAATGAAATTAACTATGAACTCAAACTTCAAAAACGTAAAAACAATTAAGATACTTATCTAAATTATGAAAGTAAAGTCGTCCAGGAGGCAGGGGCCCTCTACCACTAGATGGAATCTAACTCCAAATCAACTCAAAGCGTTCAAAGCAATGCTTTCTTCTTCATTAAAGGAAAAATAACTTGAAACAGAGTAGTCTCGGTCTTCAAAAATATAGCATGAAATCTAAGCAAAATCTAGCCTATCTCTCGGTTTCCCAAGTGTTTTTATAAAAAAATTACATAACAGGACTTGCAACAATACGAGGATCATTGTCTTTCCTTATCAAAATCGTACTAGGACTCTAAATATGGCAGCGTAAAAGGAAAAAGGAAATCTGGACTAAGACAGTCCTATCAGAAGTCTGCCTCCTTAAATGAGTTCCCACGTACCAAAACCACGTCCAAAATTCGGTTCTTCTTTCATGGTGAGCAACGAACGATGTGGACATGATGTGGAATATACCCATGTGTGGTTTTTCTTGGGAGGACACCTGGAACATGCCTGAATGTGAAGACAGCTGCAAAATTTCCGGTTAGCTACGGAATGTCTGTATTTTGTAGCCAGTTTGCATTATAATGACAAAATCACAAAACTTAGCAAGTTAGCCATGTTTAATCATTCTAAAAGTAATTTTAACTAATTTCATTGATCAATTGGGCCTGGGATATCAATGGACAAAAGAAAAATGAGGTGAAGTAAGATGAAAGAAAGCACAATCTTGGGGCTCAACATACCCCCACTGCTGACTTCTTGCATGTCCTCATGCAACTTATTCCATAAAATCAGAGGCTTCTGCAAGAACATCTAATCCTCTCCTTCTTCTTTGCCTGGAAATTAAAGGTCTTCTGGGTTTTCTGATGGCTAACTTGAACCTTAAGTTGATAAGTGCCCTGATTAGCTTGTTGTTCCTCTTTTTCAACTTTTCATTAGCCTTTTCCACTTTGTTCATTTGTAGAGATAAGGTTGAGTTCATACTGGTTTTGAGTTTGACTTGTTCCTTCAGAATATCATTCTCATTTTTGATGTGTCTATTAAGTATTTCCAGCTCATACCTATCCCTTCTTAACACATCTATTTCGGACATTGGAGGACTAGGGGTTCTATCTCTACTCTCTTAAGCCTTCCTTTCCAATGTTTCAACATAGTCATAAACTTCTTGCTGAGCAGGGTCAATTTCAGGGGTTTCTTCATTAAAATCCTCTTCAACATCTTCTTCAATAGATGTTTCCTCATCTTCTATATTTATCACCCCTGTTTGTTTGATCTGAGTTTTCCTTAGTTTCCCCTTGAGTCTATGGCTTCTTCTTGGCTGGGATGATCCCTCTCCTTTTTCTGTGGCAGATTTTCTAATTACCCTTTCTTTCTTAAGTTGTCTCTTAATTTGAGTCAACTTCTCTGAGATTATTTCTTCACTACTTTCCTGTACTATTTTGTCAATTTCAATTTTAGAGGCTCTCCATTTTCTGCTTCTCCTTGTAGGCTGATGTTCAGGTGAGGGCTCTTTTGGCTCTTCAAAATGATTTCTTATCAAGAAATTATCCCAAGTATCATTTGTTTTGGCTAAATGGTGTTCAATTAAAATCTTAACCAAGCCATTATGGTATAGAGTTGTCTCTAAGAATTGAACCCTTCTTTGAACACAAGAAGCCATCTTTTTCAAACTTTGAAGCAAGAAATAGGGAAAATTTAACTCTTCCTCCAGAAAATGCATTATCAGTCTAATATGGTAAACATAAAATGTGCCATATCTACCTTCACATGTGATAAATTTTTGCAGAATTAGCAATATATTTCTCCTTTTATTTTTCAATGCAGAACTTGGAATTCCCTTCTAAAACACAGTGAAATCCATACCTGGTGATTTTAGAATTTGCTTCCATGATTCATTATGGAATTCTCTGTTTTTAAACCATCTTTCTCCATTTCTAAGCAATCCTGTTGCTTCTGCAATGAAAACCTCAGTGACAGTGAATTTAACATCTCGCACTTCAACCTCAGCTCCTTAAAATGACCTTGCAAATGTTTTAGTGACTTCTTTGTGGAAGCCATTAAATTTCTCAAGAAATTGTAGCCATCCTACCTATTGCAACATTTATCTACTTTGAGGGTATCCTTCCAGGTATTTTTTACCCATTGGTTCAGTTCTTACAATGAGGCCCATAATTCTTTCTTCAATCTTCAGATTAATACTCTTTCTGTCCACGGAAACAATAACTTCAACCTTCAAATTGATATACCTATGGTTCACGGTGACAATGGCTTCAAACTTCAGACTGATATACCTCTGTCTCTCGGTGACAATGGCTTCAAATTCCACATTGATATATCTTTGTATTTACAGTGATAATGCTTCAATATCTGCTCATGGTGATAGTGGTTTGATATTTCAAAATGATATACCCTTTGCTCACGGTGATAGGGATATCTCTGTTTTGCGGAATGAAATGATGAAGGGCTGGCTACGGAATGGAGTGATGGAGGTAGTTACGGAATGAGTTAATGAAGTGAGGTGAAGAAAACAAATCAATGAGTGAAAAGACTGCAGAGATTTTTTTACAACAGAAAAAAATCATCATTAAATGATTTGGCTGGGTGATGTGAGGAAATCAAACACTTCAGCCTTTTTAACCACTTAAATGATGGTCGGGTATAGAATTTGAAATGAGAGATTTTTATCCAAAGTTTGTGGAGGGTATATTTGACATGATCAATAAAAATAATCAAAACAACTTTTTCGAATGATTCATAACTAAAACTATACTAAAGTTTATGATATGCCATTATAATCAAAATTTGTTACCTTTGCTTTTCATTTTCTATTTGTGGTCTTTGTCTTCTTTTTTCTCCTTTGGAAGAGTCTTCATAATCCTTCTTGATTATTCTTATTCATGGATATACTGGATCATCTTGTTGCAATTCAAATGTCTGCTGATTAGTGCCTTCAGGATCTGTAGCTGCAGAATGACTGTCTGGCTGCGGAAAGTCTGATCAGCTGCAGAATGTTTGTTTAGCTGCAGAATGTACCTGTAGAGCATTTTAATCATGGAATGGAGTAATTTGGAATATAAGTGAAATTTTATATGGCATGAATGAAGATGGATGATGAGAAATGATATGTATTAAGTGGATGATGAAATGGAATGGATTCAATTTATGAAATGGAGTGGAAGAATATAAGAAATGGCCTGCAATCCATGACATGTGTTATTCATTTGCAGCAAGACATCAAACTTTAAATTTTGACGTGGAAATGAGGTGGATGAAGTATGGAATGAGATGAATGATATATGGAATGAAGTAAAGTATGAATGAATGAATGAAATGGAGTATGGATGGATAAGTGAATGGAATGAAATGAAATGAGATGGATCATAAGTACAATGGATCTGAACTTATGATTTTGTACAGCTGCTTGCAAAAACAAAATGGGAAAAGTTAGAGTGTCAGAAAGACTCTGATTTTCACCCTATCTTTTCTGTATAAACATGCCAATCAATGATTGGTTTTCATGTTTATACCTTATTTTTATTTTTATTTTTATTTTTATTTTCAAAAGAAATGCTTCAGAAAATTCAATCAAGTTGATGAAGAAGAAAGATTCTTCTTCATTAACTTCACAACACTTTTTTCATATTCTCCCAAAATGTGTCAACGTATCAAAGCCCAAAATTGGTGGAGGCACGCTGTAAGACTTGCACTGCTGCAGGCACTCTAACTGCATTGCTGCAGGCATGCTGTAAGAATTAAATTGGTGCAGGAATCTATTGGATAGTGCAGGAAAGTAATTATAGGTTCAAAACATGATCAAATCAACTTTAACCTGCAACATACAAAACTTTTTTAAACTCCCATTAATGGTATTTTAATCTCGTTAAAACAAAAGAAGTAACAAATACTTGCAACAATAATCATTTAATCAAATAGTAGCATGAGATATTTTTAGTGAAAATGAGACAAAATTGAGGCCCAACAGGAAACCAATCTTCTGAATATCTTCAACTCTCCCTGGATCAATACAGATACCACTTTCTGTCACAATGTATCCCTATAATTTTCCTTCTTGAACAGTAAAGAATGACTTCTTTGGGTTCAAGGAAAAACCAAATTTTCTGCATTTTTCAAAAACTTGTCTCAAATGCTTCAAATGATCTTTCATCGGATTTGAAAATATTGTAATGTCATGCAAATAAATGACTACAAATCTGTCTTTTTCTCTGGCAAAGGCAATATCCATTTCCCATTGAAATGTTGCACCTGTATTCATTAGACCAAATGGAATTTTGTTGTACATGGATATTCCCCAAGGTGTGGTAAATGATGTCTTCTCTCTGTCTTGTTGATCAACTGAGATTTGATTATACCTTGAAAAGTCATCTATCATTGACAATATCTTGGAGCCTGCAACTTTCTGCAAAATAATCCATCTTGCATAATGTTTAATTATCCTTCAATGAACAACGATTCAAATTTCGAAAATAAACACAAATTCTATTTTATCCATTCTTCTTTCAAACCGAGACTATATTAGTTACCCAATTAGAAAATATTAAAGGAATAATTATTTTTTCTTCCCTTAATTTTTTGTTCTCTTTTTCTATAATAGGGAGCAGCATGGGATTGATATGCCTAATCTTTTGTGCTACAGGCTTTGCTTCTTCTTTCAAAGGAATTTTATGCTCTGTAATACCTCTATCATTGGTCTTCAACTCATTGTAGGACCATGCAAAAATGGCTGCCTATTGTTTTAGCATCTTGACATATTTTGCTTTAGTTTCTAGAGAAAGACATTTAGAAACTTTAAATAATTTAGGCTCATATTTTGCACCAATATTGCATTCAATTGTACTGACTCCATCATATTTATTTTCAGGCTTTAAAAAGACATCATTATTGTCAAACAACCTCTCTAAAGGAACTACGCCTCTAGGAATGTAGTTAGTTTTCAGATCAATAATATCTTTCCGAGCCATGGTATTTTTGAATGACTTATTGTTTTGATTTTCAACAATGTCATGCTCATCATTAATCTGAATGTCTACAAACTCTTCAACACATTCCAAAAATTTCTGAATTTCTTTGTCATCTTCAAATACTTGCTAGTACTTGATATTATCAAGAATAGAAGGTCTGTTTTTTATTTTAACATCATATGTTCCCTTGAAATCAAGGGGAACTTTAAAATTACTAGCGGCTATAAATAGTGAATCAACCATTCTATTTTCCTCTCTAGTGATAAAATTTACATTGAATGATAAAAAATAATGCTCAATCAAGTTCAACATTTCATTCCTATAGTTCTTCAATTTGGAAATTTTCACGTGATAGTCGTTTCTCACCTGCCTTATAACCAATTCTGAATCACGAAAGGAAACTTGTTATTCAACTTCCAAATCTTTTGTTGCCTTCATAGCCAAAAGAAGCGCTCATATTCAATACTGTTATTAGTGGTAGAAAATTGTGATTTATATGATAAAGTTACCCTTTGCTGAGTGGGATTAATGATAACTACACCAGTTCCTGATCTTTCTCTTGATGAGGCTCGATCAAAGTATAATTTCCATATCTGTCCTCCCTCTAAATGTTTCTCATTTGTATCTTGGAAATGTTTTTTTTCACTGATTTCGGGCTGGAAAATGTTATCATCAGCAGCAAGGTGTAATATGGATGAACCCAATTCCTTCTCCTCAGCATATATAGGATTATTTGAGGGATTATGTTGATCACTGATGATATAGGCCATTTGGGTTTCCCTTTATGAACTCCCTAATTCTCCTCCAAACACTCGGATTGTGGTATGACATATCCATCTAAAGGGTGCCTCCCAATTTTTTAGACCAAGACCTGGAAAGCAACATTACAAATCTAAAAGGTATGTCTTCAATTACTATGTCCATCACGAAACTTTTCATACGAAGTTGGGTAAGAGAAACAACCAAGTATTTAATCACTCCTAAACACTTGACCTTTTTAGAATCAAAAGTGTATAGGTCATGGTATTGCTTAGTGATTTCTAATCCGAATTCATCCATCACTTTATTTGGCATCATATTGTGAGAATCCCCATAATCTAATAAAAAATTATGCAAAATTTTTTTATGTATATTGAGTGAAAGATAGAAAGGTGGTGAATTATCATCATGTTGGTCTTGGACATGGTAGCCTAAGTAAATATTAGGATGTTCATCCTCAATATTGATTGAATAAAGAGTAAGAGGTCATTGTAATAGGATTTTAAATGACTCTTTGTATGCTCGGTTTTTCAAGAATTGCAGAAGTGGGACAAGGATCTTGATCTAATTTAGTTCTGATTGAAACTAAAATAAAGATGAGCTAATTCTGTATTTTCTGCAGACATTTTGATGATTGGGGCAGAATTATGAGGTGAAGGGACTTCACTGACTTTCACCTTTTGTTTAGCAACTTGTTTATCAGAATCTAATTTTTGTTGGGGTTTCTAAAAAAGACCTTTGGACCTCATAGGATAATTTATGTTTTGAGTTTCTTACTGTTTTTTATCATTTTGTGCTTGAATTTGAGCATTTTCATGATCTAAAAATAGGTATATCCTTGACTGGTCTTCATATTTTTGCAAATTCAAACAAGTTTCCTGTGATGTTTCTCCTACAAGATTTATATCTTCATTTTCTTCCTCATGTTCTTGCTTCTCTTATTCATCAAAATTATTCAATGGAGGCTGAACATCTTGATCATTAGCATTCCTCCTTGGGCACTGTAAGATTTGTTGAGGCTGAAAAGGTCTTCCGAAGGGAGCTTGATTTCTATTTGACTCATTTTGAATGGCTCTAGCAACTAGTTTGTTTTCTAACTACAATTTTGTCATCTTAGAGGAAATTTATTTGATGAAATTGGACATTTGATCAATCCTTTCCTCTGCTCTAAGAGTTTTGGAGGAAGAATTTTTGTCTTCTTTCATTTTTTTTTGTCCTTTGTTACTTTATCCTCTTCCATTTAAAAATTATTTGAAGCCATACGATTAGAATGCACTCCAATTGCAGCCTCTTGCATATCCATCAATGTTTGTAATTTCTCATCCCTTAACCATAAAGAAAAATCAAAATCTAAAGCATTGAAAAAAGTTATCATAGTTGTGGTTACAGGAGGCTTAATTTCCTCAGGATTTTTTTCATAATTTTTTTAAAACTCTTTGTAAAATCATCCAGTACTCATTTGTCATCTTTTTTAGAGTTCCAAAATCTGTAAGGTAGTATACATAGTCTTTTATATCACCCCATTGTTTCATAAATACTTCCTCCAATTCATCTATTACAATTATTGAGTTTTGTGGCAAACTTCTAAACCATTAATGAGCTTCTCCATCTAAAGTTTGAACAAAGAGTCTTGACCAGACATCTTCATGTTCAAATTTCTGGTTATCAGCATAACTATAGAAAGCAACCAAATGTTCCTTAGCACAAACTCCTTTTCTCTCTCCTGTGTATTTTGGTAGATATTTTAGATAATCCCCTTGAGGAAGAGGATGTAAAGGTTGACGAAGAACAAATGGTGCATATCTTGCAGCAACTATCTATTGCATACTTGTAAGAGCAGGCTGAGATATGGCTTGCTAATGTATAGTTGATGGATGACTGGTTGATGTAGCTGTTTGGGAACTAGGAATTACAATCTGTGGAATTTGAATCTATTTTGGGACAATATAAAATTGGAATTCTTTGGCAAGTTCTTCAAGTTTTCGGACTGAAAACAATGGATTTTCAAAGAGATGAACAAAGGAGGTATTTGTTTCACCCTCTATAGAAGAATCAGATTCAAATTTTGTCTCTTTATAGGATGAAGTAACTTCAAATTTATTTTTTTGAGCTAAAGACACAGATAAATTGAAAGTTACGTCTTGAAGAAAATTCCCTTCCAGTGGATGAGAAGAGGATGATCCAAAAGCTAGATTTAGAGACAAAGGAAAGTACTCTTGCTAAGGGGTATAAAATGACTGATATTCAGGATGATTTTGAAGAAAAATTAGAATGGTTTTAAAATATTCCTCAATCAAAATATCCCTATCTAGAAAATGTTCAATTGCCAATACTTGTTCTAACTCCTCTTCGATCAACGCAAAGTCTTCTGATTCCTTATTGACACTTAAAACCTTTTTTTTTCTTCTTTAACTGGAATATTAATTATCTCTAAATTACTAAATGATGAGTGAGAGAAAATTTTAGTAGAGCCTAGGTTACTTTATTTTCTAGAGAAGAAGTTTCAACTTGAGATTTTTCAGCAGAGTATTTTGAAACTAAAACATCTTTTGATTCTAAAGTAGATGAGGGTACCTTTTTCTTTGGAATGTAATTTTTATGTAGCTTCTTCACTGACTGAGATGTGCCTTCAACTGATCTATGTTTTCCTTTTGCATATTTAAAAATCTTCTCTGGGTCAGCAACAAGAGGCACAGTAGGTGATATATGATTTCTCTTTGTAGTGGGAGGTCTTGAAACCCCTTTTCCTCTTTGTGGAGTCACCAGGTGAACCAATTTCTAGAATTATTCAAGTCACCAAATATTTTTCACCATAAAGAATTGATTATCAACAATTTAGAACATGAGACTCATGATAATACTTTGTTTCAAGGCCTTCATCTCTCGGCAGATGCACCAAAAGATGTTAGCACTGGAATCAACCCTTGGAATGCTTCAAGTGCTTTACCAATCACATTTTAAGCTCTAGGGAAACTTAATGATTTGGATTATATAGTTGGTAGGTGGTTTAAGCTATCAATCATTGAAAATGGATTTCATTCAGTTTCACTGTTATACTAATGAGCGTATTGAGACCTGATAAGGTAGAAAAAAAATAAGTTTGTAGCCTATGGAATGAAGAAAGTGTGAAATATTAGAAATGAACATGGGTCTAAAAGGCATAAATTCACTACTTTTATGTATAGTAAAACAAGAAACATTTTAACAATATATCGACAAGAAAAGGCTATATAAATACTTAGAACATTCTTATTGAATATCATGAAAAGTCATTGTCATAAGGAGTGCTCTTTAAATAGTCATTATACATATCTCATCAATAAATATTACTAAGTAACACTGATAAAACTTGATACGATATATAAACACATCAAGAGGCTCATTAAAACATACAAAAACATTTAAAATTTCAAACTGCAACTGAAGAGATTTAGGTGTGGAAACACATAAGAAAGAACAACAATACACATATCAAGTTGATAATAAGTCCTCAAAACTCTTCTCAATATCATTAACTGAAAACAGTACACTGATCATATGAGTATAATATTCACAAACCACAAAAATTTTCTTCATTGAGTTTCAACATAAATATATAAGAGATATTGTGCTGACATTTCCACAAAAAGTGTGAATATGTTCTAGAGAAGTTATTACATTCCTATACATAGGGTGAGGCTTATCCTTAACCTAAATAATAAGTAGTGCAACATAATAATAAAAATAAACAACGTGATGGAATATAGTTTGAAGTGGTTGGAATGATGTGGCAAGCTACTGGCAGACTAATCCTCTTTTCTCGTACAACCACTTCCTCAAAATGTTCAACTAATAGCTGAGGTTGACATCTGGATCTCTCCCCAAAAAGTGCAAAAGAGAATTCTAAAATTTGGAAGGTAATATGATCAATTGAAACCTATAAAAAAATTCTTTTGCTGATAATGCATGCATGTAATTCCTCCTGAGTAGAACCCTTCGAGACTTCAACAAAAACTACCTCCACTTCCTTCATACAAAAACTCAGGAAATAATAGCCGTCGTTTTCAAAATTAGGTAGCTATTATCGGAAATTTTGTGAATAGTTGGTTTTTTTTATTAAGCCAAAAATGTGTGTACCTGTCCTTCTCTGACTTTCTTGAAAGGGTTAATTAAAATCAAGTATTGAAGCAAAGATCTTGAGAGACTCTGCCTTAGTGAGGCTTTTAGTTTTTTTTTCCTGTATGCTTCTGTTTCTTAGCTTTGGTATTATTGGCTTCCTTTACTGAGCTTTCATCAACATTAACGATTTCATCTCTTAGACTAGGATTATAAATGATTTTTCTATTTAGTCTAAGCTTGTTTGTAGGCCTACTGTGAGGCCTCTCAATGTACGGGTTGGGAATATAGGAAACCCTTCTTCTCTTCTCCATCATACTACTAGACTGACCTTCTTCATACTCTGTGTCTGATAAATCTTCATCAATTTTGTCTTCCTAGAAGGATGAATAGGAGTGAATGACATTATTATGCTTTCTCCTAGTATATTTCTTGGATTTCTTGAGAGAAGAAAACAACTGAGCTAGTTTTGGCTCCTCTACTAAATGGGTGTCCCTTTTTTCTTCCTGTTCTTCTACAACTACTGGAATAGAGTGTTGAACTGGAATAAGGTGTTGAAATAGTACTTGAAATGGTGCTTCAGGGTTGGTTGCCTCTGAGTTTTCTTCTCCTAGCATAGACTTTCTTATGCCTCTATATCTTGAGGAAGAAGCTCTGTTTTCCTCACTTGTAGACTTAACTCATTTTCTAGGTTGATTTTTCGCTTGCTTGAATCGCATGGAATGCTATCTAATGAATGAGGTTAAAGTTTGGAATTGCTTTGAATATTTCCTTGTATAAACCCTTTCTAATGCCTGTGCCATTGGTATGGGAGGGATATTTTAGTTCTAGCTCTCTTAGTTAAACTTGTAGTTTGTCCACTAGTTGATGGGATGGATTGAGCTAACTATGAACTATTTGGCACAAGTGTTGTTCCAGTTTGTTCATGGGAATTTTGTTTCTTAGGTCTCCCTACCCACCTCCAAGAGTTGATACCACCAATTGCCTCCTCTGTTAGGAATTTTCCCCGGGTAGTATTCTTCTTCTTAAGGTGATAGAAAATCAATATCTTTATTAAACCCTGATGATAGTGGTTATGCAGGGAATAGTTCGGGATTTTATGCAACTTCAAAGACATTTTAATCAAGGATATGTATAGAAATAAAGGAAAATTGAAAGGTTTGGCACATGATATGTGAGAGATAAATCTCATTTGGTATTGGTGAACAAAGGAGAATCTACCTTCACAAGTAATGTAGTGTTTGACAGTGGTTAATACATGCTTCCATTCTACCCTAAAACATGAATTATGTACAGTTTGAGTCCATTTGATATTCACATGCTCAGGTTTGAGGAAGGGACTTAATTATGCTTGAAACATCTTCTTCTTGAACCAACGTTCTCAAGTGGCTAAAGTTTGAGTAGCTTTGGACCTTATGGTTTCAAATATTTTGAAAGGCTTGCTCCCAAGCTTGAATTTCTCTCCATCAAAAATCTCGGCAAGGTCATGTGCAAGAGCTACATTTTCTCCAAATAATTTCTGCAAAAACTTATACCATCCTTCTCCCTTAAATTGGGGCTTTTCTTTAGCATCAACAAACCTAGTATTTATTGACTCAGACTGGTTAACAATCCCACCTTTTCCCATTATCTCAACACATAAGCTCCTTCTTTATGCACAGTTGTTTAACCTGGAGGCAAAACCATACATGCAGCCCTGATTTTTTCTTTAGGAGGATAAACTGGTTACTGGAGGATGTAACTCTATTATCTATAACCTTAACATAGAACCTTGGTTATGAGAACATTGAACCTAAGTATCTGGAATCTGCGCCTTTAATCACAGTATGGTTTAATGGAACGATTTTACATGATTCAAATACAAGCGCCAAGTCACCCCATAATACATAGCACTCCCCTACATCATTTAACAATTGATACCTTGTACCTTAATTTCCACTTCAGCCTTAATAAGGTAGCTATAGGTTACATCCATCAATAATATAATCATTCCCCTATAATATTTCTTCTAAGTAAAAAATAATTATCCTTTTTAAAAAGAATAACATATCATAACATAGAAGATATTTAATTAATTTCAAAGGAGTATGATATTTCCTCTGATAAATGGTCTTTCGAACTCCTTATGTAGTTTTGGAGATATAGCTTCCCTTTTCTTTGTGTCACCAATGAAAACAGGCTCCTGAAGAAATAGTTTCTTTTCATCTCTGTGTCACTTAATGAAACAAAAATTTCGAGAAATAGGTGCCCTTTTCTCTTTATTACTAATGTAGCCTTCAATTTGGAGAAATAGCTTCCCTTCCTTGTCACTATGTTACCAATGAAACTTTCACAAGGGTCGCTATTATCCTGGAAAGAGAAACTATTATTTTATTACAAAAATGGCTAATAAGCTTCGACACTAACCTGAGTTAAAAAAATAGTTTAAACTTCTTTTATGAACCTAAGACACAATACCACCTTTAATTGAAAATTTTTGAGATTCTTTTTGGCTTTTATTGAAAATGACTAGAACTTTGACATAGGCTAGGGAACAAGAAAAATTCGAAAGCTATGATATAGTGGTGCTCGGACCATTAAAATTTATAGTGCTAACATTTTTAACGAATAGTGTGTTGCATCCTTATTTGGACAAGTTTTTTACTGTGTTGATGGATGACATATTGGTATATTCTAAAAATGAGGAAGAGTCTACTGAGAATTTGGCAGCAATGTTAATATTTTGAGAGAGCATCACTTGTATGCTAAGCTTAGGAAGCATAGTTTTTTTTCAGAATAAGGTACATTACTTAGCACATGTTGTCTCCAAGTTAAGAGCTATGATGGAGTTGGAAACTCCTAAAAATGTAGATGAGGTGAGATCCTTCATGGGATTAGCTGGTTATTACTGAAGGTTCATCAAGAAATTCTCACAAATTTCTTATCCTATTACATCATTGCAAAGGAAAGGTAAGAATTTTGAATGGATAGAGGAGTGTGAGGCCAATTTTGAGTAGCTCTAGTAGTTTTTGGCACATGCTCTAGTGCTAAATATCGCATATCCAGACAAAGAGTTTCTAGTAGGCACAAATTCTTGCAAGGGAGGACATGGTGGAGTCCTTATGAAATATGGTCAAGTGGTATGCTATGAGTCATGGAAACTAAATTGGCATGAAAAAACTATCTAACACATTATCTTTAGCTAGCAACAATAAAGATACTTGTTGGCGAGCCGAATCTCAATTCTAGGCAAGCTAGATGGTTGGCCATGATTAGTGATTTTGACTTCGAGATTAGGTACATCAAAATAAAGGAGAATTTTTTTGAGATGCTATAATCAAGTGGATACAAGTAAATCACATAGCATCTATGAGCTCCTACAAGACAGATTTATGTGATAGGATCATATAGGTAGGTCATCAAGATGACATGTATATGGATATTGTCCATATGTTGCAGCAAAGTACAGGTACAGGTAGTGGTACAAGTACATGTATAGATAGTGGCATAGATACAACTACATGTGTAGGTGTAAAAGATGAGGACTATCGTCTCACGATAAATGGATTGGTTAAGTTTAGATATGGGATATATTTTCTAGAAAACAGTGAGCATAAGATGGTGATATCTAGGGAGTTTCATATGAAATCATATTTAGGTCACTTAGGATATTAGAATACATTGAAGAAAGTTAAGAAGTTTTATTATTGTTTGAATCTAAAGAATGATGTAGCATTTTTTGTGGCTATAGGTTTGGATTGTCAATAGGTAAATGAAGAGCGTAGGCATTCAGGTGGACTGCTACAACTTATTTCTTTTCCATAGTGTAAATGGTATTTCATTTCCATAGATTTCAACACAGTTTTTCCCATACATTTAGACAACATGAATCCATCATGGTTGTTGTGGAGAGGTTGAAAAAGGACATGAACTTCATTTTATTGAAGACTACATATTCAACAAGTGATGTGGCCTAGGTGTTCATCGGATATGTGGTTAGCTTGCATGGTGTTCCAAATAATATTGTGTCATACAAGGATGTGAAATTCACTTCGAATTTTTGGAAGGATTTATTTGTAGGATTAGGTACAGAGGTGGCCTTCAGTACAAATTATCATCCACAGACGGATGGACACACTGAGAGGGTAAATGAGATATTGGAGGAAAATTTGAGGATGTATGTGATGCATCAATAGCAAAGGTGGGAAGAGTATCTTCCACTGGTAGAGTTTTCTTACAGCAATGGGTATTAGGAATCCTTCAAGATGAGTTTGTTTGAGGCATTGTATGGGCATAGTTGTGGTACTCCCATTAGTTGGATTGATTTGGTGAACAAGGTATTGATTGGACTGGATATGTTATCAACATAGGATAGGAGTAAGAAATATGCATATCAAAACAATTTTTTAAAGGATTTTTAGGTTGTGGAATATGTGTACTTGTGCACGAGGCACAATAAGAGCTCCATGAGGATTGGATCATATGCCAAGATGGCACTATGATTTTTTGGACCTTTCAATATTTTTTAGAGGATTGGGCCAATATCCTACCAACTTGCAGTGCCTCTGACAGTGAAATTCCATGATTTTTTAGATCTGTCATTTTTTAAGAAGTATGTTAAAGATGTTTATCATGTGATTGACTGGTTTGTATTGCAGGTGGAACCGGATGGATAATTTCAGTAGGAACCTCAGTGTATATTGCAGAGAAAGGTGCTCATGCTCCACAACCAAGCAATCAAGTAGGTTAAAGCGAAGTGGAAGCACATTGGGCTTGATGAAGCTACATGTGAGATGGTGGATCGGATGTGGGCTATGTATCCTTAATTATTTTTCGGTTAAGGAAAATAAATTTTGGCATGATGTTTGGTATATGTTTTGGCATATGTTTTGGCGTGATGTTTTGATATATGTACATATGTATATGGATGTAAATACTACCATGAGCTATGTTATAAAATTCAATAAGTGGTACGAGTGTCATGTCATTATAGTTGTCATGTTTTTATGTTGGCATTCTAGTTTTCTTTTTAGCAAGGTGATCATTGTAAATATTGCATTGAGCTATGTTATAAAGTTGCATGGGTAGTATGTCTTATTTTCTGTGGTTTTTTTGAGGTATAGGTGTGGTTGAACATTGAGGATAGTTTCTTTGAAGGGGAAGGGTTATTTAATAGTGTTGGTGAAAATTACATGTAATAAAATTTATTAAAGGAAAAATAATAACCGTTGTTGATGGGACACTTATTCCAAGCTGAATGTTGGTAAAAGAATCCTAGTGAGGGTGTTCATTGGTTTATTATGGATAAGGAAATTGGAAAATTAAATGGCAAAGGATTTGGAAAGACAAAATGGAACTTTCGGTACACTTATTTATGAAAATAATGGATAATAGGAGAAAATGAAGGTGAAAGGTCATAGGTTTCATGTGAGGAGGAAAATGAGGTAAAATAATGGAAAATAAAGAAAATAGATGCCTAATTGATAAAAATTCTTTTGAGGATCAGTTGGTACCTTTTATTAGTTGAGTTTTGGAACTCTCTCACTATTATGTCTCTCTCACTCTTAGACACTTAAATTTTTCTTGGAGAACTTTTGGATTGGATCAAGAAACACAAAGAAGGAAAGAGGAAGGAAGGAGCAAGGAAGGAAGAGTAGGATCAGGTAGCTACAACAAGATTCTTTGTAGGTATTGATTTGCATGTGTGATTTCCTTGATATATTTGGCATGCATGGTATTGCATGTGGTTCTTTGTTGCCATGACATTTTTTTTTCGTAGTGTGAATATTTTATTCTATCCTTACCAATTCCAGATAGCCATGGCGTGATGGGGTTCTCATGTTTTAGTTGATCTGGATTGCCTGCTGAATTCAAATCTAAATGAGGTGGATCTATCAACAATAGAAAACATTGCCTAGTAATCCCTGAATTGGATTGTGGGTTGTCTTAAAGCTTGATTTTCTGTTAGATCTCTATTAGGCCCAGGAATCCCGAGATGGGATATACGGGAAAGCCTGGCAAATGGGGTATCGGTTTAGTGCCTAGTGATCCAGTGTGGATTGTGGTAAATACTGAGAGACTAGGAGATAGGAAAATTCTTAAAGGTGTAGGTGAAGAAATTTAGTGGCATCCATTCTTGCTTTTTCCTAGTGACCTTGTGGAGAACATGGTAAATCTTGTTATTACATGTTTATTTTTTTGGCCTCTTGATCGAGGATGGATTGCGATAAAGCCTGGTTTCTATTTATGACGGTGAGGTGGATTAGTGATCCAAACTTATCCAAGAATGAAAGAGGATATATATAGATATAAACATAAAAATATAATTTCAGCAGAAATAAAACTTCATTTCATTAATATCAATGAACTGAAATATGCTTACATACATAATGGAAATAAACTAGTTTGGCAAAGGTATCTTATCTCTGAGAAGAGATGTGGCGGATACATGCATCTAAACTATGTTACAATGAGGCTGAGTGGAATTTTTATAATTGGGAAACAATGAGAAACCCAAAACATCCAAAAAATAACCCTAGGAGATGAAGCGGAAAACGCTTGTGGGCACCATTGGGCTAAGTTGGAACATAAAATTCCCAAGGTCATAACTTTGGCATATTATCTTTGTTTGGCTATCATAATACCAAGTTTCAATGATATCGATGAGAAGGCCAAAGGAAAATCGGAAAGCCTATTATGTACTTTTCCTCCCTACCAGTTTTAGCTGAAAACTTTTTTTATTCCCTCAAAACGTCTTCGGAAGTTTAGGACCTGAAAAACTGCCAAAAATAGTAAATTGTTCTACAATTAAGGAAACTGAAAAAAATGAAAGAAACAGTGGTGGGGGTCCAAGTGGAATAGGTGGGTGGCCACTAATATCCATCAAAATCCCCCCCCCCCCCTTGGAATAAATGGTCCCCATTGCGTTCAGTGCCTCCATGAGATGGGGAAACTTCTGCTAAACTTGCTCCCTAGTAGGGAAACATTTAAGGACGAAAAATGATCTTCAAGTTTTAAAAAAATTACCGAATATCACTTGTCCCTAATATGAAAATTATAAAATTGTTATCGACATATTTGTAAAACTATTCGTATTTATAATTATTTTATATATATTCTCTATATAATGTTGGCAATTTTTAAGGTAAATTAATTTTATATTGTAAAATTTGGGCGAATCATTTTTAGAAAAAATTGAAATTGGCGAATATTTATTTTGGAAAATCATGGAAAATTAGCCCAACTACGAATATTAGCCCCTAAAATGTTCCACGGTCCCTAGTGAGCCACTTGATTTGGTGTAGGATTTGGCTAGCTTTGACAACCTGATATAGTTGGATCTTCTGTTGGTGAGTGTTCCTAATCCATGTGTCCATGATGCTATCAATTTTGGCCTATTCCATCCATAAATAGTTTAGCTGTAGTTGTGTGAGTTGTTCTACAATTCCATATGTATTATGTAATGGTGGAAATTATGGTCAAAGGCAGTCCACATTGAACCCTAGGTGTAGGCCAAGGGACGATGGAACGTTGAGCTTGAAGGCATTGTCTCCTACAACCTTGGTTATAATGTATGGTCCATATCAGAGCAGGTGAAGCTTGTGGTGGGGTACACTGAGGCGCTCCTTCTGCAAATGTATCCAAATTTGTCTCCCACCTAGAATTTGTGGGGCACTCGATGCTGATCATGTCGATCATTGTACTTAGCATTGGCTTTGTCCAATATGACATGGACCTACTAGAGGACATGTTGAATGCGCTAAATGAAGTTTTTTTCCCTGTCAACTTCAGATTTGACATGAGCCAAATCTTCCTAAGTATCTTCAAATGTTATGGCCACATCAATGGGGCATATTTATTGGAATCCTAATCCACTTAAAAGGGGTTGTGGCTAGTTTAGCTATGGAGAGCTTGGTTATAGTTGGGCTCGACATAGGGAAGGATTTCATCCCATGTATGAGGATTATTCGAGGTTTAAATGTGTAGAATATACATGATCATCTAGTTGATGACTTCTATTTGGTCATTGGTTTGGGGGTGGAAACTCACGAGCTTAGTGAAAGAGGTATCCAACATCGACTAGAGACTTGACAAAAATTTACTTAGGAACCTGATGTCTCGGTATGAGATAATGGACCGTGGGATCCCAAAGTGAAAAAATGATCATTTAAAGAAGAGTTTAGCGGTGGGTTTTGTTGTGATACCTCATCTTGCAGGTCACCAGAATGACCATCTTAGATAGTTTTTCAATGAGAAAAAAAACACAGTTGTTTTCATGGTTAGTAGAAGGAAGGCCGGAAATTTAATCCATAGAGATAGATTCCCATGGCCAACTAGGAGTAGGTAGAGGAGTATATATGCCTTGCCTATTTATGGTTGGTTTTCCAATGGTGCAAGAAGTGTAGGATATGATGTACTTCTCAAAAAATTATTGAAGGTTTGGCCAAAAAAAATACTTCTGTAGTACTACCATTGTTTTCTCTAACCCGAAATGTCGAGCGACCCTGTTTTAGGGTGCTTCTCAAATAATTTTGGCATGTTGGCTTCAATAAACATCGAGGTGTCCTAGGTGGACTAACAGTGCATCCTCGAGGTGATAATTTGGAACTTTCTTTCCTTCTAGGAGTGTCTAGTATGTGTTACCAAATTTTGGATCACTCTTGTAAAGAGTCGGCCACCCCAAAGTCTTGTTCCCACAAGAGTCGATCACAATGGTCAGTGCCATGACCGACAGTCAGCTAAGGCAGTATTCAACATTTTTTGTGTTTCCATTCTTGTACTTAATTTTCAGATGGAGCTGTTGCAAGTATGTTGACCATTTCGGATGGAGACCATTCTGCAAGTTCCCTTGTGCCTATATGAACGACAGAGGTCGGTGGGATGACCATTTCTTTCCCCAAAATGTAATTCTTCCATTGTTGAGGAGCCTTCACAATGGAATACATTTATTTAACATAGGTGGGATACATTCAGACTGTGTCTCAAAGTGTCTCACTTTGATATTCCATTGGATGCTCCTACTGAGTAAGAACTGCACCAATAGCATAGTCTGAGGCATATGTCTCAATCTCAAATATTTCGTGCAGGTTTTGTAATGTGAGCATTCGTGTAGAGTAGAGTCAATCCTTTAACTCGGAGAATGAATTTTGTTAGGATTTGGACCAAAATAAATTTTATTTATCCGCTCCCTTGGTGACTTGACTCAAACTCTAAGTGATATGAGAGAAGACAAACATGAACCTATGGTAGAAGTTGGCATAACTGAGAAAGCTGCAGAGCTCTTTTAGAGTGGTTGGGGTCGGCTAATATCGAATTACTTGTACCATGGTCGGGTTTACATTCACACCCCGCTCATCAATTATTTACCCCATATAGTGAACATGTGTCATTGCAAAATTTCGTTTCTCCAAATTAGCACACAACTTTTGTTGTCATAATGTTTGGAGGACCTGTTGAATGTGGTGAAGTTACTCTTCCAAACTCTAGATGAAGATGAGTAATTCATCCATACCACCATGAATGAGTTGGGGAAAGGTCACAAAATGTCAACCATCAGCCTCATGAATGTTGGAGGGGAATTTGTCAACTCGAAAGGTATGAACAACTATTCAAAAAGGCCCTCCTTGGATTTAAAGGAATTCTTCCAAACATCAAATGGATCGATTGGTACCTGGTGATAACCGGACTTCAAATCAATATTTCTAAAATATTTCACCCCCTTCAGTTGGTTTAGTAGATCATCAATTCGTGGTAACAGATACCTATTCAAAAAATGATCTTGTTTAGTGTCTGATATTCAATACAAATTATCGAGGTCTCATCCTTCTTTTGTACCAACAAGATCAGGCTACCACAGGGAGATGAACTTATCCTAATGTTCCCTTTCATTAGCATCTCCTAAATCTACCTCTTGATCTCATTTCTCTCTATAATATAATGTCGATAGATTGGAACATTGGGTAGTGGCACTCCCGAGGTTAGTGGGATGGATTGTTTTACCTGACAGTGTAGAGGTACCCCTCCGGGAGAGGTGAAAATGTCCTTGTACTCCTCGACGACCTTATCCATCTGTTGTTGTCATGCACAGGAGCCCTATCTAGAGGTTGTGGCCACAATATTATTTTTCCCTTGAAGGCTAATCATAAGGAAAAATAGATTCCTGAATTGGGATAGATATTACTACATTTCTTTGCAGTGATCAGAGAGAGCACGGTAGGCGGTGTTATGTTTAGTATCCAGTACAACTTGTTTCCCAATATAATAGTAATAGTACAAGGCCTAGGCTCATACACAACATTTCGCTTTCACAAGTATGGTTGGCCTAATAATACATCATAAACTTTGTGAAGAGAAACATCACACAATACCTCATCCATGAAGGGCTTGCTGTTGTAGGGAAGGCAACACTGCTGGCTGACACAGATATCTCTTCCTTGGTGAAGCCACATGATGGTCTAATGTTGCTAGTGTGTTATTCTTAGTAGGCCTAACCAATTCACATCCTCTACTGAAATTAGGTTCCTTTGGCTCCCGTTTTCGAAAATGAACTACAACAGAGAAGCCTTCACCCACATCTGTGAGTGGAAGAGGTGCTCCCCCTCCTCTTGATCTTCGGGCTCATCCTTCTAGATCTTGGTGGTGGCAATGATGTCACTCGGCTCTAAATCAATAATATGATTGCAATTTTCATTCCCATTATCAGGTTCTGAGTTAGAGTCAGAGAATTATTCTAATTTGTAAACCTTTAGCTCGGCCACCAGTGACTGCTTGGCTCGGCACTCATTCATGTTGTGATTGGAGCTCTTATGGAACTCACACCACTTTTCCATGTCCTTATTTATCATTTTGGTGTTTTTTTTCTTGCATATTTGATGGGTTGTCCTAGGTCGCCCTAAATTTCCTTTCCCCTTTGTTCTGTGGTTTGGGGGCGACTTTCCCTTGCTTAAAATTCGTAGATCCAATCTCCCACTTCTTCTATTTAAACAACTACTCAATCTTGACAGCATATCAATAGGAGGTACCAAGCGAGGATATGACTAGGAACTCCATTTTTTCCTGGGTTCACTTATAAAAACAAAGGCGGTACTTTTGTAGCAAATTCTACTCAAAATCCTTTATGCCGAGTTTCATGTGAATGGTATGAAAACCATTTGTGATATCTTTGTCCCTTCCTTGTCGCAGCTTTGTCAAATTTATGTATTTTTCTTCACATATACTGAGAGGGTAATAATGTTCCTTGATGGAATCTCAGAAATAATTATAAGTGGGTATGACTGAGAACAATTAGGGTTCTCCCTTATCCTTTTTCTCACTGTAGTTTTCCCACTAGTCCTTGACATGGGGGCGAACTTCAATAGTGAAAAAGTAATATTTTCCTAGTAGAAAAGGTCATGAATTGAAAAATATCCTTCCAACAAATTTAACCATTTCTCTATGGAATATGCAACTATCTATCCTTCAAATATGGGAATGTCAAGGTTAAATTGTACCTTAAAAGGTGTGGTGCCTCCAAAGTGGTTGTCGGATGAAGATTCTTCGCCTATGGGTAGCCGTCGAAGGATTTGGGCAAAGTTATCAATCATCATGTTACTCTGTTTCTCAAGGGCCTCCCAGAGAAATATTTTGAAAGGATCTCATGCTCCATCATCTTTATTTTCTTCCACCATGGGAGGTCATCGGGGTTTACGAGGTTGATCTTGCAAAGTTTCAACCAGATCGAGAGCTAACTCCTTATACCTTGAACTCATTGGGGACATGCAAAGAAAAACCAAGAAAGAGAAGAATTCTATGATACCACTAATGCGAACTTATGTAGGATCGTAATGAAGTACATATATAAACATACACCCAAAATTTCAGCAGAAATAAAAATTCATTTCATTAATATCAAATAATTGAATTATGCTTACATACATAATGGAAATAAACTATCTTGGTGATGGTAGCTTATCTCTAAGAATGGATGTGGCAGATACATGCCTCTGAAATCTATTAAAATAAGGCTTGGGAACCATTTTATCATTGAGAAATAATGAGAAACCCCAAACATCCAATAAAATAACCCTAGGAGATGAAGCGCCAAAAGCTTGTTGGCTCTGTTGGGGTAAGTTGGAAATTCAACTTCCCAGAGTCATAACTTTGGCATACGATCTTTGTTTTTCTATCATAATACCTAATTTTGAATATTTCAAAGAGGAGGTAAAAAAAAACCCAAATAAAATGGTTTGTGGCTTTTTAGGTGTCTCCTATTTTCCTAAAAACATCTTTTATTTCATCAAAACGGCTCCAGAAATTTAGGACCCCAAAAACTCCAAAAAATAGTAAATTGTGGTACAATTAGCGAAACAGAAAAACTGAAAGAAAAAATGGTGGCAATCCAAGAGGAATAGGTGAGTGGACACAAATATCCAGCAGTATTATTCCTCCTCCCTTAGGATCCAATGTTCCCCATTGCGTTGAGTGCCTCCATGAGATGGGGAAACTTCTATTGAACTTGGTCCCTAGTGAGCCACTTGCCTTAGTGCAGGTGTTGGTCATATTTGACAACCCGATACAATTGGATCTTCTGTTCATGAGTGTTCTTAATTTTTATGTCCATGGTCTAATCATTTTTGGCCTGTTCCATGAAATCATGGTTTAGCTCTGTTTATGTGAGTTGTTCTGCAATGTTATATGTGTCAAGGAATTGCGGGAACTATGGCCCAAGGTGGTCCACATTGAACACTGGGTGCAGGCCAAGGAACGGTGGAATTCTGAGCTCAAAATAATTGTCTCCTACAACCTTGGTGATGGTGTATGGCCCATATCATAGTGGACGAAGCTTGCAGTGGGGTCCAACGAGGGGCTCCTTCTACAAATTTAGCCAAGTTTTGTCACCCACCTGGAACTTTTGGGACACCCAATGTTGATCATGTCGATGGTTGTATTTAGCATTGGATTTAACCAATATGTCACGGACCTACTGGTGAACTTGATGAATGCTCTCAATGAATCAGTTTTCTTTGTCATCTTTGAATTAGACATTGGACGGATCTTCTTGAGTAGATGAAAATGGTATTTCCACATCAATGGGACATAATTGTTGAAGTCCAAATCCCAATTGAAAGGGGTTGTTGCCAGTTGAGCTATTGAGAGATCGATTGTAGTTTTGTTATACATAGGGAATAATTTCATCCCATGTACGAGAATGATTTTAGTTATACATTTGTATAATATGCATGATCATCATGTTGATGACCTCTATTTTCCCATCATCTTGGGGGTGGAAAGTCGTGGAATTAGTGAGATTGGTATCCAACATCAACCAAAGACTTGACAAAAATGTACTTAGGAACCTTCTGTCCCAATCTAAGATAATGGACAGTGGGATCCCAATGTGCACCCACACTCATTCAAAGAAGAGTTTAGCAGTGCCTTTTGTTATGGTACTCTTCTTGTAGCCCACGAGAATGGCCATCCTATAGAATCTATCGAAAATCATGAAAACACAGTCGCTGCCATGGTTAGTAGAAGGGGGGCTTGACATGTAATCCATGGATATGGATTCCCAAGGTCAAATATGAGTACACAGAGGAGTATGTAGGCCTTTCTTCTTGATGTTTTTTTTGGAAATGACACAATGAATGTACGATATAAAGTACTTTCCAACATCTTGTCGGAGGTTCAACCAATACAAATGCTTCTGCAGTACTGCCATTTTTTTCTCTACCCCAAAATTTCCAGTGAACCAGCTATAGTGTGCTTCTAGAATAATCTCGGAATGCTCGCTTGAAGGGACACAAAGGTTTTCCAAGTGGCATAAGAGTGCATCCTGGAGGTGATAATTCGGAACTTTCTTTCCCTCCAGGAGCGTCTAGCATGTGTCCCAAATTATGGATTACTCTTGTAAAGATTCGGTCACCCCAAAATATCATGCATGCAAGAGTCAAGAAAAGTGGTCAATACCATAGCTGACGATCGACTGAGGAAGTACATAAAATTGTTGGTGCTTCTCTTCTTGTACTTAACTTTCATATGGAACTGTTGGAGGTATGTGGAAAATTTCTCATGGTGATCATTCTTCAACTTCCCTTGTGTTTGTATGAACTGGAGGGGTCGGTTATCTATGTGGACAATCATTTCCTTTCACAAAATGTAATAGTTACATTTTAGGCATGCCTGCACAATGGAATACATATTGTTTGAGTGGGGTCGCATGGGGTACACTTTTTGATATAATTTTTCATAATTCTTGTATATGCACGATGCGCAATTGACTCAAGGGGATTTGTGGTGGGTCAAAGTCCCTAATTTTTTATGTAGATGCGTTTAAGGGTAAACTGTGGGCCTCAAACCATGGTTTCAGTCCATAGTATCTGCACGCTTAAGGATTATATATAGATAGATCCGGTATAGAGAAAATAGTTTAGTTCAGCTAAGATTGATATGATATTGTGATATATATGCGTCTGTAATATGTTGTAAGGGTTTTGCTGGGTTGGGTTAAAAGGCTCATGTTGGTTGTGTTCATGGAGACCTAGTCCTGGATGTGTATGGACTTCCTCGACTGTGTGAAAAAAAGGGTTATGTAAGGTAAATTCTTATGTATTGAAAGGTTATAAAGATTAATAGAAAGGACATATATTGGCGAACCTCTTATGTCATTGATATGAATTATTTAAGGTTTCTATTTTGTTCAGATCGCACCGTTTTCTATTCATTATTGCTCAAAGGATATCTATTATGGTTATGCATGTTTATTGATGTTTGATAAATCCGGTTAAGTAATTGCATATTGTTTAAGTAAAAATCTAGTTTTTTTCTGTTTACCTATGCCAAGGCAACCAAGGACTATGTCTTATTCTGTTAAATATTGTGCTCTCTCTCTGATCATGTTTTAATTTGTTATGGATATCTATTTATTGTTGATACAAATCTGCATTCGATTCTCTTATGACCACTTCATTATTTTCTCCCTCAAGGTGTGGGCACCCGGTTCCCGCACCCCCCCATACTGATTCGGGTGAGACTTTGATCTACACAAGCAGGTGATTTCCGAAAGGGCAATAGTTGGAGGATTTGTTGGTTTATCCATAAAATTTGAACTTGGGTCAGGACCCCTCAAGCCAAAAAATGGTTCCATTTCTAGGACCAAGATCATTTTGAGGGAGACTTGATGTTGTGGCATCCTTCATGAAATGAATTGCAAGATTGGCTCAATAGAAAGACCCTTGAATTCACACTTGTTATCACTCCACCAGATCTCTGAGGGCTGAGAAGGAGACTAGAAAAGGTAACCACAGACCGCTTTGAGCTAGTAGCTAGCCCTACTAGGATGGAGAGGGCTCTCTCCATAAGATCACAACCAAATTAACTGGATAATGAATATTTTAGGCTAGGTATAGTAGCCTTTAGGGTTTGATTTATTTTGAAAGTTTGCTGGATGAAGGATGAGCCAAGGAACTAATGCAAGGTTTTAAGAAATCTTAGTTGCGGAATATTAAAAGGAGAAAGGTAGGTATATTTCAATGGCACTTTGGATTTTTTGTCAATGCAGTGTAGGGTACAAAAATAGAGGTTCGAAATGGGCATGATCAACATGAATCCATTCCTTGAGAAGATAAATAACAAAAGATGAGATTACTATCAAAAAATAGCTTATAATCTAAGAATTATGTTTATCAAACTCATAGGAAGATCACTACAAGCATAGATAAGGAAATAATATGAATTAAAAATTCATAAAAGTGAATTACAGACAAGAAACACTGCCATAAAATAATACCACATGAATTCCTCAAAAGGTGTTGCAACTAGTTTTTGTATTACTGTACAATGTGATCAACATACAATAGCTCCAATAGATTCTCCAACATCCCTTTACAATCAGTCAAAAGGGTTTAGGTATATGTTACAAAATATTTCCCCACCTCTAGGGGTTAAAGTCATGCTTTGTGCAGCTAAAACCAAGTTTTTCTCCAAATAAACAGAAAGCTAGGGAGGTTATGAACTGTCTCCCCTTTTAGCCAACCAACTAGAGAAATCCTCTGAAAGAATTAATGAGAGGTAAATACACCTATTTAACTCTATTACCATCCCCTCTTGGATTCACTTTAACCGTTTACAATTACTCTTTTACATTTACAAAGGTGAAACTTTCAAATGAAAATTACATAGGGTAATTATCAAAACTAATTAGGGAATTTCTAGAAGCGCAACAAATAACTTGTAAGGCCTTTATGGGTGCCTTCCCATCATCTAAATTTGAAAAGAAGAGATATTATGAGTAGATCATCAAGTGTATATGAATCCAAGATGTTCAAGCAACCAAATTGGCTTCATTAAGCTTTCTAAAAGCTTCTTCTCCCAAGCTCACTCCTAGAAACACAACGAATGTCTGAAAATGAGGCAGAAAGGTGATTTTTGACCTCTTTTTTGTGAATTTCCTAAAAAATGAGCCTTGAGCTCAAAATATGACAAAATGGGTTCAATGAATATTTAATTACCTTTCCATAAATATAATTTTTTTCCTTTTTGGAGGCCTGTATCAAAATTGCAACAAATTTTGCTGCATTTCTGGGCAAAGAAAAAATTGCCAAGAATTTAGAATTTGTTTTAAAACCCCAAAATTTTCAAAATTTCAACTTTTTTTTGGATGAATTCATGTATCGACCTATGATGAATGGATTAGAAAAAAAATGAAGAATTTTCCACATATCCAAACTATCTGTTCCTAATGTATTTCATTAGGGTTTCTTTTAGCATATTTTACATTTGCTTAACCTTGACATTACAAATCTTTTTTCTTGTATGGTAGTGGTCAGCCATATGTCTCAACATCTGATTTTCCCTGTTGGCTTTTTCGAGGAGATTCTTAAGGTGTATGTTTACTCTATCAAGCCAAACTTCCATGTCTTCATTGGCTTCCATGGTAATCATCTCCTCAAAAGTGAGTTCCTCTATAAGAAGTGCCTCCTGTTGTTTTTCTAGCTCCAATGCTATTTTTAGGCCCCTTGTTCTTGGTATTTTCCTAGTGGTTTGTGCCTTATGTTCATCAGAATTATCATGCTCCACTACTTTTTCCATTCAATTCTTACCTAGTAGTCTTCAATAGGCCCTTCTTCAAGAGTATTTGCTTTTCCCGTAACTATTTTTTCACTTTCTAAAGGAAGGACATAACAAACTTGGACCTTGCCAAATTGTCCTGCAACCCTCTGAATTTTGCATCTTTGTCTTTGATGACTAGATTTAGGTTTTCCTATTCATCTTGGGGCTCGAAGTCCACCATCTCAATGTAACTTTTAAGGGACACTTTCTCTTGGATAAATTTCTCCTGCTGCTTATGATATCCCTGCTTTGCTAATGTAGATGGCAACGACCCTTCCACAATTTGTGGATCAAACACTTTCCTATTTACTCTCTCATAAGTTTTGACCTCTTTGTCATTTTTTATCTTCTTAAGTGAACAGTTCTCCTCATGCATTGATGCTCTAGCTCTGCTTTTCTGCTCCTCATCCATGTCACTTGGAGATTTTTACTTCCTATTGTTTGGTGATACCACACCATTCTCTGTTGAAAACAATTCTTGATGATGTAGTGGCTCTACCAAGTTCTCCTTAACTATCCTCTCCAAAAATGATTCCCAAATGATCTTCTCCTCTTGTAATTGGTGAATAATGATGATATTAATTAGACTGTGGTGGAAAAGACTTATTGTATGATATTTTCCTTTTTCTTATATCTTCTCTACCATCTTGGCTACACTTTTGAAAAGGTACATACACAAGAGATTTCATAGCTGTAAAATGCATTAGTATTCTTATGTGGTACTTATAAACTCTTGAAAAATGTCCTTCACAATTGAAAAACCTCATAATTGTCTTCATCAATGGAGAATATTGATCCAATAATTATCTAAAAGGAAATACATGCAACAGAGCATCTTTGTAGGCTGATTTCAAGTAGGGTTTGAGGTATTCATCATCAAGATCTGTACCCTTGAACCAGTCTTATCCATGATTTGGTATTTCGCTGGTTATGGATATGGATTGTAGTGTGAAATTAAACTCTATCCCTTCTATAACAACCTTTTCCTTTTTCAAAGAAATGGAATATAACCCTGTGAGTTGTTCGTTATATCCCACCTCTTGTACCTTTTGGAAAAAATGTACATAGTTGACCTCTTCAAAAAATTTGAGTATAAAAGGAGATGAAGTGATTTTATGGCAGTTGAAAGTTTAAAACCTCAATATATTTCCTCCTTTATACTTCTTGCTCTCATAAGGGGAGGTATAAGTTTCCATGGAAGCAAGAAAACCCTAATGAAGAAGAGAAAAAACATAGTATTTTTTCTAGGTATACGAATGAGATGGTAATATAAGTTTGGGATTGCCTAAATTTTTGAGGAAATTTAGGGGGAGAGGGAATGATGTTATGAAGTGGGGGGAAGTCAAATTTTTTAATTTGTGTTAGCAGAAGGGGATGAAAAGGCCAAAATATAGGCCTAGGGTTAAAACATGGTAGAAATTAGGGTTTCAGTGGAGTTTTTTGGGAAAATAGGAATTGGGTGAGGGGAAGATGTGTAAATTATTCAAATGAAGTTAATGAAGGTGTAAAAAGTGTTTTTTAGGGTTTTTAAACTGAAAAAATTACCATGAACAATATTTATCTAAACTAACTTTAGAAACCCTAGCTGAGAGAGTGAAGTTTTTTATGCTTTGAAAACTAATGAAGAAAGGGATGATTCTCTTTCCTTACTTGATTACAAGTTGTATATGATCTTAAAAAAACTGAAAACCCCTTACTTGCTCAAAATTTTCTGTTAGAAATAAATGCCCTTCCTCCTTGCTTGGATGCACTGCGAAGTTAGCAGAAGCGCAGCGAAAAAAAAGTGTCTAGATGCGATGCGAAAAACATAGCGACATGTTTGGATGTGCAACGAAAAATGCAGTGAGATTCATCGATGCGCATCGAGGAGAATTTTTTGCCAATGAAAACTGAAAACGTGACCTTGCTACCAAAAAAGGGGCAGATTTTTGTTGGGAGAAAGTAAAATAATGAACATAAAACTCCTTTCTTTACTTTTTATATCATCTTCTTCAATTTTGGTGGGGTGGGCCACCAAAATTTCATTTTGACCTTTTGATTTGAATAGCTTGGAAAATTTTTAGAGAAACTACATTTTGAAACTTTATAACCAATCTCATTAACCATGGAACATGCTAGCTAAAACGTGATCTTTTGAAACATTTGACTACTACTCCTGCCTCTTGAGGGTTTTATGACTGAAATGGGATATTATGATCACCATAACCCTAATGACCTAATGGTGACTTTAAATGAATGACCATGATGATGACTGGGCATGAAATGATAATGACACTTTTTTAAGTAATGACTCAACAATATTTAGATAATAATGATGATTTGGATGTGACACTTGGCGAGGAGTAGCAAAAACCTAAAATTGACTAACAAATGATCAAATTTTATTTGGAAGACTCGATGACATAGTAAAATTTGAAAAAGACCCTAATAAACCTACGAAGAGTATACTGATATTTGATCACTGGTGATATGACAAAATTGGATTGACGCTAACACACTCCAAGAGAATAGAAGTACTAATTTTTCTGACGAATAGTGGGTATAGAAATATATTTATACATAAGTTCATGAAATATTATTATGTTCCTTCGTGCACGAGCTATAGGAGTGGTTTTTGTGCTTAGATGAATTCCATCATTGCATAAAGGATGACGGAGTCACTGAGTGGACTCCTGAATTGATCCAATAGGTAGAGAATTTTGATAATAAGATCATCCGTGTGGTAGATCATTGGTTTGATCACCTCTTGGGAGGATTTGTGACTAAATTTTCGATTTATCAATTTGTGTCATATTCTGAAGCAAAAATGAGGTTTTTCAAAGGCCTTAGAGGTAATTTATTTTGCTCATTGAAATTTTTGCTGAAAATTATATTATGTGAATGGGGTTGTCTGTCCGAACATAATGCTAGAATGCATCAAAGAGGTCCAACTACACTCAGTGTAAAATTTTACCGCACCAGAAACCTTTTTGCCTGTTTCCAACTCCATCCACTCCACTTATGCATTTACATCACAAATCATCCACTCCATTGCGTAGTCCATCTCCACCACAACCTCTGCCTCCACTTAAAGTAGATATGGTTGCATCAATGAAGTTACCTAATTTTAGACGCATTGTAAATGAGGACACTGATCACTTCTGGTTTGTGACTAAGGTTGTATGGCAGGCTCAACAAACTAACAATATTGATATTAGGAAGGCATATTTGGCTACTGCATTCCAAGATTGCACATTAGATTGGTACATCAGGTAAGCTCAATAAAACCATAATGCCACATTAGAACAAATCAAATCTTCCCTGAAAGAGCAGTTTAACAAGCCTAAGTCAGACGCGCAACTGCTGACAGAAATGAATGAGATTCGTAAAAATGCTAATGAATCTGTATGGGAGGTTGATAAGAGGTTGAAGTGCACAATCAAAGATAGTGGATTTGTTATTGATGATACTCAACATAGGGAATGGTTCATTTCTATTTTGCTCCCACATCTGCGCCATCCCTTAAGTCAACAAAATATTGCCACACAAGCTGAGGTTCTGGAGGTTGCAATGAAATTGGAGGCTACCCCAACACCTATGGTGCTAGGAACTCAACATATTCAAAATCATTTGGAAGCCATGCATATATAAATTCAGTGTTTTTGCAAGGACAAAGGCAAGGAGGTTTACACAGAGGTTTGGTGTATAAAATTTAAAGCTTCTAGGTACCATAAAGATCAGTACCATGTCTTCAAAAACTATCTGAATGCTAGAGGTCCTAGTCCATTGAAGGGTCCTTTGTGGTGCACAATCTGTCAAATTGTTGGCTTACATGACACAAATTCCTGCCCAAGGATAAAAAAGTATCAACTTGAATTGAATAATTTGTTTTTAAATTTTTTTTTGGCATTAGAGAATGATGAGAAACATTGTCACACTTTTGATATGATGTTATATAAAGCTGAAATATATAGAATGTAGGCAAATCCTACATCTACAACATCCCCTTTTGGGCACTCAGGATTTATAGGTAGAGGAAGTGCCCGAGGAGGTGGATCAGCGGGCCGAGGAAGAGGAAAAGTCATTTGATATAATTGTGGAGATGTTGACCATTATGCGCGTGACTGTCTGAACCCAGCACAACAGTCCTACAGGTAGTGTAGGAAATTTGATCATGTCATAGAATATTGGCCTATCTTGATTGCTAAAATGTAGGAAAAGAAGACACAGACACCAACACAAAATATTCAGATGGTTCGTGCTGAAACATTTGAAGAATATCCCAGTGTGAATGTGGTTACTAGGAGTGGTGTAACCACCAATGAAGATAAAGGAAATAAGCCATCCACTGATGTGTGGATCCGTAAAGCACCTGAAAACAAGGAAGGCTTTAATCTTCAATGCGCAAAGGATACATTTATTGAAGCATGGAAATAACTTGTAGAATGAAGTGCGTCAACATCAGGAAGATCTGTGAAGGAAGCAGGAGGAGATGAGGAGATCAATCCATTTCTACAAGCATGTATAAAGTTTTCATCCAACAAAAAGGCAGTAGAAAATCTGTAGGCTTTGATAAATAATTGCGCAGAGAAGGAACAAACGATTGTATAAAAATGAGCAGTCAACAAAATATACAAGAACAAGAGGAGAAAGTGTAGGGAGATGCATATAACAGTGCAAATTGGTGCTTATTAAATGGACCAGCTTATTCCCAGTCTAGGATCGGATGCTAATGTTCTAACTAATCAAACATGGCAGTGCATGGGAGAGCCAAAGATGGAGTGGTATACCATTCAACTGTGCATGGCCAATCAACAAAAGATCGTTCCTTTAGGGAGGCTGTCAGAAGTTGTGGTCAATATAAAAGATGTTAAGGTGATGGAAGACCTTATATTCATCCAAATTTTAGATGATAATTATCCCTATCCTGCGCTGTTAGGATTGGATTGGCTCATTGACAAGGATGGTGTTATCAATCTGAAGAAAAGGAGTATGAAATTTGAAAGATCCTGCAGAAGGAAAAATATATACTGAACTAGTGCATGCTGAGGATGAGATCGATCAAATCTATAAGCTAAAATTGTGCGAAGAAGACTGGATTAATCAAACAGTATATGGGAATCTTAAGTGGGAGAAGGATAGCTCTTAATTTTTAGACTCCAATGAAAAACTAGAAAAAATGGCAGAATCAGTTGCATGAGGTATCTGCGCTGCGTTGTAATCACGTGACCCGATCTCTACGATGTATAACATTCGAGGTATGTGATTTACTACAATATGATGGATTAACTAATATAAACATGTTTATAGGAGAGCTTGAAAGGATTGTTCCTGAAGGACAAATATTCCATGCTTAGGATCTCGGCTTGCGCGCTACTCCAGCAAGATGGTGGGAAACTCATAAGGATAATATGGGAAATTGGGAGGAACATGCACGCATGATGAGGTTGTGGTTTGAATTTCCAGTTATTAAAATGGAAGATGTATACTTTGGCAAATAATATATGTGCAGACATTTGGCAGGATAGAGTCAGGTATGGGGTGTAGATGCAAGACCTGAATGGGTCCATATGTTTATTTACACATTGGGAAAGGTGTGTACTGAATGGTATTTCGAGACATAACTACATAGATGCACTAGTGAATGGTCTGCGCTGAGTTTTATTCTTAATTTTAGCTTTGAGAGTGGATTTGATACGGTTGGCCAAGCTTTGCCTAATATTCAAGAAGTCATATTTGATACAAAAAATCTTGCAATCGAGTGCGCTCCAGTAGCCAAGGATGCGCAGATGAAATCTATTGTGAATTGTAGCAACCTAGAAGTTGGAAATAATGAAGATAATCCAAGGAATATCATGGTCACTGAATTTGAGGGACAATGTGCACTGGTTGGGCTCTTGATCATGTCGCTCGATGTGAAAAAGCCCCTAAAGCTTAGGCACGTGAATATTGGATCCGAAGAACAACCTAAGTTGGAAAATATTGGAGACTAATGGGATGATGATACACTAGGAAAGGTTGCTGAGTTGCTAACAAAATATCAAGATCTTTTCCCTTCAAAGTTTTCAGAATTGAATGGAATCATTGGCGCACTTGGAGTGATGAAAATCACATTGAAACCTGATTCGCACCTAGTGAAACAACTCCGCTACGGGCTGAACACAAGATATAAGAAGAATTTGAAAGAAGAGTTGGACAAAATGGTTGCAGTAGGCATCATTGAACCTGTAGAAGAGTCTAACTCGGTAAGTCCCATGGTTGTGCAAGATAAGAAGACCAAGTGGTAAATTAGCATTTCTATAGATATGTGAAAATTGAATGATGCTTGTGTGCACGATCCATTCGCGACTCCATTCTCTCATGAAATTTTGGGTAATGTTGGAGGTCAGGAATCATATTCCTTCATATATGGGTTTTCAGGATATCGTTAGATCCGGATTGTGCTTGAAGATACGAGTAGGACCACCTTTGATACTGAATGGGGATCCTTCCAATATACAATTATGCCCTTTGGATTGAATAATTCTCCTATCATTTTCTCATGCGTATTAGTTTCTGATTTCAAAGAATTTATCCACAAGTTTTTAACAGTCTATTTTGATGATTGGACCATATTTGGGTTGTTAAAGAAGCATGTGTCAAATCTGCGCCTAATGTTGGATACTTGTAGGAAGTATTAGATCTCCTTGAATTTGAAAAAGTGTATATTTTGTGCACCATTTGGAATACTATTGGGACACATTGTCTGCCAGGAAGGATTGATGGTAGATCCTACAAATATCATAGTCATAGTTCATTTGGAGGTACCTAAGAATGTTAAGTAGTTTCACTCAATATTGGGGCATAATGGGTATTATAGGAATTTTATTCAGGCCTATGCGTTGAAAACTGCATCCATGGAAAAGCCTCTCAAGAGGGATGCAACGTTTTTCATGGATACGGATTTCCAAAAGAGTTTTGGGTTCCTGAAGCAAAATATGGTCACCATGCCCATCCTAGTCTTCCCAGATTCGTCCAAGTTATTTCATGTCCATATGGATTCATCCTGCATTGCGCTTGGAGCTATCTTAGTGCATCTAGGTGTGGATGAAATTGATCATTCTATTTCTTATGCAAGTCGAAAAATTTCAAGCGCAGAGAAGAATTACTAAACCACGGAGAGGGAAGGACTAGCAATGGTGTACATGCAACACAAATTCTATCAGTATCTACTAGGTGGCTATTTTAATATGTTCACTGATCATTCTACTCTGAAGTACCTGTCCAAAAAACTTATATTGGGGGGGAATACCTGCAGGTGGTTTTTATTATTCTAGGAATATGATTTTGAGATTATGGTAAAACGTAGAAGATTGAATGTTGGGCTAGACCATCTATTGCGCATTAAAACAGGTGAGGAACCTAAAAATTTAGAAGATATATTGCTAGACATGTAGTTTTTTGCGACAAAGGTGGTTGATGATAATTTCTTTCATATTATTTAGTTTTTGACTATTGGATGCACGCCTGAGGAGTATACAGTTCAACAGAAGAAAGAACATGTGGTGCACACAACAACATGTGGTGCACACAACAGGCTTCACCATTACTACTGGAAAATTATATAAAATCAGTGCAGATGAGGTTCTGTGAAGATATGTCCTGTAGTATGAGAGATGTGCAATCCTAAATGAAGCTCATGAAGGGGTTTTCGAGGGTAATTATGAAGTAAAGTCCACTGCACATAATATTTTGCAAGTTTGGTTATGGTGGCCCATGCTGCACAATGATGACTATGCACATTATCACACATGTGATGTATGTCATAGAACGGTAAA
Organism: Pinus albicaulis; assembly: GCA_034641835.2. Lineage (NCBI taxonomy): Eukaryota > Viridiplantae > Streptophyta > Pinopsida > Pinales > Pinaceae > Pinus > Pinus albicaulis. The sequence continues at coordinate 809,987,177 of CM076578.1, read as the reverse complement.
GCCTCGGTGCAGAGACGAGATTCCCTTGAATCCAAAGATGGAGCTGGAAGCTTTTGAGAAATGAGCTATAGATTTCGTAGGACTGATTAATACTCTAGGAAGGAAGAGTGGTGCATGCTATATTATCACTGCAATGGATTATGTAACCAGGTAGGCTGTAGCCAAACCGATGAAATATTGTATTGTTGATATAGCTCCGCGGATTATATATGAGAATATTGTGACTTGGTTTGGTTTCCTAATATTTTGATAAGTGATCAGGGTACACATTTTTTAAATGACACGATTGAAGCATTGATCGAATAATTCAAGATGCATCATGAGAAGAGTTCTCCTTATCACCCTCTAGAAAATGGCACAGTTAAAGCATTCAATAATATACTAGAGACTGTGTTAACCAAGGTGTGCAATGCTAACATAAATGATTGGGATGAGAAAGTGCCAGTAGTTCTCTTGGCATATAGGACTACCTGCAAAACGTTTACTAGAAGGACACCTTTCAGGATGGTATATGGGAAAGAAGTTGTGGTGCTAATGGAGTTTATTATCCCTAGTTTATGCATTGTAGCATTTACCAATATGGCTAAAGAAGATGCTCCAGAAGACTAATTTTCACAGTTGGTTTCTCTCAAAGAAGAACGTTTTATAGCAAATTATCATGGGCAGGTTCAAAAGGCGCGTGGAAAATCTTGGCATGATAGGAATATCAAGTAAAAGGTGTTCACAGAAGATGATTTGGTCTTACTATATGACAACGAGTTTGCGCACCACCTAGGGAAGTTAAAGATACATTGGCTAGGGCCCTATGTTGTGAAGGAAATTACTGATGGAGGAGCAGTGCGTCTGGCCACATTGAGTGGCGAATATCTTCCTGGGTATGTCGATGGAAGTCATGTGAAGTTGTACAGGGATGACCCTGTACCTATCAAATGACTATATGGCTGGAGCATCAGACCTACGCAGATGGGATGGCGGATGCGTAGTAAGGTGCTACGCATGCGTGGTAGCTGCGTGACGAGGTTGAGTGGGTTGCAAAGGTGTCAAAACCTAGCCACTGGGTCAGTAAAGATGGAAAAGACTGATTTATTACCATTTTGGGAGCATATAGGTTCCATTTAATGAAGGGATTTTTCCATATTTGGCACCGTTTTTTCAGTAATGGAGACTCATTAATGCAAAAGGAGTCATTGAAGATGTGTCACAAGTATAAATATGACCTATGGGGTTGAAATATTTCCCTTTTCTTTCTGAGTGAATTCTTTTCCTTAAGCTCCCTCACTACCACTGTGTTTTGTGTGTCTATGTCTGGCTTAGATCCAAGGTTTGAGGACAGGTTGCACCGAGCGGGGTTGTGCTACATTATTCCTACCAGTATGATGGCCAGCAGGCCTGGGGATGACCTTGTTGCACCTGATTTCCCCATTGCTAAAACACCTACACCCTCAAAGTCTAAGAAAGGGTAGTCGTCTGGTATGCATATATATCCATGAGAAAAAAACCCAAATCCACGCCCTAATGCACCTGAAAAGACCTATGTCAGAGGTCCCTAAAACCATTAAGGAAGGAGAAGAGGATGTGGTCTAAGTGACCCCATTCTCACCGCTACCCAGATATGTTGCACCATGCAAACCCTATGTACGAGTACCCAAAGACTTGGAGAAGGTGAGCATAGGAATCCAGATGCAATTGATCCCTGAGAATGTCCTCATGGAAGGGGACATGTTCGTTAAATACCGTAGCTCTGACTCGATGATTAGGACATTGAAGATGTCGAGAAATTTCCAGAGCTTGCACCAAAATTTTACCTTGATCAGATTACATATGAAGGAGGCATTCTCCATCTTGAGAAAAAGAGATGGGTGCTAGGTCTACACAAGGCAGGCCTGGTAAATTTTCTTCAAATCCCTCATTTTGGGCACAACCCCATAAACGATATATGCATCACACAATTTCTCGACCTTGTACATGATGATGTGCTATGGTTTGAAGAGCTCATCCTTATTGATGATGCTTTGATCGATAGGATCATGATTCTACCTGCTAAAGGTGTTGATCCTATTGCTGATTTTGGAAATAAGGCACTTGAGAAGTTTTTTGCCGACCAAATCAAGAAAAAATACCAATTCATAGGGAAGAGTCAGGGTTTTTTGGTTGATGAAATCAATGACCCTGTAACGTGCTTTGGTATGATCATATTGGCTTTTAATATGGTGCGCAAGTGAATACCCAAGGAGGTGCTTGCATAAGTTATTGATATCGCTAGACGGTGCGAGAAGGCGGTGGTTTATAACTGATCCAACTACCTCTCCAAAGAATTTTTAGAAAATGTGCATGAGGCACAGGAGGAAGGCAAGAATTTCCACTATGCTTGTATTTTATTATTAATTTCGTTGATTGGGTGGAGGACCCCCAAAGACACTTAGTTTCCCGATATTGAGCCTTATACGTGTGAGGCTACACACTATTATACGTTATGGAACTCTTCAAACCTGGTGCATGCCAGAGAAAATAAGATTTTTTGGGTTATGTACGATGCCACCCTGTATCAAGTGGTACAATCAAAGTCACAACTCTCACCTACATTATATGATCAATACAATATGGTATTTGATTTAAAATATACCTTTCACAACATGCATATCCACGAAAAGGGCATCGTAGAAGGATTATGGTACGAGTTACCATACCTTGTGACAGAGGATGATTTTTTGAGAGTAACGGCTGAATGGCAGCTAGCCTGGTTGTCATCAATCACACCGAAGAAGTCATAGAGTAGCTCTTAGATATTAAAACCAACAAAGAAAGTAATAGAGAAAGTGACAAAGAAAGTAACAAAGAAGGTGAGTGAGAAGGAAGCAACACCGATGACCACTAGTAAGACTATATACCTTGAAGAAAAAACCCAACCAGAAAATAATGGGTCTGCGCCAAAGGATACAATCGAAGAAAAGACCTCTAAGGGAACCAAGCACAACTCTCACGCTGTTGGGGAATCAAGAAAAAAGAGGAAGGGTCCCAAAGAAGTCGGGAAGGAAGTATTGAGGCTAACAGAAGATTATCTACATGAGATAGCCAACACTGTCACGCCTGTGATAGAGGATCGTAGGACCGACATGGAGGTCAATAAAAATCTGCACTGGATCTTGTTCAAGTTGGAATTTAGGAGCTAAAGATGCAGGCGAGCCATATTCAAGCAAGCATAGCTAAGGAAATCCAGACCAGCATGCAACCATTAGAAATTTCTTTTCAAACCACCGGGGATGCCCACTTATTCCAAATCCCCGCGGCAACATATTAGATGGACGCCAATCGACGTGCCCAATTTAGGGGATCATGTGATATAAACATTAAGCTTTTTGTGTTACTTGCAAGGAAGCTACACTTAATTCACTCAATGATCGCATTTGAACTCTAGTAGAGAGAGGCTACTACTCTCACTCATATAATGGAAGCCCGACAGTAGGCAGAATAGGCACACCAGCAGTAGCAAAAAGCAGAAGCAGCCTACCAAGAAGCTGAAGCACAACGTGTTGTGCTAGAGGCAAAGATCCACCAAATATGCTGAGATATTACAACTGTCTTGGCCACAAATGTGCTTAAGGAGAAGTTAGAAGCATTGCATATCACGTTGAAAGAATGGTGTATTGAAGTACAGATAGTTAGAACTGAGTATGAACAACAAATTGTGGATCTCCAAACCAAGTTGTAGCTCGAGACTCCACCAGAGGTTCCCACGCAATGAGCAATCAAATTCAAGCAAGACAGAAATAGTATCGCTACTATAGTGACCCAATGTGACAATTTTTTGGACGAAGCCATGAGTGTGTGGACCTCATTACAGAATGATCTAGTAGTTTAATAGCTGCATGACGCGCTCCATCAGAAGGAACAATAGTTTGAATAAATCAAGACAGTGGTTCCAACACTGGTTATTACTTAGCGCCTAGCTTATTTACAGGAGTGCAGAACAATACAAATAGACATTGAAGATCGATGCTGGAAGGAACGGCTATTAGAAGCACACATGTAACCCTAGGTCGAGGAAGCAGTTCAAATTTTGCATATGCTAGATAACACTCTGAATATAATCCAACATACTCAATGCAGCATAGAGATGGCCACTAAAGGGCCAACCACAGAAAAGCTAGTTCAGCGAGTGCAGAGCGCCGTAATGAAAAATTTGGAACTCGTGTTCCCTCTGAAATATTTTGTCAGCACGCTTCAAGCCAAAATAAAGGATTAGGTACCTCAATGACTAGGGATGAGTTACATGTTTATGTTGGGGGCCTGTTGGAGCAGGTCCCCTAGGGCACACTTTTGATATAATTTTGTATAAGTCTTGTATATGCGTGTTGCGCAATTGCATGAAGGGGCTTTGGGGTGGGTCAAAGTCCCTAAATTTTTATGTAAATGGGCTTAATGGTAAATTTTGGGCCTCAAACCATCGTTTGAGTCCATATTATATGCATGCTTAAGGATTATATATATATATATATCGAGTCTAGAGAAAATAGTTCACTTCAACTAAGTTTGTTATGATATTATGATCTATATGCATCTGTAATAAATTGCAAGGGTTTTGTCTAGGTTGCATTGAAAGGCTCCTGCTGGATGTGTACACAGAGACCTAGTCCTGGCTGTGTGCGGACTCTGTTGGCTGTATGCACGGAAGGGTTATGTAAGACAAAGTATGATGTATTGAAAGGTTTTGAAGATTAATAGAAAGGATCGATTTTGACGAAATTCTTATGTTATTGATGTGAGTTAGTTAATGTTTATTTTCTCTTGAGATCGTTGTTTACTGCTGACTATTGTGCAAAGGATATCTGTTATGGTTATGCATGCTTATTGATAATTGATAAATATGGTTAAGTAATTACACATTGTTTAAATCTGGTTCTAGTTCTGTTATATTTATCCGTGCCAAGGAAACCAAGGACTCTATCTTATTCTTTTAAATATTGTGCACTCTCAATGATTCTGCCTTATTCTGTTGTGTGAATATTTTTATGGTTGATACAAATCTGCATTTGATTTTCTTATGACCACCACATTATTTTCTCCCTCAGGGTGCAGAAACATGGTTCGAACACCCTCCCCATATTTCTTCAGGTGAGAATTTGATCTGCACAAGTAGGTCATTTCCGAAGGAGCCAATAGTTGGAGGGTTTGTTGGTTTATCCATAAACTCTGAACCTATGTCAGGACCCCTCAAGCTAACACATCTCTTTGTAATAGGCGGTATACTTTCAGATTGTGTTTGAAATTTTATCGTTGTGATATGCCACTAGATGCCCCTAAAGAGTAAGAAAAAGAACAATATCATAGTTGAAGGCATATGTCTCGATCTCAAATGGTTTTTGGGGGTCTGGTAATGTTAGCACTGGTGGAGAGCAGGGTCGATGCTTCAACTCGATGAACATTTTTTGTTGGGACTCAAACCAAAATAACTTTTCTTTCACCCCTCCCTTGGTAGCTTGACTGAAAGGCCAAGTGATAAGAGAGAAGTCGAACACGAACCTATGGTAGAAGTTGGAAAGACCCAGAAAGATGTAGAGCTCTTTTAGGGTCATTGGGGATGACCAATAATGAATGAATTAGATCTTGGTTGGGTCCAAATGCACACCTTTCTCATCGATGATTTACCCCATATATTGAACCTTAGTCATGCCAAAAGTGCATTTCTCCAAATTAACACACAACTTGTGTTGTTGCATTGTTTTGAGGACCTGTCAAATGTGGTGGATGTGCTCTTCTAAACTCTAGCTAAAGATTAGGATTTCATCCAAATACACCATCACAAATTATTTGGTGAAAGGTCTTAAAACATCACCCATCAACATCGAGAAGGTTGCAGGGGAATTTTTGAACCTGAAAGGCATCACCAACCATTCAAAAATGCCCTCGGGTTTGAAGGCAATATTTCACACATCGGATGGTTTTATTTTTATGTGGTATAACTAGAGTTCAAGTCAATCTTGCTAAAATAATTCACCCCTTGATTTGGTCCATAAAGTCTTCAATCCATGGACTCATATACCTATTCCAGACAATGATCTTTTTCGATGGCCAATAGTCAATACAAAGTCTCTAGGTCCCTTCCTTCTTCTGTAGCAACACGATCAGGCACCCACAATGAAATGAACTTGGCCTAATGTACCCTTTCTACAGTAGTTCTGGAATTTACCTCTTGATCTCATTGTTCTCCATAAAAACACTTCGATAGATCGCCCTATTGAGTAGTGGTGTGCGTAGGGTCATATCAATGGAGTGCTTAACCTAATAGTGTAGAGGTACCCCTGCAGGAGAGGTGAAAATGTCCTTGTACTCTGTGACGACCTTGTCCATCTTCTGCTACCATGCGGGGAAGCCCTGTATGAAGGTCATGGCCACAATATTGTTTTGGCCCTTACGATGAATCATAAGGAAAACAAATTTCCTAGTCTAGGAGATGATATTACTACATTTCTTTGCAGTGATGAGAGACATTCTGGTAGGCAGTGCTACCTCTAGTATCATGTACAAATTATTTACCAATGTAATAATAATAGTGTGAGGCCTAGATTCATACAAAACATGTCACTTCATCAAGTATGGTTGGCCTAATAATACATCACAAAATTCTAGAGCAACATCACATAATACCTCATCCGTGATATGCTTGATGTTGTAGGGAAGGATGCAAGGTTGGCTGACCTGAAGATATATTCCTTGGTGAAGCAACCTGATGGATTAGGACTGCATGTCTGTTGTGGTCAGTAGGCCTAGATTCTTCACAACCTCTTCTAAAAATAGGTTTGTCTGAGTCATGTTGTTGATAATGAACTACAATGGAGAACCCTTCACCCACATCTATGAGTGGAAGAGGTACTCCCCCTCCTCCAGATCTTCATGCTAATCTTTAAGGATATTGGTTGTGACAACAGTGGCAATGGGATTTGCATCAATAATATTCTTCCCTTTGTCATTCCCCTTATCGGTTTTTGCCTTATATTCAAAGCATGAATCTTATTTGTAAGCCTTCATCTCAGCCACCATTGACTTCTTGGCTCGACACTCAATCGTGTTGTGGGTGGAGAATTTATGGAACTCACACCACTTTCCCATGTCCTTCCTTGTCTTCGTGGTGTTTTTATTTTCTTGTAGCTGTGATGGGTTGTCCCGAGTCACCCCACCTTGTATTTTCCAATTTTTCTATGGTTTGGGGGTGCCTTTCCCTTGCTTAATATTTTCATATCCAATGTACTGCTTCTTCTATTTAAACCTCTTCTTGATATTGATATCATATCGATAGGAGAAACCGAGCAAGGAGATTTCTAGGAACTCCATTTCTTGTGGATTTAATTATGTAAATGGTCATGGTAACTGAGTACCAAATCCCACTCATAATAATTGATTCTGACCTTCGTTCAAAGGGCATGAAAAACATTTTTTAACTCCAACACATCTTGGTCGCTTCCATGCCGCAATGTGATCCACTTTCTATATTTTTCTTCATAGCTATTTACAGGTTAATATTGTTCCTTTATGGCATCTCATAAGGAATTATAGGTGGGTGCAATTGAGAACAGTGATGGTTCCCCCTCCTCATTTTTCTCACAGTAGGTTTCCCACCAATCCTTCAGATGGGGGTGGCCTTCAAGAATGAAAAAATAATTCTTCCAATACATTTAACCATTTATATATTATATATTCATCTATATAGCCTTAAAATATTGTAATTTCACAGTTAAATTGTACCTTAAATGGCATGGTTCCTCCAGAGTGGCTACGGGATGAAGATGTGTCGCATGTCGTTAGTCGTCGAAGGATTTGGGAAACTTTATCCATCATCCCGTTCCTTTGTTTCTCGATTTCCTCCTTGAGAAATATTTTTAAAGGACGTCTTGATTATTAGTCTTTATTTTCTTCCACCATGGGAGGTTTTTAGGGTTTTCAAGGCTGATCTTGCAAAGGTTCAACGAGATTGAGCCTCAACTCCTTATACCCTGACCTCATTGGGGACATGAAAATAAAAATTGAGAAAGAACAGGTTGCTCTAAAACCCTTGATATGAACTTATCCAAGAATGAAATGTAATACATATATAAACATAGAAACAAAATTGTTGTATAAATAAAACTTCATTTCATTAATATCAAAGAACTGAAATATGCTTACATACAGAATGGAAATAAACTAGCTCGACAATGGTAGCTTATCTATGATAAGAGATTTGGTGGCTACCTGGCTTTGATCTATGTTAAAATGGGGCTAAATGTACTTTTTATCATTGAGGAACAATCAAAAACCCAAAAAATCTAAAAATCTAACCTTAGGAGTTGAATCACCAAAAGCTTGTGGGCCACGTTTGGATAAGTTGGAACATCAACTTCCGAGGTCATAACTTTGGCATACAATCTCCATTTCCCTATCATAATACATAATTTCAAATATATAAAAAAGGATTCATATGAAAAATAAATAAACAAATATTTTGGTACTTTTCCACTCTCTCCATTTTTCATAAAAAAACATTTTTTAGTCCCTAAAAAAGGATTTAGAAGTTTAGGACCCCCAAAATTGCAAAAAATAGTAAATTTTGCTACAGTTAAGAAAAATGAAAAGTTTGAAGAATTAATGGTTGGGACCCATGTGGAATAGGAATTTGGCCACCAATATCCACCTGGATCAGTCCCCCCCACCCCCCCTTAGGAATCAATGTTCCCCATTGCGTTGAGTGCCTCTATGATATGGGGAAACTTCTGCTGAACTTGGTCCCTCCTGAGCCAATTGCCTTGGTGCATGACTTGGAAAGATTTTAAAACCCATAATGGTTTGATATTATACTGTAGAGTGTTCTTGATTTATGTGTCCATGATTCTATTATTTGTGGCATGTTCGATGCAGTCGGGGTTTAGCTTTGTTGGTCTGATTTGTTCTGCAATGTGAGATGTATCAAGTAATGGTGGAAAGTATGGTTGTAGGAGGTTCACATTGAACATTTGGTGTAGGAAATGGAATGGTGGAGTGTTGAGGTTGAAGGAATTGTCTCCTATAGCCTTGGTGATGGTCTATGGCCCATATCATAGCAGGTGAAGCTTGCGGTGGGGTCCAGCGAGGCACTCCTTCTACAAATGTAGCCAAACATTGTTGCCAACCTAGAACATGTGTGGCACCCAATGATAATAATTTTAATGCTTCTACTTAGCATTGGATTTGTCAAATATTTCATGGACTTGATGTAAGACATGCTGAATGTGCTCAATGAAGTTGTTTGCACTATTAGCTTCAGATTGGACATGAGATGAATCTTCCTGAGTAGCTGCAAACGTTATGGGCACATCAATGGTGCATAGTGTCTAGAATGCCAACCCAACTTGAAATGATTTGTGGCCAATTGAACTATGGAGATTCCGGTTGTAGTTGTGTTGGTCATAACGAAGGATTTCATTTCATGTATGAGGATTATTTGAGTTGTAGAAGTGTATAATATGAACGATCATCTTGTTGAATAAATTTTTTTCCATTAGTTTGGGGTGGAAAGCCATGGACTTAGTGAGCTTGGTATCTAGCATCGACCAAAGACTTGACCAAAATGTATTTAGGAACCTACTGCCCTGATATGAGATAATGGATTGTGGGATCCCAAAGTGCACCCACACTCATTCAAAGAAAATTTTACTAGTGGCTTCTTCTGTGATACTATTCTTGTAGGCCACCATAATGGCCAAATTAAAGAATATATTGATGACTAGGGAAACAAATTTGTTACCATGCTTATTATAAGGAAGGATCGACATGTAATCCATGGAGATGGATTCCAAAGGTTGACTAGGAGTAGGCAGAGGAGTATATTGGACCTTCTTCTCGATGGCAGGTTTAGAAATGGCATAGACAGTGCAGGATCTGATGTACTTCCCAACATCTTGTTGAAGGTTTGGCCAATAAAAATAATTTTACAGTACTGCACCTGTTTTCGTTACACCGAAATGTCCAGCAACCCGACTATAGTGTGCTTCAAAATTCATCTTGGCACACTCACTTGAAGGAACACAAAGGTTTCCTAGGTGACATAATATGTCATCTTGGAGGTGATAATTTGGTACTTTCTTGCCTTCTAGGAGTGTATGGTATGTTTTTATGAATTCTAGATCACTCTTGTAAAGATTCATCCATGTCGAAGTGATGTGCCCGCAAGAGTCAAGTAAAGTGATCTGTGCCATGACCAGAGGCTGACTGAGGCAGTCTACAACATTTTTAGTGTCTCCTTTCTTTCACTTAATGTTCATGTCGAACTGTTGTAGGTATGTCTACCATTTCAGGTGGCGATCGTTCTGCAACCTCCCATGTGCCTGTTTGAATTACAGGGGTCAGTGGTCTGTGTGTATGATGGTTTAATTCCCCAGAATGTAATGATTCCATTGTCGGAACCCCTGCACAATGGAATACTTCTTTTTTTCATACGTGGGATACTTTCAAATTCTGATGCTGAGTAATAAATATGCCAATACCATAGTCAGAGGCATCTGTCTCTATCTCAAATGGTTTTTGTGAGTCTGGTAATATGATAACTGGTGCAGAGCAGAGTCGATGCTTCAACTCGACTAAAAAATTTTGTTGGGTTTCAAACCAAAATAAATTTTATTTCACCCCTCTCTTGCTGACTTGATTGAAAGGCTATGTGGTATGAGAGAATCCAAACATGAATGTACGGTAGAATTTAGAAAGCCCTAGAAAGCTATGGAGCTCTATTAGAGGGGTTGGGGTTGCCCAATCCATAATGACATGTATCTTCATTGGCTCCACATGGAAACATCTCTCATCACTGATGTACCCCATATATTGAACCTGGGGCATTCCAAAAGAGAATTTCTCAAAATTAGCACACAACTTATCTTTCCATAGTGTTTGTAGGACCTGTCGAATGTGGCGGAGGTGATCTTCCCAACAATGGCTAAAGATCATGATGTCATCCAAATAAACCACCATGAATGACTTGTTGAAAGGTCACAATATGTAATCCATCAACCTCATGAGGGTTTCAAAGGCATTCATCACCCCAAAAGGCATGTCCAAAAATTCAAAAAGTCCCTCCTTGGATTTAAAGGTAATCTTTCACACATTGGATAGTTTGATTGATACCTCGTGATAACTGGACTTCCAGTAAATAATGCTAAACTATTTTCCCCCCTTCATTTGATCTAGTAGGTCACCAATCCATGGAATCAGATACCTATTCTGGAAAGTGATATTGTTCGATGCCCAATAGTCAATACATAGTCTCCAAGTCCCGTCCTTCCTCTGTACCAACATGATCACTCTCCCACAAGGGAATGAACTTGGACTAATATGAAATTTTTTCAGCAGATCATAAATCTCCCTCTTGATCTCATCGTTCTATAGATTATAACATCTATATATCATCCCACTAGGTAGCGACACACCGGGCATCATATCGATGGAGTGTTTGTCCTAATAGTTTAGAGGTGCCCTTGCAGGAGAGGAGAAAATTTCATTGTATTGCTCCATGAAATTTTCCATCTGTTGCTTCCTTGTAGAGGAGCTCTCTTTAGAGGTCATCCCCACAATATTATTCTATCCCTAAGTGTGAACCATAAGGAAAAACAATTCTCATTTTGGGATATCATCTTACTACATTTCTTCACAGTGATCAGAGAGATGTTGGTAGGTGGCGCTACCTCTAGTAAAATGTACAAATTACTTCCCAAAGTAATAATAGAAGCGTGAGGCCTAGATTAATACAAAACATGTCACTTACACAAGTATGTTTTTCCTAATAATACATCACAAACTTTGAGGGGAGAAACATCCCACAACACCTCATTAGTGAAGGGATTGATGTTGTAGGGATGGCGACACTACTGCCTGACATAGATATCTCTTCCTTGGGGAAGCCACCTGATGGTGTAAGGATATGGGTATATTGTGGTCGATAGGCCTAGCCACTTCATGGTTTCTATTGGAATTAGGTTCTTTTGGCTCCCACTGTCGACAATGAATTGCAGCTGATAACCCTTCACCCACATATGAGTGGAAAAGGCGATCCCCCTCCTACAAATATTCGGGCTCATCCTTCTGGATATTTCTGGTCGAATATTTCTCCACTTTTTAATTCCCCTTTTTTGGAAGCCTTCAACTCGGCCACCACGTACTACTTGGCTCAACACTCACTCATGTTGTGAGTGGAGCTGTTATGGAACTCACACCACTTTCTCGTGTCCTTCTTTGTATTTGTGGTGCTGTTATTTTCTTACAGCTTGGAGGGTTTTCTTGGGTCACCCTGCCTTGGATTTCCCCTTTGTTCTATATTTTGGGGGCACCTTTCCCTTACTTGAGATTCACAGATTTGAAGTCCTGCTTCTTCTGTTTAAACTTCTACTTGATCTTGACAACATACCTATAGGCGGAACCGAGTGAGGAGATCTACAAGAACTACATTTCATCATTATTGGAGTGGGGTCCCGTGGGGCAAATTTTTTGATGTAATTTTGTATAAGTCTTGTATATGCGCATTGCACAAATGAGTCAAGGGCTTTGGGGCATGGAAAATTTTAGGGGATAATATTTGAAGGTGGGCTAATTTTCCATGATTTTTCAACATAAAAGATTCACCAATTTCCAATTTTTATAAAAAATATTCGCCAAAATTTTACAATATGAAATTATTTTACCTTAAAATTCGCCAACATTATATAGAGACTATATATAAATTCATTAGAAATTTGAATAATTTTACAAATATATCAATAAAATTTTTATAGTTGGTATATTATGGACTAGTGAGATTCACCAAAGTTTTTAAACTTTCAGATCATTTTCCATCGTTAAAATTTTCCCTACTTTGGGGTGGGTCAAAGTCCCTATTTTTTATGTAAATGGGTTTAGGGTAAAGTGTGAGCCTCAAACCATGGTTTGGTACCATAGTATCTATGCAGAAGGGGAATATAAATAGATAGATCATGTCTAAGGAAATTAGTTCATGGAATGTAATGTTTTGGATCTAATTTTATGCATATGTAATACATTGTGAAGGGTTTTGACTGGGTTGGGTTGAAAGGCTCATGCTTTTTGTGTGCATAGAGACCTAGTCCTAGCTGTGTGTAGAATCTACTGGCTATATGCATGGAAGGGTTATGTAAGGGAAAGTCTGATATGTGCTGAAATGATCTGAAGTTAATATAAAGGACCAATTTTGGCAACTCGTGATGGATCTAAGTTATTTACTATTTCTGTTGAGATAACACTATTTATGTGTTATTGATTATTGTGCGAAGATATCAGTTATGTTATGCATGCTTATTGATGATGAATAAATCTGCTTAAGTAACTCCATTTTTTATATCTGGATCTGGTTCTATTATGATTATTGGCAGTGAAATGATCTCCGACTCTATCTTATTTTGATAGGGATTTAGGAGATTATGTGATGCTGGCTTATTCCATTGCGCGCATATGTTTATGATTGATACAAGTATTCATTCGATTTTCTTAGGAGCACTTCATTATTTTATCCCTCAGGGTGTAGAAACCTGGTTCCAGCACACCCCCCCGATACTGCTTCAAGAGAGACTTTGATTTTCCCAAGCAGGTCATTGTCGAAAGGGCCAACAATTGGAGGGTTTGCCGGTTTCTCTATAAAATCTGAACTTGGGCCAAAAAACCTCAAGAAAATAGTTGTGGATTTACTTATGCAAACAACTGTGGTACATGGGTACCAAATTCTACTTGGAATCCTTGATGCCAACCTTCGTGCGAATAGTATGAAAACCATTTGTGAGCTCTGTCATTTGGTCCAATTTATGTATTTGTATTCATAGCTACTGATAGATACTATTCTTTGATGGTGTCTTAGAAATAATTCAATGTGGGTGTGACCGAGAAGAATGAGAGGTCCCCCTTTTCCTTTTTCTCATAGTAGGTTTCCCACCAGTCCTTGACATGGGAGCGGCGAGTGAAAAAGTAATATTTTCCGGGTTGGAAAAGTCATGAAATAAAAAAGATCCTTCCAACATACTTAAACATTTATCTTCGACATCTGCATCTATCTGGCCTTCAAATATGGGAATGTAAAATTTAACTTGTACCTTAAAAGGTGTCGCACCTCCATAGTGGTTGTCGGATGAAGATGCATCGCATGTGAGTAATCATCGAAGGATTTGGGAAAATTTATCCATCGTCCCATTCCTTTGTTTCTCGAGGGCATCTCAGAGAAATATTTTGAAAGGATGTCATACTCCCTCATCTTTATTTTCTTTCGCCATGGGAGGTTTTCTGGGTTTGTGAGGTCGATATTGCAAAGGTTCAACCAGATCGAGCACTAACTCCTTATATCGTCACCTTGTTGGAGACATGCAATGAAAAACCGAGAAAGAGTAGACTGTTCTGATACCACTCATCCAAAATTATGCAGGAACATAATTGAATCCATATATAAACATCAATACAAAAGTGTATTAGAAATAAAACTTCATTTCATTAATATCAAAGAATTGAAATATGGTTACATATAGAATGGAAATAAACTAGCTCGGTGATGGTAGCTTATCTCTAAGAAGATATGTGGCAACTACATGCCTTTTAATTATGTCACAATGAGGCTCGGTGGTCTTTTTATCATTGAGAATCATTGAGAAAATCCAAACATACAAAATCCTAACCCTAGGAGATGAAGCACCAAAAGCTTGTGGGCCCCGTTGGGGTATGTTGGAACATCAACTTCTCAGGGTCATAACATTGGCATACAATCTCTGTTTTGCTGTCATAATACCTCGTTTTGAAGATCTCAAAGAGGAGGATGAAAAAAATAAAAAAAATTAAATTCAGACATCTTGTTAACTTTTTTTTTGCTAAAAACGTCTTTTAGTCCCTTAAAATGGCTCCAAATGTTTATGACCCAAAAAACTACCAAAAATAGTAAATTGTGCTGCAATTAAGGAAAATAAAAAAATGAAACAAACAATGGTGGGGGTCTAGGTGGAATAGCTAGGTGTCCATCAGTATCCAACTATTTCAGTCATCCCCCCTTAGGAAGAAATGGTCCCCATTGCATTGAGTGCCTCCATAACATGGGGAAACTTCTATTGAACTTGGTACCTAGTGAGCCACTTGAATTCACTACAAGGAAAAGACCCTCTAGCAGAGGTTATAAAGGAGGTTCTTAGTGCTATAAAATTGGCCAAAATTTTCAAAAAAATAATTCATACATCTGTTTTTCGATAACAAAGATTTTGGCAGAGCTTCTAACGAAATTTCAACACAACTAAAAAAACTTGGTTGGCCCGAGGTTATTACAGATATTTTTGTCTTTGACACACTAATTAGATGTCAATTCACCGCTGTGTTTTAGAGTGAACACACTGGTACTGAAAACCTACCAAGCACTGGGATGGAAAACAAATATAGGATGCCCAATGGTGTTTAGCAATGTCCTGGTTCCTGTCAGCGAGATAGTCGCCCCAGGCGGTCCAAGGTGTATGCATGGGACATTAAGGTCTACAACCGCACTGGGACACATTGTAGGTGATACAACACACCAGTCTATTCTAATTGGTATTGGGATTTTTTCAGTGCCCATAGGTCGTATCAACGCACCGGTGCATAGTATTATACAAACACACTAGCACGAAATATCACACAATTGCATTAAATGTTCTAATTGGTATTGGTATTTCTGTTGTGCCCATAGGTCGTATCAAGGCACCAGTGTAGAGTATTATACAAACACACCGACCATTCTAATTGGTATTGGTGTTTTTTCGGTGCCCATAGGTGGTAGAAACACACCAGTGAGCAGTCTCACATAAACGCACCAGTGCACAGTATCGCACAAACACACAGAGTGTTCTAATTGGTATTGGTATTTTTACGGTGCCCATAGGTCATAGAAACACACCGGTGCACATTAGAATAAAAACGCACCGGTGCACATTAAATGACACACATTAGTGTTAATTTTTTATTTTTTAGAAACATTGACCTGTGATAGTGAAAATATTGTGATTTTTTAAAATTCATTATTCATCAAAATTCGACACATATCTTATAACAATATTCATGTCAATTAAATTTTTATTAGTGAATTTGAATGTGATATTTTGATTAATTTGTTATATCATATCATAATTATTGTGATTTTTTAAAATTCATTATTCATCAAAAGACGACACATACCTTATAACAATATTCGTATCAATTAATTTTTTATTAGTACATTTGAATGTGATGTTTGGATTAATTTGTTATACCATATCATCAAATTTCACATCTCTTCATTACAATATTTAATCATCCATATATTTAATGAGTGGTGTTACATTTCACAGAGACAATGGAGAACACAGTAGAATAAATTAAAACATACTTTATTATATATATATATATATATATATATATATATATATGAATAAGACACTCTTTTTCATACAAAATGGGACAGTTATTGGTATCCCTTTGTCTTTCAATTGGGACACTATGTCCAATACATTAAACAAAATGTCTGATTTCACAGACAAATATTTCAAAAAACATCGCCTTTATTTGATATCCAAACATAATGATCACCATTCTTTGCTTGAACTGTTGTCACTAGTCGAGCTACTTCCATGACTTGGGTTATTCTGAGGAATGTTTTGTTCACAGCGTTGATTGTTTTATTCTTCTTCACCTTCCATCTACAAACATAAAAATAAACTGTAATGAGTGTATATACATTGGTGAGAATAATGAAAATTGAAATATTAAATAATATACATCAATGTAAATAAAATAAAAATGATGTACCATAGCAACAATTGACTCATGAACTATACACATTCTTTTGAAACCAAATTTCATGCCATATTTCAAGATTTCATCTATTGGCGCAGTTCCATACTTTATTTCCTGCAAGTTTTATACCCCATAACAAATCATATATTTAATATTTTTTTTTTGTTCTATTAATTATAGATGGAGCTAAGTAAAAAAATTTTGATAGATGCTTACAAATTCCACAATTAATTTATGATATGTCAACATATACTGACAACCCATATTTAACCCAATGTCAATGAATTCATTTGATGGTTCTTATTTTTATGTTAGCACCTGTTTGAAGAAACTAAATCATGTTTGTTGTAAAATGATGCAGGAGCATCAAGACCTTTTTCTCCATTTGTAAATATGGGGTGTGATAATATTAATTTGTAAATATGGGGTGTGATGATTTTTAATATTTTATTAATTAATTTGAATTAAATAGGAGAAGGTGAGGATTTATGTAAATATCTTTCTATTAATAAAAGGATATGAGGAAATTTAATAAATTGAAGGATTTTAGGGATAAAAACCTATCCTTTAGGGATGTTGAGAGATTTAGGGGTTTGTTGAGGATTTTAAGGGATTGAGCATTTAATTAAATGATTTTTTAAAATTGTATAAATAGGAAGGGGTTTTGTGAGAAAAAGACATGGAGATTGTGAGAGAAGTGTGAGATTGATAGTAGGCTTGAACAGCAAGGCTGTAAGCCTTCAGTAATCAGAAGGGCCAATTTATTGGAACAAAGCACGGGAGGAAGTCATTGTAAGTGTTGAGTGTGTTAATATAGCGCTGTTTTTTTATTGAATGTCAATTATTGAGTTGTACTTGTGTGAATAGAAATTCATTCTTCTTGAAATCTCGATTATGGTGTTTAGCTTGGCTAAAGAAATTAGATTATAGAGGTTTATTATGAAATCAGACCGTAATTTAAGTCATGGAATTGGTAACTGATCACCATGGATCGATTTGAAGAAGAAAATGAAATGTGATTGCCATGAGTTCATGGTACTAACTGAAATGAAATACTACTGGCCACTAAAAGCAATGATTCCTACAAATTTGAATGGAACGCATGGAGGTTAATGAAATGGTGGTTATTTTAATGTGAAATAAAATATAATTTAATTGAAAATCGGATTGTATGTCTGGAGTTTATTCACACTATATACAGCAGAGTGCATACTATAGCCAATATTAAAATCGATCTGTGGAATGGTGGGTCGATTTAATAATGTAATGAGAAGTGGTTTAAGTGAAACGTATGGTGTCAATGTTTGCAGCGTAAAGGTATTAACATCTGGCTTTTAAATTCTGAAAGATCAGTACTGCGTTGAATTCCCATTGTCTAAATTCCAAATGGATTGCAGAAGAATGAATACAGTGTCAATAAATGCCGGAAGGGCGTTTTGAAGAACTCAACAGCGTGGAAGACTTGTCTGGAATGAAATTCGTTTGTCAGAGTTTTAAATTTACAGAATTGAAAACGATTCCTGTTTCATTAAGAAGAACAGATTTTGTTGACATTGAAGTAACTGTGTTTATTAAGTTGCAGGTGGAAAAGTAGTGGAACGCTGTGATCAGTTTACAAGTGAAAGTTTACAAGTGACAGGCTCTGCGTGCTACAGGACGATGTGTGCAACACAGTGCAACGAAACTTGGAAGGCGCTGAATTTGATTGAGAAATCTGATTTTAAAAAGGTGCATATGTAAGATTTGGTTTTGAATGATGGGTATTGAAAGCTGTGGCATGAAATGTTTGTAAAAACAAACCAAGGGCGCATTTGTTGCTTTTGATTGTATTAAAAATCCATGTTAATTGGGAAGTGAGTCAAATGCATTCTTTAATGAGAAGCATTGGGGTTTTAAAATAAAACAATGGAAATGATGGTTTTTTTAAAAAAAAAAATCTTTATAAGACTTGTATAAGGGATTTTTAATGCTATTGAACCCTTTGAAAAGAAGATGGTTGAGTGTGGGTTTTGAACCATTTGTTGAGGATAGTTTCTGCGAATTAAGTTGTTTGAGTTTGCCAAGAATTGAAAAATAAGTTTCTGTATATCAATTGAGATTTCCAGTGGGTGGAAATTGCCGTGCATTGAAATTGAATTCTGGATATTTTGAATATGAAGCAGAATGCTGGGTATTATGGTAAAGTTCGAATCTCACTTGTCCATAGGCGCATTTGTTTGATTAAAGTTTGATTGTAAATGAAATTTGAAAAGGCGCATGGTTTTGAATCTGAATGATGATATGAATGATAGTTATGAAGTGTGTATACATGGAGTTGTACTTTTGCATAAATTTTTATATGAAGATTGAGTTGGGCTTCATAATAGAACCTTGTATGAGTTTCAATTCCAATAGAGAAATATTGAAAACATATGAGAATATGGGTTTTGAGAACATATATGCAAAGTGTGAAATTGCAAATTTTTGAAGTACTGTGATTTGGGCATATGATGAAGATGCATTTGTATAGGAACAAAGAGTAAAGTTCCTGGGTATTGCAGGCTAGGAACTAGGCCTGCGTCATTTTTGGTATCAGAGCCTGGCTCTGTTGAAATGAAGAATGTTTGTTTTTCTGAATGAAGACAGAAGGTTTGTTGAACTGGAATATATTTCTGAATGTGTGATGAATGATGAAGTAGCAGATGTGCATGCAGGCAAAGGAGGTCAGATTCTAATCTGACAGTCAAAGCAAACTAGAGTACAGCTGAAGAATTGAGCAGGTATTGGGTGTGGTTAATTTTGATTTGAATTTTACTGACAAGAAATGGAATGAGAATTGATGATTGCAGCAAAGAAGAAACTCAGCAAGGAATGAATTGTTGCTGACAGCTAAAGTTTGCAGATAAAGTCGGAAGATTGGAAGAGAGAATCAGATTTTAAAATCTGATTAACAGTAGATGAATATTGAGAAATTGTGCAGAGGAAGCAATGAATATTTGCTGAAACAAATTTGCAGGAGTGGTGAGATTCTGAAGGTAGTTGAAGAGTTTGAAGACACAGCTGACAGCTAGTGAGAAGGACTGTCCATTTAAAAGTACAGGCAAACGAAAATACAAGATCAGACTGAGATCTTGAAGGTAAGGTGATCTGCGTTTATTTGAATTTAAAGATTGTAGTCTTTGCATTAAAGCAGAAGTATTTTTGCAACTCCCAAAAGGAAAATCCATAGAAGACATGTTTAAAATTGCTAACAGAAAACTGGTGAAAGCATAGGTGTGGCAGAACCTTGAGGAAATCCAATAGAGATTGGATAAGGAAGACAGTTGTGAACAGGCAGATGAGTTGAAGCCCAGGAAGAGCAAAGGGAAGTGCTCAAAGGAGGTTCTGGAGATAGAGAACCATTTGCTTGCCAAAATACCGAGTGAGGAGGGCTTGGTGAGGTAAGTGGCGGCAAGAGAGGACTTGCTGCTGAAGAGGCTTTAGTACAACTCATAGTAAAGTGAGTGAGGAACTCATAGAGATGGAAATGATGATGACTAGTGACAGTCGTCATAGAGGTTCTGAAATAAACCACAGCAGAAGACAAAAGGAGAAGGGTGCCAAGGCAGTTGGCATACAGAGACAATTAAGCAAAGAGGAATATGAGAGGGAGAAGGCTGAGATAGCAGTTCAGCTTGAGGTGTTAATGGAGATGTTGCAAAGAAATGAGGAAGACCAGAAGCGTGGTTATGTCATGAGAAAGAAGCTGAAGTGGCAGAGGCTACAAGAGAAGTGGAATCATCAGATGAATATGCAGTTGATAAAGGAACTAAGGGAACTTGAACAGGTTATAGATGCCAGACAGAAGAAAGAGAAGCTCGAAACAGTTGAGCTACAGCAAAATGAAGATGCTAAAGAAGATGTTGAAGTTTCGATATGTTACCCAGAGAGTGGACCATTACTTTTTGAAAGTGATGAAGAGCTAGAAGAGTTGAATCATATGAATGATTCGAAGCAGCCCGAAAACTTGATGACTGATGCATCAAATAAGACCGTAAGGTCTTGTAATTTTAAAACTAATGATTTGTGTGTGATTGCAGGTTTGGAAGAAGATAGACAGTCTTTTAAAGCTGACAAAGATGTGAAAGAGTACCTTCCAGAAGATGAAAGTTTTGAAGCAGAGGCTGGGAAAGAATCAGTTCACTACAGTGGACAAATGCTGGAAGACATCATTGAGATAGCTGATGAGAAGTGGAGACTAGCTGACAGTCTCAAGAGTTCTTTGAGTTTGGATCAGCATACTGATATGCTGACAGAAGAAGAGAAATCAACACAACATACTGAAGTGTTGCTAAAGGGAAAAGAGGTACAGAGGCCTTATTTTTTTTATTATAATGATTGTCTTATGATTGAAGATGTTGTTGCAGACGCTAGAACATATTTGGCACAAGTGGATCGTGAAATGAAAGAAGGAGAGGAAGAACACCTACTGAAGGATGTTAAGGAGAGATTGCTGAAGAAGGATGACAAAGAAGTTGTCATAAATGATAATCAGGAAGAAGTTGCAGATGACGAGCAAAGGAATGTTGCAGAGGGAAAAGAAGATTGGGAGGCCGCAACATTTATAGTAGCAGCAGCAGAAAAGGTGATCAAAACAAGTGAAGAGCAAGCAAGAATGAGAGTTCAGCAATCAAAGGATGGAAACAATCAGCAGACAGAGGACATACTGGACAGAGAAATTGAGTTGATAAGGAGGTTAATGGTAAAAACATCCCAGAGAAAGACAACCGAAAGAAAGAAAAGGAACGACAACAAGAGAATGACAGTGAAGGATTGCAAGAGCAGAGCAGGTGGAGCACTACAACACAAAATATGGAAACCTGGAAGACAACAGCAGATGACAACAGCAGTGAAGCAATCAACAAGCACGGAAAGATTACAAAATAAAATTTGGGATCCAGGAGGAGATATCCAGACTTATGACCAGGTGGTCATGAATTTTCTTACATGGGGAGTCTGATGCAGGAGCATCAAGACCTTTTTCTCCATTTGTAAATATGGGGTGTGATAATATTAATTTGTAAATATGGGGTATGATGATTTTTAATATTTTATTAATTAATTTGAATTAAATAGGAGAAGGTGAGGATTTATGTAAATATCTTTTTATTAATAAAAGGATATGAGGAAATTTAATAAATTGAAGGATTTTAGGGATAAAAACCTATCCTTTAGGGATGTTGAGAGATTTAGGGGTTTGTTGAGGATTTTAAGGGATTGAGAATTTAATTAAATGATTTTTTAAAATTGTATAAATAGAAGGGGTTTTTGTGAGAAAAAGACATGGAGATTGTGAGAAGGTGTAATTGAGAGCAGGCTTGAACTGCCAAGGCTATAAGCCTTCAGGCAATTGTAAGGGCCAATTTATTGGAAATCAGGCCACGGGAGGAAGTTGTATTGTAAGTGTTTAGTGTGTTAATATAGCAGTTTTTTTTTTATTGAATGTCAATTATTGAGTTGCATTTGTGTGAATAGAAATTCATTCTTCTTTGAAATCTGGGATTATGGTGTTTAGCTTATGAAAGAAATTAGATTTCTGCAGAGGTTTATTATGTGAAACTGCACCGTAATTTAAGTCATGGAATTGGTAAATCGATCACCATGGATCGATTTCATGAAGAAAATGAAATTGTATGTGATTGCCGAGAGTTCTATTTACCATCGCTGGAAATGAAATACGTTGTCACTAAAAGCAATGATCTTCACAAATTTGAATGGAACGCATGGAGTGTTAATGAAATGGTGGTTATTTTAATGTGAAATAAAACATAACGTAATTGCAAACTGGATTGTATGTTGGGGAGCGTATTCACACCATAGCAGAGTGCATACCATAGCCAATATTAAAATCGATCTGTGGAATGGTGGGTCGATTTAATAATGTAATGAGAAGTGGTTTAAGTGAAACGTATGGTGTCAATGTTTGCAGCGTAAAGGTATTAACATCTGGCTTTTAAATTCTGAAAGATCAGTACTGCGTTGAATTCCCATTGTCTAAATTCCAAATGGATTGCAGAAGAATGAATACAGTGTCAATAAATGCTGGAAGGGCGTTTTGAAGAACTCAACAGCGTGGAAGACTTGTCTGGAATGAAATTCGTTTGTCAGAGTTTTAAATTTACAGAATTGAAAACGATTCCTGTTTGATTAAGAAGAACAGATTTTGTTGACGTTGAAGTAACTGTGTTTATTAAGTTGCAGGTGGAAAAGTAGTGGAACGCTGTGATCAGCCGGCAAGGACAAGCCATAAGTGACAGTTCTCGTACAGGTGATTTGCGTGTGCAATAGCGTTGCAACGTAAAACTTGGAAGGCGCCGACTTTGATTGAGAAATCTGATTTTTAAAAGGCATATGTAAGTTTTACTTGAATGATGGGTATTGAAAGTCATGGGCATGAAAATGCTTAGAAACAAACCAAGGGTGCATTTGTTGCTTTTGATTGTATTAAAAATCCATGTTAATTTGGGAAGTGAGTCAAATGCATTCTTAAATGAGCAATGGGGTTTTAAAATAAAACAGAAAATGTTGCTTTTTTTAAAAAAAATCTTTATAAGATCAGATATGATTTTTAATGTTATTGAACCTTGAAAAGAAGATGTTTGAGTGTGGTTTTGAACCATTTGTTGAGGATAGTTTCTTATAAATTAAGTTGTTGAGTTTGCCAAGAATTGAAAAATAAGTTTCTGCATATCAATTGAGATTGCCAGTGGGTGGAAATTGCCGTGCATTGAAGTTGAATTCTGGATTTTTTGAATATGAAGCAGAATGCTGGGTATTTTGGTCAAGTTCGAATCTCCCTTGTCCATAGGCGCATTTGTTTGATTAAAGTTTGATTGTAAATGAAATTTGACAAGGGCGCATGGTTTTGAATCTAAATGATGCCATGAATGATAGTTATGAAGTGTGTATACATGGAGTTGTACTTTTGCATAAAGTTTTATATGAAGATTGAGTTGGGCTTCATAATAGAACCTTGTATGAGTTTCAATTCCAATAGAGAAATATTGAAAACATATGAGAATATGGGTTTTGAGAACATATATGCAAAGTGTGAAATTGCAAATTTTTGAAGTACTGTGATTTGGGCATATGATGAAGATGCATTTGTATAGGAACATAGAGTAAAGTTCCTGGGTATTGCAGGCTAGGAACTAGGCCTGCGTCATAAAACAACTTAAAATATACAAAATTAAATCTAGTGAAGTTGTTATAACGAAGTAAAAATTACTCACAAACTTAGATATCAACCCTTTTCTTCGTTGTCGTCTTGTTTTATGTGCTGAATGGGTTCCATTTTCTTTTGTTTTCTGCAAGAAAATACTTGAAAATTAATATTTAATGCTAAATTTTTTATTTATTATAACTAATAGAAAAAATCAATGATTACATATTACCTTTGAAGCACGTTCTTGTTGATATGGCTCCTCGTATGATGCAATTATTCCCATTTCTTTGACCATCTCCTTGTACACCTTTTTGGACATTCCTACTGCAATATTTCTGATATCAGCTCATTCATATTTTGAGATTTTCATAATCTTCTTGAGAATGTAACATGAAAATAAACTATTTAATTTTTATATTGATATATGAAAAGTAAATATAACAAAAGTGATATTTATAAATGATTTATTTCCAATAATATATACATATAATTCAAGAAAAACATTTAAATGAATATTACTTTTTCATTCCTTTTTTTTTTTTTGTATGTTTTTGCTATTAAAAGTCTGACATGTCTCATTAACCAATTCCCTGGAAACTCTTTCTGTAGTTTAGATAAAATTTCGTTCTTGGAACATTGGATTGATTTTTGTATTGTAAGTGGAAAGAACTTATATACGTTTGTTCCACTAGATCCCTAAAAGTTTTCTAAAAGTTTTTCCCCCTTTCGTTAACCTCTAGCACTACTCGAGATGAACTAAGGAGAAACTCATTTTCATTTGCATGTTCTACATTTTTTCTTTTCTTAGAACAACATTCCCTTTCTGTGTTGTTAGTACCTATAGAACATTAAGCATATGTGAATTAATAGATTATTTGAAACATGTTATCTAATAATTTTAAGTATATTATTAATGCAAATTAAAAAAAGAAACTCATATAGGATCAATAGTATTTTTACATTCACTAGATTCATCCTTTTGCAATTTTTCCATCAAGATTTTACGCTCTTCTGGTCATAGATCATAAATAATATTATCGAGCTTCATAATTATGTGGATTTGCATGATACACAGTAAAAAATACATATTGTTTGAATTTATAAATAGTTCAAAAATAATATTTTTTGTAAATAATTTACAAACAACCTGCCTTTTTTTCTTTTCTTGATGTGCTATAACTATTTTTGTTACTTGATCTCTTGTCAGCCATTTCTTTATCAATATGAAACCCATACCATACCATTCATTAATATATTTTATAAATAAATCATAGAATTTTCAAGTAAAAAAAATATATCAAGAAACCGATGCGCCTTTAATCATGTATGCACCAATATCAGTGTAGGCGTGTTCTTATAAATGTACCGCCAAAATAGTAGAAACATCGTATGATGCTCTATGTAAATAAGGAGAACATGTGCTTTATATGTTAACCAACACAACGATTAACACAAAAAACATTAATAAAAATCCTCTAGTGTTAGTTTTTGTTGCATATGATGTCATGGAGGGGTCAGTGCAACATATTTTTATAAATTCACTGTGCAAATAGGGGACCACCGTACGATGCTCTCTGTCAACAAGGAGGCTCGGTGATTTATATTTTAAATAGTGCACCAATTAACCGAGAAATAAAATAATAAAAAAATTTGTCAAATAGTACATGTGTGGTGTGCTATAATGAAATAGTGCATTGGTGCCCTATTTTACATATGGCGCATGGATTAAAAAAAATGTTTTTTAATTGTTTTATCAAACAGTATGTGCGCGGTGCTCTATGTTAAAACAGTGCACCGATGTGCTAGTTTACACATGGTGAACTAATTAAAAAAAATCAATATTTTAAAATATTATGCAAGGGCTGACATGGATTGGGATCTGACAATGCAAGTCGTCACGAGGGTTAGATGTCATAGGCCTATATCAGAAATAGGAAGAAGCAAGGTTAGAAACAAAAACAATCAAGGGTTTACTGTAAAATGGAAATTTATTTATTTATTTATTTATTTTATATTTTTATTTATTTATTTATTTTATTTCTTTTTTTTTATTTTTTATTTTCCGAAAATGAATAGTAAATTTAAATTTTTTACTTACTTTGTAAAAAATACTACAGAAAATGTACAAAAAACAATAAAATTTAATCACCTTGTTTGAAATTCTATGCTACATGGTTTGAATCAGCAGAGGTTTGGAATTCTGATTGTCTAAATAGTTATGTTCGAAAGGATTTTGCTGCTCCACAGTGCCATCATTCTCCCTTGCTCCTCTAGGTATGTCTTGTGCAAATCTCTCGAATTTTTTTGCAAAAATAATTTAATAATGAAAAGTGTTTACTATTTAAAGAATTTTTTTATGAAATTAGATTTTCGAAAATATTTTGCCACCCATTTTTCAATTTACTGATTTTTTTGTCACTTTAAAAAAATATAGTTGCATTTTTTTTTATTTGTGGCTATTCAACTCTGGTGCATCAATTAATAACACTACACTTGTGCACGGTAACTAAAGTGCATTGGTGTGGTTATTTGTACATTAGCGTCGATAACAATAAGTCCATTTTTAAGGCACCAACATTACTTTTAGGTGTACACCAAAATTTATTGTTGATTTTTCTCAAATGCAGAGAGAAATTATCATAATTATATCGAATGGACAATTCTTAAAAATCCATCTCGTTCCATAATATTTCTCAAATTCCATCGCGGAGTTCTCCCTATCCATATCGAGATGTAATATTTACTTCATATTTTATTTATATTTTCATTATCTAACTGAATTTATGTTTTTTATCCATGTCAGTTAGCTTAATAAAAATTATAACTAATGTATACAAATTTGCAGGTTCATATAGATATTTCATAATCAAGTTCAAATGCAAAAAATATTCAAACGACTCCAAAACGTCAAAAGCTCTTATCAGGAGCATCATACTGCAAGGCGCATTTGGTAGATGAAAATGGAAAATCGCTTCACCCTACCAATTATTGCAATATTGCATCTTCTAGCCACAATCCTGGGACAAGTAATAATAATTGTCTGGTTTATTAATTTTATTATTTCAACATCAAACTAATTAATCATGCATTGTTAATGTGCTTACTAATTGATATCATAGATTTTGTACTAATCATGTTCAAATATATTTTTTGAAATTATTAGGATTCTGGTGATGATGAGCGACCTACCTACCATCTTCCATTGCACCCCGCGACAATTTCAAATTGAGAGAAGGCTGAATTCAGAAAAAAAATTAGAGAGAAACGATACCAAGAATGGTTGAATCAACCATCTATTCAATTCCCACTATGTCCAGATTCGCCAATTACGAATGACTATAGAAATAGTATTTCTTCACAAGCTCGCAATGGAGGCATCAAATAGAGGTTTGTATGCATGATTACTTAAGGGATATGACTGCCATGGAGACAATGTTGTTAGATGCATTCCAGAACGATGATCAGTTAGGGGATGATGCTCATATCGATGACACCTTTTTCAAAAGCCTTAAATTTTCTTCCACCAACCCTCTCTTTGGACCTACTGGTCAGTCAAAGTCCACCCAGATGGGGAAAAAAATTTTACTGTATAAATTGAAAGCAAAGTTTGGCTTGTCGAATGCATGTTTCTCAAAAATTCTGAGGTAATTTATAACCATAAATTCCTCCCTTATATTTTGAGAAATATAATCAGACAGTGAACATTAAAAATGGTCAATTTTATGAACGTTAATAATTATATCGACATTAATGTACAATATTTAATATTTTCCATGATCACCAACTATAGGTTATTCAAAGATAAGGTTCTTCAAAGTGATAATGTCTTGTCTAGTAGCTGAGAGGCAAATAAATTGTTGAAAATGTTGGGTGTTGAGTACATATCATATCATGCATGCCCAAATTATTATATTCTATATAGAGGAGAATATGCTGACAAACAGATATTTCCAAAATGTGGGCATGACAGGTATGATAAATAAAAAAAGAAGGGTAAATCATGTGGTCCTCCTTTTAAGATATTGAGGCACATGCCTATACTCCTAAAGATTCAAAGGCTTTTTCGATGCAAATAATTAGCTATCTTGTAGGAATGGCATGACTCACATATAAGTGAGTTGGGAGTTATGTGAATCCCAACATATTCAATAGCCATGAGGCATATAGAGGATATATGGCCCAAAAAATTCAAGGATGAAGTACGAAGTCTAGGACTCAACATAGCCATGGATGGCGTCAACCCATATTCCTTCCAGAAAACCAACTATTTTTTTTGGCATCTAGTAGTGATCAATAGCAATACCCCATGGTGGTATGTGAAGGATGAACATCTTATGTTGGCTCTCATAGTCCCTGGTAGAAGACAAGTGAAGAATATGGATGTATACTTACAACCACTAGTAGATGAATTAAAGGAATTATGGGATGGGATAAATGTATAGGATCTATCAACACCAATCATAGTAGAGAGGATTTTTACGTTGTATGGCATATGTGCTTACACGACACATGATTATCTAGGCTTAGGAGTTTTCTCTAGTAAATTACATGTTTATTGATTTGTTTATATAAATAAAAATATTCTTTCGCATATTACTTATTTAATTCGTTGTAATTTTTTTTATCTTCGTGATATTCTTTAACATGCCATGCATATAAATTGTATACAATAATCTTATAGGTTTTGTAAAAAATGGGTATTTTAGATGTAAATGTTGTGGACCTTCTTTGAAATCTAGATGGTCCAAAGACATATGAAAGCTAGTGTATGAATGCTCCAAGGTATTCCTCCCAGAAGAAGAAGACCCTTACAGAAGAGCATCATATGCTTTCAATGGTAAACAAGGGAGAACCCGAAGTCATCCAATAACGACACCATCTGTATGTCTTAGAACATATGAGAGAGAGAAGGAGAAGGATTTCATAGAAATGTTTGATTCAAATGGGGAGACTACGTTCAATGATTCATAATTCTTCGATGCCTATGTTGAGAAATTTCCCATTGGGATGAAAAGTAAATCTATCTTTTATAATGTCTCATATTGGGAGGATCTTAAGATTACCCACTTATTAGATCCCATGCATATATTTAAAAATAATTCATCTTATTTATGGAGGCACATATCATCTAAACAAAGTGACACATTGGCTATTAGGAAATATCTTATTAATTCAAAAACTAAAAAGAAACATTGGCCCAGACGATTAGAAAGTATAGGATTAGAGGCAGACATTGGTCCCTCTAATTCATGTTATTTAAAAGAATGTGATGTCCTATGCATTTTAAAAAAACATGATATTTCTTTGGCAAAGGAAGCTATAATGGGTGTGAGGGTGCCATCTTCATATGGGTCTTCACTACAACGTTTCTTCACCTTGGATGACAATTTGTCGGGGTTGAAATCGCATGACCATTTGAATCTTCTAAGAGTACGTATAATGTCAAAAGCATGATTTTATTATTTTTATATGAATAAATGTTATCCCATGCAGGGATCATAAAACATAACTAAATTTGTATATTATTGCATGTGTCTATAACTTTGCAATGTCATTATCCTTTGTTCATGCCTAGGTGTGTTAAAAATGAATTCCCCCAAGACCTAGGAGGTTCCATATCTAAATTATTTGCATTTGTACGTTGGATCACATCAAAGGAGATTCATGTGGCTAGCATTCCATGGTGGCGTCAAGAGATAGTTGAGATTGCTTGTATTTTTTAGAAGAAACTACCAACGAGTTTCATGGACTTGTAGGTTCATCTTATAATCCACCTAGTAGATGAGGTTGAATTAGTTGGGGTGGTTTCTTGTTGTTGGATGTTCTTCTTCGAGATTTACATGAATAAGTTGAAAGGTTTTGTTCGACAAAGTGCAAAAATCGAGGGTTCTATGGTAGAGGTGTACATATCGTATGATTCTTTCTATTATTCCAGTGAGTACATCAATCAAATTGAAAACAGACCAGGTGCGGTGATTTGGGATGATGAAAGGGATGAAGACAAAAGAGAAGGGGAGCTGCTCCAAACGAATGGAAAAAGGTGCTTGATAAAGAGTAAGTGACTTATAATTTTTCAAATTTACACAAAGTAAATATTCACGTTCAACTTCTATATAGTGTATATTTTGATGTCATATGTACTATATGTCAGTTTGATTTCATCAATTAATGCAGAAATTGAAGCAATCAATAAATTCGTTCTTTACCATTCTAAAGGGGCACAACTGTGGGTCGCATTTTACGAACAAAAGAGGATGAAATGGGATAGTAATAGGAAATAATTCAAACGATTGAATAGTAGAAGTGTTTCTTATCCCAATAATTTAAAATAAAATATGCCAAAATTATGTCCCAACAACTGGGTTGTTGACCAAGTCAGAGTGAAATATAGTGCAACCAGTCGTTACCCACGTGCTGAAGAGGATGCGCTAAACATAGGGATTGGGTGCACCCACTCAGTAATAATATATTAATGTACATTCGAAACTTAATAATGCATCTTTCAAATGTAATTACATCTATATTCCATATTTTAACTGTTGGGTTATTATAATACACATGACACTATGATTTTTTAAATTTTTTATAGGTGCATTTGTTCCTATCTATGCGAGCATATGGACACCATTTTTGCATAGAAAATACTGATGATGGACACATGAAACAAGACTGTTGAGTGGAAGTCGATTTCGATCATTCTATTTGATCTAACCACCGTGATGAAAACCTAGTGCGTGGGATGTTAGGTTACGTCGGAAAGATACAAGAGATCATTGAAGTGGATTTATTTTCTTTCTAATGTGTTATTTTTAGGTGCAAGTGGTGGGACACCTTTTATTGGAATAATGTAAAGGAATATCGTGATAGTAGGTTGATATGTATCAACTCTAGAAAGATGTGGGTTGAAGATAAGGAGCCTTATGTTTTCCCCACACACTGCAACCAAGTTTTTTTTTACCCAGATGTATTGGATAGGGTTTCGTGGTTCGTATTGAAACATGACCCTAGATCAAAACATATTTTTGAGAAAAATAGTGTTTTCATAACAAACAAGCTAGAAGATAATGAGGGTGATCATGAGAACAGAGAGTGATATGGTACATGTGTTATTTCATCATTAATACTTTTTCATATGGGACGTTTTTATAAAGAAGAGGACTAAATTACCTTATAAATACGAATTTTTTTTCAAAACATTATAATATGTATTTTGAATTAATTGGTAATTTTCATTGTGTTAATGTTAAAATAATTTCACTTGATAATTTGTAATTATGTTGATCTCAAAAGGAATGGCGTACTGTATAAAGTTGTTTTTTTTGGTATGTAAGATCATAATAAAATAATGATAATTATAAAGTACATGAATTTATTTGCATTATTTTTTAAACTTTATTATGTTACACAAATTCATATTATTCTAGAATTATTATTTTAGAATTATTTACAATTTCTCAAATTTTAATAAAATAATTTCACATTAATGCAATTAAAATTCTCACATTAATACAATTAAAATTTTACAAATATTTTACATACAATTACAATTATAGTATATACAATTCCAATTTTAGAATTTTATATACAATTACAATTACAGTTACAATTTTATAATTTTAATCATTTCACATTAAAACAATTAAAAATTTACAAATATTTTACATACAATTAGAATCACAATTACAATTACAATTTTACAATTTCACATACAATTAAAATTAAAATTACAATTACAATTGCAATTTTAGAATTTTGCATCCAATTACAATTACAATTTTACAATTTCACATATATACAATTACAATTAAAATTACAATTACAATCATTTCACAATGAATTAAATATTACAATTATTTAAAATTTTACAAATATTTTACATACTATTACAATTACAATTACAATTTTACAATTTTACATACATTTAAAATTAAAATTTCAATTACAATCATGACATAATATTTAATAAATATCATGATTTAATATTAAAAATAAACATCACGGTCATGATGGCCATCATACAAACATCATATTCGACTAAAAAACACATTCAAATTCGTTAACATCATCTAATCATCGGGATCATGATCATCTAACAAAAGACAAACATTGTATAACATCGTCACAACACAAACATAAAATATACATCTCATGTTAAATAACGGCTATCACATACACATCTATCTCCAAGCTGCACATTAAATGAACATATCTAACATGACCTAACAATATACACAAGATTATGATCACCAACATGTAAATTAAGTACAATTTCAACATGAACATAAAATACATGGACCATATATATATCTATATATATATATATATATATATATAATTGTATAATGTCAAAAATATACTACTATAATATAAATTTCAAATATCAGTTGGTGGTACGTCATCAATAGTAGTACTAGTCGAGGCCTACTCAGTCAATGGTGTAGCCTCGACAAGCTCAAATAGATGTCGATCATCACGTGCTTGATGATCTGGAGGTGCCTCATGCTGATAATGATCAAGTGACTGGTCATGAATACTCGATGTGGATAGTATAGCCTGCTCATGATCATGACTCACGCTGGATACTATAGGCTTCTGATCATGATGACTCGACGTGGATGGTCTAGCCTACTCATGATCATGACAGTTGATCGATGCTATAGGTTGCTCATCTCTGACACGAGGTGAACGATGATCACTCCCCTGATCATGATCATTAGATGATGTGTCGCTACTTGACTGACAACGTACTATGTCTCGACCATGTCTACATAGAAGGGCCCTCCTCAACCACGCTACCAAGATGGTAGCTCCTACGACATGCCGCATCAGGGTCAACATATCACGTGGCATGCCTTTCCACATCGTTGTCCGCCTACCATCGGCTTTTATATCTCTCATAGTGGTCGGATTCACTCCCTCCTCCACAAACATTCCACATAGTTGGTCTCCCAACTCCATCCTAAATATAGTGTCAGGCCTATGCCTCACACCAACTGATACTTGCGCAACATGAGGACTAGGTTTGTCTAGACTAGCGTAATCCTCACCGTCTGCCATCTCTTGATCATCATCAATATCTACACCTGGATCATTTGGTGGCGGTGGCACCTCATCGCCATCAAATGACCCAATTTCTACAAAATATATATATGTACACAACAATAATTATACAATTTCATTAAATAGTTTAATAAAAAAAAAGTTAAAGAACATGTTAGAGTAAATTTAAAGAAAACAATAATATTACCTCTATCATCTGATGGCTCATCATCTATGAAGAGGATGTTGGCACAATCTAACCAATCAAAATGAGCATATGGATAGGGGACCAGAACAAAGGCATGATCATCAACACTCGGTAGCAACTATAGTGCATCATGTGATATCCTTGCGGAAAAGTCTGACTTGCCCCTCTTGGGCATCCTCTGTCCCCATATCTACATCGTTACATGCAACATCGACCTAGGACGTTGCTGAAAAAAAGTAGGCCTAGTCTCTGGAAACTTCTTAGAAAATAAGCAAAATAGCTCTAAAGAAAAAGGGAAGTTCACCCTCCCTTGTGCCTAAGCACGATATTTTTCATAGGTGGGATATTCTCACTCTGATATGCCACTTGATGCCCCTGTTGAGTAAGAACTACACCATTAACTTAGTCAGAGGAATTTGTCTCTATCTCAAATCCTTTTTGGAGGTCTGGTAATCTGAGACCTAGCACAAAGCAGTGTTAATTCTTCAACTCAAATTTATCCTTCTGCATAATCCCAACATGAACCTATGGTAGAAGTTTGAAAGACCTAGAAAGCTGTCGACATCTGTTAGAGTTGTTGGGGTCGACTAATCCGAAATGACCTGTACCTTATCTAGGTACACCTGCACACCTCACTCATCGCTGATGTACCCCTGATATTGAAAATGGGTCATGCGAAAAGCACATTTCTCAAAATTAGAAAAAAAACTTGTGTTGCCGTAGTGTTTGGATGACCTATTTAATGTGGTGCAGGTTCTCTTCCCAAATCTAGCTGAAGATCAACATGTCATCCAAATACACCACCATGAATGAGTTGGTGTAAGGTCATAAAATGTCATCCATCAGCCTCATGAAGGTTGTGGGGGAATTCTTCAACCCCAAAGGTATGATCAACCATTAAAAAAGGACCTTATTGGATATGAAGGTAATCTTCCACACATCAAATGGTTTGATTGGTACCTGGTGATAACTGAACTTCAAGTCAATCTTGCTAAAATATTTATGCCCCTTGAGTTGGTCCATCAGGTCATCAATTTGCGGAATCGGATACCTATTTTGGACAATGATCTTGTTCAGTGCCTGATAGTAAATACATAGTTGCCAAGTCTCGCTCTTCTTCTGTACCAACACGATCGAGCTCCCACAAAGCATTGAACTTGGCCTAAGTTTCCGTTTATGTAGCAGCTCCTAAATATGTATGTTCATCTGATCATTATCCATAACAAAGTGTTGATAGGTTAGCCCATTGGGTAGCGGCATGCCTGGGGTAAAATCGATGGAGTGCTTGACCTGACAATGTAGAGGTACCTGTGCGTGAAAGGTGAAAATGTCCTTGTACTCCTCCACGAACTTGTAAATTTGTTGTTGCCAAGCAAAGGAACCATCTCTAGAGGTTGTGGTGACAATATTATCTTGGCCCTAAGGCCGAATCATAAGGAAAACAAATTTCCAGATTTTGGAGAGGATCTCACTATGTTGCTTCACAGTGAACATAGATATGGGAGTAGGGGGTGCTACCTCTGGTATCCTGTACAAATTATTTCCCAAAGTAATAATAAAAGTGTGAGACCTAGATTCATAAACAACATGTTTCTTCCACAAGTATGGTTGGCCTAATAATACATCAAAAAATTTGAGAGGAGCATCATCACATATTACCTCATGTTTGAAGGGCTTTACGTTGTAGGGAAGGTGACAGTGCTAGCTGACACAAAGATATCTTCCTTGGTGAGGCCACTTGATCGTGTAAGGATGTGGGTGTGCTGTGTTTTTTAGGCCTATATGCTTCACATCATCTACTGAAATTAGCTTATTTATTCTTCTTTTTTCTACAATGAATTGTACCGGAGAACCCTTCACCCACATCTGTGAATGGAAGAGACAGTCCCCATCCTTTGGATCTTCGAGGTCATCCTTATTGATCTTGGTGGTAAAAATGGTGGCAATCGACCTCACATCAATAATCTACTTCCCTTTGTCATTCCCATTATCAGGTTTTGACTCAAAGTCCAAGCATGCATCTAATTCGAAAGCCTTCAACTCGACCACCAGTGACTGCTTGGCTCAGCACTCACCTATATGGAACTCACACTACTTTCTCTTTTGCTTATTTTTCTTCATGGTGTTGTTATTTTCTTGCAGCTTCGATGGGTTGTCCTGGGTCGCCCCTCCTTGGCTTTGAAATTTGTTCTGTGGTTTGGGGGCACCTTTCCGTTGCTTTATATTCACAGATCCAAAATATCGCTTCTTATATTTAAACATTTTCTTGATCTTGAAAACATATTGATAGGAATCATCGAGAGAGGAGATGTTGAGGACTACATTTCATCCTAGATGTACTTATGAAAAAAATCGTGGTACTTGAGTAAAAAATTCTTCTCGGAATCACCCAGCTTCATGTGAAGGGCATGAAAACCATTTTTGGACTCTGACACATTTTGGTCCCTTCCCTGCTATAGAGTGCTTCACTTTATGTATTTTTCTTCATAGCTTCTGACATGCTAACAATGTTCCTTGATTCTGTCTCAGAAAGAATTTGAAGTGGATGCAGTTTAGAAAAATGAGGGTTCCCCCTTGTCATTTTTCTCATAGTAGGTTTACCACTAGTACTTGAGATGCGAGATGACCTTTAGGAGTGGAAAATTAATATTTTCCCGATTGGAAAAACCATGAAATGAAAAATATCCTTTGAATATATCTAACGATTTATCTACGACATCTACATATATCCGGCCTTCAAATATGGGAATGTTAAAGTTAACTTGTACCTTAAAAGGCACAGTGCCTCCATAGTGGCTACCATATGAAGATGCATCACTTGTGGGTAGTCGTTGAAGGATTTCAGAAGAATTTGGCATACGATATCTGTTTGGCTATTATTATATGTCGTTTCAAAAATCTCAAAGAGGTGGCCGAAAAAAAACAAGGACATTCATTTCAAACTTTTTTGGTCTCTCTGTTTTTCCTAAAACTGTCTTCTAGTCCCTCAAAATGGATCTGGTATTTTACAACCCAAAAAAATCCAAAAATTGTAAATTATGCTAAAATTAAGGAAACTGAAAAAATGAAAGAGATAATGATGGGTGTCCAAGTGGGATAGAGGAGTGGCCAGCAATATCCAACTAGATCAATTAGCCTCAGGATGACCTAGTTGGTTCTTTTGGTTTGAATCTCACATTCGTGCTTAGAATATGGCATAGGGGTGATTGGCTGAAGAGAGATTTGTCTCATCCAATCTATGGTCAGGTGGAACGTGGTAGTCCCATCTCGAGTTGGCTTTTGCATTAATTAATAAGGGGTTCTATCATTGACATATTATGTGTAAATGTACTGTTTTATATGTTGATTCTTTGGCTAATGTATCCTTGATATTTCGGTTGTTACTATGCTGGTTATAAGCATGTATTATGAAAGTGATGATGTATGGAACTCCGCATGTTTTTATTTGTAAATGAATGAAAAATGTGTCGATGACCTAATAGATGGTAACGCATATAATGATATGTGGGAAAAATACTTCTTAGTGATTGTCAGATAAATATGAGACCCATATGATCATATCTATTATTTAAACCTATATATTACACATTTTTGACCTGTTTGATGAAATGAATGTCATGTCTAGTAGGGGTACAGTCTCGAAATTTTCAATGTTTTTGCAAATGTATCATTGTTTCGTTGTTATAACTCATTTTTGAACCTGTCATTGAGTTCTACATAGTGACTTGGGCTTTGGGCCTAAAAAAGTGGCTCAAATCCCAGGGACATTGG
The DNA here is from genome assembly GCA_034641835.2 of Pinus albicaulis. NCBI lineage: Eukaryota > Viridiplantae > Streptophyta > Pinopsida > Pinales > Pinaceae > Pinus > Pinus albicaulis. The sequence continues at coordinate 809,950,206 of CM076578.1, read as the reverse complement.
CAGAGTTCTGAGGAAGAAATTCCCTAGATGCATGCATGCCCATGTTGTGGGAGCATCAAGAGCCTAGCCAACACACCCTTGCCCATATCAAGGGAGCATACGTGGGTTTAATTGTATAAAAACTCAATGGGACATAGGGGCTAGTTACCTTAGTGGTTGAGATGGCTCCTAGGTTTTTTTGCTAATATGGAAGGTTTGTGTGATATGTTTTTGTCGATTCCACTTCCTTAAGGTCACCTCAGATGTTGAATCAGCTCATAGTAGTCTCTCATCACATGTTTATCCTTGTTGAGCATTTACTTGGATAGATATGGGAGGAGGGTTTTACAGAGTGGTATCCGAGCATGGTTCACCCCTTAGACTGGATGGGAGGTGTGTGTTTTTCATGCATTCATGTCGGTTTCATGTGTGTTAATAATACTTGTGGTCTATATGCTTGTTGCATATGCATGGTGTCAGTCATGGTTGTAGAGATGTTGTCAAGTGAAAGAGGATGTTGTTGTTGTAAAGTGTGTGGTCATGAGTGTATGATTGGTTATGCATTGTTATGTGTGTCGTTGATTACATGTCTTCAAATGTGCATTGGTATGGTTGTTGTTGTCATGCATGAGGTCATGATATGTTTAGCTGATATGGTCATGTGGTGATGACTGGACTCTAGATAGGATGATGGTTATGTGTTGGTACACTTATTTTTTATATGTCTATATGTTGTTATGATTATGGTTTTACATGTATTACACTGACTTAAATGATCTATAAGATGAGATATATTACCCTAATTATGTTAAGGTATGTTGGTTTATTATGATTTTGTTTGGCTAACATAGTATGCCTTGCAGGAAAGAGATAAAAATGACTAGCAAGATGGTAGACTACAGAGATTATCCCTATGAATCAAATGAGCAGCATGGTGTTGGGAAGTCTTCTGAATTAGTAGAAACACTAAGAAGTTTGAAGGAAGAAATAAGAAGTTTTAAGGTGGATAATGACAAAATCATATAGGAAAAAGAGAAGAAAGAAGAGGTTAATGCAGTACTCCTTCAGAGGCTGTCAGAATTGAAGGGACAAGGGAAAATTTGCATCAACCATGGGCAGGAGGAAAAAACCCATGGGGAATATGGTAGTAGGTCTCATGATGGTCACATGTTGGATACAGATGGAACCATTAGATATGGAAGAGTGTTGGATACTCTAGATAAGAGAGGTGATGGACACAGGTACTATTATAGTTACGGTTCTGATAGGCACTATGATCATCATTGTTATCATACTTACAGGAGGAGTGATAGGGGATACTTGCCGGATGAGTTCAAGAAAGAAAAACCACCTAATTTTGATGGATATTTGAAGAGGCCAGAATATTGAGAGTATTTGATACTTGGGATGAAGAAGTTATTTGAGTTTCATAATGACAGATATAAAATGAAGGCTAGAGTATATATATTCAGCCTAAGAGGCAAAGAAGATATCTGGTGGTAATATGTGAAGAGGGTCAGATACATTAGGACAGAGGACATGAGCTGAAATGAGTGAAAGAGGATTTTTAGGAAGAATTACTTGTCAGAAAGGTACTACGATGGTAAGGCCAGAGAATTGTATGAGCTAAAGATAGGATCAATGTCATATGAAGAGTACACGACTAATTTCCTGGAACTATTGAGGTATGTATTGTATATTAATGACGAGAAGTCTAAATTTCATGGATTTGTCAATAGTTCTCCATTATCATTTAGAGATCATACTAAATATGATGAAACTTCTACACTTGTGGAAGTTATTGTGAAATTGAAGTATTGCTATGAGCAGTCGAAGCATAAGAATGAATCACAACAAGGATGGAAATGGAAAGGTAAAGGTAAAGATAAATGTCAACCAAAAAAAAAGGACTCATATTATTGAAGAGAAAGAAAATGTGGAACCAAAAAATAAGTTTAATGTAGCTTGACAAGGACATGGATCAGAGCAACAACATGGAGGTGATTGTATAGGATGGTTAGAGTGTTGAAAATATGGAAAATATCATCTCATGATAGACTATCCACAAAATATTGGTGGTAGGAATCATATATATAGTCAACAGGAGGCACAAACTATTGGGGATGTTGGGAAGATCATTCCTCCTATATATGCAGCACTGGACAACAGGCAGGCATACCATAAAAAATCTATCATTGAGATGGATGGTAATATTTTTCTTAAAGTTGTTTCTATTTTGATTGAAATTGGATCTAAATATAGTTATGATAGTCCTCACTTGGTGCATAAGTATGGTTTGAATAAAGAAGTTAATGCACAATCTTGGTTAGTGCAATTGGATACATGTACAAAGAAAAGATTTCATCAATGTGTAAGATATTGCACATTTGAATTGAATGGAATGTGTATAGTAGTGCACTTAAACATATTTCCATTGGGATCATATAGTACAATATTGGGTATGGACTAGCTATAACTTCACAAGACCAAACTGGATTGTTATGAAAAATCCATTGAGTTCTTGGATGAAAATGGGGAACCAAGAATATTACAAGGAAAGAAGAAAGCAACATCAGTTAGGCTGGTGACAGCTATGCAAGCTAAGCATAGTTGCAGGAAAGGGTGTGTGTTATTTGCAGTGCACCTTTCTAGTGCCAAAGTTAAGGAAGTTGAGGATGCATATGTTTTGACAAGGTACCCAGTTGTACAACAGTTTTAGGATGTATTTCCTGTAGATATTTCATATTTTCCACCTCACAAGGAAGTATAATTTTCTATTAATTTGGTACTAGGGGTAGTGCTACTATCTAAGCCACCTTACAGGATGAGAACACCAGAGTGGGTAGAGTTGAAGTTTTAGTTGAAGGAAATGCTAGACAAGAGATACATTACACCAAGTGTATCACCATGGGGCGCAATAGTATTCTTGTGAAGAAGAAATATGGTGCTCTTAGACTATGCATTGATCAAACTAAGTTGAACAAAGTGACCATAAAGAACAGGTACCCATTTCTGAGGATTGATGACTTATTTTATCAATTGAAGGGAGAAGTAGTGTGCTAGAAGATTTATTTGATATCTAGATATCAGCATTTACACATTAAGGAAGCTTTCATTTACAAGAAAACTTTCCAGACTAGGTATGGGAATTATGAGTTTTTTGTAGTTTCATTCAGTTTGACAAAAGATCTAGCTACCTTGATGTGTTTGATGAATAGTGTGTTGTGTCCTTATTTGGACAAGTTTGTTATTGTGTTCATTGATGAGATATTAGTATATTCTAAAAATGAGGAATGTTATATCGAGCATTAGTTGTATTTTAAGCTCAAAAAGTGTAGTTTCTTTCAAAATGAGGTACATTACTTGGGACATGTTGTTTACAAGGAGGGAATAACATTGAATCTAGAAAAGGTAAGACCTATCATGGAGTGGGAAGCTCCTAGAAATGTAGATGAGTTAATATGCTTCATGGTATTGGCAAGTTGTTATAGGAGGTTCGTCAAGAACTTCTCGTAGATTTTTTCTCATATTACATCATTGTAGATGAAATGTAAGAACTATTTATGGACAGAGGAGTGTGAAGCCAGTTTTTAGAAGCTTAAGCAGTTGTTGAAAAATACTCCAATGCTAAATATCACATATTTGAACAAAGAGTTTGCAGTATGCATAGATGCTTGCAAGAGAGGACTTGGTGGAGTCCTTATGTAGGATGGAAAGGTGGTATGCTATAAGTCACGAAAACTGAATGAACATGATGAGGACTATCTGATGCATGATCTTGAGCTAGAAACGATCATCCATGCATTGAATAAATGGAGGCATTATTTTTTTGGTAGGAATTTCATACTAATGAATGATCACAGTTGGTCGAGATACTTGTTTGTGTTGGAAACACTGAGAGGGGGGGGGTGAATCAATATTCCTTTCAATTAGAGCATTAGTTAATCTTCAATTTTTATCAGTGTTTATACAATGATAGCAACAAACAAAAGGAACACAAATTCACATAGTTTTTAAGGTGGAAACCCACTCCGAGACAAAATCCACCTAATGCTTTTCTAATAATTCTTTAATATTCAACTCCAATTGAAAATAAAGCTCCAACTTCCTAGAGTCTAGAAAATAATTCTTCTCTAGCTTCCACTAGATGGATGCTCCAACGCCCAAGATCCTTCAGTAGTCAATTTAATGGATGCCCCAACACACAATGAGCTACAACTCACCCTAGCACCACCCTACCACCCTATAGAAGAATAAAAGAAGAATGGTCTCCTGTACCAGGGAAAATGGTCTACTTTACAATGATATAGAATGATGTAGAAGAAGAAGATACACTAGACCATAACCCCAACTTTGACACAACCACATAATGATGATTCTAGACCACCCGACACTACCTGTTCAAGTCTTGACAAATAAAAACTAGTACAATTTGTACAATAATGTATTTACAATCACTTAGTACAATGATACCTTTACAATGATTGTATGTAATGCTACCCACTTGAAGACTTCATGTGATGAAATTCTTGCTGCTATTATGCACCTTGGTTGTTTCTCTTGTCATGCTACCCTCTGTTGCACCTTGCTTTTCTTTGCTTCCCTATAAAGTCTAGTCCATTGCAACCGTTGACAACACATGATCTAGCTTTTTCTAGCCTTCTAGGAGTTCAATATTGAATCTGGTGTATCTATGCTATTTCATATCCCCAATATGTGATTTTCAGTACCATGGTCATCCTCTGAGTCGTCTTTCCAATACCATAGGTCTGACCCGATTTGGATTCTTCAAGAGAGAGTTATACCTAATCTCTCACAATGCCCTAATTATGGACTATTTCAGAAGGGCGAACTTATATGGCATGCCACGTGTCCCTGCTTCTTCATTCAGCTCTGAAATTGATAGAACGAAAACTATAGACAGTGCACTATCTACCACTATTTACGGAATTCCAATCCGATACTCAGAGAGAGAGTTATGATGATTTTCCTAAGGTCACTTCTTTGAGATGAATTCCAACGGTAACAATCTCATTATTCATTCCTTTACAGATGCAAATTGGGCAGGAAGTACTGATGATCATGAGAGTACTCATGAATCATTGGAATATCTTCGTCAGAAGCCTGGGATTCTCCCACGTTCTCATTAGATTATAGGTCTACAGGACGATTGTGTATCATGGGGAGTGGAAGTGTGTACAAGTCCATAGGATGGTTGTGTTTTAGGGGCAGTTACCCTTTGCCATTGATGTCAAAGGGGGAGAGAATGTTGTAGGAAGAGGTGTCATGATCATAGGGGGAGTACTTGTGTTGCCATCAATGCCAAAGGGGGAGATTTTTGATCAGCGATTGTCATTGATGTCAACCCAAGCAGCAGCAGGGGCTAACCCAATATTTCATGGAAATTTTTACCTACCAAATTAATATATTCTGGGTCAATAATTATTTTGATGGTTTCTATTTGTCAAGATGTTTCCGTTGATATATTGCACGGCATGTAATTTTTCACGGTTTGAGAGATATTCATGTTTGAAGTTTGTACCCCCAGTTAGTGGGCTAAAACCCCATGGGGTTGTGGCATGGGCCATTTAAAAGTCATAATTAATATTTTTTAAGCTCCTAAAGTCCCTCTCACGTTCACTTGTTGAAGCCCCTCTCAACCTAAGAATTTATATAAATTGTGATCCTTATATCCTCCTCATGCATGGGATTTTGCCATCTGAAACAGGTCAGTGTGGCATTTTCGCTCTAACTTTTTTCTATGAAGGTTCAGAAGCTGAAATTTTTATGAGGTGAATCCAAAATCCTGAGGAAGATGCTGGGACAATTTCAGCTCAAGGTGTGCAATATTTGTGGAGATATGATCTATGGAATTTAGTGTTTTTGCAGGCTCCTGAAATTCATCTCAAAAAAGTGACATTGGGAAAATCGTCATAACTCTCTCTCTAAGTATCGGATTAGAATTCCGTAAAAAGTGACAGATATTGAAACGTTTGTAGTTTTCACTATCAATTTTAGAGCCAAATTAATAAACAGTGATACGTGGCATGCCATACAAATTCGCTATGCTGAAACAGTCCATAATTAGGGCATTGTGAGAGATTGGGTATAAATATCTCTTGAAGAATCCAAATTGGGTCAGACCTGTGGTGCTGCTTGGGTTTACATAAATGAAAATTTCTGATCAATATTTTGACCGACCAAATTTGAATGCCAAGCAGGCTAGATGGTTGGACATGACCATTTTGTTTGACTTCCAATCCAGGTGCATCAAAGGAAAGGAGAATAAGGTCGTATATTCTCGTAGCAGGTAGATATAGGTAAATCACATAACAACTAGCATCTCCTATGGGACATATTTACAGGATATGATCTTGTAGGAAGGTCATTAGGATTATAGGTATATGGAGATTATGCAGGAGTTGAAGTAGAGTACATGTACATGTATATGTAGTCGTACATGTAAACGTACATGTAATGGTACATGTATAGGTATAGGTGCATAAGTACAAGATGTGGATTATCGTGTCATGAAAAATTGATTAGTTAAATTTAGAGACATGATCTATGTGTGAGAAAACAATGAGCCCAAGAATGTGATATTGAGGGACTTTCATGCAAAACCATATTCAGGTCACCCAAGATATCAGAAGATAATAACTAGAGTGAAGAAGCTTTATTATTTGCTAAATATGAAGAAGGATGTAGCAGTGTTTGTTTTGATATGTTTGGATTTTCAGTAGGTAAAGGAAGAGCGTAGGCATGTAGGTGGACAACTATAGATGATTGTAATTCTAGAGTGGAAATCGAGATCATTTCCATGGATTTCATCACAGGTTTGCTGAGGAAATCTAGACAACACGATTCCATCATGGTTGTTGTGGATAGGTTAGCAAATGTTGTACACTTCATTCCAGTGAAGACTATGTATTCATCTAGTGATGTGGCACAAGTGTTCATGAGACATGTAGTTAGATTGTATGGTGTTCCAAACAATATTGTGTTAGATAGGGATGAATAATTCACATCGAAGTTTTGGAAGGAATTATTTGGAGGATTAGGTACACAGTTGGTCGTCAATAAAACTTATCATCCAAAAACATATGAATAGAAAGAGAGGGTCAATAGGATATTGGAGGACATGTTGACGATGTATGTGATGCATCAGTAGTGGAAGTGGGAAGAGTATCATCTGGTGGTAGAGTTATCTTATGAAAACAATTATCAAGAATCCTTGATTATGAGTCTCTTTAAGGCATTGTATGGGTGGAGTTTCAATACTCAAATCAGTTGGAGTAATCTGTTGAACATGTTATTTATTAGACCAGATATGTTAGCAGAAATGGAATAGGAAATGCAGGTAAACAAAAAGATTCTGAAAGCTGCATAGGATAGGAAGAAGAGCTATGTAGATTAGAAAAGGTTGTTTAAGGAGTCTTAGGTTGGGTAACAGGTGTACTTATGCATCACACCCAACAATAGGTTCTTGAAGATTGGATCATGTGCCAAGTTGGCACCACAATTTTGTGGACCTTTCAACATTCTTGAGAGGATTGGGCCAGTAGCCTATCAACTTTTTTTTGCAAGGAAAAAATATGTAACTTTCTATTAAAGGATTAATGAAGAGTTACATATTGTACATGAAATTAAGAATTAAGTATTCCCATAGAGCCCGCGTGCTCATGCACACATCGTAGCAAATTTACCCAAGAAAATTACATATTTCGAGTAGGGTTGGGATTTTCTTGCTTGCCTTTTCTCTTTTGAATGATCTGCTAATTCCCTGAATATGGGGAGGAAGGAACCAATGCCAACTCATTGTTCCATGTAGTATTATCTATGTAGAAGTCTAAACTTTCAGATACGTGCGCTCTCTTATTTTCCCATGAACTTTAAACATAGCAAAGTTCAGTTAGCTTATAGTCCTCCATAGGGTGTGTTGACTGGACCGTCATGTTGGGTTCAACAGGTTCTTGTAGTTCATATTCTTGTATCCCTGGACCAGTCATGGGATGTTTACTCTCATTTTGGGTGGGTATATCCCCTTCTTCCTCTGTCTCTTGCTCTGGTCTACCTGATGGGAATTTCCATCCTTTGGCTAATTTCCGTATTTTTTTTTCCTAGTTTCTTTTTTTAAATCCAGGCATGTCTTTTGTAAATGACCAGTTTTCCTACATATTTTGCACCTAAATGAAATTTTTTCATAATCTAGATGTTGCGTCCATTTTTTCTGATTGTTTATCAAATGCACGCTTTTCAGGATTCCCTTGCTGAGATCCACTTCCACACATATTCGTACGAAAGTGAAGATTCTCTCCCCAAATCGTTGGATGTCTCTTTTGATGTATTTCCCGATGCTATTCCAAATAAACTATAATACACTTTCATTCAAAAAATGAAGCGGGATTTTGTAAAACCTGAACCAAACTATCATTCTTGTTATCTCCATCATGTTTGCATCAAAATATGGGTGCCACAGTGTGATGAATAGACCGGTAGAGCCCAAAAACCACGGTCCAGCCCTAAGGATGATATATTTGGCTTCATGTGATTGAAAATTGACTATAAAATACCCATTGGAATAGAGGTGGATGTCACAATCCATGGTCAAGTTGGTAAATATCCAATGAAAAAGCTCCTTTGGTTTTGGCCAGTAGCAGTTAAATCGGCATATTATTTCCTGTGCTTCAAAAGTGGAGGGGTGTTCATCAATCTTTTTTGCATCAGTGCTTAGTTCTGGCACATAATTTGATTTCTCCACAATGTATGTGTTGGGAGTTTTCTCTATCGGTTAAGGGGTTGTTGCTGATTCCCCTTCGTAGTATATTCCTGTATGAGGGACCATTTGAAGATTTGGTTTTGGATGTGTTGGCACCCCTCATGTGTCTGTGACCTCTATTCTATTCAGATATGGAAGACATGTTTGCTCCTATTGCACCACCTTTGAGCCTTAAATTCAAAACTGTGGAAGAATTCCTTTGGTTGTGGTAATCTACTAATTGAGATTCTCCTTGTAGAATTTTCCCTAAAGAAATAAGGCTTTGTTTTGTAGCCTGGATGCATGTAGGTGATTGAATTTTTTTCTTCAGATCTGTAACCAACTCCAAAATCTGTACCCAAAATATTTTTGATTTCCCATCCATAAATTTAACAAAAATATTGGAATGGATCTCAGTGTCTTTGACCCTCCCTCTTCTATATATTTTGGAGTTTTCCTTCTCAAAACCCTTGGAATAGACACCTCCACGAGCCCGATCTTCAGTTTTGGGTGTCATTGATCCATCACACAGGGGTAAGGTATGGGTGGGTATGTCCCCACTTCTACCCCACAATCTATACCGCATAGTTAAAATTTGTAGACCTATCTCCAAAGCTGCCCTTGCCATGACCAATGGAACCCATTCCTCAGATCTCTAAGAAAATATAAAATAACAGTGTGAAAAACTAAGTAAACAGATATTTGGGTTAGAGGAGACTGATTTGTTCATGCTCCTTGGCACCGGATGAACCAACTGATCATTAGGAAAGCCCCTTCCCCTGTTTCCTTGCAACTAGATTGAGATCTAGGAAGGAAGCATGTAGAGATACAACGATCGTGAGCGGGGGAAAAAAATACTGACCCACCCCAGCCAAACGGCTGACAGCTCATAGCAAGGTCCACCATTTTCATTTTCTAGGAGCTCGTCCATGTGTTCCCTCCCTCATCCTTATTTGTGATCTTACGAATGTATGGATCTGTCAGCGAGATGAAAATATCATGGTCTGAAGGGGCTAGAAAATTCCTGATGTATATAACCCTGCATCACACCTTCCCTATGATCGAATCCTCAAACAATGTAGGGTATGCGCTTCGTTGTTGGTTAAAGCCAGGCTCCCTACTAGCAGTTTTCTTCTTTGGATTCAGCTCGCAGCATTGGATCTCCTTCTTCGCGCAACCTGAAAGCATGGATGAGCTAACCCTACACCAGCCCTATTTTGCCATCACCATCCTCCAGTAGCCTATCGACTTGCACATCCTCCGATAGTCAAATTCCATGATGTTTTCCATGTTTCATTGCATAATAATTATGTTAAATATGTTTATCATGTGATTGAATGGTCTATATTGTAGGTGGAGTGAGATGGAGAATTCCAGCTAGAACCTTAGTTTATATTGTAGAGAAAAGTAGCCATCCTTCGGAACTGAGAAACTGAGCAGGTTGAAGTGCATTGGAAGAAATTTGGGCCCGATGAAGCTACATGGGAGATGACAGATCAAATGAGGGTTATATATCCTTCATTGTTTGTCGGTTGAGAGAAAGAAATTTTGGTATAATGTTTGGTATATGTTTTGGTATATATTTTGGTGTGATGTTTTGATATATGTACATATCAGGGAAAATTTTAGGAACCCCCCTAAATTTATATATATAATAAATGGGTGAATCCCCATGATACATAGGAAAAATGGAAGGCGATTTTAATAATAATATAATATGTATATATAATTTTTTGGCGAATCTCTCACGAGATTATATTATCTTGTAAAATCATGGCGAATCACCAGTACAAATGGCGAATCACTACTACAAAAAGGTGAATCATTGTCTAGTGGAGTTCGGGGTGTTGGTTCCAATGAAGATATGGTAGTTGAACTAGGAGTAGAAGGAAGAGAACCACCGAGACCAAGCATGGCACATGGTGACTTGTGAGGGAAGTAGTTCTTGTGCAGTTTGGAAAACATGTTCTTCTAGTTCTGCTAAGCGTAGTGTTGTTGCTCATGCTACTACTAGCATCGATATTGAGGTTGGAGATGAGTTTGAGGAAGCATGGAAGGTAGAAGTGGTGGAAAATTACAAATAGTACCCCATGATGGGTACAAATTTAGCATGCAACACTATCCAATTTATTGGTTTCCATGATTCTCTATATTTCCTTGTCATTCCTCTGTTATTCCTCTTTTACAACTGTATCCCATGGCAAGTGACAGACTCAGTGCTTTGTCAGATAATTTGATATGTTCTTACATTCTCTCAAATCTCTCGTTAAGGGATGCAACCCGTTGCTATGTCCTGTCCCGCAGATGGCGATACCTCAGCACTTTATTGCCCCATCTCAGATTTTGCAGCCAATTTTTTCCTCATCAAGGAAAAGCAACAGAACAAGCAATTAATAAAATCTTGTTCTTTCATTCTTCTCAGCTTCAAAGTTTCGAGCTTTCAGTTTCAATGGGTGATATGGCTATAAAGAACATTGGTAAGTGTTTTAAAAAATGGGTCCATTTTGCATGTTTGAAAAGAGTGAAACAAATCACTTTGGGAAATGGCATGTTGCTGGAAGTTCCAAATTCCCTCTTTTCTTGCAACTGCCTCACATTTTTGAAGCTGAATTCATGTTAACAAAGCTGCCTCCTTATTTTAGTGGATTCAGTTGCCTTGTAACATGTTCTCTATCATATATCTATACAAATGATGCTATAATTGAGCAGCTTGTTGAAAAATGCCATCTTCTTGAAAACTTGAGAGTCCAACGTTGTCCAGGGCTGAACAGTTTGAAAATTTATGCACTGAATCTCAAGCATTTAGATTTAAATGGACTTGATTTCCCACAACTAATAATGAATTGCCCCTAGCTAGTGAATTTCATGGTAGATGATTGTCCAAGTATGTCAAGGCTGGAGGTTAGTTCTTGTGGGTTTCTGCATTTATCCACTATAGAGGTTAATGTAATTACAAGGTTTTCTACTATAAACATGTTGAGAAAAGTTGCCCTTCATGGGTACCATAGACAAGTGCGTGAACTTCATGTATTCCATGGGCTTGGAGAACTTACTCTTCATTTCGGTGTACAAGTGCTTTCAATTGAAGTTCTTGGCAGGTTTCTCAATCTTGAAGAACTCTCAATAGAAAGTGACTGGTTTAAGGCTAGTCATTCTCATGCTTTTAGCTTTAATCTTACCATACTATTTTCATCTTGGAGTGAGACTTTTCATACCAGGTTTGGATGGCAGACCCAAGCAGAAAGCGTGGAAGTATCTAGCTTGACCCTTTCCTTGAAAGTTCTGAAGAAAGTTCATGTAAATGTTTCAAATTTTTACAAGGAGGAAATTGATCTGCTAGGTTGCCTATTCAGAATTACTCCTTCATTGCAAACAATGAAACTTACACTACCAAGATGCTCCCAATATATCCATGAGTTGGGCTTCCTGAAAGAACTTCTGGGTTTGAAAATATTTTCTGAATCAAATGTAATTATAACAGAAAAATATGAGGGCAACTGTGAAAAATGCAATGAAGCCTTTCTGGTGAATTGATAGAAACATGTTCCATGAAGAATGAATCATTTTTTGTAGTTATTAAGCTTAGATTCTACTGCAATTTCATGGTAAATAGTTTATCTAATTTGGTCCTGGTAAACTAAGATACGAAGTTCAGTTCATGTATGGAGTAATACAATTTTTTCTTTGTTCATGTATTAGAGTAATACCATCTGTGTAATTCATCTCAGATTATCACTAGTTGTTGCCCCAGAAGTTGCAAAGAGAGGCCAATAGGAGTATTGTTTGTGAATTATTAATTTGAAGTAATTGTAGTTTTTTGACATGAAGGAAAAAATGTATTGGAAAATCTCGAATTTTGAAGTTCAATGCCAAACATTAAAACTTAGTTGAATCTCTTAGTTGTAGGGCTATCCAAACAATAAAACTTTTTTTGAAGCATATCCCTGTTTGAAAATCGAAATAAATTATTTCAGACTATTTCACCTTTGCAATTTCATTTGCACGCTAGCTTTGTTGCATATGGACCACATTATGCTACATTCAACAAAATTAACTGCACATTTTTCCTTATTTTTAAAGAATAGTACAAGTATGTCGTTTCCAGCAACAAAAAGACAACACATTTGAATTCCAAGAAACAAATTTGCAACAGAGAAAAGAAAAACTCTACTTGTGCCTCCGACATGTTTATTATTCAATAAAGACGACCAACAATACATTAAAACTTCGAACAAAATGTTTAATGCATATGTGAAGTGCGTTTGGTTGTAAATTTGTTTTCCAATACTATAAAGATCCCTATTTACCATGATTTTTATGTTCACGAAGATATTGACTTTTCCTTCATTTTTTATGTGCATAAGTATACATTAAAAAAAGAAGAAGCTATGTTATAAATTGCATTGTAAAATTATTCATGTAATAGTGATAATGATGCTCTTACCAATATGATAATTGAGTCGCTATATGCTTATTTGATCAACCTCACTCTCCCTTCTTTGTATGGCCTATTCATTAGAGGTGTGAACATGAATACAAATTTTTTATACGTTATAAATTACTGTCCAAAGCAACCAATTTCGCCTGCCTAAAGAACAAGAATAAAAAGGAGAACTCAAATAAATAGAATGCATGAACAGGCACAGTTACAAAATCACTACTTTGGCTTGTGAGCATGACAAAATGACCCAGTGTATTGAGACTTCAAGCTAATTGTAAAATACATATCCATGGGTATATAGGTAAGAAGTATCAATAGAAGAATGCTTCCCTCACAAGGAGGACCTATATTACAAACTGAGGCACTCAGCACATACTCATTTAAGGAAAAAGAATGACCCTTTTAACATAGAGTGACAGGGCTATAGTCACTAGGCCAAGCTTGAGTGGTGAAAGTAGGAATATTATCCTCTCCATCCAGGTTCAAATCCCATGTTTTGACATGTTTGTTCCTTATGAGCCAAAGGTTGATTGGGGAACTTCATGAGGTTATTGTTGATGGGCCTAGCATGGTACCAGCAATCTCATTCTCCCTAACAAGCTTGAGGGTGGGGTGAATTGTATTTCAAAGCAAAAATAGTAATCAGGCTATAGGATTTATACCAACAAGGCACAATTCCAGTCATCAAGCTTGAACAAATTTTATACACAGTTGCCCATTCAAATACCTTTTTTGAATAAACATGTTTCATGAAACATGAAACATAATTCCAAAAATAATAAAATTAAAATTTCAGTACCTTACAGTAATTGTAAAAGTGAATCCCATCATTCATGAATCATGATGTGTGAAAGTGGGCCACCTAAGAATCCAGAATAAAAGACTGGCTTGTACAGTATGGTAAAATATATGATATAGAGCTTTCACTGATTTCTTAAAAATTATGTTGAATATTTAATTCACGTCATTTATTAAATGAGAGTGGACCACCCATAAATCTATACTAAAAGACTGTCACAAACAAGTTAAAATAGGTATGATCGCTAAGGAAAAGAGATGCAAGTTTGTTGCCTGCCACTAGCTAGATGCCTGCTCTTATATCAAAATTAGAAAAATATGATAAATTTTACAATGAGCCTAGATCTATGTCTACCATGTGCAGTGAGTGAGGGATCCATTAATATTATGTCTTTTCATCTCATAAAATTTGATTTGTTAAGATCAATCTCATCTCTTTTAATTCTCATTTTAAAAATGTTATACTCGAGATGAATAACACTTTAAAATATTAGGAGCTTTAAGAGGGCATAAACAGCTAGTCATTATACAATGAATTGCTATCTCAATTTATATGTATCTATTGATATTACTATAATTAAAAATAAATTAAATAAAATTTATATTTATATTACATAATTCATATTAAAAAATCATTACTGCTTTATTATCCATTTATCAACTAAAAAACAACTCGCTTATTAAATCACTGGCTGTCCATTTTGATACCGTGCATGGAAAGAGCTGCACCACGACCTTGTCATTCATTTAAATAATAAGCGAAACAACTCGTGAACAACTTTGTGAAGGAACAAACTTCCCCAATTTAATGAACTATTAGTGCATTGTCTCGTGGCTCAACAACATGTCACAAATTTTTGAATTAATGAGTGAGAATTCTGAACGAGCAAAGTATTGACTTGATCCATTTCATTAATTAGCAGTAAATACAATTGCAAACTATGCTGTGGACCACTTAGAACGATTGTTCCAGGGGCACTTCCATAGATATACGGTTACTTCCTACAATACAGAGTTGATACCAACTAGTTGAACAACATGAAGATAGTGCTTCCATCTTTCATCCTCCTCCTCTGGTTTAGATAAGGAGGACCAGAGGGTAAGATACTTTAGGAGATAGGTTGGATTTCTTAGAATGCTTCATTCAAAACATTACTATAGATATGAAGTGACTTCACTACAACACAAAATTGATACCAATTAGTTAAACATGAAGATAGTTCTAACTTCTTCCATCCATCCTCCTTCTCTGGTTTACATAAGGAGGTCCATAGGGAAAGATACTTCAAGATCTAGTAGAATTGGGGCCAAATAGGTAAGGGAGCCTACTAAAGGTGCATTGATATATGTAGAAGTTTCTGATTGATCGTAATCATTTCGATCATCAGGAAATTGATCCATGTTGTCTGGGCCTCCCACCATAGCTCCCACCAAGATGTTGGGATTGGGTGCATTACTGTACAGAGATTGGAAGCCTGCGCTGCATGGAATGGGCTGAGGATGATTTGCCTTGTAGGGAAGAGAAGAGTCTCTGTGATGAATACGATTCGGATAGTGGGAACCATATCCAACCATGTATGACATCTTGAGAGGATTATCCCCCAATATGTAATCAACCTTCATTGAAAAAAAAAAAGCACAGGATTGAATCAGAGCCCCATAAATATCAATAACTATTGATTAAAAGAATAGGAAAATTTATCAGTGGGTTTCTATGAATCTATACCTGGCGTTTTTCAATAGTTCTTAGCCTCTTTGGACTAAAATTCATTGACCCACAAGTTACTACATGTTTGGAGGAGCTTAGGTATTTAGCATAAGTGAAGAGCAAAAAGGAAGAAGATGTAACATATTGTAATTGCTATGAGGCATTGTGTAAAGAAGCCCTCCTGCTTACACAAGAATATACCCAAAGTTAAAATCAGAATAAAACGCCAAGGAGAGAGCATGTATACCCTTCAATGCCAGTGAAAAAACAAAGACCTGGAGTATATTTAGCTTGTGATTAAGATACTCCAGGGAGAAGAGAGCAGATATAATTATCAGCATGCCCTTTGTAGTCATGAAGAGACTTCACATTTCGCAGAAAGAACTCCTGCATACAAATTCAAACCTTGCAATAGCTCAAACTCAAACCCAGTGAGTACATAAAAATGTGCCAACAACCACTAAGTTACTACCCAACGAAACAAAATGGATTTTGTTGTACCTTTGATAGGAGGAGTCAAGCACCTACATGTTTATTGTCCCACCCAAATATATTTTCTGATTCATCAGCTCCTAATGACTGGCCTTTTGATTGAATATAATTTAGATAAGTTGGGTTGCATGTTGCCTTATGTAGCCAAGCTACTCCCCAGAGTAGTTCATCCTGAGATGATACCAAAAGCAAGTTAGTCATAAATCTTCCAGCTTCATCTGGCAGGCTGGGAATCAGCTCAAAATATGACACTATATTTAACAGTACCTCATATCCAGAGTATGAGCAATAGAATGGGCAGACTCCAGATCTAAGGGAGTCACTATAAGCTCCTCTGTGCTTATCAGCAAAATCAAATACCTGAGAATTCCAAGGCAACAAGGTCAGGTGTGGGAGTTTACAGAGAATGGATACAATGTAAACTTAAAAGGGGAAACGATTTTAGTATTTACCCTCATGGCAGTATGGATAAGTCATTTTGAATATCGAGGATCAGATTTGCTAAATACAAGGAATGCAGCTGCAAGTGCTGCAGCTGTTTCAGCAGCAACATCTGAACTAGGATGTTGGCTGTCAATTTTATAAACAGTCCGAGCAATGTCCATATCTTCTGGCCTTTCCCAGCATTTGTGATCAGTGTTGGGATCCCCGACCTGGCACAAAGTTGAATATCAAATAGATTTTAGCCATAATATGAAAAACAGCAATGTACCTTGTGTTGTTAGTCAGATAAACAGTGGCTATAGCTACAGAGCATGATATGGCTTAGTTTGTAGAGAGTTGAATCCTTGTGTATTAAAAATGCATTTACCTGGACATATATGGTGCCTGGATGTGAAGTTGATTTTAGCAGGTAATCAGTGGCCCATCGAATGGCATCCTTTGAGTTGGCTAGCTCACCACCCATGAACCGACCGAATTCCAAAACACTCCATGACCGCATTGTTGTCGTGAATGCCACTGGAAAACCAAATTTAATGTTGTCCCCTGCATCATACTATCCTCCAACCAAGTCTACCTGCAAAATGAAAAACAAACCCCATCTGTATTTATTAAGTGAAATAATAGAAACTGGAACTGCAAAGCAGTTTGCACCTCTAAGACTTTATATTCCTTTTTAGACTCAATAAAGACACCAAAAGAGACACTGCTACTTTCACCACCCTGGGGTGTAGAATGCTCTTCTCAGCACAACAATGACAGCATGATTCTAATTATCCATGGCAAATTTCATGATGTTCACAGGAATTTACTTGTTAATAACACTACAGGAAGTAAAAGCAAGATGTCTCTTCCGAATGTTAGATTTCACAGTCCAATGCATGAAAAAACAAACTCTACAGTAATGAGAACTGAAATAAAACCAACTGTACCCAGCTCAAGTTCTTGAATCTCTCTGACACCTCACTAAAAGTAAGTTCTAGTTCTATCTAATCCTATTTCTAAGCCAAAGAAGAATACAAACACCTATCTACATTGCGAATATTAAGGATAGAACACAATAGAATCATTACTGAAAAGAAATAGAATGGAGAAACTTTCACTCAAATATGATTAAATATCTAATCACAGTATGGGCTTTATATGTACCTTAGTTCCAATTTGGTGCTTGTCTTGCAGTTGCTTGGAAAAATCACTCACTTTTTGCTGCATCAGATAATGAGACTCTTTAATGTGTATGAAGGGGTGCAGTGAAAGTGGAAAAGATAGGAACATAAGGGCACACTCACCTCAAGCTTTGTTGTTTTAACTTTATACATTGCAGACATTTGATTGTAGTCATGTTGAAGCAGCATTAACTGTTAAAAATAAAACAGTTTTTTCATTTGAAGTTAGAGAATAAGAAAATCAAATAAAAGAACAGAAACCATCCAAGTCTCGTGTACAATAGTTCTTATTAAGATACGAAATAAGAAAAAAATAATACCCACAAAGCAGCAAAAATAAATATTTCAGATGTAAATAATTTCAAGTACATTGATAAGCCAATTTTTCTCTCTAAATTAGTAGGGATTACCATCAGAACATGTGAAAGAGGTAGCTTACCTTTCCTCGAATCATGCATAATTCCTGTAAAATATAATTAAGAAAAAGCATAATATAAACTCTGTTAGACACACTTCACGGATATTTTCTACCAGAAACTTCTTGGTATGCCCCCAAGTATTTTCTTTTCAACATTCGTGTTGCCCTGCAAATTGAATAGAAAAAAATATGGATCTATACTAACCGCAAACATTTGGCCATTAGTTTGAGCAAGTTGCATGTTTTGTTGCGATGCTTTCATCTTGTACTGTAGAACTTTATGCATTTCATGTCTTGTGTATTGAAGAATAGCTGTGCATGGTTATGGAAAAATTATGAGAGGATTTAGACAAAAGCCAAACCTCTCATTCAAAATGGAAGTCACACAATGTGGAAATTTCATTTCAAACCCTTAGGACATAGATCTAAAGGATACTCTTTCTTTGTAACTTGCTTCTTAAGGCAAGCTATCTCTTGGAGATCACAGAAAAGGAAAATAAAACTGTAAGGAAATTAATCAAAGAACATGCTAAATTTTTTCTGCAAACATTCAATGTTTGAACAATTTTCAACCTGCTGAAGATGTTGTTTCTTGTGAAAGTCAAGACAACAATCACTTTATTTCAATATATTTCCACAATGATTAGCCCAACCACTAAATTACTTTGCCAATAACTTAAAGTAAGAGAGATGATGCACCAAAGCCTCAATATGAGTTCTTATCAATTTAGAGGTTTCTATTATGTCCTTCTTACCACTGTTATGACTTATATCAGAATTATAAAAGCGTATATCAGACCTTATAAACAATATGACAGTCCTCCAAAATCACATAGAACACCATAAATGCAATGACATAAATCTTTCTTATTACTTGAGATTAAATGTGTGATGATTATGAGCATTTGTTAATGAATTTTAGGATGTGTATTCAGAGATTTTACCACTGTTATGAGATGCCTTCAGATCTGATTTAAAATAGTGAGGAAAAGGATAGGATTAGAGAGCAAACCCCTAGGCCTAAGGGCGTTGTGGATGAACAAATGAGTTTCCCTTATGCACTAAAGTTTCCTCAAATACCTGAAATGCAAATATTAGCTTGATAAAATGATATATCAGACCTCTACTGACTGAAGTTGGGGGCTCTAGGGCTAGTTGGTAGACTATAGAGGACTTGAGCACTTGAAAAATCCATCAATTAGTGATAAAGCCTACAAAAACAATTGTTAGCTCAACATAGCATAAATCAATGATACCATGAGACAAGAAAACACTTGAAATCCCGGCCAAACTTACCATAAGCCTGAAAAACAAATATTAGTATCAAAATCAAGTGTTAAAACCTACAAGTAAGCTAAGACAAGACTATAACAATAAGAAAAGTTCAAAAGACAAAATCTTGAAAGTTTTCTTGAAGTCCCATATCATGCAAGAGACACAGTTCAAAAGCTTGAAAGTTTGCTTGATGTTTCTAATAATGATGATGTGTCTCTTGCATGATATGGGAATTCTGAAAATGACGTACCAAACATTAAATATGAATGCATAGGGTGTTTTGAAAAAACTACCAAAGAAATTGATTCCAATCTTAGATTAGTTTTCATGGTAGAAAAGGTCTGGGGAAATATGGGCAAAGAATTAGAAGGCCCATGGATGCGAGTACAAGGACAGGAAATGATGGACTTGGTTTTGTGGTTAAACAAGCAATGGGAAAAAATAGTTTGTAAGAGGGGAACCTCATATATTGAGTGAATCATTTACCTCTAGAATAAGTACATATATAGGGGAAAAGATTAACAACAAAAACCTTGTACAAGGAAACAAGTTCAGCAACAAAATTTGTTAAACCACATGAATATGTTTAGCCATAGGAATAGGAACTTCATTATTGAAATAAAGGCACATGAAAGCAAAGTGTCACACCCATGCTATATTACTGGACATATCAATCTTGGAGATGGATCAATTTCATATATGTTTCCTATGTAGACCAAAATGGACCCTTCACTTGGAAAAAAGACGCCAAGCATCATAGGAAGTCTTGCAATTTTTGCGTTTCAAAATATGTAAAGTAAATCAATTTCCACTGCCACTTTGTATTCGTTAAATTTTAGTACCCCTTGTGCTCACTCCCATATCCTCCCTAACTATCATTCACCCACTAGTGCTTGACGTTGACAGTGTCGTGGTGCCCAAAATGGGAATTGAGTTAACAATTTCATGCAGTTTGGAATAAGAAGCTATATGTATTATGTATATGTAATAGAAATACTCATACCACTTCATATCTAAAAACACTTAATTTTTACACACACACACAAAATACATGTAAAGGTTTACAAGGTAAATTTTCAATGCAAAAAGAAATACGAAATTATCATAAACTTCATTTCGGCCAATGAGTCATTATTTATGTTCTATTAGATGCTTCACAGATTGCTCACATTTTAAACATTGATATTAATGAGGATAATACATGGTAGGGTGGAAGACAATGATAGATCTTATTGACCACCTACTGTGCACTTGATTGGTTGAGGGAAAACCATAGAGAACTCATGATGATGATTGGTTGCGAATAAACCATAAAGAAAACTTAGAACTATGATGATGATTGGTGACCAAAGCCGGTCAATCATTGTGATGGTTCTTACCCTTCATATTGGCATGAGTGATAAATTGTGATTCTCATCACATGAAAAGTTTTGCAGGGGTAATTCACAAGTATGCTAATGGAAAAAACCTTGATTTTTTCTTGGATATTGTGTATGATGGTTGTGGACCCTATTACTTCTTCTTGGTGGTGCAAGGGATGCTACATAATTGATTCAGTGGATTTCATTGTATGTATAGTTTTCCATAGATGAGGATCATCTTTCACTGCAACATGCAGAGAGTTGCAAACTTTTTCAATGGATAGAAGATCTTGCAGGCCCAAATACCAAAGGGAAAAATGGAGCCCATCATGGGATAGTGAAATAAGTTCTCGTTTTGAGCCAGCCTGAAATCTATTTAATAGAACTCTCCCAAATTCAAAGTGGCATTCCATCATAACAGAAACTTCTAATAAACATGATGAATCTTTTTTCATAACATTAAGTGGCAAAGTAACTGAACCAGATTTTACTCCACAATTTCCTTCAAATTCATTGACATCTATTTGGTTATATTGTACCGAGTCTCCCAAAACCATCAACAACCAAATTCCAATAGGCACGCCTATTACAAAATTAAGAGGACACTCATAACTATTTTCTCGAACAAGCGAAACTGCTCTAATTTCTTTAAGTTATTCACTGAGAGGTATGGGTTCAATGAAAAATTGTTTAGGTAATTCCTGCACAAGTTTCAAGGGACATGATATATTTGGATTGTCATCACAAAGTTTCTTCTTAACTCATCTCTAAAAATTCAGAATGCTCCAATCCAATTCCTTCATAGGGGACCTCAGCAGTAGAAACTATGGACTTCAGTCTTCAATCTGGTAAATATCTGTGAATGTAAATTTAGTCCTTACACAAAAAACCTCAACATATAACTAAGGGAATTCAACTCAAGTATGTGCAACTCTTGTTCTTCACCTAGACCAAAAAATTAATTCCCCATTCGTCTTAATGATTTGTCTAATTGTTGCAGAAAGAATTATGGTGAATTTATTCCATAATGATATGTATTTCGACAGCTTCCAGGTATCAAGTTGGCCCAAAACTTTGCTAAAATTGGAATTGAGTATATATAAAGAGAAGAAAAGGCTATCACAGAGCTAGGCCCTTCAAAATTTCTTTCAATTTTTCCCAAGTCTTCCCTGCCTAGGTAAAACAAATTGCCTAGGTAAAACTATGGAAAAATGGCATGAACATGAATGAAACTAGGTAAGTGTATTACCACATCAGAGGATAATTATGATCTAACCATGCAACACAAGGTGAAAGTGACCAAGATGTGATTATTTGACCACCTTGATGCTGGTTCATGAAGAACCTTATGCACCACTGAAGCAACCTCCACTGATAATCTAACCTTGTGAAGGCTAGAATCATCATTCCAAGCAAGGAAACCACATTATTATCAAGGAGAATCACTATGCTGAACATCCAGGAATATCATCAGATGAAGGACTACTCCCAACCAAAAATAAGTGTGTATCTATAGCCCTTGAGCATCCTACAAGTTACCCCTAAAATATGCATTTACCAATCATGTCAACATTAGGGGTAACGACAACCACCAATGTGACCAAGTGGACAATGACAAGAACATGACTGCTGGGGTTCTCGACTGGCAAAGAAAAAACCTAGTTCCAACCTTGAAAAATTGATGATATTTTTCTTCAAATAGGATAAATTATAGTCTCTGCTAAAATATTTATTGACTGGTAGATCATATGTACCAGTTAGAGCCAAGGAGTAAAACCCAATTCAAATGATCGCATGACCAATATACCTCCATGTCAAGCAGGAAATCACAACTTCATAGGGAATCCCAACAGCCAGAAACTGTAAAGATGAAGGGAGAAGACTTGGAATTTGAGTTACACACCAATACCAAACAATTTCAAGAAACAAGCTTGGATATTTAATCTGGGCTCCACAAGTATCCCAATCAACCGGTCCCATGAAAGGAACATTGGTCAGCATACCTTGTGCTGCATGCAAGACACACAAAAAAACTTTACCCTTGTCTTCTGTCAATTAAATATGCTATAGCTAGTGCACACAACCACCATTATCAGACCATTAAATGCTTGGAAAAAACTAGTTAATAATTCCAAAGGGTCAAAGATTATGAAAATACAATGCATCGATTTGAATGTAGAAATTAAGTGAAAACTATACATAAAATGAAATCCACTGAATCAATTATGTAGCATCCGTTGCACCACCAAGAAGAAGTAAGAGGGTCCAAAACCATCATACACAATCTCCAAGAAAAAATCAAGGTTTGTGCCATTAGCATACTTGTGAATTACCCCTGCAAAACTTGTCATGTGATGAGAACCACAATTTATCACTCATGCCAATATGAAGGGTAAGAACCATCATAGTTGGAGTATCTTTCCATGAGAGAGAGAGACAGAGAGATGAATGACCACTCTATCATAGATATAAGAAACAACTTCACAAGGTAATGACACAAATTGTTTGGCACACCCCAACAATTGTAAGGGAAGCACTATGCTTGTAAGCTATGTGCAAATTAGGAGAATTAGTTGCATCTCCTAGATAAAAATATATCTAATCTATTATAATTGTAAAGCAATAGAAAAGAAAAGAAAAAAAGTGAAGAGAAAGAGAAGCCAAGTATATGGCTAGTAGCTACATCAAATCAGGATGCACTTTTTGAAATGTATGCTGCAGCATCCCATTATGGTGGTAGTAACAGTTATTCATCATCTTTATCATATTGACCCAAAACCGGGTTTAAAAATATTTGAAAAACCCACTAATTTTTTCCTTGTAAGATGAACCCTCGGATAACTCTTAATATGACACCTTTTGTGCATAAATTTATCATTGGCAAGGATATCTCTCCAAGAGCAGAGATATCTCTCCATTGAAAATTTTGGAACATTTCAAACTGTAACTGTTATCTCCTTGTTGAAAATTTAAATTATAATTTATAACAGTAAGTCTCATCACCATGAAAAATATTATATTTAGATTCACTTTAAAGCCCACAAATATCTAATATTAGAAAACATATATGATAAAAAATTAAACCGAACCCACTGTTTATAGATCCAGAGATGATTTCTAGCTTTGAAGAATGCTTCCCTCTGAAAATCCAACTAGAAAAACAATTGAACCAAAATAAGAGGTCACTATAGGAGCAGGAAGGCACTTTTATAGTTGCTAAATCAAGGCAGAAAAGATTTGACATCCATACATAAGAGTTGGTAAACATCTAATATTTATTCCGGATTTACCCAATTAAAGGAAAAACTGTGCATAACGGTCCTTAATCTTAATTTTTCCTGCTAAATAAAATTAAGGGAACATAGATATTTTGCTACAACTTGAGATCAATTCAGAAAGAAAAAGAAATATAATGGGTTGCTTGGAGGAATGCATGGGTTGCCAGCTCATTTTCATCCATCACATCAGCTTCTACTCCGCCTATTAGTGGTCCTGGGTAAGCCTGTACATAAAGACTCACTGTGAATTATACATCACAATTAGCAAAAAACAAGTGTATGACAATTCGTGGCCAACATTATAAGTATCCTTCCATCATGATATTACCATATTTGATTTGGAAATTTCATTAGTAGTGTCAAATGATAAATATCTCAAATTCCAATCAGTTTAAAGGTATCAAAAAATAAATATGGTGGGATTCATTCCATATTAATAATTACTCTATTATACTCTTCAAGGCACATAAATAGGTTCAGTTTAAGTCAGAATTACGTTTTCCAGTTTCCTTTCCTTCTCAGGGATTTAATTTAAACACCTAGTACATAATTAAAAATTAACACTAGTATCTACATAGATTAGAAGCATCTTATGATTAACCAATAGTCAAATAACTAATTTTATGTGAGTTTTATTTCCGCCCTCTCAGTATCAGTGAATAACAAGTATGGAGGGAGGTTGAGTAGTCCTTCATTACCCGTGGGTGGAAATGAGAACCAGAGGATCAAAAGGCTCACATCTAGTTCAATCTACATAGGCATGGTTCCGTTAAGCAACCGGACTACGGTTGGAACTATTGATCTCCCACCTCAATGCCTATGCCTCTGGAGAATCCGTTGGTGTAGGTGGTGCCTCTGCCTTAACTGCCTTTCCTATAGCTACTGCTAATAATCCTTCTGGACAGACTAGTTCTGCTACTGGTGATGCTTGGTTGGATCGTGCTTACGCTTTATATGTTGCTTCTACCCCCATATCAAGCTTTTCTCTTGCTTCTCCCATCACCTCTGCCTCTCGATCTGGTGAATATGGTTGCTTTGATGCTTCCAGGTCTTTCTTTTATGGAACCTTAGAAGGGGAGCTACGGGCTGTAGAAAAATTGCATCTAGATCTGTTTGGGGGTTTGTTCGGTACGTAACTCACTCTGGGTCTACAGGATATGGATCTATATCTGGGTATGGATATGCATCTGCATCTGCATCATCTATATGAACAACTGCCTTTGCCCGAGCTACCTTCACTTCTCTTGCTGCTGGTACTGATGTTGGTTCAATAGATGTTGCTGCTAGTGAGCATTCTAGTCCAACTGGTGCTTCTTCAATGTAATTTAGACACCTTACCTTATTAGTTAGCCTTACAAGACCTTAATTAGCTCTATAATTCGCCTAAGCAGTCAAGAACATCCCCTAAACATGCCAGCAGGATATAATCTATGTCTGCCTGCAAGCAAGAAAATATCTGTGCTGGAAGGGAGAAAGAAAGGCATTTCCTTGAACTCAAACCCACATGAATCCTGCATACTTGTTGGAGGTGATCATAGATACTTTTCCTTGAAGGGACTCACAGATAAGGCATGCTACACCACTGAAACCCCTAGAAGCACTGCAGAAAATGGGCCACTCAAGCTGCGAAGACCGAAAACCAGATAGTTGATTGCATATAGGAAAAAATAGAGAGAAACTGAGCCAGAGTCAAATAATGACTTCCACCACCACTGCCAATCCTCCACACATAGGTGCATGTATGTAAGAACCATGGAGACTCAGCACACACAATAAGAAGTAGGACAAGCACAACAAATAGGAAACCAAAAACATAACAAAACCTTCCCAACCAGATGCTAGACATGATGAAGAAGAGCTCAATGAAGAGGTTCCCAAAAGGAAAGGTACCTGCTCGCAAGACAAAGGACAAGAAGCCATGAGGGGGATCTAGTTATTTATTATGTAACAACAACGAAAGTGGTGAAAGTTGTCCTTGAGGTAAGAATGTAAGTAAGAGAAACCTTGAAATGAAAACATCACTACTAATTTGATGATATATGCAACAAATTTCACTCACCAACATAAGAAAATCGAGCAACCAAGCGAAGATATAGTCCTGGTGGTAACTTAAATTTGTTTACCATCACTCTTTCTAGCCCATCGTATACTGGCATAGCAAAAACCTGCAATTTTACGAGGCAATATCAAAACACAAACCTTGACATGGAAACAGAAATCACTGTTTGTGGTTGGTAAGAAGTAAACTGTTTGATTGAATGGTGCAAATTAATTAAGAGTCAAATTATTGGAGCTGGTATAAAATGTACTAGAGTGCTAGCAATAATTTCAACAACTAGAAAAATACCTGATAGCTTCCAATAACATGTATTCCCACCATCATATTTGCTGTTGTAATGAGCCAATCTAGTTTTTTTAGTGTCAAGACAAAATTGTTAGAAACAGTCTGACTGAAGGCCCATTAACCCACTATAGCTACTAGGAAGTAACAGAGAGCAACAATAAAATATGCAAACATAACAGTCCACCACATGGGGATCTTAGATGGCATTTCTGGTGATGAAGGAATGGTAGCTTGGATCTCCAAAGCAACATTATGTCTAGCATATGCAAATCCAATTACTCCCAAGGAATTAAGAACACGAAACACTGTGGTGGCTGTTGTTTCATGTAAATACGCATAACTTACATCCTCCACTCTACCATGATAAACGCAGGCTACCCAAGAAATGGTGGAGTAGCTACACAAGATCTAGATGAACAAAGTCAAAATTGGATTCCTGTTCATTCCCACCATACTTCTAAAGTATCCAATACTTGTATCAATAAATGATATTTGACATTTAAAAAACATATGAATGTCAAAGAAAAACATTGGAATGAGTTTACAAGATATTTCCATCCCTAAGTCTAGTCCTTTAAATTTTTGGACAAGCTAAATACTTGACCTCTTTGAGATTTTGGAATAGTATGTGTCTCTAATGATAGTAAAGAGTATATCACAAATTAGGTATAAACAAATAATAATACAGGTTGTAGTACTAGGGATACCACCTATTTCCTATTACAGTCTACTGAAATAGAAACTAATAGACTCCTATTAATGAAATTGCAGAATGCATACCATAGAGACATAAGTGCTGCAGCCATTAAGACCCCTGCCACAGAACTCAGATTGGGTAACAGTGCTAAAAGGTAGTGAATACAACTGAAAATGAGGATCCAGTAAGACTGCCTCAGTGGTTTACAACTTGCGCACACTGTTTCGTGAAATTTCTTTAATGATTGTCCACTAGTAACCATATAAACTATGTTCACGCCATCTTCAACCATCAAATTCGGGGGAACAAGAATCCATAGGCCAACCTTCTCTCCAAATGCATGTTGTGCTAACTCGTGATATCGATCGAAGCGCTTTCCTGGGACGATTTCATGCATCTCTACCAGCTGCCAGAGTGTAAATAAGGTAACCAACCAAGAAAGCACATGTACCATAATACCTGGACCCCTGCACATGAAAAGACTTCATAATATTACCGGACATTGTATGGCTTCAGCTCTAGTCCCAAAAAAAATCCACCCAAAACCCTCCATTGCCCTGTAAATCTAGGCATATGCAACCCAAAACCAACACCATCACCGTAAATCTCCATTGCCATGTAAATCTTGGGTAGGCATATGCAACCCAAAACCAGCATCATCAACGTAAATCTGAGGCGTACGCAACCCAAAACCAGCATCATCAGCATAAATTAGGGGCGAATGCAGATCCAAAACCCTCCAACTTAGTAAATTGGGGGCAAATACAACCCCATAAAATCACAGACCAGTGAATCGAAAGAAAATCCAACATTTCATGTTTTATCCGCACTTATTTTTTTTGGCTAAACCATAATAATTATTTATTTTTAAAATAATTTTGCGGCTATTTATACAAAACTATACAAAATAGGTTTTATATAAAAAAATTTCCCCTCTAAAATCTAAAACCCCTTAAATTTCACCTTTGGGCTAAAATTCGCCCCTAAAATTTTCCCTTGTACATATGTATATGGATGTAAATACCACCATGAGCTATGTTATAAGGCTCCAATAAGGGGTATGGGTGTCATGTCATTATATTTTTCATGTTTACTTGTTGTCATGTTGGTTTCCTTTCCGGCAGGGTGATCATTGTAAATATGACATCGAGATATGTTGTCAAACTCCATTTGCAGTATGTTTTATTTTCTATGGTTTTGTTGAGGCATAAGTGTGGTTGAAAACCAAGGATGGTGTCCCCCAATGGGGGGGGGGGGGGGGGGGTTATGTAACAACCCTGGTTAAAATTTCATGTAATAAAAGTTAATAAAGGAAAAAATATAACCACGGTTGATGGGACAGATATTCCAAGCTCAATGTTGCGAAAAACATCCTAGTGAGTATGTTCATTCATTTATTATGGCTAAGGAAATTGATAAAGGAAATGGGAAATTCTTTGGAAAATAAAAATGACATTTTTGGCACATTTATTTATGAAAATAATGGAAAATAGGAGAAAATAAAGGTGAAGGGTCACAGGTTGCATTGTGAGGAGGAAAATGAAGGAAAATAATGGAAAATAAAGAAAATAGAGGTCTAATTGATAAAAAGGATTATGAAAACCAATTGGTATATTTTAAAATTTAGTTTTGGATCTCTCTCATTATTCTCTCTCTCTCTCCCTCACTATTAGACAGTTAGATTTTTCTTGGAGCACTTTGGAATTGGATCAAGAAAGAAAAAGAATGCAAGAGGAAGGAAGGAGAAAGCAAGGAAGAGAAGGATCGAGCAACTACACCAAGATTTTGTGAAGGTATCAATTTTCATGCGTGATTTCCTTTCTATATTTGGCATGCATGGTATTCTATGTGGTTATTTGTTGTCATGGAATTAGTTTTTCTAGGTGTCAGAGTGTTTTAAGCCTATCCTTTCCATTTCCAAATAGTCATTGTGTGATGGGGTTCTCATGCTTTGCTTGAGATGGATCACTAGATGGATTCAAAGTTGAGTGAGGGTGACCTCTGAATGATAGAACACATAGCCTACTAACCCGTGAACCAAACTTGAGGTTTTGGTAAATCTAGATTTTGTGTTGACTCTATCTCAAGCCTATGAATCCCAGGATGGGATATACAGTAAATCCTGGAGAGTCGGGTATCAATTTAGGGCCTAGTGATACAAAGTGGATTTCAATAAAGAAAAAGAGACTAGGAGGCATGGAAATTTCTCACGGTGTAGGTGGAGAAACTTGATGACATCCTTGCTTGTTTTGGCCTAGTGATCTGCTGGAGATCACAATAAAGCCTATTATTACATGTTTATTACTTTGGCTTAGTGATTTAAGATGGATTACTGTAAATAGCGGTTTGTATTGATGAAGGTGAGGTGGTTTAGCCTTGGAATGCCTTGGTTGGTTCTTTTTGTTTGAGTCCCACATTCATACTTTGAATATGGTAGGGGGGTGATTTGATGAAGAGATATTTGGCTTAACTAATCTATAGTCAGGTGGATCGTGGTAGTCCCACCCAGAGTTAAATTTTGCATTTATTAATAAGAGGTTCTCTCCTTGACATATTATGTCTAAATTTAATGGTTTATATGCATATTCTATGGTTGATGTGTCGTTGATATTTATGTTGTTATTATGTTATTTATAAGAATGTATTATGATAGTGATGATGTATGGATCTCATCATGTTTTGAATTGTAAATGAATGAACAATGTATCTATGACCTTATAGATGATAATTACGTTAGTGATATGAGGGAAAAAATATTCTTACTGATTCTCAAATAAGTATGAGACCCCTATGATCAGATCTGTAATTTAAACATGTATATTACACATTTTTAACATTTTTGAGGAAATGAATATCATGGCTAGTAGGGATCTAGTTGATACCTTGTCAATATTTTTGGAAATGTATCATTGTTTCATTTTTATAATTCATTTATGGACATCTCATTAATTTCTGGGTAGTTACCTCAACTTTGGGCCTAAAAAATGTCTCAAATCTTCAGGATGTTGGCATAAGGATGAGGAAAAACGTCCTTGGCCGCATGCATGCCCATGTTGTGGGAGCGTTCTAAGCCTCCCAGATGTACCCTTTCCCATATGAAGGATCCTACAGGGGTTTAGTTCTATAGAAATTTAGTGAGACCCAGGGGTTGGTTACCTGAGTGCTTGGGATGGCTACTGGGAGTTTTGTTGCTGATGTGGAAGGTTTGTGGGATGTGTTTCTGTTGATTCCACTTCCTTAAGTTCACATAGGAGGTTGAATAAGTTCATAGTAGCCTCTCATCACATGTTTACCCCATTTTTCCGGCTATTTAAGTATATATGGAAAGAGGGTGTTAAAAATTACATGTTAGAAGACACCTAAGGAGCTTAGCAGATAGGATGATCACCAGGAAAAAAGATGAAAGAACACTATAATATAACATAAAATGGAATATAAAGAAAAAATTGAAGAATCCTTACCTTCAAGCATAAGGAGGAAGAAGAAGAATGAAAAAACATATTTTTCATTAAATTTAGAAAAAAATAAGCAACAATAAGGACTACTTGACACTAACATACCATCATGTAGTTCATGTGATCAGTGCCATGTCATGTCTTGTCACAGTTCATCATGTGCAACATAATTTTTTGATTATATAATTTTGATACCCAAAAATTTATCCTCATAGAATTCATCATGTGCCACATCATTATTGGATTATGTAAAGTTGAAGTCCAAGAGTCATCCATGTAATATGAAAGGTCAGACAGAAGTCAAACAATCATGAGGTAGTCTAAGAGTCACATGGGAGGTGAATTATCACCCCATTTGTTGTATATACACCATAATTTTACATGCAAATTATTTTTCACCTTGGCTCCTCCTACCAAACATTAGAGAGAATGATAATTGTTTTGGAGGAGCAAGTGACTACTCTAATGTGCCACTATTGAGGTTAGTGATGTTCATTGTCTTGATGTGTCTTAGAAATATTACTTAATTTAAAAGCTTGTTGAGTTGACACACTTTCATACATATGTCATGAATATTGTAATAATATTATTTTAATATTTGTCACATATGTTTTTTTCATATGTACTACTGAAATTGAACTATTTTAGTGGCTTTGGTACTTATATTGTTGATGGTGTGTTGTATTTACTTTAACAATTGTTACTTCCTTGTGAAATATTTCGCTGGTTGATCAACGATTCATTCTTATGTATGTGCTCATGTTACTTTTCTATATTAGTACTATTGTTTGTATTTAAAGGCCCCTTTTTTCTCTCTACTTTTGGTAGAAGGACCTTGATACTTTCTGCAGCTGAACATTTCACAAGGAATACTCACTAGTTGACCTGAAGATTCTTGAGTATTACTCTCTTTTTGTGAATTTTGTTGCCAAGGAAAATCCATAAAGATACATGGAAGTCCGACTGATATTTTGGATGGGGCTCCTACTCCAAAAAATGTGATTTATAATTGGGTCTTTACTTCGTAGAGACCCCCTTGTTTCATAGATTTTAGGCATTATTAATAAAATGGCACTATAAGGAGGGCCCAAATGATATTTTATGCTCATTGAGTCTATTTTCAAAATCTTATCTAAACTGGCCCATCCTCAAATCATATTGCCGGGGTGTTTTTATAAAGTATCACATGGTAAAATTTTAATCCCTGATGAGCCTCTTCATCACTTGTCTCAGTTAAAATTTGATGGTCAGTATGGAGCATCCATAATTAAACGCTTTTCTAGTTTTCTTAGATTTTGTGAATGTTGAAAATTTGATGATGAACATTTTTCATGTGTCACTTTATTCCTCACCCTTGATGGTTTTTTAATCGATTTTGTCATACCTTACCATCTAATTCCATCAATTATTTTCTTGATTTCCTCCAGGTTATTTATCAATCCTTGGACAGGTATGATTATCATGATGTTCTTAAAATAATTAATCAGTTAAGAATGAAGCCTAAAGAATCAGTTGATGATTTATCTAATAAATTCCTTCACCTTTTTTATGAATTTCTTAAAGAAGATACAAATTGGGATTTATTGAAACAAATGTTTGAGTGTTTGGTTGATACCTCTTTGCACAATGAATCTATACCACCTGAAGTTTCTTCGTCCCCAACTCTTGTAAACCGAGAGACACCCCTAATTTTAGAGGAGGAACTTCTTATTCATTTTGTTCCTTGTCCTCTTGATTTTTTAGTTCCAATGTAGGTGCCTTCTTCTAATGATCATAAAGTTTGGAAATCGTCACATAAAATTCCTAATATGTCTTCTCATCCTCCTTCTAATTTTCGTGACTCAAATTAAATAGAGAAGACCTTGGAATGGCTCATGAATCCTAGGGTGAAAACATATTTATCTATTCCACACGATGGTATTAACACTCATAACTCTAGTATTGAATTTGAATTGCATTTTTGTCATCCTTTATCATTTACATGGTGTGACTCTTTGTAGAATGATCTACTTAATTAATCCGCTCTATCAACTAATTTTTCACACTCTCATAATTTTCAAGTTTATGATCCAAATTGCGATTGGGTTAAAGATATTCCTATTACATAGGTGGAGGAGCAGGAAGGTGAATTTTCATTCAATATTTCTTATATATTTCAATTTCTTTCATGTGAAGGTGTTGTCTTCTCATTCTTGCCTGATATTTAATTTGGTAATATCGGTAATGAATTAAATGAAATAATTTTTTTTATATCTATAGTATTGTGAAACAATCATTCTAATGATGATAATTATGTTGATGTATGTGGTGATGAATTACCAAGTGCACTACTTGATCTTTCGGTTTCTCATAAAAAAAAATTAATCTAAGGAATTTACCTCTGGAATTTGTTTCAATCGAAGAACATGATCTTATCAAAAATTCCTCTTCATCCCACTATCCCTTGTGCTATCCTATTTTTGATGAATCTATATGTGATGAAGATACTCCATGCTCTATGATTTCTTCATTGCATGGTTTCACTTCTAAATTAACACAAGGTAGGGAGGTTGTCCATGATGGTAGATAAAATAATCATATCATTATGTATCCTTTCCATCTTGTATCATCTTTTGTTTTGCATGAAGAAAAATCTTTAAATAACATTTCTCATGAAATTTCTACAATTCATACATACCTAGATTTGCGATCACAAGAATCTTTCGACTTTAGTAATATCACTGTCAAAATTGTAAAACACGTTCAAATCAGTGATATAGATTGCTTCCATTCAGTTAAGAGTGATCTCATTGAAATCAGTGAAGGAAGTTATCCCCACACCATGCATGACCTGGTTAAACCTTTATAATGTGATTTTAAAATCCTTGAAAGTTTCAAAACTTGTTAGAGAGTAAAGGCACTTCAACATTCGATGATGGTTATGTTAGAATGTTGCGACTCTAGTAAGATTCCCGAACTGATTTAGGTCTGTTTTTCTTTGAAAAACTCTTATTTCTACATGATTTCACTCAATGTATATTCCTTCTTGAAGCATGTTTGGCATTGCATTTATAATCTAATGGGGTCCTGTGATTTGGCTGATTGGCAAACCAAATGAAAAGGAAACATATAAACCAAACTTTAGAGCTCTAGGATCTAGCCCTTCTAGTCTCAGAGAGGGATCTCTCAATATGTTTGTAAGGATATAACTTGATGCGTTTAAGAGGTTGATTTTAGGCTAGTTATGAAGTGCAGATTTGTTTGTTTTTGTTTGGTTGGTACATAAATGATCTAGGAAGCATAGATAGAGTGTGAAAATCTACAAGTCATTAGGCAATGGAGTCATGTCGAAGTCTAGACAGTTCTGATTGATGAATTTGGGAAACCAAAGGGAAAATATAACTTATTCAAAGGATTTGTGGAATCATATAGGTGGTATGAGATGAACATCAAGGATTTGGAAGGAAAAGTAGAGTTTTTAAGGGCTGTTAAGACTCCTCAATCATGTATACCTTTCAATGAAGGGGCTTGAAACACTATCTAAACATAAAGGAATATCAATAGCCAGGGCTATCCATCAATTCTACCAACATGCTTTATGCAGAAAACATAAACAAGAAAAATTTTCAAGTAAGACAAAGAACGAGAGGAACACTTTGTTTCTTCTAATTGTTTCACTTAAAGGAATTAGAAAACATATAAGAAACAAAAATAACTACATCCATAAAAGGGGGAACACCTAGGCATCTAAGACTGCAATTACGAAGACCTTAAAATATGACTATCTCAACAAGAAAACAGAGGGTAAGATCAGAAAAAATCCTCTCTGTGAGGCTACAGACAATAAAATTTGAAGGATGTTTTCAGAAATAGCTTTCAAGAGGCAACAAGCAGATAGGAGAAACCATAATTCTACCTTGATACCAACTATTTAACTATTCTGAGGTAAACAAGCTTAAGAGTTTCAAAGCAGTCAAACTACTAAAGAAGCCTTCAACAGATGAAAACATATAGGAAGTGAAGAGTAAACAAGCATAAGGTGCTTCTAGGAGACATTTCTTAGCCTAATATTTTTACTCTACTGCAAGCACAGAATAATGGAACAAAGTGGGAAAAAAAATAGGAAGTAACATTAACAAATAGAGAGTACTTCACCATAACCAATCTCAGGGATCCAATGGTCTAGCCTCCTTCATCAACAGAAAAACAAAGACATCCACACTTCTTCAAAACGTCAATTCTTCTTAAAAACAGTAGTCTATGTATTACTTTAGAATTCATCAAGTGCCAAACTTTTACAATGAGAGTTTGAATAGGATTTATAGATGAGTGGGAAGGAGTGGTGACAGAGATGGTCTTAATGGTCAATCAAAACAGAGGAGAAAAGCATTTGAATGCCCATTTTGTGTCATAAATGTTACATTAATTTCTTGCCCATTTTGCTTAATAAACCTTGCATTAACTGATGGTACAGACTTATTAGTTTTCCTGTCTTTGGTGCATATCTGGTAGGTAGGAAAATAACTCAGAAGAGTGTTCTTTGTAGATAACCGTGGTTGAAGTACACTGTCCAACTTTTGCAACAGGTAACTGTCACCTTTTGGGTTTTGTAGCCCCACGCCTGCTTAATAACTATTTTGACAGTTTCAATGAGGCTTTGTCATAGGAATGGTTATTGAAGTGTCTTTGAAAAGTAAAGAAGACTGCAGGTGTCCCTTTGGTGGAATAATACCTTCGGTGTTGTGGCTTTGAATTCTTTTCTGTTGATCTGTCTTGTTTTAACCCCTTTTAAATACTGATATTTTTCTTTTAAACATGTTGTTAAGGCTGTATTAGCCCTTCATTGAACCATATTCTGTCTTCAAACTATGTTTTGTCCTTTAAAACTATGATTTTAAGTGTTTATTTTTCAACTTTGAGCTTAACCTCTTTGTATTTATCTTTCTTGTCTCCTTTTCAGTGTACCAGTAGTTTCAGTGCACTGGAGGGTTTTATTTGTAATCATTGTCCATAAAACCTTTGATTAAAATCTGGATTTTGACCCCTCAGCCCCTTTAAACACTGATTCATTGGCTGTGGGAGACTTGTGGACAAATCTTCCATTAAACCTGCACATGACGACAAACGAGTTAAGAAATCCTGTGTTTCTTGATTTAACTGTAGCAGAGTGCTTGAGCATGGGTGGAGGAGCAGTGCAGAGGAGGAAAATGCAACGGGGTGAGCTTCCATGGCAGACACTAGGTAGAGAAATTTTAAACAGGATTTATGGCGCGAAAATAAAAAGGTGGACTTGGAAAATCGGCAGTGGTTTTTGCGTGAAGTTTGGGCAGTAAGTGGTATTGCCCCAGGGGAACGTGATACGGTCCAATGGCTGACACGTATGCCTATGAAAACCACCCATTTCGTGTTATAAATGGTTGATCATATTTATTTGTGAAATGAACATGAAAAAGGCTTAAGACCATCCAATCGGAGAGGGGGGGGGGGGGGGGGGTAGATCTACGGCTGCAAGCGAGAACGAAAAATACACAAGGTGTGTGGGAAAACATACGGTGGGGCTAGGGTGATGTAAGCCACCTTTTCACATAGTGAAAAGGCTCGAGCTTGGGAAAAATTTTGTTTTCAGTGTTAAAATGTAATGACCTACGTATGAGCAAATACATAGGGAAAAGGTGGAAATGAGAGGAAATGGGGGCGCTTAGTGGTGGGACCGGGATATGACATCATCGCGGAGGGACAAGGTGTACGGAAGAGAAATTATGGGGTGTTCCTCCACAGTGGATCTCAGCCATAGATCTAAGGTTCCTCATGGTCAAAGGGGTCAACTACGGGAGCACTAGGAAGTGGGACCATTGTGGTTGGCTTCCCCACAAGGATCTGGACCGTTGGATCAGGGAGAGAATGGGTGGCAGAGATTGAATCGATAGATCATATATTTGATGAGGGGAGGGTCCAAGGACAAGGAATTTTGGATCTACGATAGCCAATGGGGCTGAAAATAGGAGTTGGGACGTGGTCTTGTGGAAGGGTAAGGGGACTAGGAGCCAGGAAAAGGGGCTAAGCGCATCGGCGGGGAAAAAAGGAGTGATGCGATAAAATGTGGTACAGCCGATGCAATGGGAAATGATAGTGCTGATGCGATATAAAATGTTGCGATGCGATAGAAAATTCTCGATGCGATGAGCGCATCGTCATATTGCAAATCAGCGAAAGGAACAGGTAAAGTCATGAGGAACCCGAAAATGTCGATATGTGATTGCAATGAGGGCTAAAATTCCTTAGCGCTTGGTTCCAGGCCTTGATTTTATGGCGGAAAAAGGAAGAGGGCTTAAGCCAAGGGGGGCTTAAAGCCTAAAAGGAGAGAAACGCTTTTTCAAAGGTTTTTTATTGGTTTAGAGTGTTCTGGGTGAATTCAACAGGATTATTAAAACCAAATAAAGAAGGGTTAATTGGTTTTAAATGGTTTTTTAAGGAAAATGGAGGTAAATGAGGGAGGAAAGGGGGACCTTTTCAGAAGGAATGAAGGATAAGTAAAGGGGGAAAATAAGTGATATGGAGGCAGTTGTAAAGATGAGATGGGGAAAAAATGATGGAAAAGGGGGCCTTAGAAAACAGTTTTTTCTTAATGATAACAGTAGGGTTACTTGGTGGATTTTTTAAGGGAACAACAGTAAGGAACAACAGTGAAGATTGCCTTTTTTTTAGAAAACACCATAAGGCTTCAAGAATGAGTAATTTTCTATGAAAAATAATCTCTTGTAGGCTCAAGAACTGTTTTAGCCATCATTTGCTATAACAAAATTTACTGATGGCTAACAGTGGCTCCACTTGGGGATGGCAGCTCCTTGGAGGTGTTAAGAACTTCAGTTTATCAATATCTAGCTTTTGGTAGACCAGTGCCTCATCCATTGGGAAAAAATTCTTTGTTTTCCTGCTGATATTCCTTGCATTTTGACCATTCTTCAATGACCTGCAGCATGAAAAATCTCTAAGACAACACCTCTACCTACCCAAACTAATTGTCCTAGAATTTTTTCTTCTCTTGAGAGCACTTGGACTGGCATGTATTTTATATATTATTTTTTGAAAACAGAAAAATAAAGATATCTAATGCTACCCTTATTTCTTCCAAGATTCTAGATTGAATAGTTGGACTTAGAAACTTCTCTACCTAATCTACTATCTGTCAAGATTAAACTGTTTGACAGATCTATATTCTCTACATTCTAAAACAGAAATTTAAACACAGACAAACTAGGATTAAATAGTTTGATTTGTTGTAGTGTCTATGGCTGTATGTACAGGCTGCATATAGACTTTGTTTGCAAAGAATTAAAGCAAACCTTGGGAGGCTTAAGATCTAAGAACAATGAGAGTCCTTCCTTTCTCTTTCAGCTTTGATTTTGATCTTTTTGAGTTGTCCTCTTCTTCTTTTTCTGGTTCAAGTTTTTAGCATATTAGAACCATTCATTTTTCCCTTTATTTGGCTCAGGTTTTGATCCTGTTAGAGCCATCCTTTCTTATATCCTAATCTATTCTACTGATAGCCAAGATTAAATAGTTTGGAAAATCCTTTTCACTAATCTACCAGCAGTAAATTGAGATATATCTAGTCATGATTAGGCTGTATGACTAAATAGCAGTGTTTTTCTTAAAGTAGCGGCATTTAAGCTTGCACACTTTCATATTTTCTCTTTTTGTTATGTGGCTGTACCTTTCTTCTTTTCATCTGCCCTCTTTTCTCTTCTAAATTCTCTATTGTTTTTGAAATTTTTTATTTTTCTCATGCAATGGTATGTAAAATGGATGAAAAAATCAAAACTAAGATTCTTAACAGAAATAGTGCTTGAGCATCCTGCCATTTACCAGACCTCCAAACACCTCCTCTCCATTTAGCTCCTGCAGAAAAAATGCATTGTGGCCTCTTATGGAATGAATAATGTATGGCCCCTTCCACAGATTTTTGAATTTACCATGTTTCCCTTTCTCTTCCCTTCTCGAATCCCATCTCAGAACCACATTTCCAATTTGGAAGTCATTTCCTTTGGTCCTATGAAATAATTTATTGATCCCTTCTTGGGCTACTTGTGTCCTTTTCTATATTTCCTCTCTTGACTGTTGCGAATGAATGGTCTGATTTATCATTCTTTGTATATCATTCTCTTCATGTTGGACCTCTTGAAGGAGTTTCATGACTGGGACTCCTAGAGATGTTGGGAAGAATGCATCCATGCCGTAAACTATCTGATAGGGAGACATGTCGATGGAATTTTTAGTAGTCAATCTATCATCCCATAAGGCATGCATGAGCTTACTATGCCAAGATTTCTGATTTTGTTCCAACAAATTTTTGATAATACTAACCAGAATTTTGTTGGAGGATTCAGCCATACCATTTCCTTGGGGGTAGTAGGTAGTAGAATGGCCCAAAGTGATCTGATATTTAACGCAGAAATCTACCATCCTGTTGGACTTGAAGGCAGCAACATTGTCTGCGATTATTTTCCTAGGACAACCAAATCTGGACAGTATGTTGGTTTCAAGGAATTTGATGATGACAGAATCAGTAGCATTCCTAGTGGGTATGGCCTCTATTCATTTGGTAAAATAATCGGTGGCTGTGAGGATCCATTTTTGTTGGGCTGAGGATGATGGGTGAATTTCCCAAATGAAATCCAAACCCCATTACTGAAAAGGAGCTTCAACACTGATGGGATGCAAAGGTACTGGTAAGAGTTTTCTCCTGCCATCAAAGATTTGGAATTTGTGGCAGGACATGACTAACTTATGGGCGTCTAGGAGGAGGGTGGGCCAATAGTATCCAGACCTGAGGCTATTTTTTGCTATGGTTTTCTAGTTGAGATGTCCTCCACATTCTCCCTCATGTAGCTCATGCATGATTTTTCCTACATGAACCTCAAGTAAACATTTAAGCAGAATCCCCACAACATTTTTCCAATACAAAACTCCATCTAATATACAATAATTTAAAGCTTTCTGTTTGAAAAATCTAGCTTTTGTTTTCAACAAAGGAGGAGCATTCAGATAAAGAAATACATATATGATGTCAGCATACCAAGGGGAGTTCATGAATGTTTCTTCAATGAATGGTGATGTGCATTCTTCTATCTCTTCCAAAACATCAACCATGTTCATATCTAAAGCTTGGAAGTTTGACTAATCCATGAGTTTTGCTAATCCTTGCCCTTTGATGAGTTTGGTGGGCCTGATCTCTAAGTCATACTCTAGAATAGTGGCAATCCATTTTCCCCTTTTTCCATCAGGGTCTTGACTTAGAATATCTTTGACCACAATGTGTGGCACAAAGGCAATGATGTGTGAATGTAAAATGTACACCCTAAAGTCTTTTAATGCCTTCACCAGTGCTAAGTCTTGCTTCTCCATGATATTAGATTTGAGTGGAGCATCTCTCAAAGCTTTACTAAAAAAGGATATTGGTTGTTCTTTCCCCATGCAATTTTTTTGCAATAATACTGCAGCTATGGTATGTTCAGATGCAAAGGAGAAGATATAGAAATCTTTGGTGAAATCAGGACTAATGAGAACCGATGTTTGAGTGAGGGCTTGTTTTATTAGTTCAAATGATTGTTTATCTTGCATTGTCCATTTAAGACCTACTTCTTTGCTAAGAATATTGGTGATGTTTCTTAATAGCTCAGCAAGGTGAGGGATGAACCTCCTTAAAAAATTTATCTTCGCAATTAAAGATTGCAATTAATTGAGGTTTCTTGGGTGGCTGATATTCAATATGCCATCAATAATTTTCGAGCCAACTTTGATCCCTTCTTCAGAGATTATGTGACCGAGCAGCTTTCCTTCTTGGAGGCCGAAGAGTGTCTTTTTTGGATTCAGAGACATGCCAAACCTTCTGCATTTCTCCAAAACCTTCCTTAAATGGATCAAATGTTCTTCATTAGTTTTCGAGAAGACAGTAATATCATCAAGGTAAATGACTATAAAATAGCCTATGTCCTCTGAGAAGGCTATGTCCATGGCCCTTTGGAAAGTAGACCCTGCATTCATCAAACCAAATGGCATTTTGACATACATGAATGTCCCCCAAGGAGTAGTAAAAGCAGTTTTATGTTGATCACTTGGGAGAACCAAAACCTAATTGTAACCTGAGAACCCATCCAACAATGATATCATTTTAGACCCCACCACTTTCTGAAGTATGTGATCCATCTTCGGCAAGGGGTAATTATCTTTTAGGGAGGATCTATTTAGATTCCTAAATTCGATACACAACCTGATCTCCCTTATCTTTTTCCTAACAGATACTAGGTTGGAAACCCACTCTGAATACCTGAGAGGAACTATGATCCTAGCGTTATACATTTTCCTAATCTCTTTCTCTACTGAAGGTAATAAAACGGGGTTTATCCTTCTTAGTTTCTATTTGAAGGGCTTCTGATTTTACTTAAGGGGGATTTTATGTTGGATGATGCTAGTATCATAAGATTTCAGATCTTTATAGTCCCATGCAAACACGTCTATGAATTCTTTGAAAAGTGCTATGTACTGTTGTTTGACATGGGCCGGGAGGGTGCTAGACAACTTGATCATTTTTAGGTTCAGTGGGGCTGCCCATGTTATGTTCCCCAACGTCAGTTTCTATAGGATCCGTTTTTGGTTCTTTGGCCACGTCATTGAAATCGAATAACTATTCTAATGGTGCAAGGCCTTTT
Source organism: Pinus albicaulis (assembly GCA_034641835.2). Lineage (NCBI taxonomy): Eukaryota > Viridiplantae > Streptophyta > Pinopsida > Pinales > Pinaceae > Pinus > Pinus albicaulis. The sequence continues at coordinate 809,908,907 of CM076578.1, read as the reverse complement.
GGTATGGTATCACCTTTACATTGTAAGACTTTGAGGTCTTTTTGGTCTAGTTTGTCAAATAACTCTGGTTTCAAAAGGTGCTCAAACTGATTTATATTAGCAGACGGGGAGGGACCTGTTTTAGGGGTTTGATCCTCATTGCAACAATCTTTTTCATGGCTGGAACTTGGTGTTGCTATGGAAAATTCATTCCTTGATCGAAAGAAATCATTTATGTGTTTATCATTTTCAAACACTTCCCAATAATCCTCATTGTGAGGCACTTATGGTCTTTTTTTCACCTTTATATTGAATTGTTCATTTATTTGTGGCATTTGGAAATTGCTGGTAGTAAAGGCAAGTTCATTGGCTAGATGTTTTTGAGCTCTTGGTATGAAAATGAGTTCATATTTTTCAAAGGTTTTAAGGAGATCAAGGGAAGAGTTCCTATATTATCTGAGTCTGGGGTTTTTGGTTGAATATTCCCCTTTGATTTGCCTGATGATTAACTCATAATCCCCTTCGATTGATATCCTCTTAACCTCTAAGTATTTGAGAAAATGTAAGCCAAGGATGAGGGATTTGTATTCTGCAATGTTATTTGTGCATGGGAAATTTAGTTTATAGGAGTATCCCTTGTTTGTGTTATGTATCCATACACCAGCCCTTGAACTAGCCTTGTTGCAAGAGCCATCAAAGCTCATTTTCCAAATTTTTTCTATCTCGTTTTCTTTTTCCTTTTTTTGCCCAAGGTTGTTGAGATTGGAGGCATCTCGTGGTTGAGTGAAAGAAAAATCTGAATGTTTCGGTGCACTAATTTCTTGCTTATTTTCCTCTTCTTGTTGGGTGATTTAATCTTCATTGAACAAGATAAAGGAATCTAGGTCTGAATGTGTGGAATAAACAATCATGTTGTTGGGTTTGTCTTTGCTGCTCACCATGTATTTCATGAGGGATTCCCTATATAATCTTCTGGTTTGACTAAACACTAGTATGGTGGCATAGGACATATCCATTTGAAGGCTTCCCTGAACTTTGGCTCCCTATGATCTAGACAACAACATGCCATATTTTGGGGGAATGTCAGCTACCACTATTTCCATCATTAGGCTTTTAGCAGGAATCTGTGACAGGTTAACACATAAATATTTGATTAAGCCCAAGAATTTGACCCTTCTTGAATCAAAAAAGTATAAGTCTTTATAGGGTCTAGTAATTTCCAAGCCTAGGCTTTCCATTACTGCTTTGGGCATAAGGTTATGTGATGCTCCAAAGTATAGCATGGCATTGTGTAGGATCTTATCATGTATGTTTAGACTAACATAAAAGGGAGGGACAACCCCTTCTAGGTATTTTCCTTCAATTCTAGGACCAAACAACAGTTTTGGTTTGTCATCTGTCATGTTTAAAGTATCAGTATCGATGTTTATATTCAGAGCTTTCAAAACCTGATTTTTGTACACTTCCTGAGTTACCAGTTCAGCCAAAGGAATGTTAATTTTGATCTTCACAATTTCACCTTCGAGACTGAAAGGAAGTGTTACTTTTGGCATATTCACATATATTTTTTCACTTATGTTTCTTTCAGCAGTTTTGGTTGACTAAGTTTTATTCGGATTGGTAGTTGGAACTGTTTTGATAGGGCCACTAGTAGAAGTACTAGGGAAGCTCTTGTCCACACTTGTTTGGCCATTTTTGTCTTTGTTTTGATCAGTTTTCTTGGCCAAGGTGCTGGTATTATTTGCTGATTTTTTATGCTGGTTCTCTCAGGTTCTTCCTACAACAGTGTTAGTTCTTTTTTCATTAGAGATTTCTAGGTTCTTTTTTCTTTCGAGCTCATATTGTCTATGAACTTCCATAATTGTGTTTTCGAACCCCAACCTGTAATCTTCAGACTCTTCACGATTATGTTCATTTTTTTCTGATGAGAAAAATATCTGTTGTTCCTCAGTGAGGAAGATATCATCTATGCCATCAGATCCTATCAAGTTTACATGATCTTGTTCCAACCTATTAGTCTCCCCTTCATCCACTTGTTCTACATAGTTTTGTTGGAAGAGAGTCCTAATTTATTGGTCATTGTCTCTATGCCTATCTTGATTTGGATTTCTCCTAGTGTTCTGGTTCTGGTTTTGAGGCTGGTTACTATTCTAAGGATTTGTTTGGACAGCCAACCTCTCCATCATTTTTTCTAACCTTTCCATGTTCTTAGCTAGATGATCTAATTTGGAGTCAGATGTAGAAGGTGCAGTGTCTTCCCTATATGTCACTTTCTTTTCAGACCTTATCCTAGCTCTCTTCTCGATCAGATTTTATTCCACACTAAGAGCTCCCTTTTGCATATCCTCTAAAGTTAAGGGATCCATTTCTCTTAGCTGATAGGTCATTTCAGGATCAAATTCTTCAGGGAATTTGGCTAAAGCTGAGGCTTGTGGAAGTTTCAAATCTGGGGGTAATGCATTATAAACACTATTGAACCTAGTGTAATAACTTTGAACACTCTCCCCAACGTTTCTCTTGAGGTTGTTGTAATCTGACAGTATTTGGAGAGGGTTCTTCCTCATTTCCCATTTGTTTATGAATGTTTGATGTAAATAAGGGATATCATTTATACTATTAGGAGTTAGGCCTTTAAACCATTTCTTGGCTTCTCCTCCTAAACTTTGGGCGAATATTCTCATATTAATGGTCTCATCCTCTATTTCAATACAATCAAATACATCATTCAACTTGTCTACATGTTGTTCAGCAGTAGTGGATTCATTTCCTATGAAATGGGGAATTTTGGACTGATAATTATTGGGTAAAGGAACCAGAGGTTGTGGTAACACTAGTGGAGCATACCACACTACCATGATGGGAAATAATGGGGGGTTCAAGGGAGGTGGATTTACCAGAGGGAAAGTGGGCTGAGATGGAGTGTTTTGAACAGTGTATTTGTGTACAGGAGTGGAAGAAACACTTGGGCCAGCAAACTGTTGATGAGCAGATTTTTTATTGAAGGAGCTGAGGTGAAGCAGAAGCTGGGAGTCAGGTGGAGTAGAAGGTGAGGCTTCTCTGCTACTGCTCTGTTGCAAATTTGTGCTTTCAAAGTTAGCTCAGTTTAAATCACTTTGAGACTTATTTCTAAATAGGTTCCCTGTATGAGGTAAGTCAAAGTAAGGGTTTTTCAAGACTGTGAGGTTTTCAGGGAAAAAACTTGTTCTTGGGATGGTCCTATCAGTAATTTATTGTCCAGATCTAGAAGTCTGCCACAAAATATTCTCTGGATTTTCAATTATGGTGGGAGGATTAGGATCTGGATGGGATCTAGTATTGACCCTATGTGAAGCCAGATTTCAGCTTCAAAACTTGGAGAGGATTCAAAATTAAAAATCTTTCAAAGGCTCTCCTCTCACAATGTTTTTCATAACCTGAGAATAGGATTTCAGATTCCCTCAAGGTTGGTCAACCTAAATAAATCAGGAGTAGTAGTGGAATAACAGGCCTACTAGGGCTAGTGGAGTCGCCAGGTGGAAAATTTAGTTTTTTGAAGGTAAAATGTTTATGGTCCACCACCAATGCTTATTATGAAACAAATCTAAATGTTTTTGGGGTTTTGGAGTTTTTGTAGTTCTATGGTTGTGAGAGTGTCCTATACATGTTTCAACACTTAGCTAAGGTGGTGAAACAAACAGATTCTACCCTATGGCTTACTAGCTAACTTCTTCAAGGATTGAGAAGGGTATCTTAGAATCCTAAGGGTTACTTAGATTGCCACTGAATCAGACAGGTCCTATCATGATCATTGTTATGCTGGTAGTGCTTGAAGAAGGCTAATTTCACTTAAATGAATACTAATTGTTTTGTTTAGGGACTTTTACTCAGAAAGGTCCCACCGTGATTACCAAAATGTTGGGGTCCTGTGATTTGGCTGATTTGCAAATCAAATGACAAGGCAAAATATAAACCAAACTTTAGAGCTCTAGGATCTAGCCCTCCTAGTCTCAAAGAGGGATATCTCAATATATTTGTAAGGATATAACTTGATGCTTTTAAGAGGTTCGTTTTAGGCTAGTTATGAAGTGCAGATTTGTTTGTCTATGTTTGGTTGGTACATAAATGATCTAGGAAGCATATATAGAGTGTGAAAATCTACAAGTCATTGGGAAATGGAGTCGTGTGGAATTCTATAAAGTTCTGATTGATGAATTTGGGAAACCAAAGGGAAAATCTAACTTAGTCAAAGGATCCGTGGAATCATATAGGTGGTATGAGATGAACATCAAGGATTTGGAAGGAAAAGTAGAGTTTTTAAGGGCTGTTAAGACTCCTCAATCATGTATACCTTTCAATGAAGCGGCTTGAAACACTATCTAAACATAAAGGAATATCAATATCCAGGGCTATCCATGAATTCTACCAACATGATTTATGCAGACAACATAAACAAGATAGACTTTCAAGTAAGACAAAGAAGTAGAGGAACACTCTGTTTCTTCTAATTGTTTCACTTAAAGGAATTAGAAAACATATAAGAAACACAACTAACTACATCCATAAAAGGGGGAACACCCAGGCATAGAAGACTACAATTATGAAGATCTTCAAATATGACTATCTTAGCAAGAAAACAGAGGGTGAGATGAGAACAAATCCTCTCTATCAGGCTGCAGACAATAAAGTTTGAAGGATGTTTTCAGAAATAGCTTTCAAGAGGCAATAAGCAGACAGGACAAACCATAATTCTACCTTGATACCAACTATTTAACTATTCTGAGGTAAAAAATCTTAAGAGTTTCAAAGAAGTCAAACTACTAAACAAACCTTCAGTAGATGAAAACATATAGGCAGTGAAGAGCAAACAAGCATAAGGTTCTTCTAGGAGACATTTCTTAGCCTAAGCTTTTTACTCTACTGCAAGCACAAAATAATGGAACAAAGTGGGAAAAAAAAACAAGAAGTAACATTAACGAATAGAGAGTACTTCACCAAAACCAGGCTCAGGGATCCAATGGTCCAACCTCCTTCATCAACAGAAAAGAAAAGACATCCACACTTCTTCAAAACATCAATTCTTCTTCAAAACAGTAGTCTATGTATTACTTTAGAATTCATCAAGTGGCAACCTTTTACAATGAGAGTTCGAATAGGATTTATAGATGAATGGGAAGAAGTGGTGACAGAGATGGTCTTAATGGTCAATCAAAATAGAGGAGAAAAGGATTCGAATGCCCATTCTGTGTCATAAATGTTACATTAATTTCTTGCCCACTCTGCTTAATAAACCTTGCATTAACTGATGGTACCGACTTAGTATTTTTCCTGTCTTTGGTGCATATCTGGTAGGTAGGAATATAACTCAGAAGAGTGTTCTTTGTAGATAACTGTGGTTGAAGTACATTGTCCAACTTCTGGAACATGTAACTGTCCCCTTTTAGGTTTTGTAGCCCCACGCCTGCATAATAACTATTATGACAGTTTTAATGAGGCTTTGTCATAGGAATGGCTATCAAAGTGTCTTTGAAAAGTAAAACAGACTGCAGGTGTCCCTTTGGTGGAATAATAGCTTCGGTGTTGTGGCTTTGACTTCTTTTCTGCTGATTTGTCTTGTTTTAACCGCTTTTAAACACTAATATTTTTCTTTTAAACGTGTTGTTAAGGTTGTATTACGCCTTCATCGAACCATCTTCTGTCTTCAAACTGTGTTTTTCCTTTAAAACTGTGAGTTTAAGTGTTTATTCTTCAACTTTGTGCTTAACCTCTTTGTCTTTATCTTTCTGATCTCCTTTTCAGTGTACCAGTAGTTTCAGCGCACTGGAGGGTTTTATTTTTAATAAATGTCCATCAAAAATTTGATTAAAGTTTGGATTTAGACCCCTCAACCCCTTTAAACACTGACTCTTTGGCTGTGGGAAACCTGTGGACAAATCCACCATTAAACTTGCACATGAAGACAAACAAGTTAAGAAATCCCGCGTTTCTTGGTTTAACTGCAAGAGAGGGCTCGAGCGTGGGAGGAGGAGCGGCGCAGAGGAGGCAAATGCAGTGAGGTGAGCTTCCATGGAGGACACTAGGCAGAGAAGGTTTAAACAATATTTATGGCGCAAAAATAAAAAGGTGGATTTGGAAAACCGACAGTGGTTTTCGTGTGAAGTTTGGGCAGTAAGTGCTATTGCCCCAGGGGAACGCGATACGGTCCAATGACTGACACGTATGCCTCTGAAAACCACCCATTTCGTATTCTAAATGGTCGATCAGATTTATTTGTGAAATGAACGTGAAAAAGTTTTAAGACCATCTGATCTTGGGGGGGGGGCAGATCTACAGCTGCAAGCGAGCGTGAAAAATACACAAGGAGTGCGGGAAAACATATGGTGGGGACAGGGTGACGTAAGCCACCTTGTCGCATAGCGAAAAGGCTCGAGGTCGGGAAAAATTTGGGTTTTAGTATTAAAATGTAATGACCTACATATGAGAAAATACATAGGAAAAAGGTGGAAATTAGAATAAACAGGGGTGCTTAGTGGTGGGACTGGGATATGACGTCATCATGGAGGGACAAGGTGTACGGAAGAGAAATTCTAGGGTGTGCCTCCGTAGTGGATCTCAGTCATAGATCTGAGGTTCGCCATGGTAAAAGGGGTCAACTGTGGGAGCACCAGGAAGTGGGACCATCGTGGTTGGCTGCCCCGACAAGGATCTAGACCGTTGGATTAGGGAGAGAATGGGTGGAGGAGATTGAATCAACATATCGGTGATTTGATAAGGAGAGGGTTCAGGGACAAGGATTTTTGGATCTGTGATAGCTGATGGGGCTAAAAATAGAAGCTGGGACATGGTCTTGTGGAAGGGTAAGGGGACCAGGGGCCAGGAAAAGGGGCTAAGCGCATCGGCGGGGAAAGAAGGAGTGATGCGATAAAATGTGGTACAGCCGATGTGATGGGAAATGATAGCGCCGATGCGATATAAAATGTTGCGATGCGATAGAAAATTCCCGATGTGATGAGTGCATTGGCATATCAAAAATCAGCAGAAGGAATAGGTAAAGGCATGAGGAACCTAAAAACACCAATATGCGATTGCGATGGGGGCTTAAGTCCTTAGCACTTGGTTTCGGGCCTCGGTTTTATGGCGGAAAAGGAAGGGGGCTTAAGCCAAGGGTGCTTAAAGCCTAAAAGGAGCGGAATTCTTTTTCAAAGGTTTTTTATGGGTTTTGAGTGTTCTAGGTGAAGTCAAGAGGATTATTAAAACCAAATAAAGAAGGGTTAATTGGTTTTAAAGGTTTTTTTAACGAAAATGGAGGTAAATGAGGGAGGAAAGGGGGACCTTTTTAGAAGGAATGAAGGATAAGAAAAGGGGGAAAATAAGTGATATTGAGGCAATTGTGAAGATGAGATGGGGGAAAAATGATGGAAAAGGGGCCTTAGAAAACAATTTTTTCTTAATGGTAATAGTAGGGTTACTTGGTGGATTTTTGAAGGGAACAGCAGTAAGGAACAACAGTGAAGATTGTCTATTTTCAGAAAACACCATAAGGCTTCAAGAATGAGTAATTTTCTATGAAAAATAATCTCTTGAAGGCTCAAGACCTGTTTTAGCCATCATTTCCTATAACAAAATTTACTGATGGCTAAAATATTCTTTCAAAATTTCAAGATTCAATTTTTGATTGGATTTAAGCATCCATTTTAGTTGATTTATCTCCATGAAAAACTATTATTCTTAAGTCAGGTTTGGAGAGTGTATCTCTCATAGAATCATGGAACTATGAAGTTGATTGTTCTAAAGTTTATATTTGGCCAAAGGAGTCATACCTGTCACATTATTTTTAGAAAAATAAACTTCTAATCCTTCTTGTGAATATTCATATGTTAATCCTTATCTTGATTGCACCTAAAATTGTCTTGAGTATTAGTGAATGCATGGATTATTTGACAAATAAAATTCTTCTTCACTTATTTTAACCTCATTGGTTTCATGCATTTTTTGAACTCACATTCCTTTTTACTTCTTTTGATGATTGTGCTACTAGTAAAGTGTATAAGAAGTTACTAGAAATTTTTTTGTTACACTTATGATGCGAGGAATATGATTATATAATGCAAAGCATTTGCGAATCCATTCAAAATGATTTATCTTTGGTAGTTACAAACTAGGAATCTGATGATTTAATCAACCCATATGATCATGATTTTGTCTCTAATGACTATCATTCAACTTACTATTTTCCCTTCAGCACATCTAATGAAAATTTTTTTACACCCTTTGATTTTATTGTTTAGCATCTCATTATCTGGGTATTTGGAAATAAATTGAGGTACTTCCGCACTCACTGATGGTTATGTCAAATCCTCACTATCTTCACATGCCTAATGACTATGATCAAATATATTTCCCTTGCAATATTCTCATCGTAATCCTGTGGCTCCAATTCAAAATTCATCTTTTCAAAGATTTCAAGATTTTCAAGAGGGTTGTAATGAATTTTACAATCCAATCACTAAATGGTTGGACCAATACTACTTGGAAAGCTTCCTCACAAATAATAAGTTTCGATATTTTTGTATAGTTTCCAAGGTGTTCAGTGTGGTTGAAGACAAATTTGCAAGAATCTTCCGAGGTTTGTTGAATGATGCTTCCCATAGAAAAGGTAAGAATGTGAACTAGTTAAAAGTAGTGATTACGGAACAATTTTCTATTGATAGGAAATACCTTTAATTTTCTGTGCAAGTCATTCAAGCTATTATATTTTCAGTTGCACACTATTTTATATAATTTTTAACTAGTATCTTTTTCAATGAAACTCGAGAGCAGCCACGATGGTTTCATTGGAGATTTCATTACACTTGACCCTGACCTTCTAGTTTCTTAGGTCAGGGGTGGGTTTAACTGAATGTTAGTTTTCCCTCTCTTGCACTCATCCTACACTTGTTCATTTCAGTATCTCTTGTATTTTATTACTTTTTCCTTGTATTATTCTTTGGTTTAGCCTCTTTTTGCTTGTTCTTTTATTTTATTTTTTTGGTTTGCCTCTTTCCGTGTTTGTTCAATGAAACTTTGCATGAATATTCTCCATTGGCTCAAAAGATAATATGGAAAAACTTGAAAAGGGAACTCGTGATCACGAAAAATTCTGGGCTAATTTGTTTCCTCTTCTCTATCTTGGGTTTACATGTCATTCAAGTTAATGATGTATGAACGGAAAATAGGATTTAATCAAGATAGAAAGTCTTTGGTAAAACTGCAAAGCTCGTATCTTTATTGGGACCTTCATTATTGACTCAATATTTCATTGAGTGGTGCTTCAACCTATTGAATGAACCAAGTAGATAAGTGGAAGGAGAAAAAAATTGAAAGGAGCATAAATTTCGGTTATCCTTCAAATCCCTTTAACAAGGAATAACCTCTTCTTCTCTCAATAAGTTAGGATCCCTCTTCCACCCAGGTAAACAAATAAGTGCCTATTGTAAATGAAATGAATAAAGGGTGAAATAAGAGAAATGATTCCTATGCAAAGAGGTGAATCAAGAAACTTCTTTGGGGTACTATCTAGTCCTGCTGGCACTGAAGCAATGCGTTTGTTCTCTTGAGGTGACTTTGCCGTGGTATTGTTCAGGCTTGCTGGAAGTGGAGAAACACAAGGGAATATGCTTAAAATATCAATATAATTACTATCCTTCTCCCCTATTGAAGTATTTGTTCCATGAATAGTCTTATATTTATGTTTTTTAAGTTGACTAAAGGATAGACAAGAGTATATATTGATGCAGGAGAATCTAATGCTCCTTAATCAAAGAAGAATCCGAAGCAGAGAATGAGAGGACATGGACCATCGAGCTGAATAAGGGGAAAATTTCTGTTAAAAGAGAGCTTAAATGATGGATTTAATTAAATATTAATTTTCCATGTATTCATATATAGCGAGCTATAAGGGTTGTTGAGATATTTGTGAGAGGATTGATCGGATCCTTTCAGTGATCCGATCTAACATCTCTATTATATGTGAACCTGCGTGTTCAATTGTTAATATAGAGAGGTAATGGACAGATTGTGTAATCAGTGCTTAGACTGATGTAGTCGGGAAAGAACCTGTGTTAAGGCTGAAATGCCTTAGTATGTAATCGTTCTATATATAGTGTTAAAACTGTGTGTTCGGTTTTGATCTATGCGAGTGTGTGTATTAAGTTTTTCAAGCTCTGTTATGTATCTACGCATGAATGGTTTAAATCCAGTGTTAAAGTGTGTTGATCGTCCATCGACCACTGTAGGGTCGATGGCGATCCAAATATAAATTGTGCGTGGAGTGTGAACCCAAATATGGCAGATAACTATGTTTTAAAGAGCAAATGCATCAGAATGGTGAGATCAAGTTAAAGGAAGGATGGCGATCTAAATATTCGTTTAAACGTTATAAAGTCTGCATTAGAATTAAACATCGATCGGATCGGACATTTGTGAAAAGTCCAAAAGCGTGAGCGCACATTGAACTGGCGATGTCGATTTCCGATTGATCGGATCAGAGTTGCAGCACTATGGAACATTGGCATTCAAAGTATGCGATTGTTGATCGCCGAGTGATAATCACATCTGAGAAGAAAACCATTCTATGTTGCAACACATTACAATGGGAGCGGACGCGAAGTTTATAAACTGGGTTTAAATTAGATCGGAACTGTGGATTGATATCACATCGGTTTGTTGAAACTGCAGATTGTTAGAGATTGCCGATTTCTGAAATGTGTGAACCGTCAGATCAACCAGATCTGGGGTACAGTCATATGTATAGAATCTATGTTTTTAAAAGGCGTTCAATAGCTGTGTTTTTAAATGGCGATAAAGGGATCACCGATATTTATAGAGTTGGTTGTATGTGTTTTGAGATCCGTATATGTGGATTGGAGCGGAATGCATCACTTGTGGCAGCGGGGTTTTATACTTATATTGCATGCTTGAGATGGTGATTAAGGGAATGGCCGATTTTATAAAGATCCACGTTGAACAGTTAAAATTTTTTAAAAGTATTAAAACGCTTCCGATTTGGCTTAGTGGGCCATAACCCACAGGCCCAGGATCGAAATCTTTACATGAAAAGGGATTTTGGGCTTACCCCAAGATTTCTTTTCATCATATATTTAACTGAGATTAGTGGCAAAGTCGGGGTAGTCTATATGGAAAACCGATACTTCGTGAAGTACTGAGACCTTGCACTTGAGGATTAAACATGAATAGATAACATGGAGTTCTAATAGTGTGACTCCAAGTCTTGTCGCCATGACAAACACCATAAAACGTTTTTCCTAAATTGAATTTGGGAGCCTACTGTGGATCTTGTGATCGATCATTCCATGGTCACTTTTGATCGGTCAAAGTCACTTGCTAACACATGATTACTTTGTAACAAGTTCATTATCACATTATTTTATTAAATATTTAACAAGAATAGCTCAATAAATCAAGGTATTTTTTTTTCAATGTTCAACCCATGTTGATAGTTTGTGTGCACTATTATTGGTAGTTCCTCACTTTTGGTTGTGTGTACTTCTAATTTGGTGAGTTATTTTAACTATCACTTTCACTCTTTTGACTGAAATTTTTTCTTTATTTCACTTTAATTAGCTTCATTTTCAAGTTATATTTTCTATGGCATGTTTTGGTCTTACTGTCAATCGAATACCGCAAGTGTCTCCCCCCCTTTTCTATTAATATAGTAAATGTCATCTTTTGGCATATTAAGTGTCACACAATCTACATAATGTTGTTTTAGTGGTTTCAAGAGGTTATAATTGTGTATATTATTTTCTCTTGCCATGTAAACATTCATCGCACTCATTTCCAAACTTTTAAGCATTTCCACGAAAGTATCGTCATCGTCGTCGCAAAGTATATATTTAGTGTTAAACTTATTGTAAGTTGTCGTGAAGGCTTCCGCAACTAATTTAACTATGTGTTCGTGTATTATATATGATATATTTTTTATCAACAGTTATTCTAAGTTTGTGATCACAATGAAGTCTTATGACTGTTCACATCAGCTTCACTCATCCCACACTTAGCAAAATTTCAGAAAATTTCCTAGCAACTTAGCCTCATTAGGCCTTCCTGGACTACACATTTTGACATACCAGCCATTAGGTTAGATCCTTGCCGTTTATAAACTACATAATGAGCAGTTATTGCCTTCCAAGATTGTGCGTTTCGTAGTTTTAGTGCTCAAGCCTGAGCCTTGAACTCCAAAATTTTGCAATTAAACCCTCCATCTTGGCCCCAACTGTGCATTTTGCAGTCTCTGAGATCAAGCTCAATCCATGAGCTCTTGAACCTCATAGCTGCATAATACCCAGGTTTTCTATGCCTTCTAGAACTGCACGATTGACTAAAAGAGTGCAAAACCATGTAGCTTGGCTCACTGAGCCTCGAAACTACACAATTTTCTTTCCTAGTCGAGCCTAAACTACATAATTGTGTAATCACCTGAACTCCTCTACCTTATAAAATTGCACATTGGTAAAAATCAATTATCAAACTGTTAACCTCGCTCCCTTAGCTCTCTAATCACACAATATTGCAACGTATTCCAAGCTTCAACTGTGCTCGCTTACTCTCAAGGCTCAAGCTTAATCCTTCACTTCCCGTGTTGCGTAATTGCGTAGTGGCTGAGCTTCTCCCTCAGCCTACCACCCAGTTCTAGCTCAGTCAATGGATCACCATGCAACATCTTAGATGAGGGGTTTATCATATTGAGGTCATATTTTCATAAGCGAATTTCATACGTAAGTACTCTATCATGTTATGTCAAGATGATGAATAAGGATATGGAGAAGGAGGACATGTTAGAAGACACCTAAGGAGCTGAGTGGATAAGTTGATCATCAAGAATGAATAAAAAATAACATTGGAAATAACATAAAATTGAATATGAAGACCACATTAAGGAATCATAATATTCAATTCATAAGGAGGCGGAAGAAGAAGAAAAAAACATATCTTTCATTGAACTTAGAAAGAAAGAAGCAACAAGAATGACAACTTCACACTGCCACACCGTCATGCCGTCCATGCCATTAGTGTCATGTCATGTCCTTTCACAAGTCATCATGTGCCAAATCATTTATGGATTATGTAAATTTGATGCTGGAAAATGTAATGTAAATTTCAAGTCCCAGAGTAATCCATGTAATCTGAAAAGTCATGTGGGAGTCAGAAGGTTAGAGAAAATTTAAACAATTAAGACAGTAGTCCAAGAATAATATGAGAGGTGAATGATCACCCCATTTGATATATGTACACCATCATTGTACATTAAAAGTACTTTTCACCTTGAATCCTCCTACCATACATTAGAGGGGAAGATATATTTTTCGGAGGAGCAAGTGACTGCACTAATGCTACACTATTGGGGTTAGTGGTGTTTGATGTCTTGATGGATTGTGAAAATTTTACTTAATTTAGAAGATCATTGAGATGACACACTTTCGTGCATATTTTTTGAATATTGTAAGGTTGTTCTTTGAATTTTTGTGATGTATGTTTTTTTCATCTATCATGTTAAAATTGAACTATTTTTGGTGGCTATGGTACTTATCTTGTTGAAGGTGTGTCTTTTTTTCTTTAACAAGTGTTGCTTCCTTGTGAACTACTTCACTGGTTGATCAATGATTCATTCTTATGTATGTGCTTCTGTGCATTTTTTATATTAGTGTTACTACTTGGCTTTAAATGGCCATCTTTTCTCTCCCATGTCGATAGAAGGACCTTAATACTTTCTGCAGCTGAACATCTCACAAGGCATACTCACCTGTTGACCCAAATATGCTTGTGCATTAATATCTTGATTTGAACTTTGTATTCAAGCAAAATCCATCAGGATACGTGGCAGCAAGGCCGATATTCTAGATGGGGATCGTACTCCAAATGGTGTGACGTCTAATTAGGACTTCACATCGAGGAGACCCGTTTGGTTGATGGTTTTCCAGCACCATCAATAGGTGGAAACCCAATGTGGCAGAATAACATTGATATCTTCAATTTTCATTTTTCTTTATTATAATTAAAGTATTATTACATTTTGTACTGCAAAATATTCTTGCCAAGATGCATGTTCCTACCTGCAAGAGGCTACAACCTCCACTAAATTTCCATATCCTAATCGAAGGAACCTACTACTCCCTAATAAGTTTACCGGCTCCTACTAGAGGGAAGCTCCTACTCCTGAATTGCAGGTTACAACCCTCAACACCTTCGTGGATCACATTTGAAAATCCACCTATCAATTAACAGTCAAGAACATGTAGGCCACCACCCACTCTAAGAAAATACCAAGATATTGAATCATTGAAATGTTGAATAATTGAATATTAAGTCATAATCATTAACTCATTGAATCATTGAATAGAAAAATACCAATTATTGAATCAAACAAATATACCAACCACTAATATACTAAGAAAACCCATCTAAACAATATTGTCAATACCAAGACATCCTAGTCATAGCTCTATCAAGCCATTTCAATCCAAATCTTGTCGTGTACGATGTGAAACCCTAACTATCATATACCACATGAAAAATTCATCATATCCACTTTCAAAAGAATCCTACCACAATCCATGTTACATGTCAACCCAAGCGAATACTTATCAAGCAAATTTTGTCATTATCAAACTATAGAACAAACCAATATCCTTCCTTAGACCATCAAAATACTTTGTTAATCATCATTTCCAAAACCAAACGAAGTCACTTCTCCATCATATCTCATCTAAAAAATACTAATTCACAACCTCTCAAGAAAATATACAAAAATTTGCACCAAGCCATTATCACTGTCAATTAGCAAGTTCATTAAATTCCTCTTATGTGAGACAAGAACAAGCAGCAACATAACACTTCTTTCATTATGGCTCATCAAATTCATAACCCAAAGGATGAATGTCAACATAACTAGATATATCATACTCAGCCATTATCAACCCTTCTTCGCATACACAAATCATGAACCATTGCTAATGCAAACACATATTTGAATATGGAACACATAATGTAACATCACTTGATACTAACATTTGCAACCAAAAAAGTCTCCCATATAGACATTTAATCATATGTGAGTCCAAAAAAAGAGGTCAATACATTCATAGTACAGACTAAGACATTGTCATGAAATCAAAATAATCTTTGCATACTATCATATATTATTTCATACTCATCCAAGAGATGTTTTTTTCATTAGGATCTTAAACCAATCAATATAATCTCTCTATCTATTCTATGTGCACACAAGAATATCAAACACTAACTGCAAGAACCTTTCTAACTATTCAACCATTCAGGTGACATAAAAACAATCTCATTGTTGAAGTTAAGAACATCTCTACAAGACACAACAAGTTTTTTCATCATCATTAACAATTATTGCATAAAATCACAAAGGATCAATCATTTACAAGTTCCAATATATGAATAAAACATCATCTTTAGACAAGCCAGACATTGATATGTTCTCAAATAATTATATGCATAATAAGGCCTTTGCACTCACTATTAGGATTAATAGCATATTTATTTATACACACCCTTTTCACTCATTTACAGTAAGTATTAAAAACACATGTTAGGGAATCTAGGATCCATAAAAATATCCATATAATTATATCTATGAAATAATATAAAGACTAAATATAAGCATGAAATATCCATAGTATGAGTATTCACACCATTTGTCACATTATTATATCTCTGGAATATGCAAATACAAATCATAATCCATGTTTTATTTTATTCTATATTTCTATTTCCAAATCCATTTGAGTTGTAATTAAAACAATAATAATTTAAGAACATCTACCACGGTATCCTTTAGCATAATCTCTACACCTCTTTATCTTTGAAACAAAAATGTTATACTACTAGAAGGACCCCCATCGTACTGTCAAATCAACATTAGGAATTCAATACATCAGATCACAAAACACCATCATGTATCACACATTATATAAACAAGTTATTGATCATCCATTCACATAATTAATCTTGCACTGGCACATCAATCAACATCCCAAGAAAACGTTCATGTTGACATCAAGGGAAACACATTAGTGATAATGCCAAAAATCTCCCCCTTTGGACTTGATGGAAGCCTCTTACAAAATATGAAGTTCTCTCTCTTCCTTCTACATCAAGGTGCAAGGGAAGATCTAGGATGAAAGAAGTACTCCTGCATACATGTGCAACATTATTAGTCTGATTTTTTAATGTGAAATAAAGAGCTCAACTGATCATTCTCCCTATGCACATATATTGGACCCTCTAGTGGTATGAAGTAAGAGAAAATGGCTTGTTGTAGAAAGTTCATGGTTTTTACTTCAACATAATTTAGACATTCAATGACTGTGATTGGATATATATGTACGATCGATAGATGGAATCCATTGATTACTATTCAATACAACAATGTAGTGGGTCTTTGAAGCATCATTAAAAGCTAACCAACAAAATTACATAGTGATAATACATGAAAGTACCTGAGATATTTATAACCATGTGGTATAGTATCAATATGTCAACATGCCAAATAACAGAGATAACATCAACCAAATTAGTAGTCACCATTAAGAAATGCAAAAAAATTGATCAACGTAAATAATGAACTCATTATAAATCAACATCAACCATGACATAGTGAAAAAAACATTTATATTCCAATAGTGAGCAATGTATCAAAGAAATAGTATAAGAAGACTAATATAGTAACAAATATAACGAAATCATCATGTACCAATATCATATAGGTAGTTCCCATATTAAATCATAATGCCAACATGAATCATTTTGAAGCATAGGAGATTCTCTTGTTGAACTTGTGCCAATTGTTAATCCTAAAATGCATCATATATTAGTACACAAAATCAATAGTCTAAAATAAACCAATGTGAGAACCATGATGCCAAAAATGAGTAGCTCCCCCTCAACATGTGATATCTTATCATGTACATCAAAGATGAAAATTCAGTACCAAAAGAACAACATATGAAATCATCATTAATGCAAGGCTCCCACTGCGATCATTCACCATAGATCCTATGGATGTGATTGATCCATAAGAAATTCTATACTCCTTTCAAGAATAACATCAAATATAACAAACTATAGTCGAGACTATTTTTCTTTACTCAAAATGCAAAGAAGAGGAGTTAGTCCTCTTATTTATGCCTGGATTCTTCTTTAGTACATATAATTTATCTTCATTTCAGAATAATTATTCTATAAATTCTCCAATGTCTTCTTATATAATCATGCATAAAGTTAATTTAAATACAATTGCATTCCCTTTTTCAGCTATTTTTCCTATACTTAAAATATTTTGTTTTAGTTGCTAAACTCATAATGTGTTAGTTGCATCTCTATTCTTAATATCAGGATCAACATTACCCATTCCTAGAACCTTTGCACGCGTGTTTTTTCCAAAAATAACCTTACCATTTTTTTTCTTGAGAGAGATAAATTTCCTATTATTTATATAAATGTGATGAGATCATCTGCCATCTATGTATAATTGATTTTCTTCTCCAAATGAACGCCGATAAAGGCCACAACTTACTTTTCCCTCCTTCTTCTCCTCAAGATGAGTAGAACTGATGGATCCATCTTTTTTAGGTATTTTTTTAACAAAAATTTATTTTGGTTGCTCACTTTGGATGGATTCTACTTCTTATTAGAATGAGTTGATTGTTTATTTCTTGCATTATCTTTTTACATGTATAACACCTTACATGACCAAAGAAGGGAGCAAGAGAATAATATTATTTTTGCTTCATATTTATCTTATTTCAATAAATAGCTTTCTAACCAAACATATTCCATGTAAAATAATATCCTTGAAACAAAATTTTTTACCTGGGAACCGATGATATTATTGTAGAGAGAAAATTTTTCTAATGTTTAAACAATATGCTTATGCAATTATCTTCAAAGTGGAAATAGTTATGATAGATAAAGAATTCAATATCATTTTTCAAAGGTGAGAATTGATAATGGTTTCTATTATTTGGAGGAAATTATTTCCTTTGAAAATTCACTTTCCTTTGTTGTTGGCGTGGTTTACTTCTTAATTATTTACCAGTATTTTCAAATATTTTTTTGTTAACTTCAGAATAATCTTGAGAGCTAGATTCTCCTTTAGTAGTTTCATGAAATCCAAGACATGATTTGATGGAGGTGATATTTGATTGTTAAGAAGATTTTCCAATATCTTGGGACTATCATGGAATTTCAAATGCTTTTTTTTCTATTAATTTACCTTTTATAATTCTTACGTAAACCTCGATATTTTTCCACTGATCAATTTTTTTGCATATAATGTTTTTTAATTATTTCTTCAATATTTTTTCCTTATTCTAATTGAATTTTTAATTTTATTATCTCTTCCTCAAGCCCATTCTCTTGATGTTCAAATACTTGGATTATATCCTCATATTATTTGTTTGAAGTTTCAAGATCTAATTTGAGGTAGATGATCTCTGCTTCAATTCCTTCACAATGTTGTTTCCTTTCATTAAGTTCTTCTAATTTATGGCCCCTATTTTTACATTCCTGCAACTTATTCTCAAGACTAATAATCTTTTTGAAAGTATATGAGTGATTTCTTCTAAGTTTTAGTACTTCTTCTAGCATGTCTTCTTCTCAATTAATAACTCCAATTGATGAGAAATATTCCTTTACTTGTTTATTTTCTCCTTCATGGATGGAATCTAGACTATCCCATACCTATTCTATTAGAGAATTAGAAAGGAAAAAATGTTTTTTGATGTTCATACTTACTTGTGATATCCTTATGTTATTATTTTATTTTTGTTTCATCAAGAAATTATAAAAATAAAAACATGAAGATAAAGGACATCAGATATAGGAGGTCAGTCAGGGCTAAAACCCCTATATAGGGGAAAAATCGGTCCACAAATCTTCCTTCCGTAATTCCAAATGGGATGGACCAAGACACAGGACCCAAATACCTTCCTCCTCCACCAAGTCATTCTTTCATAACATGGAAAAACATTCAATAGTCTCCTCTTTTTTAGCAGCTTAACCGAAACAACAACCCAGAAATTTCAACCCCAGCTACTGCAGCTTCTGCAGAATTTTCTCCTCCTAGCTACTGTAGATTTTCAGCCCTAGGAGAAAGAATTCCAACTTCTTATTATTATAAGATACCTCCTTCTCCTTTGGTATCCTTTTCCTCTTATTTCTTTTAATTTCTCACCTTTTCAGCTTCCTACAACTGTAAATAGAACTTGTTGGGATTCTGCTATGAGTGAAGTCAATTTTTTGACTTTATATAGTTATTATGCTACTGAGTTTAGGCCAAATTGTCTAGTTTGAGGACGATTGGTGGAGGAGGCCTAAAATACCTAATTAACATGAAAATAAATTTCTTCTTTGACAAATAAATCCCAAGAAGGGTCATTTTACATTATGACATGCACAAGTACACTTGACATAAACCCTAGAAGGCTACAATGGAGGATTTTCCCTAAAAATAATTGACCCAAACATGAAACCCATGATTTTTAATAGAGATTCCATACATGTAGAGATAGCTTTGTAATAGTGTGGAATAACCTGTTGAGGAGTTTTTACATAGTCCGACTTCTCAAACTACTGAAATGAGTCCATCTTCAGGGGAACAACATCTTTCTTGAGAAGATTGATGTGATTTGAAAGAGCTAAGATCATAGTATATAAATATAAGTGAGGGTGAAATAGGATAGATTAGTCGGTTGGAATGATAGTTAATTTTTTGATCTTAAATTACAATTTTTTTAATTTTTTTAATAAATTAATTTATTAATTAATTGTCAAATCAATCCTCAAATTATTTTAATGAATCATTTTGATAAATTAAAAATATTTGAATTTTATAAATTATTTTATTAACTTTTTTTATTACTTGTTAAAATTATTATAAATTTATATCAAGATAATGTCAACTTTAATTACAATCAAAGATTTATTTTTCTTTTTAAATTAATTTAAGTTGTTTTAATAAATTTCTTAATTAATTAATAATATATTTTAATGAAGAAACCCATTCTTTAATAATAATTTTTTTTTCTTTTGATAAATATATTACATCATGACTCAAGTACAATTATGAAGACCGACACTAGTTACATTCTTCAACACTCTCTCTTAAATATGGTGTTATTCTTAATTACGTATATATAAAGGTACATGAAACATCTCCCAAATGAACTACGAAGAGTTCTAGCACACTCATTGCCTCGGACTAGATACCTGACTAGGGTTAACTATATGGGTGGGACTAAGATGGACTCAAGCTTTCAACCAGTCTAGGTAACATCAGGCTTACGTGCTAACCATCAACCCAGGGATCTAGGTGTGTATCCAAGGTTAGAGTTCCATGACCAATGCCACCCACCCTCTTCGGGATTTAGACATCAACACATAGGTTAACCATATGACCTCTTAAGCATCCTCCATTAAACACTTATACTCTCTTAAACTAGATATATCCATTTTTCCAGGCATGGTTCCAGAGGGTTCAACCCTTTTATGGAGATATTTACCTATACAAACACAAACCATAATTACTAATAAAATTTAAAGTAAGCAAAAACCTTCAGGGTTCTCACTCATTCAGATGTTGTTTGTATCATCAAGCTATATACATTTTTTGTCAAACACTTTCTTCTTCTACTTTTAGTAGCACCAACTATATCCTCACTACTTTTTCAATTCATATATAGTTATTTTTCTTAATTCAAATTAATCACTGCTATAATGTACCCTTCCTCTCTCAACTAGGGTGATATACCCTTCTTTACATCCCCGCTCCCTCTGAACATAGGAATATCAATTATTTTCTTCTTCTATAACATCAATTAACCTTTTATGGCTTCATTGTTTCTTATCAAAGTCAAGTGATTATAATGGAAGAACTAAAACATTATAAATTTATATATCTAATACCTAAGCTAATTTAGGTTCATAATCAAGAAGAGACACCTACTTCAACTTTCTGTTACGATTATTGTCAAAAAACCTAGATCATATTATTAATAATTCAAGAAACTCAGTCAAGATAATAGACTCTTACTCTTACAAACCCTAGATTCTACTTGCGTGTCATAAAGCATTTAGATATTATCAATTTAATCAAATAAAAATTCTACTATTCATGTCAGACTTCTACAAGGGCTTGTTGCAAATCGTAGATAAAAAATGAAAGATATCATCAAGTCCTAGAATATCAATCATTACTAGAGCATTGCTAAAAACTCTATAATTCATGGACTAAAACATGAGCAACAACAACTAGGTCAACATACTCGCATATACATATATTATAATTTGTAATCATGCACTATCATATCACAACAATATCTACTAGGTAAACCCAATACACAAACATTAATAAAAGTTATATATACAACAATTTTGAAAATACTAGGGTTTCAATCAGACATATGAATAAACCTAAGATTCATCCCTAGGATATTTATATAGACATCATAGGTTTTTTCTCATAAATAATAATTTACAAAACCCTAAATGTCTAGGATTATAGTATGTTAACAATAAACCCTAAATAACTAGGGTTTCTATTATAGCAATACTAAGACTTTAAACATCAAGAAAATAATATTTCTAGAATTTATCATCAACCCTAAGTGGACTATGGTTTCATAATTAATATTTAAATGGCCTTATGTTATGGTTTATATTGAGGGTAGATTTAATCTATTTGAACTATGGTTTCATAATTAATATTGAAACACCCTTACATTATTTATAATGAGGGTAGATTTAATATAATTATTAATCACCCAAACAAGAATATTTATGATTCTAAATCCTAGATATATGGATGTTAGTAATGTAGAGAAAATATAAAAGAAAAATGATCATACCTTTTATATAAAGAGAAATTTTCAACAAATATTATAGGCTAAAACATAGCTTGAGTTGTTTCTTTAAAAACCTTGTAAGACATCAATGCTTAAAGGGATTCCTTTGTAGCATAACTTCTTTCATGATTCAAATATTTCTTTTGAAGTCTTATTCAAAACCCTTACGAATTCAATAGGGTCTTGTAACCAGGAGAAATATAAAGGAAACAGGTTATTAGCTTACAATACAAACATATTTCTATATGAGAGGGAAACCAAACTCAAAAGAGGATACAACAAATAAGATACTTATATTTTGGTAAAAGGGTAAAGAATACCTCTTACTCTAATATTTAAGGGATACCTTCAACTTATAAAAATTAAAAAGAAGAATATTTTAATAGGACATGTTAGAGCTACAAATTCTAGAAATCAAAACATGAAGGAAACTAATTTTAAGGATAAAATACTAAGAAATGTGTGAGAGAGACATGAGTTACTCTAGTATAGGTCCTTGAATTTTTATTTCTTCAGTATTGTTCTTATTATGTGGATCTTCATTGATGACATTTTCTTGATCCCTATCTCTCTTATTATTCGTTGGATCCTTAATACAACTATTTTTGTAATGACCCATCTTGTGGAAATTGTAAAATTCGACTTTAGATAGGTCCCTTTTCTTCTTTGGTCCTTTAAACATTTTGAGGGTTTCCTTCTTCTTGTGATGAGAAGAATATGAATTTGAGATGTTTTCTTCTTCATCCTCCTTCTTGTTGTTTACTAACGATATCATGGCTTCTTATTGACTACATCATTTCCACATTTGTTCAAATGTTGGAGTATCCTTCCAACTATTAATTGTTGATGTAAAGGCATTCCAAGGTTTTGGTAGTCCTAGAAGGGAAGTAATTACAAGCTCCTATTCTTGGATGAACTTCATATATTTCTTGAATTTCATCTCTGGTTATAGATATCCGTATAAAATATGATGAAATGGTAACATCATTTGTCATTTTAATAGTTCTTAGTTCATTCTTGAGGCTTTCTATTTGACCAATGTTATTGATTATGAATAACTTGGATAGAGCCTCATATATTTCTTGAGCAGAATTTATGTTGGATATGTATGGAATTAGGTTATCCTTAACTCCATCAACTATTAGGTTCATATCCATGATTTCGATTTCTTTGAAATTTTCTTTCTCGGCATCATTTGATTCATATGTAGGCTTCTTTATTTTTCCTTGAACGAGATCCAATTTTTTTTTATTTTTTCGAGAATGAAGTCTATTGTCCTTTTCCAGGCCTTGTAGTTGGACGTACCTTCTACTTTGTTTTATCCATTCATTAATTTTTTCATAGTTCCTATAGATAATAGGCTTGTCTCTTTATATGATCCTTTTTCCTTAATGAATTTCCTTTAATATACTTTCCCTTAATAGATCTTATACCTTCATTTTTCCTTCTTCTTCACCTTAGCTCTGATACCATATTAGAAAATTGAAAAAGAAGAAATATTTTCCTATGTTGATAATTACTTGTGATATTCATATGTTCTTATTTAATTTATGATGTTATTATTTTATTTTTGTTTCATCAATAAATTATCAAAATAAAGACATGAAGATCATGCACACAAAATGTAGGTGGACAGCAAGGGACCAACCTAATCAATAAATCTTCTTTCAATAATTAAAAATGAGATGGACCAAGAAACTAGACCAACAACCGTTCCTCCCCCACCAGGTAAACCTTTCAATAAGGAACAACAACCTTCAATATTGTCCTCTTGTTTAACAACTTTAGCCCACCAACGACCCAAAAATTTTAACCCCTGCTACTGTAACTACTGCTAAATTTTGGTGTCACAGCTACTACATATTTTCATCCCCTCCAACAGCTTCACAACTTCACACATGTGGGAAAAGAGAGAGAATTTCGACTTCTTATGCTTACGAGAGACCTCCTTCTCCTTTTCTATCCTTTTCCTATTATTCCTTATAATTTCACACTTTTTCGACTTCCCACAATTACAAATCTAACTTGTTGAGACTGTGCTCCAAATCATGTCGAGTTGTTGCCTTTAGATAGTGATTCTGCTACCCAATTTAAACCAAACTGTCTATTTTGAGGCCAACTTCATGAAGGAGACATGAAATACCTAATTTAAATGAAAATTAATTTCTTATTTAACAAATAAATCCCAAGAAGGGTTCTTTACATTATGACTTTGACAAGGACACTTGACATAAACCCTAGAAGCCTACAATGTAGGCTTTGACCAAAAAATAATTTACCCTAGCATGAAACCAAAGATTTAATTGGTTAATTTATGTAATAATAAAATTTCCTTTTTCTTTATTTTTATAAATATATTACATCATGAATCAAGTACAATTATTAAGGCTGACACTAGTTAGATTCTTCAACATCCTTTATGATTTCACAATGCATAGCTTTCTCTAATACTAAATAAAGTACAATATAATAGATTTCATTTAATGCATGAATATTATTTTGGATTTATTTTCCTCATGGTGGAGTTTTATTATAACCATTATAGACTAAATGCCAAACATTAGAGCTCAGAAATATTACCTTCATATTTTCTTTCTAACCCTGATAAATAGTATCATCAAGTACAAGCATACCTTTATTATCCATATTTTTTTACTTGTCTTATTCCACTACTGAATGTCCTTGATATATGAAGGTATGAAAAAAAAATCAACACATTAACAAATAAGGACACTAGGATTTTATGTGGAAACCCAATTTGGGAGAAAATTACCACTGTTGTCATTATGTATTATTCTTCTATTATAAAGGAAGCCTTCTTACATTTTTCACTAGTGCAGACTCTTTCTAGCATGTATACACTTATCTACATGAAGCTACAACCTTCACTAGTTATCCATGTCCTACTGGAAGGAAGTTACTACTCGCTAACAAGTTTACCGGCTCCTATCGAAAGGAAGCTCCTAATCTCTCACTGAAGGCTACAACCCTCAAAAAATTCATGTACAACATTTAAAAAATTTGATAATGGATCCACCTATTAATCGACCATCAATAACATATAGGCCACCAACGAAACTAACCAAATACCAAGAGTGTGAATCACAAAAATATTGAATAACTTAATACTGAATCACACTAACTGAATCATTGAATCACTAAATCACCAAATAGTTAAATACCAATCACTAAATAAAACCAATATACCATTCAAAAAAATACTAAGCGAACCATCTCAAGAAGACTGTCATCACTAAGAAATCCAAGACATAACACTATCAAGGAATTTCAAGCCAAATACTATCAAGCACCATGTTAAATCCTAGTTTTCATATATCACATAAATCATTAATCATATACACTATCATAACAATCCTTTCAAAATCCATATTATATGCCAACCCAAGCTTGTACTCGTCAAGCAAATATTGGCATTATAAAACCTTATAACAAAACAATAGCCTTCATTAGACCATCAAAACCATTTGTTAATAATCATTTTCAGAAACCAACCAAATAACAACCCTATCAAATCTCATCTGAAAACTAGCAAGTTACAACCTATCCATACAATTTAAAAAAAATTGCACCAATTCAATATTACTTTCAAGTAGACATTTCAGTGAATTCCTCCTATGTGAGAGACAAAAAAAACAAAATAATACTTCTTTCATTGTGGCTCATGAAATTCATAAAGATAAGGATCAATCATCAATATCAACACAATTATATTTTTCATAGTCATTCAATGTCAAACCCTTCTTTGAATAGAAAACTCATGAAACATTACTAAATCAAACCTATATCCGAAGATATAATAGAAAATTTAGCATCACTACATACTAGCATTTGCAATCATAGAAGTTTTTGTCATATATATTTGTCATCATCTTCAAGTCAAGAAAAAGAGATCAATCCAGCCATAGTACACACTAAAACATTTTGGTGACGTCAAAATAATCTATGCATATTGTAAGATATTTTTTCATAGTCATCCAAGAGGATTTTATCTCATTAGGATATTAACCCAATCAATATAAGCTCTCAATTTATTCTCTTCACACACAAGGAGATCAAAAACTAGTGTAAGAACCTATGTGAGTATAAAACCATTTCGAGTACATAAAAACAATATCATTGTCAAGGTTAAGAATATATCTAGAAGACACAATAAATTCTTCCATCATGAATAATAGTTATTGCATAGCATCACTATGGAGAAATCATTTACAAGTTCCAATATATGCATCAAAATTCAATTCTATAAATGCCAAAAAGTGATATATTGTAAAAACATTCTATGAATAACAACGAATTTTCATTCCTATTAGGATGAATAAGGTAATTTTGTATACACACCTTTTGAAACCATTAAAATAATGTCTTAAAAATGCATATTAGTGTATCTACGATCTATACACATATCCCTATCATTATATCTTAATTGCACTATAAAGACTAAATATCAACATGACATAATCATAGTATCAGTATTCACACCATTTCTCACATTATTATATCTCTGACATCTACAAATACATATTATAATATGATCTATGTTTCATTCTAGTTGGCTATTTCGAAATCAATTCGATATGTAGTTAAACAAGTGAGAATTCAAGATCATCTACCGAAGTACTCTCTAGCATCAACTATAAACATCTTACCTATACAAAAAACATGTTAGAGTACCAGAAGGACCTCCATCGCACTATCAAATCAACATCAGACATTCAATACATAATATTAAAAAAAACTATTGTGTATCACACAATATATAAGCAATTTCTTGATTCTCCATCATATCTCCTTCAAAACTATCATTTTCAGATAGATTTGAGCCCCATAATATCATTGTGTACACCTAATCAAGATAAGTCATAAAATAAATAATCAAATTCACACCAAATGTATTATATCAATCTCCTTTTATAGAATTCTATCCCATCAATACCTTGGGAAATAACTAAGGATATCCAAATACCACAGGCCAAACAACTAAGGTATTATTGGCCATGCCAATATAACCCCATGTGCGCAATTCCATGGATGAAAACCTTAATTTTTTCTCATGGTATTATTTTTTTCTCACCTACACCCATGGCCCCACATATAAGACATGAAATTTTTAGTTGGTCACACTATTAACATGGCCATTTTTCGGCTGAAACCTTCCAGCTACACCCATGAGCCTTCCTTCAGGTTGTTGGGGCTTGAACAAGGGAGATTCAAATCCTCTCAATATAAAAGTTACCATAATTCTACTTCCTGATATCTAACAACTTCATACCTAAATATGGCCTTTTAGTCACCTTATCAGTCTCATTCAAACTTCTACAACTTCTTGCGACACTTATTCCAACAATCCATCAATCCTAAGATGAGAGAATGTAAATAACCAACTAGGCATATTGAGATTGGATCTTCCATCAATCATGCACTATCATTACATGGTCAATATTTCACTTTGACATCAATCAACATCCCAATACAACATTTATGTTGACATCAATGGCAACACATTACTCATAGTGCCAACAACTAGGAGTAGGCAGAGGAGTGTACAAGCCTTGTTTTTTGTTTTCTAGCTTGCCCGTGGCATAGGAAGTGCGATATCTAATATGTTTTCAAACATAATGATAGAATTTTTTCCAATGAAAATACTTATGTATTGCTGCCAAAATTTTCTCCAAAACAATGTCTCTCGTGATAGGAATGTAGTGAACCTCTGAAATCAGCTTTGCATGCTCACTTGAGGGAACACAAAGGTGCCCCATGTAACATAATAATGTGTCATGGAGGTGTAATTCTGGTACTTTCTTTCAATCCATCAACATCTTGTATGTGATGGAAAATTTTGGATCATTTTTATATAGTGTTGGCCATCCAAGAGTCTTGTTCCCACAATGTTTGAGATTAATGGTCACTGCCACAACCGGAGCCCGACTGAGGCAATCCAAAATATTATTCATGCTATCCTTCTTGTATTTAATGTTAGAATTAATATTTTGCAGATATGTGGAAAATTTCTAATGATCATAGTTTTGCAACTTCCCTTGTGTCTACATAAATGAAAGAGGTCGATATATATGTGGATTATTTTCTCCTTCCTCAGAATGTAATGTTTCCATTGTTTTCAAGCCTACATGATGGTGTAAATCTCCTTACCATAGATCAGATATTTCTGAATGGTATCAAAGAGTGTCTCACCATGATAGGCCATCAGATGCCCTTACTGGGTGAAAACTACACCAATAGCATATTTGGCGGCATTTGTATCAAGTTAAAATGGTTGTTAGAAGTATGGAAATGTGAGTACTAGTGTAGAGTAAATTAAATGTTCTATATAAAACAATTCCTTCTTTTTTTCCTCAAAGTAAAACATAAATATTTCACTCTACCCTTGGTAAATTGGCACAAAGAGCAAGTGATATGAGAGAATCCCAAAACAAACCTTCGATACAAATTGTCAAGGCCCAAAATCCTACAAAGTTCTATGAGATTTTTATGGGTTGAACATTCCAGAATGACTTGGATATTAACCAGATCCATATGCATGCCTTTCTCATTAATTATGTAGCCCAAATATTGGATTTGGTTCATACAAAAGGATCATTTCTCCAAGTGGGAACATATTTTATGTTGTTGGAATATTTTAAGGACTCATCAAATATGTTTCAAATGGTCTTCCCAACTCTTGTTGAATATGAGTATGTCTTCGAAATATAAAACCATGAATTAGTTAGTGAAAGGCCATGAGATGACATCCATCAGCCTCATTAAAGTTTCAGGGGAAATTTTCAACCCAAAGGGTATGACCAACCACTTAAAGAGGCCCTTCTTAGATTTGAATGCAGTATTCTACACATATATGGTTTCTATTGGAATTTGGTGATATCCATACATCATATCAACCTTTTTGAGGTACTTGAACCCCTTGAGTTGGTACAAAAGGTCATAAATCTATGGGATCAGGTATATATTCCTAACTGTGACCTTATTCAATGCCCAATAATCACTGTAGAATCTCCAGGTCCCATCCTTCTTTTGTATGAGTATAATTGGGCTTACACAAGGTGAGGAACCTAGTTTGATGTGCCATTTTTATAACATCTCCGGGATTTTCCACTTGATTTACTCATTTTCTATAAGGGAGAAGTGGTATAGTAGACCATTAGATATAGGTGCTATAGGAGTTATATTGATTTAATTATTGAGCTGATAGTGCAAGGGAACCCTTGTGGGTGAGGAGAAGATTTACATGTACTCCTCTATGAATGTAACCTGCTTATCGTGTATGGAGGAACCCTTTCTATGGACTATGGATGTGGCCATGATCTTACCCTTAATTTGAAAGCGAAGTAGGAAGAAAATAACCTTCACATTCTCGGAGATCATATTACTACATTTATTAGAAGAGATCTAAGAAATGGTGATGGATGGGGATACCTCTAATATCGTATATAGTTTCTGACCCAAATTAATAATAATAATGCAAGGTCTAGACTCATACTCAACTTGACGCTTCCACAAGAATGCTTGTCCTAGTAAAAATCACACACTTAAAGAAGAGCAACATGACACAGTACCTCATATGTGAAGGGCCTGATACTATAGGGAAGGCAATATTGTTGACTAACATGAAGATCTCATCCTTGGCGGAGCCAGCCAACAGTGTATGGATGCGATTATGATATGGTCAACAAGCCCAACCCCTCAATGACCTCTACTGAGATGAAGTTTTTTTGCTCCAACTTTCAACAATGAATTGATGTGGAGAACTCTTCACCTACATATGTGAGTGGAAGAGACACTCCCCCTCCTCTGGATCTTCGGGTTCAATATTTTGGACATTGGTGGTGGAAATGGTGGCACTAGGTTCTGCATTAATAATTTTCTTCCCCTTGTCATTCCTCTTGTAGAAATTATATGCACTAGGCATGCATATGTCCTAGATGCACCTGATCTCACACTATTTAACTTTATTCAAGATACTGAATCATTCCACTTGTTAATATTTTGCGGAAAATTAATTGCACACACCTGTAAAGCATAAATAAAAATAATTGCACATATGACAACTGTTTTTGACCAGGAAAGCCTGAAGCTGAAAACCCCAAATATATATTATGTATCATGGAATCATATGAAAATCCTCATACAAAGCTTATCAAGCTCTCAGTACAGTACAATCGTCATACACTAATCAGGAAAAATGTTGCAAATCCATGCAGCAATCTTTGCCCTCCTGCTAGCCTTCCTCCACTACGCAATACCTGCTGAAGAATAGCTATGAATGAATTCGAATTATCCTTAACTTCACTGTGAAATCCTCATTGGAAACTCCAATGTGTGTGTGATGCAATCAATGCATCACTATAGTCACAACATATAGTCCATCTTGCCCTTTCACCTATCTCTCCACTAGATCTCCACTGAAACTGCCATGCACTGTAGTTAACTGTTGTATTGTTCAGTTTATTAATAAGTTATTATTTTTGAATTAATTAAATAATTAATTCACTCCACTCTCACTACTGTATCAATTAGTTAGACTAGATACAGCTAGCTCAACTGAATCTAACTGAGTTAAACTGAATACAACTCCATAACTACTTCTTCCAACTGTGTCATAACACTACCACTTGAGTTCTAACTGAGTCCTCCATGCATCAGCTCTAGTAAACCCTTGGGAATTTTGTAATTCCCTTAGTCCACTAATGTGCCACATATGTGCACTAAAACAAGGTGCTCCAAGAGAATAAGTTGTTGTTTAGTGCCTGATTATTATTAAGAGCTAATAATAATCGACATGCATCTATTTTTAGATCAACAATATATAAATAGACTTCGCCCAATATTCTAAAAATATAATTTCATCTATTTTTCCAACTTGATCAACCATCCACAAATAGCATCCTGCAACTTCTGAAATATGATCACCATGTCTAAAAATAGACATAGTCTAAAAATAGACTTGCGCCAAAAAATAGCCTGCGGGCCCACTTATTGAAGGCGACTCTTTTCACTAAGCTCATCATATTCTTGAATCTCAACACTCCCTCTCAACAATATAGGGATTATCCTTCACCCCAATCCTGCCTCTATGGTATTCGAATTTTCTCCTGGTCAGCGCCTTCGTCAGAATATATGCATCCTGATCCTTCGTAGGAATGTACTCAAGCAACATGATCTTCCACTGCACACAATCTCTGATATGATGATATCAGATATCCATATGTTTATATATATCATGAAACACAAGAGTAACCGAGACTTTAATGCAACTATGATTATCACAATGTATCACTGTGGGATCTAAATGTGAATTGAACAAACCAACCAGAATCTTCCTCATCCAGATAGCCTCACATGCAGCTTGACTTGCTGCCATGTATTTCGCTTCTGCTGAGCTGAGTGCCATGGATCTTTGTTTCCTGCTATACCAAGAAACTGCGATAGATCCGATACTGAAAATCCCTCCTAATGTGCTCTTCTTGTCTATTGGGCTTCCTTCCCAATCTGCATCCATGAAGCCATGCAACTTCACCTCATCTATTTGTCTGTACCATAAACCATACTCAGATGTGCCCCTAAGATATCTCAGGACATGCTTTCCTTCCTTCCAAAAGAGCTTGGTAGGCTTACATCGCTTGTGAAATCTGGTTCACCACATAGCATATCTCTGGTCTTGTATTGATTAAATACATGAGCGAACCCACCAACTTTTGATAAACAGTGGCTTCCACTACCTCTGTTGATGTAGTATCCTCTTTCTTCCAATTTCTTGGAAGAGGAGTGTTGATAGGCTTACAGTATTGCATGGGAAACTTCTCCAATATCTCCCAAGCATACTTTCCTTGAGAAAAAAATAGTTCACCTTCCCGCTTCCATATTTACAATCCAAGGAAATAATGAATGAGGCCCAAATCCTTCATCTCAAACTCCTTTGCAAGATCTGCCTTGCATGAGTGTATCAACTTCTCATCACCTGTTAGTATTAAATCATCAACATAAAGTACAAGGATTAAAAACTTACCCTCCAACACGATCTGGTACAGGTTTTCATCGGCCTCACTCTTGGTGAAGCCAAGTCCAGTGAAATAGCTATCGATCAGAGTGTACCAAGCACGTGGTGCTTATTTCAGCCCATACAATGCTCTTCTGAGCTTGCACACATGTGACTCGTTGCTGAAGATCTCAAATACTTCAGGCTAATCAATGTACACCTCTTCCTCAATGATCCCATTAAGCAACGTAGTCTTCACATCCATCTGATGAATGTGCCAACCCATCTATGCTGAGAGAGCAAGGATGGTTTGTATGGAAGAATACCATGTGACAGGTGCAAAGGTTTCTTCATAGTTAATCCCCTCAATCTTTGAGAAGCCCCGGGAAAAAAATCTTTCCTTATACTTCTCGAAACTCCCATCAGCAACTTGTTATACCTTGTAGATCCATCTTCATCCTACAACTAATTTTCCCACCAGCCTTGGAAAAATCTCCCAAGGACTATTTCTGACAATAGAGTCATACTCCTCCATCATGGCATCTACCCATGTGGGCTCCTGCACTGATTCTTTGAAAGAAGATGGCTCTATCACGATACACTTGCTCATAAGAGCCATGTATCCAGTAAATCGGTCAGGTGATTGTCTCTGTCTTCGCTGTGATGTAGGGACTCCTACATTCTATGCTACATCAAACTTCAGTCTCTCAGCTTCTGTGGTATGCTTTCTGCCTTGTTTGATGCTTGGTTCTGCATGAGTGGACTCCTCCACTCCATGACTCTCCTCCTATGGTTGATCCACATCTAGAGGCTCATCTTTGGGAACAAGAAATTCCTTCTCCGCATGCAAGTGTAGCTCCCTCTCAAGCGACAATTTCATGGCTTTCACCTCATTCAATTTTATATCCTATCGCACAACAGTCATCTGACTGTCTGGAAAATACACACGATAGTTATGGGGTGTTCCTCTGTACCCCATAAATATCCCAACTTCTGCAGTCAGCTCCAGCTTCTTCCTGGCATCCTTTGTCACATGAATGTAAAAAAATGAGCCAAAAATCTTCAAATGAGAAATATCAGGCTTCTTACTAGTAAAATCTTCTTCGGGTGTACTCATGCCAAGTACTCTATGAGGACAAGGGTTTTGCAAATAAACTGGAGTGTTGCTTGCTTCTGGCCACAGGTGCATCGGTAGGCCCTGGTCATGTAGCATCGCTCGTGCAACACCCACGATCTTCCTGTTATTTCTCTCTGCGACCCCATTCTGCTGTGGGTTATGAGGCGTTATGAGTTCTCTTCGAATTCCTTCTTTGCTACAGAAGTCTTTGAATTCGCCCGAGATGTATTCACCACCATTATCACTCCGTAGAGCTTTCACTTGCTTCCCCGACTCCTTCTCCACCAATGCCTTGAACTCACAGAACTTTGAGAATGTTTCACTCTTATTTTGCATGAATAAGATCCATCATCTATAATAATAGTCATCAACAAATATAACCTAATACCTGTGTTTTGCTGTTGAAGCAACCGAGAAAGGTCCACACACATTTGCGTGAATTCTCTCCAGGATCACCGAAGCACGGTTCTCCTTCTCATGAAAGGTGGTCTTCACAAACTTACCCATAGTACCTCCCTTGAAATGATATGACTACGCAAGAGTACCCTTGGGAATTCTAGTAGAAATCCAGTGAAAAATATTCAAAGCACCATAGTGAAGATGGCCCATTCTCCTGTGCCATAATTCGCCCTCATCCCGGCTCACCACTTCTTCTGCTTTTCCCACCATTGCAGCGCAGCCATATTCCTTCAACTTGTAGAGATTCTTAATTCTAACCCCTATATTCTTGGTTTGAATCGTTGTTTTATGTCGAAGGAAGGGTTTTCCCTCACTGAAAACAACATCATAACCTTTGTCTTCCAACATTGCAACTGAGACCAAGTTCTTCTTCAGACCTGGAACATGCATAACATTCTTCAACAAGAATGGATTACCGAAATCCCTCTAAAAGGTAATGGTCCCAATGCTAGTCACACGGTATCGACCATTGTCTCCCATCTCTATATGCATCTAGGGGTCCTTCTCCTCCAAGTCACTAAACAACTCTTTATCTCCCATCATTTGGAAAGATGCACCACTATCAAGATACGACATCGATCCCATAAAAATTGAGACCAAGCATGAAATCAAGGGGAAATAAAGTTCAAATTGCGAGTCAAAGGCCTCTCCAACTGCAGATCCAGCAGCCTTCTTATTCTTCTTTTTCTGTGGACAGTTAGTGGCAAAATGTCCATGTTCCTGACAGTGAAAACATTTTACTTTGGAAAAATCCTGCTTCTTTCCTTTAGCACCAGGATTTGAAGGATGTTTCTTCCCCTTCCGTTTCCTTGCTTTGGTAGCCAAAGCACAATTCTCTTCATCTTCATTCTTCAATGAAGATCCATCCCTGGTACCCCGCCTTATCTCCTCCTGCACAAGATCCGACCAAAGTCGGTCCCATCCTAGAAGTTTCTCCTGTCCATTGATAGAGTCTTCGTAGCTATGCCAACTCTTCGGAAGCCCAAGGAGAGCCAAGCTCACCAAGTCTTCTTCATCAAAAATAACCCCCACACTTCCCAGTTCATCCTTGTAGTGGACAAACTTTGTGAGTTTGGAATACTATCGCCTTTCTCCATTTTTATTTTTGAGCTTGTCTTTAAGCGCCAACTTCCTCTGGTCACTTTTTCTTTGGAACAAGTCTGTAAAAGCCTTCCACATTAATAATGGAGTGGCTTTCCCGTGAAGGCTGGACACAATATGGTCCTTCACACCTTCCAATAGAATCCTTCTGGTCTTTTCTATCTTCTTTTGCCATGTGTCAAGTAATGCAGCATTGCTAGATCCTGGCTTAGGAACATCACTATCGATGAAATCCTTTCGTCCATTATCCTCCAGCACTGCCTCCATCCTGTCCTTTCAGGCTATGTAATTCGAGCTCCCATCAAGGGCATACTCCAATCGCAACCTATTGAAAGCCATTTCAATGTATACTCAACTTCTGCACCAAGAATCTTCTGTAGCAAATTCGAATTGTCCACCAACACAAACTCACTTTAGAATTGCAATATTCAATTAACAATGTTCTGATACCATGTAGAAATTATATGCACTAAGCATGCATATGTCCTAGATCCACCTGATCTCACACTATTTAACTTTATGAAATATACTAAATCACTCCACTTGTTAATCTTTTGTGGAAAACTAATTGCACACACATGTAAAGAATAAATAAAAATAATCACACATAACACAGTTGTTTTTAACCGGGAAAGCCTGAAGCTGAAAACCACAACTATATATTATGTATCATGGAATCATATGAAAATCCTCATACAATTCTTATTAAGCTCTCAGTACAGTACAATCATCATAAACTAATCAGGAACAATCTTGCATGCACTGATATTTTCCCTCCTACTAGCCTGCCTCCACTACGCAATCCCTGCTGAAAAATAGCTCTTAATGAATTCAAATTACCCTTGCCTTGACTGTGCAATCCTCATTGGCAACTCCAATCTGTATGTGATGCAATCTTTCCCTTTCACCTATCTCTCCACTGGGTCTCCACTGAAACTGCCATGCACTGTAGTTAACTATTGTATGTTTTAGTTTATTAATGATTTATTATTTGTGAATTAATTAACTAATTAATTCACTCCACTCTCACTAGTGTATCAATCAGTTAGACTAGATACAACTAGCTCAACTGAGTCTAACTAAGTTAAACTGAATACAACTCCATAACTACTTCTTCCAACTATTTCATAACTCTGCCACTTGAGTTCTAACTGAGTCCTCCATGCATTAGCTCCAATAAACCCTTGGGAATTGCGTAATTCCCTCAGTCCACTGATCTGCCACATCTGTGCACTAAAATAAGGTGCTCCAAGAGAATAAGTTGTTGTTTCGTGTCTAATTATTATTAATAGCTAATAATAATAGACATGCATATATTTTTAGATCAGCGATATATAAATAGACTTCGCCCAATATTCTAAAAATAGAATTTAGTCTATTTTTCCAACTTGATCAACCATCCACAAATAGAATCCTGCAACTTCTAAAATATGATCACCATGTCTAAAAATAGACTTGCGCCAAAAAATAGCCTACGGGCCCACTTAGTGAAGGCGACTCTTTTCACTAAGGTCATCATTTTGTTGAATCTCAACACCTCTTGTCAAGTTCTTGCTTAGAGTTGGAGCATGCATCTCACTTTGAATATTTTAACTCGACCAATAGTGAATTCTTGGTGCAAAACTCATTTTTGTTGTGGGAGGGTCTATTGTGGAACTCACACAACTTTCTGTTGCCCTTCTTCAACTTTTTCATGTTATTATTTTCTTGTGGCTTCGATGGGTTCTCCTAGGTCTCTCCACCTTGACTCTATCCTTTATTATGTGGTTTGGAGGAAACTTTTCTCTACTTCAGATTCACATATCCAAAGTGTTGCTTTTTTTTTTTTAATTTCTACTCGATCTTCACAACATATTAGTACATTTTTCCAAGAAAGGAGATTTCCATGAACTACCAGTTATACCTAGATATATTTATGCATACAACCAAAATATTTGAGTAACAGATTCTACTCAGAATCCTTGATACCCAACTTCATAATAGGGTATGGAAAATGTTGATGAATTCTGGGATGTCTTGGTCCCTTTCTTGTTGTAGTGTGGTCCAATTTATGTACTTATGTTCATAGCTTCAAAAAAGGTAATATTGTTCCTTGATGGCATCTTATAAATAATACAAGAGGGTGGAATTGAAAAATAGTGAGGGTTCCTCCTCATCCCTTTGCTCATAGTATGTTTCCCAGTAGTCCTTAACATTGATAGGAAATTTGAGGAGTGAAGAAGTAATCTTTTCCTTATCGAAAAAATTATTGACAAAAAAATATCTTGCGAGTAGATTTAGCCATCTTTCTAGAGTATCTTGACTGTCCTCCCTTCGAATATATGAATTTCAAAGTTAACTTATATGTTAAATGGGGTGGTGCCTTTGAAGTGACTGTTAGACGAAGGATGTGGGAAACATTATCCATCATCATGTTCCTTTAACAATTGAGGGCCTCTTATAATAATATTTTCAAAGGATCTATTGCTCCCTCATATTTATTTTCTTTTGCCATGGGAGGTCGTTGGGGTCAGCGAGGGTGGTCTTGCAAGGGTTCAACCCGTTCAATTCCCGACAAACCTTGCTGGGGAAATGCAAAAAAAAAGTAAAAATAAAAAGAATACCATTATGGTACCTCTAATCTGGATTTATGAAGGAATAAAATGAAATATATATTTAAACAAAAACACAAAGATACAATGAAGAGAGAAGAAACAAACTAGCTCGGGTGATGGCAACTTGTCTCTGAGAAGAAATGTGATGGCTACATGCATTTTTAAATAGCTTACAATGAGCCTCAAATTCCTTTTTATCATAAAGAAGGAATGAAAACCATAAACATGAAAAAACCTAACTGTAGGAGATGAAGAACCAAAATCGTGTCGGCCCCATTAGGGTTAGTTAGAACATTGATTTATCGAGGTCATAATTTTGGCATACGATCTTTGCTTGGCGTTCATGATTATTCCTTAAAAATATATTTATGAGGAAAGAAACATTAAGCTTCAAATGGAAGGTAATTTTGTCTCTTATTTGTCAATTCCTAAAAAAATCCTTTTAGGTCCTCAGAACAACTCCGGAAGTTAAGGACCCGAAAAATTGTGAACTATAGAAAACTATCGAAATATGAAACTATGTTGTAAATCAGGAAACTGAAAGGAAACAATGTTGGGGTTCCAAATGGAATAGGAGTTTGGCCACAAATATCCACCTACATCAAATCTTCAGGTCTCTAGAAGAAAATATAAGGTAATATTGTTGTCATTTTGGGCTTGAGCCATGGCATCTTTAGTTATCAACACCTGAGAGTGTTGAGAACAACAATGGGATACTACAATGTTTTTTCGTTAGGTCTGTGCTAGTTTTGAAACATATATTTATTTACATAATTATGTTTTTCTTTCTTTTTACCTTCAAATTTTGTGCAATACCATTGAAACCAACTCATCCTTAATAACCTTTTGAGTCATTCTGAAAAAAACATTGTCTCTGAGCTTGAAATGTTTCATTTCCATCAAACTTAGAAAACGTAAAAAGATTAATAAACTACATCAAACAAGTCAAAACACAAATACATCTGAAACAAATAGAAAGATCATAAACATGGGACGATACACTTAATCTCATTTAGTTTAGCTTGATTTCTTATATTAAGCATTTTCTTTCCTTTAGCTTTTTCATTTTAGTATCCATATTTCCCTCGGTTTTAAATTTACTTTAGACTAGGATTCGAGCATCATATCACCCATCACTTAATCAATCCATATCTCCTTACAAGAGTTTAAATTCATTCTAAATTTTTTTCCCTTGTTTCATCTGTAATTATGCAATATGATTGGAAGTTTTCATTCTTCAAGTAGATTTTCTAGTTGGCCATATCATTCAATACATTGACTCTGATATTTTTCTCCTCTTAAGTTGGTGATTTCGACATCCCTCAACTATTCGCTTAGGCACATTAGTCTAGTTGTAAGCTCAACCCCATCTACATCAAAACCTTTGTTTTAATTATCAATATATTGATATACATTCTTATATTTCAGGTTTTGTCATCCATTAACATCTAATTATCAACAATATCAAAATCTAAATTCAAATTTGTCATCTAGTAAACAAATCCACAACAAAATAAATATCCAAAAATTAAAAAAACAATCGAGGAAAGAAAAAAATTAATATATATATATATATATATATATATATATATAAATATAATCAATCAATATTT
Organism: Pinus albicaulis; assembly: GCA_034641835.2. Classification (NCBI taxonomy): domain Eukaryota; kingdom Viridiplantae; phylum Streptophyta; class Pinopsida; order Pinales; family Pinaceae; genus Pinus; species Pinus albicaulis. Next base: position 809,870,130 of record CM076578.1, on the reverse strand, counting down.
TTAGCACATCACTTACCTATTAGAAGGTCTCAAAATAACAAAAGGGATAGCAACCCACCATTATTTGATAATAATCAACATGAGATTCCAAATTGTTTTCATTTCTTAGTGATTTTAACAATACTATCTTGAAAAATGGCCTCATAGATACCACACAATCTATTAGAAAAACTAACTTCTCCCAAATTCGCACACCAATAACACAAAATTCCACAATAATAAATTCAATACTATATATATTCTTAACCTCACATTTATAAGACAATTTTTAACCCATTATTTCAAGGTTCAAACTAATTAGAATAAGCACAACTTATAGATAAAAATAAAAAATAAATTTTTTAATACAATTGTTTTCATATTCTAACACTATTCTCTTTATTAAAGTTATTTTTCTTGGAATCATTTTTAACTATAACTCTTTTATTTTTATTTTCAATCTCATTTTTCTTATCATAAATTTATAAAATTGGTACCTCTTCTTATATTAATTTTGTTATAATTTTAGTTGTATATTTTTTTAAAAAACTATTTTTATTTTTATGAGGCATGTAGCTCTTCTCACATTCTTTTCATAAATTTACGAGGGGAATCTAGAAGAGGGAAAATCAAATTTATAGAATTTCATTTATATTTTGTATTCTTCTCGTTTGTGAGGGGAATGAGGGGAAGACAGGTAAATTGTAAAAATTATATATATATATATATATATATATATATATATATATTGGAAATAATGGATTATAAAAATTTTTATAAAGTAAATGGGTACACATTGGATGTTGAATTTAATTCATCATCCAACGAATTTATACACTTGAAATTTTAGTAAACCTATAAAGAGATAAGCCAAAAATACAATTAAAAAAAAAAAAAGAGTTTTTTTATTTTCCCTCTAAAATTCTTAACTCTTATTTTATTACTTTAAATATTATTTTATTGTTTGTCCTTAGGAGGCCACTTTTAGGCTGAAATTTCCTCTAATTAATAACACATTCCTTAATACAATTTTTCAAATATGATCATTAATGTACCACCATAAATCACTAAATAAAAAGTTACAAAAAATAGACCATTTTATTGTTTTGAAAGAAAGAGCTTTTTGTTATTATCTTATGTGTGTAATAAATTTCCCACATTTTGTTAGTGTTCCTTATTCCATATCAAATTTTCATTTGGGTACTCATGTATGCCTATTGATGCACAGTGCCTTCTATAATCTAGCTTATGTCATATTCATTGATAAACCAAATAATAATGATACGATACTAGTCAACTATTATAGTAATATCCTGGAACATTTTCCTTGAGACAACTTCAAATTAACCTAGATAATATATCTCACTATGATGATTGGTACTTAGGTGGCTCATTAAGAACTCTATCATATTGACCTCTAGTACTTTACACCTTTTTATTTCACGCATAAAAATCAAACCAAATAGAAAAAACGTGTCCATGAGAATTTGGAAATAGTAGTTGGATAAGGCCCATCTGAGCATGGTACACATGATCTCTCAAGTTAGCGTTTTACAAATCTAATTACTTGTGAAAAAATTTTGTTCGCCTTTAATAAAAAAACTCCTACCTCTGAAGATCCTCAATAAATCAATTTTTTGCTTATGAAATCGTAGGAGGGTGGTGCCCCTCGATGTAACCTGGTTCCAGGATTCCAACAAAATTAATTTTTTTCCAATCTTAGTCTTTGTTGATATTTTATGGCCAGTTACATCTTACTTGCTGTAGCCATTATGGGACATATAGAATTTCTTTTATGCAGGTATGAAAACTAAATAAAGAAACAAAAATGAGCTCCCTAATATTTGGAGCGTGTATTTAGTGAAGTCCCGTGAGAGAACACTACTCACAATTGCTTGAGCATGTGTTTCGCAAAATCAATCCTCTTTTGAAAAATTTACGTTGGCCTTTATTGAACGTAACCCTATATTTTAATATCCTCAATAAATAATTATTTGGCCCATGAAGACCTACAAGTGGGTGACCCTGGCTATAACCCAATACTGCAATTCCAATGGAATATATGATTTTTCCATCTGAGTATCAATTAGTATTTCATGTCCAGTTGCATCTCACTTTTATACCATTCAGGAACATATTGTGATATTTTCTTTCTGTGAATATATAAACTAGATTGAGTGACAAAAAATGTTTTGTAATATTTGAAAATTGTTTTTCAAAAAGGCCTATGTGGGCACACTACCCACAGTCACTCAAATGAACATTTTTCAAAATGAAACCCCTTGTGAAAAAATTCCATTGATCTTTAATTAAAAAAATGTTACCTCTAAACATCCTTCGACAAAACAATTTTTAATCTATGGAACCATAGGATGGGGATTTGTAACCAAGTTCTATGACTGCAGCGGAACTAAAAATATTCTCATTCAAGTACCAGTTTGTATTTTATGGTGACTTTCAACTCACTTCCAATAACCATTCAGGTACATGTTTTGAATTTTGTATATGGGTATAAAAGAACAAGAAAATTAGTAGAAACACTTTTTCTATGATCCACCATTTTTCTTAATGTGAAAGACCTAGGTGAGTACACAACCCACGATTATGCTACCGAGTCTTTTGAAAAATCTAACCCTTCGGAATATTTTCCATTGCACTTTACTAAACAAAACCTTATATTTTAAGATACTCAAATAAATCAAATTTTCACCTATGGATTCCTAGGAGGAGGGTGTCCCTGACTATAACCTAGTGTTGAGAGTCAAATGAAACTAACAATTTTTAAATCCAAGTCTTGATTTGAATTTTATGGTGCGTTGCAACTTTCTTTGAAGAGACGCTTAAGGATATATTGTGAATTTTGTATGCATGTATTAAAACAAAACCAATTAGCATAAACTATTTTTGTAAGCTCCAACATCTTTTTTTGTATAACTCCCATGTGAGTAGCATACCCATGATCATTCTTACATAATATAATCAGGTAATATATTTTAATATTTTAATTGTTTAAGTCCTTGAACATCTTCCAAACATTAATTAAATAGTTCATATTATTTAAATAATTCATCTTATTATATTATCCTATAATTAAATAACTACTTTAATTACTTACTTAGCTAACAAGTCTTCTATAATAAAATAAATAAAATATTTATTTTATTAATTCATTTCACCTCAAATAATAATTTTTTTATTTATTTATCCTTAACCTCTAATAAACAAAATTATATGATTCATAATTTTTTAGTCCACTTCCATTTATTAATTAAAACTCTTTCTAAGTTCTCTCATCATGCAGTGAGTGAACTATATCATATATAATTGGTAACAATTTCTTTTCCTTTTTCTTTCTTTCTCCTTCTTCTTTCTTTCTTTTATTTTTTATTTTTATGTTTATTTTTTTTGGAGAGAGGGTAATCGGTAACAAGAATCATATAATATTATCTTCCACACAAAATCACATCACATTGCTTCCTGGAAGACCTCATGGCCTAGCATAGTCGCCCGCAAACCATACTGGAAAAGGAAAACCAAAGTTACCTCTAACGGGCGCACCCATGGTTTTGAACCAGTGACCTTTACAAATGAGTGCCTTAACAAAACTATCAATCACCAATAGGTCCCACTTTCAATGGGCTTAATTGGTAACACTTGTTAAATAAAGTATTTTAAATATATATTATCCATTAGTTTTCAATATCTTGCATGTAATATAAACCATTGAAATTTCTTCCCTCACGTAAACATCATTTCCTTCTTCCATCATAATTAAATATTTTTTAATTATTTAGTTACATTAAAATTTTTCAGACATAAATTAAATATTTTTTATTATTTAATTAATTCATTGTTACACATAACATTAGTATAATATAGCTAATTAGTTACTAACAAAATGACCAAATTTTGCATGTAAACGAATATTTTTGAGTCAGTGATGAGTAATAGCTAATTTACATTATCTTATAACGCGACCAACTTTTAGTCGTTTTAAGCTTAACAATTAATTTGTTGTCTCAATTTTATTGTCTAGTAGTATATTTAGTGATTAATTTGGTCATTGATTTAGTAATTTACTTAGTCATTAATTTTCGCAATTAACGAGAAAATATACAACAAAATATATTACTATATGATCACCCGATAAAACCAATTAATGACCAAGAAATATTACCAAAATGTTGGTCGTGTTAAAAGATATTGTAAATTAGCTACTAATAGTCATATATATCAATATTCGAGTCACCTTTTAAAACCAATTAATGTATAAAGGAATATGAATAAATTTTGGTCGTGTTATAAGATACTATAAATTAGCTACTAATAGTCGTATATATGCAAAATTTAGTCATAGTTTGTAATCACAAATTTATTATTTGTAGTAGTCATTTATCTTTTTTTCTAGTTTCATATTCATTATATAAACAACTAATCTAGTAGTTTATATTCATTTCATTTACTTTCATTAATAATCATTATAAATGACTAAGTTAGTCATATATTAATTTTATTTTTGTTCATCATTAATCAATATAAACTACTAATTTAGTAGTTTTAGATTGAATTTATGTGTAAATTATTAATAAACATAAATTAATTAATATGATTTTGCAACTAAATTAAAAAAATGCCATACAATTTACATATTCATTTAATATGAAGAAACAAAACTACATATGTTAATTACAATACTAAATAATGATTAAGTGCAACTATATATAATTTCAACCACATACATTATATTATATGAAATTTCAAGTATTGCAATACAAAATTTCAACTTAATATTGGTTGGATTACAATTTACCCATGAAATATTGTTCATCACTTTAAAACATTATCATCATGTTGCCAATGCATTGTAGGTGAATTCATGAATTCTGAAGATTTGATCATCAGTCTTTATGTACGTGTCTCATGCGAGATATTGTCTTTAAGGGTATCGTTAGTCTAGTTCCCTTCCCTCTCTCTCTCTTTCTGCATTTGTTGCTCTAGTGCTATTGTTGTCCTCTTTCTTAAATTCATGTTTTTTACCATAAAAAACATAGTTCCTCTTCTGAAATGAAAAATGATATAATGTAAAGTATTACACATGAAATACGATGAAAACTGGAATATAAACTAAAGTAGACTATAAAATATTTATACAACATATACCTCAACATCAGCTATGTCAATTCCATTTTTCGCCAGAAAATCAAGAAACTCAAACAAGTTTTCTTTAGTTGGGCAATAGTGGCCACTGTGTGGCTACATGACTTGTATAAAAAAAACAAATAAAGTGTAACCATAGAAAAATAACACCTTGGGAAATTAATATAAATAATGTTAGCTAAGTTACAATCTAAATAGATCCAGTTCTAGATATCTTGTGAAAACAAATGGAACGAAAAATACAATATATAAGAAATTATGTATGACAACTACATGTAAAATTACATCATTTAAGAAGAAAATTCTGCTATGGTTACCCATGCATGTGGGTGGGTAACATGCCCCAATATTCCATGATCTTTAGGTTCCATAGAAAGTAAGCCTCCTACTAACATAATGATTGATTGCTTGCATGTTGGCCATGCCTCTCCTTTGTGAGTCAAAAAAATAAAAATAAGTCCATAATTAACTAGTTGTACTCCATATTATCATTTTCACATGTGACCTCCACACACTTACCAAAAATTTCATATATGCCAAAAAAATGGCATTTTTGAATTGTTTCTCAAACCATGTCATTTATACCCTCTTTCAATGTATCTAACCAAATGTACCCACTTGATTTTCTTCTTTCATATTTATTTAGATCCTAAAAATTATTTGTTTAAAAAACAAAGACAACCTCAATATCTCCAAATCCTAATTCTCATCCATATTTTCCATAAACCATAAGAATTAATATTGTCTTCTGATCAACATTGTACAAAAATGAAGCTACAGAAAACTAACTATTCATATAAAACAAAAATGAAGCTAATGTTATAAAACAGACAATGAAGCTACACAATGAAGCTTAATTTCTATTTGTATGATGAAGCTTAATTTATATTGGTAACTACACAAAATATAAATGAAGTTATTGGTATAGAAAACAAACAAAAATGAAGCTACACACAACACTTAGTAAATAAGTATAATTTCCAAAAATAATGAGAAAAGGATCAGTGCATCATACTCTACCATGTGTTCTACCAAATAAAATTTTCAAAATACTAGGGGAAACTCTCTTCTTTACAATGAATTTTAAGAAGAATAAATGGATATTCAATTCCTTATATTATATTTTAAGAAATCCATTTTCATTCCAATGTTGAAGTTTTTCCACATAAAGAGACATAAAATTTAAATTTTCCACATATATCATAGAAATTCAGGATGATACTTCCATAAAAAATAAAATGAATTAGATATAGACACATCACATACTTCTGACAAGAAAAGGTATGCAAAGCATTGGTTATCTTGAACAAAATAAAAATATTCATTGTTCTATCTACAGATCCTGTAGCCAATACCCACTCATTGAAAAAATTGAATGCAAGAAAATTAAACTAAATAAATAGGAATATAACAACAAAACAAAAGTAGGGAATGTTACATATATCTAACAAGATATCATATTAACCACAGCTCTGTAATTAATTGAAGTTGAATCCTTGGGCTACCTGATATATATAACATAGAGTGGAGAAGGTTTAATCAAACACACTCCCCTCCCTAAACAAATGGGAAACAAGCGGCTAGTTAATGGGAATTTTGTAGATGATTCCTCACATCCTAGAGGAAAATTAATGAGTGGAAAATATGATGGATTTCCTTCAAGCCTACCATGCTCCAGGATCATGAATTCAAAGTGTCAAAATGCTACCAAGTGTTCTAGACAATGTCCGGGAGACCACACTGGTTTGTTACCTAATCAACTATGATGCTGAATTGAATATGGTCAGATATGTAAATTCATTGGTATCCCCTTCAACTTACATGCTTGACACAAGAATATTTTGGACATGGTCATTTAGTGAGTGGAAAATTAATTCAAAAATTGTTAACCAAGGTAATGGCTAAGACTACTAGGTTATAAATATGAACTAGGGTTCTAACTAATACCCCATCGACATTCATCTTGTTGGGGTCCATCATCTAATTCATAAAAATTTCATAATAAATCTCTCCAAAAATATTTGGCAAAGGCTTCCATCACATCAACACGAACACCTATTGCATTCGAGGAGACATGAGGTATAAGAATCATCAAAGACTATACCTAGGGCTCAAGCCTTATATTTTTTTATTTCATGTGGATTTCTGGAAGTTCAGAAACTAGTTTTTAAAACAAACATGTCCAATAATTGTGCACAAGTACTTCACCTTGTTGACCACTATCTCAGAACATTCATTTATAAAGGGGTTTTACAATTCTAAAAGATAGTCTATATATGGTTCTTATATGTATTGGGAGTTCTAAAGAAGATATTTAGTAAAAATAGACTATACCTAGTAAGAATAGGGTTTTTTTATTGGAAAGATGTATTGGGAGTGGGGTACAATAGAATACTTTGGGAAGAAGATTAATATTCGAATAATACATTCCTGAGGGAGGGCTGAGATTTCAGGGGTGATTGGTCTCACATTTGGCGCCATATATCAGTGTTTTTAGGAGGAAAGATTGTAGATCAATCATTATATTTTGTAGCTTAAATAATATGTACATTTCCTGTAGAAATTTGAGGTCAAATTCTCTGCAGTGAGAAGTGTCATTAAAGGTCTTAGAATTTGTGAAGGAGGCTAACATTTTGTACCTTCTTTATGAGTTTATACCAATAGGCCGACATTGGTCAAATATTGTCACCAAGTGAAGCTTGAGTTTCATTGATCTTCCTATATTTTAACAACTCCTTGAATTAAGAAATACAATTAATGATTACATCTTATTTCCTCTTGTTGTAGTATTTCCCTTACTGTGCACACCAAGTGTTTGATGAAATTATTGCACTCCAACTATTTGTAAAAAAATTTCAAATGAATTTTGTTTATCAATAATTTTTTTTCATAATTTATATTTGGTACATCACAATGGTATCACATCATGCTCCTGGCTAGCTATGGGACTAGAACATATTGAAAAGAAGAATTTTGGAACCAGAATAAGAAGGTCTAATGTAAATAGGAAATAAATTTGTTTACAAATCACATGTTTGATGACTATAACCAAGAATTCATAAAGGTAACATAACTCTTGGAAGCCTGGGTATCATCAAGGGCTGCTAAGAAGGGAAGAATTAATGAAAAACCTAATATTTATACAAGCAGGATTAAAGGCTTAGTACAATTAGTTGAGAATATAGATAAGGATGAAGAAATGGAAGAAGTTGATTTTGTAGAGGATCCAAATGTAGTTTAAACTTTAAAAAATCCATTTACAGGGAGACAAAATGTAAATAGAGATATGGGAAAGATGTTAAATCCTACAAAATGGAGAACACGTATATTTGAAGGTGAAGTCCAAGGTTGAGATATCAAGGAAAATTTTGGAGGAATTTTTCCTATTGAAGAAAATTGTAGGATAGAAAGTTCCAAAAAAGGTCCAACACTTTTAGATTCGAATGAATTAGTGTCACTATTTTCTGACCAAAACCCTTCTACGCGGTTACCTACCACAAAAATTATAGTTTATGATCTAGGAAATGGAAGATATACGTTTAAAAGGGGATTTTGCAGTCTCTCTAATGATTTGTCAACTACGGAGGTGGACCATTCTATAGAAATTTTGGAGGCAAAGAAGATACAGTCCCATAATGGTGGATCATTATACACAGGCAGTACAAATTTCCCCAATCCTACAATTTAAGTGGCTCATGGTTTCTCAACAAATTCAAGAAGTAAAATTATATGCTAGTATATGTTATCAAAATAATGGAATAAAATCTAAAACAAACATATTGGAACCCATTTCTAAGCAATAAAAAAGGCTTGATAGTCTAACAAATTGCATTGGTTTATTGGAAATGATTACTATGCACGAAGCTACTGCATTCATTTGGAAATAGTAATCATGGCCTTGGAAAAAGGAGGGATGACAATAATGTGTTATAGGTGGGCAAGAAACGATTGTAGGTAATGGATTGTAAATACCATCATACCTTTACTGGGTTGTAGTAGGTACACGTGCTGCATACTAAAGAGGTACCCAAGTTCCCCCAACAACAACCAACTGAGGTGCTTGGGGATTTGAGCTTGGTGGTGAAGGATAGGACTTTTTGCGTGCAGGTGATATTTCGGTCCAAATCCAAAATATAAAATCAACAAAAAATATCATTTTCAATGAAATGTACTTTCAAAATGACAAATAAGACAAATTGGGGGTTTGAAAAATATGTTTACCTGCAAATGGATTTTGACCTCCTCATTGGTAACCCCATACACCTTCATCAACTCTCTAATTTTCTTTGGTTTGAGAACTGAAAAAAACACCAAAATATAACGAAATGGTTATTTATATGGGAACAAAACAAAATAATTTTTAACATGGAAACAAATTTATTTACACCATGTATCATCTAGTCAAATTAGGCATGTAGACGAGTAGATGAACATCTCTTTGTAATAGACTCTAGCTATCTAATTCATAATCTCATATATATATATATATATATATATATATATATATATATATATATATATATATATATATATATATATATATATATATAAGTATATATAACATTTTATAAATAAATATATTAAACAAAATCCCACTATAAGAAATGGTTAAACAAAATGATAAATTTGTTAAACAAAAATTTAGGATAATTACACTATAAAAAGGTTAAACGAAATGAGAAATTGGTTCCAAAATCCAGGGATAAATAGATAATAAACGTATGGTTTACATGAGTATAATCTATTCCCAACATGCTCCTTTAAAAATTCCATGAAGTTTCTAGCTACTTGAATATCTTTGAGAGTGTACTCTGGTTTGTGTTCTCAACATGTAGTTAAGGGAATCCCTTGCTAGATTGGATAGTGTCAAGGATAGGGAGAAACCATGCCTTAATACAAAGGGATCTCATAGTATTTCATGCATTTAGAGAAAAGTGAATGAATTCCTATGATGTAGCTGTTGATCAGCGGTTGTCATTGATGTCAACCTAAGCAGCACCAGGGGATACCCCAATATTTCATGGGAATTTCGACCTACCAAATTACTATATTCTGGATCAATAATGATTTTGATGGTTTCTACTTGTTGATATGTTTCCGTTGATATATGGCACGCCACATAATTCTCCACGGTTTGAGAGATATTTATGTTTGAAGTTTGTATCCCTATTTAGTGGGCTAAAATCCCATCGAGTTGTGGCATAGGTCATTGAAAATTTAATACTTAATAATTTTTAAGCTCCTAAAATCCCTCCGACGTTCACTTGTTTAAGCCCCTCTCAACCTAATCATTTATATAAATTTTGATCCTCATATCCTCCTTATGTAGGGATTTCGCTACCTAAAATAGGTCATCATGGAATTTTCACTCTAAATTTTTTTTCTACGAAGTTTCACAAGAAGAAATTTTTATGAGGTGGAGCCGAAATCCTGAGGAAGCTTCTGTAAAAATTTGAGATCAGGGTGTGCAATATTTTCGGAAATATAATCTGTGGAAGTCAATGTTTTTGTAGGCTCCTGAACTTAATCTCAAGGAAGTGACCTTGGGAAAATCATCATAACTCTCTCTCTGAGTATTGGATTAGAATTATGTAAAAAGTGGTGGATATTTCATGGAATGTAGTTTTCGATGTATAAATTTCATAGCCAAATGAAGAAATAGTGACATGCGGCACGCTGTAGAAGTTTTCTCTACTGAAAGAGTCCATAATTAGGTCATTGTGAGAGATTGAGCATAAATATCCCTTGAAAAATCCAATTGGATCAAACTTGTGGAATTGAAAAGAGGAAATAGAGTACTACTAGAAAGCCAAAAATCACATATTGGGGAGCTTAAATAACAGAGATACACCAGATTCAATATCGAGATCCTAGAAGGAAATAAAAAGCTAGATCATGTGTTGTGAAGGACTACAAAGGAGAAGATTTTCTAGGCCAGCAAAGCAAAGCAAGGTGTAGCAGAGGGTAGCATGAAAAGAGAAGCAATCAAGGTGCAGAACAACAATAATAAGTTCAGCACATGAAGTCTTCAAGTGGGCAGCACTGCATACAGTCATTGTAAAGGTATCATTATACTAAGTCATTGTAAATGCATCATTGTAAAAATTGTACAAGTGTCTATCTGCCAAGAGTTGAAGAGGCAGTGTTGAGAGGTCTAGGATCATCATTAGGTAGTTGTGTTATAGTTGGAGTTATGGTCTAGTTTGTCTTCTTCGTCTACATCATTCTGTATCATTGTAAAGTGGATCATTTTCCCTACTACGAGAGTCCATTCTTATTTTATTCTTCTATAGGGTGGTAGGGTGGTGCTAGGCTGGTTCATGTAGTCACCAATAGATTCAAGCCTGTGAAAAATTTAGGGTCACAAGGTGGCGCTAAGGTGAGTTGTAGCTCATTGGGTGTTGGGGCATTCGTTGAGTTGACTACTGAAAAATCTCGGGCATCGGAGTGTCCATCTAGCGGGAGCTGGAGAAGAATGATTTTCTAGATTCTAGGAAGTTGGAGATTTATTCTCAATTGGATTTGAATATTAAATAATTATTAGAAAATCATTCAGGTGGTTTTTATCCCGAGGAGGGTTTCCACCTTAAAAACTATGCATTTTTGTTCCTTTTTTTTACTGCTATCATTGTACAAACACTGATAATAATTGAAGAGTAACTAATTCTCTAATTGAAATTAATACTAATTCACCCCCCCTCTCAATATTTCCAACAATTGGTTTCTGAGCTTCATTCCTTCAATAGCAGTTTAACAGCTAGAAGGAGGTCATGGAGCATACCAAGAATGGTGTACCTCTGTTCAATGAAAATAATTATTCACTCTGGAAAGGAAGAATGGAGGTCTATCTCTTGGCACAAGGTTACAAAGTATGGTACATTGTTCAAAATGGATTTACATCAACAGTGGATGAACAAGGTAAGAAGAATTTGGTAAATGATGCAAAAGCAAAGAATATTATTATCAGTGGACTTATTGAATCGGCTTATCATAAGGTGTTGGGTTGTAAAACTGCCAAAAATGTATGGGACAAGCTTGATAATATATATGTAGGTGACTCAAATGTCAAAGAAGAAAAGCTTCAAATCTATAGAGAAAAGTTTGAGCAACTCGGGATGAAAGAAGATGGCAACATTGCTGCATACTTCCAATACGTTGATGAAATAATAAATACTCTGGAAAGAATGGGAGATCTAGTTGACGAGAAGACTATTATATGAAAGATTCTTATAACCTTACCAGGGAGATTCAATGCAAAGGTATCGGTCTTAGAGTACACTGTAAATCTGGTCAAACTCAAAAAAGAGGAATTACATGGAGTTCTCATAGCATATGAAATGAGACTTACTAAAGAGGAGGGTACTTCACATCTAGAAATTGTGTTTGTTGCATATAAGAAATCCAATAAGGACAAACAACTTTCAATTGAAAAGACATGCACCTGCAAGTTTGAAGAAAATGGAGATGATGAAGAAGGTCTTCCAGATGAAGAATATGCTTACTTTATGAGAAAAATAGAAATTGGTAAGGGAAAATTCAAAGGTAAACTTCGACTGATATGATTCGGCTGTGGTGAGGTTGAGAATTTCGCAGAAAAATGTCTGAACAGAAGTGATGGCAACTCAAAAGGAATGAAAGGCTTTAAGAAATTCAAAAAGCAAGAAAAAAATAAAGGATCCAAAAGGAACTTTCTCTCTAAAGAAGAGAGCTCGCATCCGATGAAGACAGTGACAGCGAAGAAGAAGGCAGTGAGAGAGTATTGGTTATTGCGAAGCACAATAAACAAGAGGTATTAAACAACGAAGAATAAGGGTTGACCATAGATGAATTTTCGAAGGAGGAAATCAGGATTATAAAAGAGCTCAAGGCTGAGAAGATCCATTCCAATACTCTTGAAGAACAAGTTCAATGTCTCAAAATTGAAGTTGAAGAACACAAATGTATTGAAGAGTCACTTCAAAAGAAGTTGGAAGAAAGAAATGAAGAAAGGGAAGCATTAGAAGCCGAAGAAAGGGAAGCATTAGAAGTCTCGCTGTGTAAGGAAGTGAAGAAGGGAAAGTCTATCCAAAAATATTCCAACAGCTCAAGGGCATTGGAAGAACTCATCAATAATGAATGATCTTACAATGACAAGAAGTGGCCTGGCCTACAATGAAGAAGAATCAGGACCTTCTACAAAAAAATACAATGAACCTATGAGATTTTACATGGTTATGGACTTCATTGGACATGATTTGCAAGAACATCCTTGGAAGACGATTCCTCGACGAAGATTTCCATTCAGGTACCAACATATTTTTCATGGCTATTGTTATTCATGTGGAAAATTTGGTCATAAAGCTATAGAATGTCACACGTACCGTAGGAACCAACACAATTCTAGAAGATCCTTCAAATATGAACCTCCCAGGGCTCAACAAAACATCAATAGATTTGAATATTTAAGAAATAATATGGAATGTTACAAATGTCAAAAATTTGGACACATAGCCAGAGACTGCAGACTTGAAAATCCTTCAGAAGAATCTTTGAAGCCACAGAATGAATGAACATGTAAGAAGAGGAAGACTGATAATTGTGCTCTCTCTCTCAAGACTCAAAACAACAAATATGTGTGGTATGTTGATAGCGGTTTCTCAATGTATATGACTGGAGATAGAAGGAAATTTGTATCTCTTAAAGAGAAGAAGGATGGAACTGTATCCTTTGGAAATGATGGATCTTCAAATGTTATAGGATCATGTACCGTCACTCTTAGAAGAAAATATGTTATAGCCAAGAATGTTCTATTGGTTGAAAACATGAATCACAATCTGCTTAGTGTTGGAAAAATGTGTGATCAAGGACACACAATGCTATTCAACTCCACAAAATGTGAAATCAGGAAAGGAAAGTATGGTAAAATTGTGGCTATAGCAAGTCAAGCTCCAAATGACATATATGTTCTAGATGAAGCAACTAAAGCATGTCTACTAGCTAAAGAAGATGAAAGCTGGTTATGGCACAAACGAATGGGTCACATAAACTTTGAAAATCTTGTCAGGATAAGAAAAAAGGAAGCAGTACAAGAAATGTCAAAAATCTCAAAACCTTCCAACACTCTACGTGAGGCCTATCAGCATGGAAAGAAGACAAAGGATTAAAAAAAAAGAACACCTTTCATCACATCCATTGGAATTGATACATACTGATATATGTGGTCTTGTGATAACAAAAGGCATAGCTAGATAATTATATTTCATGTTAATTATAGATGAATAGTCCAGGCTGACAGTCGTTAGTTTCCTAAAGAAAAAATCTGAAGCATTTGAGTGCTTTAAGTTATACAAATATTTGGTTGAAAATTAAATTGATTTGAAAATAAAGTGTCTAAGATTAGATAATGGCGGTGAATTCACATCCAAATTATTTCAGTAATACTGTGATGAAAATGGAATAAAAATACAATTTTCAACAGCACGAATAGCTCAACAAAATGGTGTTGTTGAAAGAAAGAACAAAACCGTACAGGAAATGGGTAGAACAATGTTGAAGGACTCAGAATTGGATGAAAAATTCTAGGTTCAAGAAATTGATACGATAGTCTTCTTTATCAACCAAAGTCTTCTCAGAAATAATTGCAACAAAACCCCATATGAATTATGGAAAGGAAAACTGGCTAATGTAAAATATTTCAGAATCTTCAGAAGAAAATGTTATATCAAAAGAGAAGACCAAAATTTGTGTAAGTTTGAATCACATGTTGATGAAGGTATCTTTGCTGGTTACTCATGCAAAATAAAGGCCCATAAATGATATAATATAAGATGAAAATAGATAGTGGAGAGCGTAAATGTTACATTTGACAAAGATGGTGTTCTAACGAATAATGATAAGAGGCTGAAAAAGACACAGAGAGAATTCTAGAACAAGAAGCAACTATCAACTAGGAAGAAGTAAATAATGATCATCAAGGTATACTAGAACAAAAAAAAGAAGCTCCTCCAAAGAGAACAAAAGAATAGATTCAAAATAACCATCCATCAAATCGAATCATTGGTGACATAAATGAAGGTTGACAGCTTCATTCATCACAACAAGCTCACATTGCTTTTCTAGAAACCTTTGAGCCTAGTAGTTTTGAGGAAGCCAGCTAGAATGAACATTGGGTAGCAGCTATGAATGAAGAATTAGATAAAATCGAGAAGAATAACACCTAGGAATTAATTCCGCGACCAAAAGATAAAAAATGTCATTGGGACTAATTGGGTGTTCATAAAAAAATTGAATGATGATGGACAGGTTGCCAAAAACAAAGCAAGATTGGTTTGCAAAGGCTATGCACAAGTGGAAGGAATTGATTTCGATGAAACATTTGCACCAGTTGCCAGAATCGAAGCCATATGAATGTATCTCACCTATGAATGTTCAAGAAAAATTAAATTCTACCAAATGAATGTTAAGTCATCATTTCTGAATGGCGAATTAGAAGGATAATTTTACATCGAACAACTTGAAGGTTTTTTACTATAAAAAAAATAAGACTATGTTTACAGGTTAAAGAAGGCTCTATATGGTCTCAAGATGGCTCCCAGAGCATGGTATGCTCGACTTGATGGATGTCTACATCAACAAGGGTTCAAGAAAGGTACTGTTGATAGCAACATTTATGTACAAATAGATAAAGATAATTTAACAATTGTTGAGGTATAGGTAGATGATATAATATTTGGTAGCAATGATGATCAACTAAGTAAGAAAGTTTCTACAAATATGCAGAGTGAGTTCGAGATGTCTTTACTTGGTGAGCTGACATACTTCTTAGCGCTTCAAATATCTCAGCAAGAGAAATGAATATTTATATGTCAAGCCAAGTACATCAAGGAAATGCTCAAGAAATTCAAAATGGAATATTGCAAACGCATCCTTACTACAATGGTAACAAGTTTGAAATTGAGCATAGAAGACTCATCTAAGGATGTGGATCAGAGGTTGTATATATCTATGCTTCGTAGTATTCTATATGTAACATCCTCCTAGCTAGATGTTATGCAATCAGTTGGACAAGTAGAAAGGTTCCAAGCAACACCAAAAGAATCACATATTATTGTTGTCAAAATAATTCTTCGATATCTAAAGGGCACAAAAGAATATGCCTTATAGTATCCCAAGGGTAACAATATCATTATTCAAGCCTTTATACATGCAGATTAGGCACGAATCATTGATGATCGTAAGAGTATTAGTGGAGCAGCATTATATTTAGGTGGTTGTATCATATCATGGTTGAGGAAAAAACAAACCTAAATCGCGTTATCTACAATGGAAGCAGAATACATTGTAGCGGCATCATGTTGTACTCAAGTCCTTTGGATGAAACAAACTTTGTAAGATCTTCAAGTATAATTCAGTGAGCCTATTACCATATTTTGTGACAACACCAGTGCCATTAGCATCTCCAAGAATCCTATCATGCATTTGAAAACAAAACACATTCCAATCAAATATCATTTTGTTAGAGAACAAGTCACTAAAAATAATATCAAACTTGAGCATGTTGGTACAAAAGAACAAATCGTTCATATCTTTAGTAAAACTTTACCTCGTGAAGCATTTGAATATCTTTGCCAGAAGCTTGGGATTCTCCCAAGGTCTCATTACATTTTCCTTATTCATAATATAAAGGGGGAGTGGAAGTGTGTGCAGGTCCACAGGATGGTTGTGTGTCAGGGGGAGTGGAAGTGTGTACAAGTTCGCAAGATGATTCTATGTCAGGGGGAGTTACCCTTTGCCATTGATTTAAAAGGGGGAGATAATGTCGTAGGAAGAGGTGTCATGATTGTAGGGAGAGTACTTGTGTTGCCATCCATGCCAAAGGGGGAGATTGTTGATCAACGGTTGTAATTGATGTCAACCCAAGCATCACCAGGGGCTACCCAAATATTCTATGGGAGTTTTGACCTGCCAAATTACTATATTCTGGGTCAAGAATTATTTTTATGGTTTCCAATTGTCGAGATGTTTCCGTTGATATATGGCACGCCACGTAATTCTTCATGGTTTGAGAGCTATTCATGTTTGAAGTTTGTAACCCTAGTTAGTTTGCTAAAACCCCATGGAGTTGTGGCATGGGTCATTGAAAATTCAATAATTAATAATTTTTAAGCTCCTAAAATCCCTCCCACATTCACTTGTTTAAGCCCCTCTCAACCTAAGAATTTATATAAATTTTCATCCTCATATCCTCCTTATGTCGGGATTTCGCTACCTGAAACAGGTCATCGTGGAATTTGCGCTTTAGCATTTTTTCTATGAAGGGGAAGAAGCTCAAATTTTTATGAGGTGAAGCCAAAATCCCGAGGAAGCTCCTATACAAATTTCAAATCAGGGTGCACAACATTTTCGGAGGTATGATCTGTGGAAGTCAGTGTTTTTGCAGGCTCCTGAACTTCGTCTCAAAGAAGTGACCTTAGGAAAATCATCATAACTCTCTCTCTAAGTATTAGATTAGAAATATGTAAAATGTGGAATATAGTGCACGGAATGTAGCTTTTGATGTATCAATTTCATATCCAAATGAAGAAACAGTGATAGGTGGTACACCATACAAATTCCCTCTACTAAAACAATCCATAATTAGGTCATTGTGAAAGATTGGGCATAACTCTAGCTTCAGGAATCCAAATTTGATCATACCTATGGCATTGGAAACAAGACTCATAGTAGTACTACAAAAACTAAAATCACATATTGGGGAGCTTAAATAAAAGAGATACACCAGATTCAATATCGAGATCCTAGAAGGAAAGAAAAAGCTATATCATGTGTTATCAAGGACTGCAAATGACCAGACTTTCTAGGGTAGAAAATCAAAGCAAGGCGTATCAGAGGGTAGCATGAAAAGAGTAGCAATCAAGGTGTAGAAAAACAACAAGAGGTTCAGCACATGAAGTCTTCCAGTGGGTAGCATTGCATACGGCCATTGGAAAGGTATCATTGTACTAAGTTGTTGTAAATGCATCATTGTAAAAATTGTACAAGTGTCTATCTGTCAAAAGTTGAAGAGGTGGTGTCAGGAGGCTAGGATCATCATTAGTTGGTTGTGTCATAGTTGGGGTTATGTTCTAGTGTGTCTTCTTCTTCTACACCATTCTATATCATTGTAAAGTGGATCATTTTCCCTGGTACGAGAGTCCATTCTTGTTTTATTCTTCTATAGGGTGCTAGGCTCGTGCTAGGCTCGTGCTAGGTTCATGCATGAAGTCACCAACAAGTTCAAGCCTGTGAAATGTTTAGGGTGGTAGGGTGGTGCTAGGGTGAGTTGTAGCTCATTGGGTGTTGGGGCATCCATTCAGTTGACTATTGAAGAATCTCGGGTGTTGGAGCGTCCATCCAGTGGGAGCTAGAGAAGAATTATTTTCTAGATTCTAGGAAGTTGGAGCTTTATTTTCAATCGGAGTTGAATATTAAAGAATTATTAGAAAATAATTCAGGTGGTTTTTGTCCTAGAGAGGGTTTCCACCTTAAAAACTGTGTGCATTGGTGTTCCTTTTATTTACTGCTATCATTGTACAAACACTGATAATAATTGAAGATTAACTAATGCTCTAATTGAAAGGAATACGGAGTCACCCCCCCCTCTCAGTATTTCCAATGGTAGCATCCCTATTAAATCCCATAATACACTTGAATTTAAGAGTGCAGTCTGATTTGTGTCATAGAAATGTGGTTAATTTATCCCTTTCTATAATGGTTAGTATCAAGTATTTTAAACAAAAATTCCTTAATATGAAAGGATCTCCTGGTATTTCATGCATTTACATAGAAGAGAATGAATGCTTATGGTGAATCATCTGTATTATATCCATATTACTCACAAATTTCCTACCTAGAATTCTTTAATAATTAGTCATAGATTTTGACAGCCATGGATTCATTTTTACTACAGTGGATTTAATGTAATGTTTCAATAACTATTGTCTACAATATTGCCTTGGATGTTGCATCATGAAGAAAGTTGGTTTTTTTTCTTTATATTGGTATAGTGTTCCATTGGATAGATGTTCTTGTGCCAAGTTTTCTTATTTGGTATTCATTTCATTATCCCTTGTTGAGCTAAACCCTTCCCCCAAGCATTTGAGGGATATATGTTTTTATTTCTTATAGTCATACCGAAAATTAAAAACCTAAATTGCAAGAAGTTGGGTAAGTTATTTTATTTTTCCTAGTTTGTTTGGATTTATAATTTCTCCTAAAGAGTCCATATACTAGTTTGTATATTAGACTCAATTTCCCTACATTGATAATGTGTTAGTCTTTATCATTTGTGGCATTTTATTTTAAACCCCAATTTGTTTTTTTCTTTTTTGGTAAACTAAGATTAATATTCAGAAAAATCTTGTGTTATTGACTTATTGATGTATGCCTTAGGGGAAGCGTTTGTTTAAAATTTTCAATGAAGAAACTAATTTAAAAAATTTCACGCATTTTCACCATTTTCTAGCTAAATATGTTGTTGCAAAGTTTAGTTTTGATGAAATTCATTGCATTAAAACCCTAGCTTATAATAACGTTGAGTTTCTATTGATTTGGTGTATTTAGGTAACCCATTTGAAATTCCTTAGGCTAAAAATTAGTCTTTAGATTGACTGATAGGCCCCTTGAACCCAAGTTTTGATTTCACTCCTTCATCCACTAAAAGCCCTAGTTTTCCATACCCTAATACAATGATTATTTTGATTGTAAGATCCTGAAGGGGAACTTAGCTAAGATCCTTGGGTTATTTGACCCCTAAGTCATTCACTAAAGAGAGGGGAGTAGTCGTTGAGCTGATAGTGATAAGTTGGTAGAATTTGAATATGTTGCACATTGTTTAGGTCATATAATGAAGCCTTGCAATAGGTGTTATATTTCACTCTAACAAGCCAACGACATTTGTGATTAAATTCATGAATAGAGTTCCAAATTTTATGTTATAAATGAATTATTATTAAATAATTTATTATTAAACATGAATTCCACTATTTGTAATGTTCTAGGTCTTATATCACAATGTTAATATTACACTCCTGTCACTAATGAAATTTATTTCAATTGGATCTAGTTCCAGTGGTCTACAGAATAAATTATCCTCCCCAACTAGGTTCAAATTCCACTCAAGACATGTTCACTTTTTGTGAGCTAATTGTTTGATTGGGGCTTGCAAGGTACCAACAATCCGATTCATCCCCACATGTTGGACAATGGTAGCATACCAACATGGGAAAAGGGTGATCATTATAGTTTATAAATGTCGATTCTTGTTACCACACGTAAGTCGTTTCCCAAATTTATTACAATATTAAGCCAATCCAACAAAAATCTGACATCCATGAATTTCTATAATGAAGATCTTGTTAGAAAAATCAGAAAGTAAAATGAACCAACCTTAAAAAAAACTAAAAATAATGCTTAAAGTCTTACAGAAAGGAAGAAAAAACTTAATTCAAAAGTCTGTGTTATTAATTGATGGACCAACTTAGTTAATGTCTAATATAGATATAATTTTAGTTCACAATAAACGTATAATGCACCTATAATTTTAAAAACTAACTCCTTCACATTTGGGATGTTGTTAAATCACTAGGACACTCCAAAAAAATTTCACATAACATCTATACAAACAAAGATAAAAATATGCTCTACAACTGTTGAAAATGTATCGAGAAATGTCTTATGGCTTATACCTTAGCCAATGCATACCTCAAATTTTCCTCATGAGTTAGAATTTAGTTAGGATGATTCACTTCTAGTTTACAGGAATAATCATCAAGTTAGCATGTGTAGAGTTGGAGCTTCAGTTAAGTGGAGTCTTCATTAGTTTTACTATGGAATGAGGTGGTAGTTACAAATCTAGTTAGAGAAAGTTAGTATTCATTCTTGAATGAAGGAAGGAAAAATTAATAACTCCAGTGTTGATTGAAGAAAAAAAGAATGCCACTCACAGTTAACTCGTGAATCAGAACTCAATTTATAAATTTGAACTGATCCTCCTTGCATGATCGAACTGGGCCTATAAAATGGAGTATGAAGGAACAAGGAATTCATGTATTTGTGTACAAATTTTTGTGTGACAAGACAGAGCTCACGAGTCTGTGAGTGTATCCTTGTTTATGGAGAGACCAGGCATTGTTTCCTAAGAAATAAGAGGAACAAGTACACGAGGACTTAGGAGTTGGTTTTGGGAAGAGAAGAGGAGCTCGTGTCCTAATAAATAGAAGGCTAAAGTGTGCTAAGAAATAGGGCAGAAGTGTGTTAGAAATTAGGACTTGAAGTTCAGTGGTAAAGAGGGAATCTGCACAAGGAATAAGGCTGGAAAGTGCACAAGGAAGGAGCATAATTTAGCCATTTTAAACCTAAATTTTCCAATAAATGATAAAAAAAATTCTTTCAATAACTGCAAAGCCAAAACGATGGTTGTGATATTCTGAAATGAAGAAAATTTTGAATGCTTCATCTAATGTTTTCAAATAACACAATTGTATTCCTCCTTTAAGAGAAGTTCACTATTCAATATAACTTTCTCAAGTATCACAACTTCACAACAATATCCTTGTCAGACTTATTTAATTTAAAGTGTTGTCAGTTCACAACTCTGTTAGTTCGTAAGAAAACAAATGGTGTTTTAAAAATAATTATCACTGTTGCAAATATCATTTTGGGGAATATATTGGCAAGGATCAAGAAAAAATTATCGGAAATAATGGAGAAAATATTAGCAACTATCCGAAAATACAAGAAATAATAAAATTAGACATGAATACTTCTCAAAATATCAGACAAATAGGCAACCTAGAAAATTCAGGAGAAATCAGAGATATTTTCCAGACTACTAATAATAGAACACTAAACAAAATCATTGCTAAACCCAACTATCCTCTTCCTTGAATTTATGATCTTATTGACTAGTTGTAAGGTAAATATTTTACTAGAAACAATCTTCATGTAAATCATCAAAATAAGAAGAACTTCTAATATTCAAATTATATTTAAGGCTAAGTAAGACCTTTTATAATAGTTGATGATCCTTGTTACATTTATAAAATTTGACAAACAAATATTCAAGCAACATCATCACCATAATCTTAAGCCTTATGGGTACTTATATCATCCAACAAGTTCTTGGAGCATAAAAATTTTACTTTTATTTGTTTTCTAACTGGCTCTCTCAAGTGTTCAACAACAATTTCCCAACTATGTGAAAACAGGGAGTGAACATCCTCTAAATCAATAGGAAATGATGAAACAGATCAATGTAGTGGAATGTAATGCGATATGAGATAGGATTCTATATTTATAGAAGGCTTGTAACAAAAAATAGTTTTCCCAAATCTAATTTGTTAGTCAACATAATTTTTCTTTTAATGCGAGAACACTCTGTTAATAATTTATTATACAATGACATAAGGGGCTATCCCATATTTTTCAATCGAGTCTAGCCCAAGTCGTTGTGGGATGAATTGATGTCTTCTAAGTGACATTATAACGTCATAATGAGTATATTATTGTAACAAATTTGAGCCCTGTTGTTGACCTGGCCTTGTGCAATGATGAACCTAGGGTTTACCCTTGTACCATTCTTGAATAAAGAAAATACAAGATCTCATCCACTCACCTTTATCACATCACCCCTTTCCTAGAGAGGCCCCATTATTCACCTTATCATGAAAATGGAAATTTCAAATAAACTATTGATTTTTGATTTACAAACTAAGAGGGATGAAAAATGAAGAGCTATAAGTCAATTGTAATGATTAAAATATTACCAAAACTCTTCAACACTATTCTACAAAGGCGTCCCAGTAATGAACAACTTATTTTTGGGACTGAATTCTTGTGGAAATAAAACATCCATAACAACTACTATTAGGATCACGTACATGTAATAAATGCAATAAATAATTATTATGTGGTATGGTAGAAAAATTGGATGACTTAATCACTATCGACAAGCACAATCAGGGTAGGTAATCATAAACAAATAACAGTGTAGAGTGAGGATTCACTATTCTTCAATCGACGTGCTTCATCAACCATTATATAATTCCACTTGATCTTTGAGAGAATGGCCCTGTCTTTCAACACAACCTCCTATGTGGTCAATAATGTGTTGAACTTAATAAGTCGACCAATCTTATTATTAGTATAGAATTCATACTCCTGGGAAACCTGATAAAATAGAGAATCTCAAATTAGAGAAGGAAATTCAGAATTCTAGTGAGTATTATAGCATATACATGTAACATCAACCAAAGCATGTTCCTCTTCATTCCAATTTCCACCACTAAATGGTCTCCTATCCTTCTAAGCAATTAGATGCAATGGGAATTTATGAAGCTAATGATGGATCCAATGAAGTTGTTTGCGAAGAATAATCATAAAAATATGATGGTTCAGTTCCCTCGTGAGTCGATTCTTTTGTAGCGATATGATCATAAACCTCCATATTGTTGGAATAGGTAGTTCCTACTTGTCTGTGGTTGTGACTCTCTATATATAAGGAGTTTGTTCCTATATCATAGGAGGTAGCTAGAACTATATATTCCTAGTTTGGTGTGTGGTTGAGATATTCTCTTAACCACATTATTGTGCGTCCAAGACAATTTTCCTATCTTGAGACTATACTTAATGTATATATATGTGTAATCTCCTTGATTAATAATACAGTTTGCGTAGTGAGATTTTGTCTTGGTATCAGAGCCATATGGGTCTGGACCTTAGCTCCACCTAGGCTGAGGGAAATAAGAGAGTATATTTTGTTTTATTTTTAGTTTTTGGTTGTCCCTTCATTTGCACAAAGATGCATTGGAGCAGTGGTGCGCCAATCATTTGAAGTGGTGAGAGTTGGACTGCGGAAGAAAGCGGAAAGTGCAACATCGTGGACGCATGGTGACTGCATGTGCTCATGGAGAGATGAAATCTCATTGTTCTTCGATTTGGTATTGCCAGTCATGCATTCTCATGGCATAAAGAGGAGTTTTTCCAGATTCAATGGCTAAATCTACCAGAAATTCAAGAAATTAAAGAAACCAGTTTGAGTTCCGATGATACTCAGTTTTGGGCATTATTGGAGGCAACTTGATCAATTTTAAGGATCCAGTGATTCGAAGCACCGCAATCTGCATGTGATAACAAATGAGGAGGTCGAGAATCATTGGCGAAGGTATATCCAAATCTGAGGCAAAGAGGTGCTCAAGGAGCCAACATTCTGCAACAACGTCTGTGGGTTATTAAGAATTTTTTTTCATAGGAAGAGTGCTCCTCCACTGGTTCTCTTGAAGTAGATATGAGCTTGCAACATAGTCATTGAAAAAGAGGCATAATACATAATTTTTTGCGAGTTCTATAACATGGTGGATGAGGCTGGTCTAATGGTTATTTAATTTGTTGCGAGAGGGCATATCACAAAAACGCGTCAGGCTGAACCTGGAGCGTTGTTGGTGAAGGTTGTAGAAGGTCATGAAAAAAGTCATGGCAAGAGGCTCTTGTGAGAGGGAATATCACAAAAATGCATCCTGGTTCGATTTAATGGCAGAAATTCATGAGTTGGTTTTGTGAGGGAGGTGGCGCCTATTCTTGCAGATCGTGATGACCTTCGTTTGTCCGATTGTTCATTCATTCAAGAGGTTGTTTGCTTGCTATGCCGAAAAAGAAGTCGCATGATTTTTTGCATGGATTGGTTTGAAATTTGCAAAAAAATAAAATATGGGGGTTTTTCGGATCGCTTGATCTGTTATTGAGAAAATGTTTCAGCTCGAGAAGAACCTACTGCATTAGGAGATGCTCACCAGTTTGGTTGACTACGGAAGATTAAAATTGGTGGCTGCTGGGACTAAAATTGGTGGCACCATGAGCCCAAGATCATCCACATCGCAGTCGAAGTGGTCGTGAAATCGACAGCTGTTGTGAAGAACTATTGTTTGAGGATATGATACATTGGTGTTGTTGAAGGCGTCGATCCATAATCGTGGGTTTGAGAGCAATGTCAAGCACCATCGCCAGTCAAACTTATGAGAGGCCACCTTTGAGTAAGCGGTTGGTGCCAATCTGTTAGTGATTATATGCATGGAGATTCGATATCCATTGTTGCATTGGACTATGGAGGGATGAGTTGAGCTTCGTGAATTTATGATACCGTGCCCTCGAATCTTCCGATCCATTCCCATGAGAAAATTCTGCCATGAGCTGAGTTGGTTTGGATGTGTGCAGTAGATAGTGAGGCATAAATATCAGTTTTGAAGTGTGTTTTGGCAATGATGCTACAAATTGTATGGTGTTTTATTCGGTGGAATAGGTCACTAAGAAGGGTTGAGTGCTTGAATGTTGGTTCCAATGTGCTATCAGCAGAGGTATTAGAGTTTTGAATCTGCAAATATTTCCAGGAAAGGTGTCAATGGAGCTGGAACATGGTACTGGAGGTGGATTTGATGGAAATGCTGCCATCTCAAAGAAGGGAGTGTTTACTCTATGGCGATAGTGAGCACAGATTTTTACCGCAGTTGAATGATTGTGTAGTTAAGATATTACAACCATGGTTGGTTCTTTTTCCTTAATGCAGAAAATCATAGTCATATATTTTGGAATGTGCTTTTTATTGTTATTTCATATTGTTTTGAAGGGATCATGTCTTGGAATTTTGTATACATACAGAGATTTGAGACCTCAATATGTAGTCATTTTGTTAGAATTCACGACTCTAACTAATGATGGTTAAAGCACGAAGATTCAAGGCTAGTATATCCAAAACTAAAAATTACAAAATCTATGAAAGAAATATTCAAGTGAGAAAGCACTGGTGTGTTCTAGCATATGAATGGTATGGTGAGTAGCAAAGGAGGATGGAAAATCAATTTTGTGTGTTTTTTTTTGTGATTTTTTTGGAATAGACTCTTGGTGATGAGTCACACAGTTGAATGGTAAGAAAGTCTAGGATGGTTTTGTAGTCATCACGTTATGTACTTGGTAACTCCAATAGTTGGGGTATGTAATGTAAGCCTTGTAAAGGCATATGTATCCCCATGAAGTTTGTGTTTATCTAAAAAACACTTTGTAATCACAGGATTATGGCTAGCCGAAAACCATCTTTTGTCACTTTAAAGTGATGGTTTGTGGTGAACCAGAAACAACATACAAAGCCTTCGTGGCTACAGAAACTTTGTGACTACAGTGCCCTGGGTGCACAAAGGAGCTTCAATTCTCACAGGAGTAGGTTGACTGTAGTAAACACCTCACTTGCTGGTCTCAGATATTTTTGTTTATGAGCACAGGAGGATCGGTGCGTTTTTTTGCTTGACAGTCGCGTCAAAAGTCACAAACAGTGCGACTGTTAGGGATTGTTATTTTGGCATGGATATTTGGCTTAGAAAGGCACTGATCTCTATTTTGGAAGTTCTACAGATGGGATTCAGCCATTTATGGCGGATCTGAGTCGCAGACATTGTTGTCGGTTCTGCACATGGGATTTTCCCATTTGTGGTGGATCTGAGTTATAGACACATCTTTTTTTATGATTGACCACAACTAGATTCTTTGAATCGATATCACAAAAAGTAGTCATTAAGGGAGGGTGTTGGAATATGTAATTCCTACCTGTCTACGGTTGTGACTCTCTATATATCAGGATTTTGTTCCTATATCGTAGGAGGTAGCTAGAACTATATATTCCTAGTTTGGTGTGTGGTTGAGATATTATCTCAGCCACATTATTGTGCATCGAAGATAGCTTTCCTATCTTGATATTATACTACGTATATATATATATATATATATATATATATATATATATATATATATATATATATATATATATATATATATATATATACGTGTGTGTGTGTGTGTGTGTGTGTAATCTCTTTGATTAATAATATAGTTTGCATAGTGACATTTTATCTCATATCAAATTCTATGTCTACATCTTCACCTGCATCCTTTGAACTATCAAAAATATTTCCAAAGGTTGAAAGAATATCCTTCATCAAGTCATTTTCCTTTGTACCCCAAGGACTTGAAAATTCTCCAATATCCCATTCTAAGGCCCTGGAATCAGCTACCTGCCTTATCTCAACCTCCCCTAATTCATGGGTTGTATGAGTATCAATGTAATTATATAATTTATTGGGAAACTTGTTAAATATTTCATGCTTAGGCGAAAGCAAGTTTTCAAACTGAGAATAAAATGTGCAGTCTTCATCCTTAGAAGAAATTTGAGTCCTATTTGTGGAGAAATCTGTGTTGTCCTCATTCATTGGAATTTTTTTGTGATATTAAACTTCAAAGAAGGAAAGCATTTTATCCTTTTCATCCCTATTAATTTCTCTCAATATATTTTTTGATGCAACTCGGTTTCAGAAGGAAGAAGCTGAAGTGGATAAAATCCTACATTGATCTTCTTCAGTTGACAAAGAAACCTATTCCACACTAAGAATAGACTCAATTCGCTTAATTTGTGACTACATATGTAACCAAAATGGTCCCAAAGAATATCCATGTGAGATAAGGGCTTTGTAGTCCGCTACACGAATTTCTACCTCCATTGCATACCTTATTCGCAAGTTCAGAGCTCAAATGGTATCAATTTTCCTGAAAAATGGCTATATTTACAAGAAACTATTAGAGAGAATCTAGAAAATGAAATATGTAAAAAAATAAATTACTCTAAGGATCATGAATATAAAAAATATCAGTCATACTTTGAAGATATAAATTTTTCTTCCAAAATAGATCAACAATAAAACTGAATGTAATATATACAGTAGCTGTTAAGAGCCTTGAAACTTTTCACTCCTTGTAAGAAGTTCAGTAGGATTGGGAATTTTCTCTTGAGTCTCTTGTTTGAGAGTTATGAATTTTTTGGCTTTGTTAGGCTCTTTTTTTTGCCTCCAAACATTGTACTCCCATATTTTATATTTTTTTGGTGTCAAAGTCTCTGTCCATCTACCATTTTCTCCCAAGAGACAAAATTACTTGGGATAAATTCTTCCATTACAGGTTCATTTGTTGGACATGGTTGATCCTTAAACTCAACATTTATGTCATCAGAATAGGTTAGTTTAACGTCTCTATCCTCTTCCTTCAATTTCTTATCCAAGTTAACTCTGGTTATCTATTCCTGCGAGTATTTTTGCTCATTGTCATGACAAAATGTTTACTAAAGGCTCCAAAGTTTTAGGTAGTATTGAAGTAGAAGTAAGATCCTCTTGAATACCGAGGGCCCCATGTTCTACCTCCTATCCACCATCTCTCTTCAAACTAGTACCATTAAGGCCTAACCCACTTCCCTTTGATCTTTTTGCCTTTGATAGATACCTTCCATCAACTTATTATATAACTTGTTGAATCAATGTAGTGGGTATATTGACCACTTTTCTCATGCTTAACATATTTCCATTCATTATTTTTATCTTCAATCCTCTATGGTTGTCAAGAACCAAGGTCTAAAATTATGTAATTATTGGAGTCCTCTATAACAATCAGAGAACCTTCCAAGACATTTATTATAGTTTCCTCTTTTGCATCTTCTCGAGTCAGGATTCATTTTGCAAAATATGCACCCTCATCTTCAACATCAACATTTTATTTAAAAACATCCTTCTTATTGTCTAAACTATTTTCAATAAGTCCATTGTTTGAAAATATTCCAGGAAATATTCCACCTAATAAAATAGGAAAGGGCCCAGTAGGTCATGGTGTCACAGATAATTGGAAGGTGCCTATAATTCACAGAAGAACCATCGATAGATATGACATCATAGAGTTCATCCAGCAGAGCTTTCCTCACAACATCGATGCCCAACACCTCAATGACCTCACATAGGTGATTACTTGTTGTCCTCATAGAATCCACATCCTCATGTCCCAACACAAGCAACAGATTGACACCTTCTGTATCCAACTTCCATTTATTGTCTACATATGATCCTTCATTTACGTTAAACCTTGAAATTTTTAGTAATTTTATGAAGGCTTTATTTATGTTTGGAATCCTGTAGAGCACCATTTGTGTGATCAGATTAATCTTGATTGGATTTAATAAATCATCATTCTCATTGTCTATAGAAATAGAAAAAAATGAAAGTTACAGGCTCAGAATAAAATTTATGTTTATTTATGGTCAAGTTAAATATTAATTAGTATGAGATATCCTGGTTTGTGGGACAAGAGATTCACTTCATTGCTCAAGTATATGGAGATGTACATACTCTACCTTTCTCATTGCTCAAGTCTATGGAGGTGTAGATATTCTACCTTTCTTGATTTGGACAAGTGAATTCAAATTTAATGTCAAGAAGACAAAAAAAATAAAACATTAAAGTGTATACTACATTTTCAATTTATTTTAATCTGTGTGGAATGTTGGTGATATTTCCCACTCAAATAATGGACCTTTAGAGTCTAGAATAGAATAGCTATGTGGTTCTCTTAAAAAATATACAATGGAGCTCTCCATATTAGTTTAAAATTGAATTGGATACTAACACCATGCCTGGACAAATAACATCAAGGTTGGCCCTTTTTGAGAAACTTGGCTTTCATTTCTCGCACATACCACATCAAGGATGAAGGTGGCATACCTGTTAGAAAATTTGGGGGTTGAAATAGGAGAGGGAATAGCTCTTTGGATCAAGAAATTGAATAAAAAGTTATGGGAAGTCATTGTTGTCGATGAAATGAGCTCTTCCCACTCAAATTAAAGTTCATTAGTTGAAATTTTTAAGCTCTAGAATAGAGTGTATATAGTAGCTATGTGATACTCTTAAGTAGCTCTATAATAGAGTAGCTAGGTATCACTCTTAAGTCAATATATAGTTGATCTCTCCTTATCTGTTTAGAGCTAGATTGGAGAATAACACCATTCCTAGAAAAATAGAATCCATATTAGCCCTTTTTGAGTTGCTTGCATTTCATCTCACACACAAAAATGGGGCTCAAAGTGGCAGACTTGTTAGCAAATTTAGGGGTGGACACTGGAGAGGGAAGAAATCTTGGATCAAGAAATTAAATAAAAATTTAGGGTAAGTCATTTTTGTAGATGAAATTATCTCATAATGCTCAGCAACATGGGATATGAATTGTGGGGATAGGGAACTGATTGATTCTCGACAACCGTTCACTGCATACCAGACAACCAACCAATAGAATCAAGTGGAGATGGGAGGTGGAGGACTTGGGCTCATATTGACTAATAGGGAGAAATACTAAAAAAGACACATTCAATTCCATGAAGAAGATAGAATGGAATGGCAGGGAGGATAGAAACAACACTCAAGATGTCTAGTAACAACAGGTCTGGACACAAATGGAGAAAGCAACAACCACTGCAATCAAAGATGGAAGAGTCAAAGGATGCTATTTATTTCTATTTTTTGCATCCTTGATAGAATTCTTGGACTCGTTCTACCCATTTAAAGGATTAGGGCACCAAAATGAATCAAAGATATTTGTTTCTAAGCCAACCCTGCTAATTTAAGATACAGTATGAGTAAAATAAAAGTGAAACTTGTCTAAAGAAATTAGTAGGACCTATAGCTTCAACAAATTAAAGATTTTGAGCATGTTTCTTGTTGGAATTCTGCCATTATAAAATTAATTTTTGTAAAACTTGATGAAGAAAACTATAGTTGGTAGAAAAAAAATTTATGAAAGCTCATATGGAAAGAAAAAGTCCTTTTTAAATCTGGAATAAAAAAATGCATGCTAGAAGCCAATTTAATTATGTCCTGATGGTGGTTGATATGGATCCAAGAAAATTATGGCATCGTATTTCATGCAAGTCCTTGGGCCTTATATTTATTTGATTACAAAGGTATTTTCTCAGACATGTTGATTAGCAACTTTGCAAAAGGAATGTCAACTAAAACACTCTATGCAGCATCTGGCCATGCTTAAACTCATGAATGAGGTGAACACACCCAATTTTCCACAACAATCATCTTAATGCTGACTAGTGAGATAATCATTCATATTACATATCTAAAGGTAAATATTAGAATCTAGCATACGTGGTTTCAATACGGCCTACATGTATTGTTACCCACATTTTTTTTAAGAAAAAAATGGGATAACTAGGGGAGTTATCCCAATTCCATATATGTTGGTAATACATTATGAAACATATCAACTATACTTGCATGGGACCATACTTCATGAAGTGTGAGGAAATGTATTATTAGAATGGCTCTGGATTGATAGGTGAATTTGAATCCATGAGATATCATAGACTCTGATCTCCTGGAAGAGTCGTCTGCAAAATCCATATAGTGCACAAGCAAGGAGGGTGATAGCAAAGTAATACAAGGACTAAAGGAGGGATAGTGGATTCCTCAAACTTGTCAGATGGAAGAGATGTTCACATGTCAGTAGTACTCCTATAGAGAGCATTGAAAGAAGGATAAGAAACCTTTCTGAGGTCTGTATTGTTATGGAAACCAATATTCACAATGTGAGAATTAAGGACTCAACTTGATAGAGACAAGAGGAGTGTAAATTTGTAAGCCTATCCAGGGAGGTATGTCGTGAATGTAGTCACTACAGTCCCATCCTGTTTCAATGACACTCAACATCAAGCAACTGAAGCTCCAAAACACATGATTACAGAAGTTCAAATAATTTGGGAAGACAACTAAAATGTTGGCTATATGTGCGTCTTTTGGAACCTTGTCAACTGTAGAAGTAGAGGCTCAGAAGAGACCTTGAGCCGGGCTTGCAAATTTAAGTAGGACACCAAAAAAATTCTACCTACAATCATAAACCATGTCTTGAACTAACTTGGAACCTGAAGGGAGGAAACGAATACAGAGAACAATGCCTAATTTCATAGCAAAAGTTGCCGAAGAGAATTAATTGGTGTAACATATCTCTCCTATATATAATATATATAGGTATACACATTGGAATTAAAAAGAAAATTGAAGAAGGGGGGTGAGGGGAAACATAAATTTGGGCCAAAATAAGCTTTTGTTGTTGGAACCAACTTGTATTTAAGCTGATTTTTGAACATGTGAAATGAAATTTATGAAGGGATGACCTGTGCATGTAAAGTATTCTGACCGTTGCTAGGAGAATGTTTCTCATCTTATGAGGGATTTCCTATTGAAGGGCCAATTTCTTTGCACAACAAACACATGGCAGAAATGGGGTGCTCAACCTAGTTTATGAGGACCCAAAGGATGATTTTTCCGCCTTTAAAGGAGCTAGATGAGATCACTTTGAAGCACTCTACACTTGGAGGAATCTTGGAGGTGTAGTTTTCCCCTTGGTTGTTCCTTTGCCTTACTTTGTGAGCCATGTGCCCACTTCATAACAGTTTTGTGACCCTTATAATAACTATTTTGAAGGTCTATACACCCTTTGAAGATCCATTTATTGGAGGTACATGAGCCTATATCAAAGAAAAATGGTTTAGTGCCCACTTTCAAATATATTTAGAGATGGAACTCCCTTGTTTAGTGGAGGATTTGTTACATTTGTGGGATAAGTTGAAGGCCCCCCTCTCCCACTTTGTTAATGGAATTGAGATCCCTTGTACCCACCTTGGAGGAGAATTTTTGGGTTGCTTACCCACTTTAGAGGCTTTTGGTGGGAAGATTTAAAGACTTCTTAGATAATATATGTTGTTGATGGGCCTTGGGAGGGTGTATTCCATGAGAACAAGCCCTTCATATGCTTCATTTATGGAGATGTGAACTTTTGAGGGCTCATTCCCCCTGATCATTGTACATGTGGCATGAATTCCCATAAATTCATGTAATTTTCGTTAATTAATTGTACAAGAGGGCCTTTCCACCTTCTTAAGCTAGAATTGTGGATTTTATCTTAGAAAAATAATGTTTCACTGCAAGGTAAATTGAGTACCTCCTCTATAAATATAGGTGCTTTCCTTTCATTTTATCATGGGTGGATTTGGGGGGGGGAATCTTTTAGAAGGTCTAAGATTTCTGTGATTTTTCTCTCTTACAATTTGGCTATAGATGGAAGAGTTGAGTGACTTTTCTTGGGTGCAATTGGAATGTGTGTGATCCCTTTTCATGGATGCTTATGGTACATATTGGTGGATTCTTGGTGAAGTAAGTTGATTTATCTATTTTTTACTACCATATTGGAATTTGTGTGATTAGGAAATGCAACTAAAACACTATATGCAATATCTAGCCAGGCTTAAACTAAGAAATGAGGTGAAGGCACCCAATTTTTCCACAAAAATCATCTTAATCGAGACCAGTGAGATAATCATTCATCTTACATATCTAAAGGTAAATATTGAAATCTAGTATACATGGTTTCAACAGAGCCTAGAGGTAATTTTACCCACATTTTTGTTTAAGAAAAATATGGGATAACCAGGGGAGCTATCTCAATTCAATATATGTTGGTAATACATTATGAAACATATCAACTATACTGGCATGGGACCATAATTCTTAAAGTGTGAGGAAATTTATGATTAGAATGGCTTGAGTTTGTTAGGTGAATTTGAATGTATGTGAAAGGTAAAAATAGATGTAGAATCCATATAGTGGACATAGTGCACAAGAAAGGAGGGTGATAGCATAGTAATGCAAGGATGAGAGGAGGGATAGTGGATGGGTCAAACCTGTCTGGTGGAATAACTATTCACATGTCAGTAGTACTGCTATAGAGATTATTGAAAAAATGATAAGATACCTTTATTATGTTTGTATTCTTATGGAAACCAGTATTCACAATGTCATAATTAAGGATTCATCTTGAAAAAGACAAGAGTAATGTAAATTTGAAATCCAATTGAGGGAGGTCTGTCTCGAATGTAGTCATTATAGCCCCACCCTATTTCAATGACACTCAGCATCAAGCAACTCAAGATCCCAAACACATGATCAATGGAGTTCAAAGAATTTGGGCAGACATATAACATGATGGATATAGGTGCATCTTTTGGAACCCTGTCAGCTGTAGAGGTAGAGGTTCAAAAGAGACCTTGAGTTGGGCATTAAAATGTAAATATGACACCACAGAAATTATGCCTGCAATCATAAAGCAAGTCCTGAAATAAATTGGAACCTGAAGGGAGGAAAATAATACAAAGAACAGTGCCTAATTTGATAGCAGAAGTTGTCCAAGATAATTAATTGGTGTAAGGTCTCTCTTCGGTGTCTAATATATATAGTTATGCACACTGGAATTAAAAATAAAATTAAAGAAGGGGGGGGGGGGGCATGGGGGGAAACCTAATTTTGGGCCAAAATAAACTTTTTTTGTTGGAACCAACCTTTATTTAAGGTGATTTGTACACATGTGAAATGAAATTTATGATGGGTTGACCTGTGCGTGTAAAGTCTTATGACCATTTCTAGGAGAAATTTTCTCATCCTATGAGGGATTTCCTACTCAAGAGCTCATTTCTTTGTGAAACAGACACATGGAAGAAATGGGGTGCTCAACCCAGCTTATGAACCCAGAGGATGCATTTTCCCACCTTTAAAGGAGCCATATGAGTTCACTTTCAAGCATTGTACACTTGGAGAAATATTGGAGGCGTAGTTTTCCCGTTGGTCATTCCTTTTCCTTGTTTTGTGAGCCATTTTCCTACTTCATAACAATTTTTTGACCCTTAAAATAAATATTTTAAAGGTCTATACGCCCTTCGAAGGGTCATTTATTGGAGGTACATGGGCCTATATCATAGAAAAAGGGTTTAGTGCCCAGTTTGAAAGATATTTAGAGGTGGAAATCCCTTGTTTAGTGGAGGATTTGTTAGAAATATGGGGGAACTTGAAGGTCCCACTCTCCCACTTGGTCAATGGCATTGGGAGCCCTTGTACCCACCTTGGAGGAGAATTTTGGGTATGTCTGCCCACTTTAGAGGATTTTGGTGGGCATATTTAAAGACTTCTTAGGTAAGCTATGATGTTGATGGGCCTTGGGAGGTTGGATGCCATGCCAACAAGCCCTTCATCCTCTTCAGTTATCGAGATGGGCACTTTTTGAGGGCTCATTCCCCCTGATCATTGTTAATCTAGCATGAACTCCCCTAAATTCATGTTATTTTCATTAATTAATTTTACAAGAGGGCCTTTGCACCCCCTTAAGATAGAATTGGAGATTTTAGCTCAGAAAAATAATATTTCATTGCGAGGGAAATTGAGCACCTCCTCTATAAATATAGGTGATTTCCATTCATTTTCTCATGGTTGGATTTTGGGAGAAATCTCTTAGAATGTCTAAAGTTTATGTGATTTTTCTCTCTTAAAATTTGGCTATGGAAGGAATATTTGAGTGACTTTTCTTGGGTGCAATTCGAATGTGTGTGATCTCCTTTCATGAATTCTTATGGTATATCTTGGATGATGCTTGTTGAAGTAAGTTGGTTTATCTAATTTTTCCTAGTAGATTGGAATGTGTGTGATTAAGAAAGGCAACTAGAACACTATATGAAACATCTAGCCAGGCTTAAACTCATGAAAGAGGTGAAGGAACCCAATTTTTCTACAACAATCATCTTAATGCAGACTAGTGAGATAATCATTCATATTACATATCTAATGGTAAATATCACAATGTAGTATACGTGGTTTCAACAGAGCCTCGAGGTACTGTTACCCACATTTTTTTTTTAAGACAAAAATGAGATAACTAGTGGAGCTATCCTAATTTAGTATATGTTGGTAATACATTATGAAACATATGAACTATGCTGGAAAGTGACCATACTTCCTGAAGTGTGAGGAAATGTATTATTAGAATGGCTCTAGTTTTAAAGGTGAATATGAATGCATGAGAATGGTAACAATAAATGATATCATAGGATCTGATATCCTTGAAGAGTGCTTTGCAAAATCCATATAGTGCATAGGAAAGGAGGATAATAACATAATAATACAAGGAACATAGGAGGGATAGTGGATGGGTCGAACCTATGTGATGGCAGAATTGTTCACATGTCAGTATTACTCCTGTAGAGAGAAGTAAAACAAGGATAAGAGACCTTTCCAGGGTTTGTACTGTTATGGAAACCAATATTCACAATGTGAGAATTAAGGATTCATATTGACAAAGACAATAGGAATGTAAATTTGTAAGCCTATCCAGGGAGGTCTGTCTCGAATGCAGTGATTACAGCCCCATCGTATTTCAATGACACTCTGCATTAAGCAACTCAAGCTCCCAAACACATGATCACTAGAGTTTAAAAAAATTTGGTAGACAACTAATATGATGGGTATAGGTGCATCTTTTGCAATCCTGTCAGTTGCAGAAGTGAGCCTCAGAAGATACCTTGCGTTGGGCATGCAAATGTAAATAGGACACCACATAAACTCTTCATGTAATCATAAACCAAGTCCTGAACTAACTTGGAACCTGAAGGGAGGAGAAGAATACAGATAACAGTGGCTAATTTCGTAGCAGAATTTGAGTAAGAGAATTAATTGGTGTAAGGTCCCTCTCTTGTGTATAATATATATAGGTATGCACAATATAATTAAAAAGAAAATTAAAGAATGGGGTGTGGGGGGGAACCTAAATTTGGGCCAAAATCAGCTTTTGTTGTTTGAACCAACCTTTATTTAAGGTAATATTTACACATGTGAAATGAAATTTATGTTGGGCTCATGTGTGCGTGTAAAGTCTTATGACAATTGTTAGGAAAAATTTTCTCATCTTATGAGGGATTTCCAATTGAAGATCCCATTTCTTTGCTCAGCAGACACATGGCAGAAATGGGGTGCTCAACCCAGCTTATTAGGAGCTAGAGGATGAGATTTCCCACCTTTAAAGGATCCATATGAGCTCACTTTGAAGCACTCTACACTTGAAGTAATCTCGAAGGCGTAGTTTTCCATTTAGTCGTTCCTTTACCTTTCTTTGTGATCCATGTGCCCACTTCATACCAGTTTGATGACCCCTCTAATAAACTCTATACAACCTTTGAAGGGTAATTTTTTGGAGGTAAATGAGCCTATATACGAGAAAAAGGGTATAGTTCCTACTTTTAAAGACATTTGGAGGTAGAACTTCTTTCTTTAGTGGAGGGTTTGTTACAAGTGTGGGGGAACTTGAAGGCCACCCTCCCCCACTTGGCCAATGGAATTGGGAGCCCATGTACCCACCTTGGAGGAGAATTTTGGGGTTGTCTACCCACTTTATAGGCTTTTGGTGCACAAATTTAAATACTTCTTAGATAATTTATGTTTTTTATGGGCCTTACAAGGCTGGATGCCATGCAAAAATGCCCTTCATCGCCTTCATTTATGGAAATGGGCACCTTGTGAGGGCTCATTCCTCCTGATCATTTTACATGTGGCATGAATTCCCATAAATTCATGTAATTTTCGTTAATTAAATGTCAAGAGGGAATTTTCACCTCCTTAAGCTAGAATTGGGTATTTTAGCTTATAAAAATAATATTTCACAGAGAGGGAAATTGAGCACCTCCTCTATAAATATAAGTGATTTCCTTTCATTTTCTTGGATTTGGGGGAGAAATATCTTAGAAGGACAAAATTTTTTGTGATTTTTCTCTCTTACAATTTGGCTATGGATGGAAAAGTTGAGTGACTTCTCTTGGGTGCAATTGGAATGTGTGTGATCTCTTTTCATGGATTCTTGTGGTAGATCTTGGACGACCCTTGGTGAAGTAAGTTGATTTATTTAATTTGTCATGGTATATTGGAATGTCTGTGATTATCAAAGGAAACTAAAACACTTTATGAACATCTTGCTAAGCTTAAACTCAGAATTTCTCAGCAAAGACACAGTCACAGAGATAAAGAACACAGTCACACAATTTTTTTTTTTTTTTCAAGAAACCAAACAGGGAAAACCTGCCTGCTTGATGTGGCTATTTTATTGATTGTTCTTGAACATTTAGATCTATTACAAAAAAATTTGTCTCTCTTTAAAAAGTTTTGTGCTTCTCACAAAAATATCATCTAATACAATTGATCTTGGCCTTCCATGATCACAACTTGATCTCGGTTCCTGCACACAATTGATCTTCTACTGCCACCTCGAATTTCTCTGCAAATCATGCTCTCTTCTACCTAATCTTGAACACTTTTTACTTACTACTTCTTAGGACACAATCTTTGCACACAATCACTCTCCTATTTTCTAGCACTCTCGTTCCTCCTATTCCTTAGGACATAATTCCTATGCTCTCCACAATCAAGGCTACTCTCACAAACATGTGAGTTGTCTTATCACACAAACCTTTTTGCGTAAAACAATTGTTCTTTCCTCGTGACTTCTTCCTCTCTTTATAGATTTTATGCATGCTACATAGTAAATAAGGCTAGTTCAAATTTAGAACTTGAGTTGTTGATTGACGAGTTAACTAAGAGTGAAACTCTTTCTCCCTCCAATCAACACTGGAGTTCTTAACTCATTCATCCTTCAATCAAGATTGAAGCCCGAACACATTCTAACTAAACTCATAATTTCCACCTAATCCTATAGTTAAACTAATGAAAACTCCTGTTATAAATGAAGCTCCAATTCTATGCATGCTAACTTGATGATTATTCCAGTAAACTGTAAATAAATCATACTAACTGAAGTCTAACTCATGAGAACAATTAGGGGTCTTCACTAGCTAAGACACAAGCCAGAAACCTTGCTCGCTACATTTTCGATAGTAAATCATTTGTTCAAGTTATTTAATTGAAAAAATCCTTAGAGAAACTTACATATAGAACTCTCTTCTTCAGTTCTTGTGTTTGGATGGTGATATTTTCTCTCATGTTGGATTTATTTCTCAAGCTTATGCTATGGGTTCATCTGTAGTCTGAACAAATTTAAAGTGTTAATTTTTTTTGTCTGGCTGCATTAGTATTTGCTGAAGTGTTTACTGTAAATCTTAAAAATCCTTATGATTTTCTTAAGAACTTGTGTTTGGATAGTGAAATTTTCAATCTTGTGTTGAATTTATTTTTAATTTTTTCAAGCTCATGGGATAGGTCCATCTGCAGTGTGATCATTATTAAATTGTAGTTATGTTTTTTGTTTGGCTGGATTAGGGTTTGTTGAAGTGTTCTCCATAGATCTAAAAACACTTTGAGATCTCAACAAATAGAGTCATTTATTAATCATTTGAATGTTATTAAATTCGCCCAATTTCCACACATAAAATGATAAATAACCCTTAATGCCACAAGTAACCATAGAATTAGAAACAAAACATCCAAAAATTCGTAAAGACATTGTTAAAAATTAAAAACAATTATACTACAAAATATTAAAAGAAGACAAGAACATAATAAAGAGGAAAAAATATAAAAGAGGCATACATCCTACTAATACAAAGACAAATTTTCCAAGTATGTAATTACATTTAAGTGTGTGCTATGCCATTTCTATAGTAGCAAACCAACATAAATGTAAAATAATCCAACAAAAAACAATGGAAGGGAACATCAACATGCATCCACAAATCAATTTATGAAGCGATTTTTTCAACAAATGACTAAATTTCATAACCCTACATAAACAATAGAGGAGACTAACAACCGAGTAGACTACCTGTGTCTAGTATGTAAAGGTCATTGTAATATATCTCTTCAGATTCATCTTGAGCTTTTCCACAACCTCCAAATATAAATAGATGGTGATCAATGAGTGAAAAATTGTGCCCCTCATGAGATGTTGGTCCTTCGCCACGTACGTTGCGTTGTACCCATGTATTTTGCAGTAGTTCCCAGTTCTATGTATGAGTACTCTGCCTCCTTTTGTTGTAAATTTTTCTCCACGCGTGATATAACCTCTTGGCATTTGTTGGAGCAGGGTTCCATGAGGCATAATTTCTAAAGCCATTTTCTATAATTTTTTATGTGCACACTACACAAATGGAGTCAAGGGGCTTTGGGGTCGTTCAAAGTCCCTAATTTTGATGTAAATGGGCTTAAGTCTAAACTATGGGCCTCAAACCATGGTTGAGACCATAAAATTTGCGCTCTAGGCACATATAAATAGATAGATTGTGTCTAAGCTAAGTAGTTCTAAGTAAATTCATCATATTGATGTTCTAATAATTTTATGCGTCTATAAGT
This sequence comes from Pinus albicaulis, assembly GCA_034641835.2. Taxonomy (NCBI): domain Eukaryota; kingdom Viridiplantae; phylum Streptophyta; class Pinopsida; order Pinales; family Pinaceae; genus Pinus; species Pinus albicaulis. The sequence continues at coordinate 809,829,955 of CM076578.1, read as the reverse complement.
GTTGTTGGGTTGGGTTAAAGGTCCTACTAGTTGTGTGCATGGATATCTAGTCGTGGTTGTGCGCTAACTCCGCTGGCTATGTGCGCATAAGGGTTTTGTAAGGGTTTCGTAATGGTTTTGTAAGGAACGTTGTTGTATTGATTGATAGATCTCAAGTTAACAGAAAGGACAATTTTGGCAAGCTTACTCTGTTATGTATATAAGATATTTACTTCTTATGTTCTGTTAAGATTGCATTATATATCTTATTTATTGATGATTTCACAAGGACACCTAGTATATTTATGAATTCTTAATAGATCTGTTTAATTATTTGCATTGGTTAAGATCTAGATCTAGTTATGTTATGTTTATTTGTGCTAAGGCGAACATCGATTTTGTACTATTATGTTACTGACTGCGCTTTCTCTGTGATTATGTTACATATTATTGTGTCCATCTGTATAAGTTCGCAATGGATTTTCTTGAGGACTACTTCATTAATTTCTCCCTCAAGGCGTGGAAACATGGTTCCAGCAGCCCCCATACTGCTTCGGGTGAGACTTTGTTCTGCACAAGAAGATCACTATCGAAAGGGCCAATAGTTGGAGGGCTTGTTGATTTATTCATCAAATCTGAACCTGGGTCAAGACCCCTCCAGCCAAGAAATGGTTTCGTTGTTGGGACCAGGGTCATTTTGAGGAATATTTGATGTTGTGGCATCCATCACAAAATGAATTACAATATTGGATGGATAGCAATATCCTTGAATTCACGCTCCAAGGTAATAGAAGTACTAAGTTATTTGATGAACAGTGGGTACAAATATATATTTATATAGAAGTTCATGAAATATTATTTTGTTCCTTTGCACGTGAACTAAAAGAGTGTTTGTTGTGCTTAGTTGAATTTTGTCACTACATAAAAGGTGAGGTAGTCACTCAGAGGAGTCTTGAATTGATCCAACAAGTAGAGAATTTTGACAATAAGATCACTCACGTGGTAGATCGTTCGATTGACTAGATCTCGGGAGGATTTGTGACTGAATTTTCCATTGATAAATTTGTGTCATATTCTAAAGCAAACATAAGGTTTTTGAAAGGACCTAGAGGTAAGTTCGTGCACTCATTGAAATTATTGTTGAAAATGCTATTTTGTGAATGGGGTTGTCTATGCGAACATACTGACTGAATGCATAAAAGAGGCCCAACTACACGTAGGGAAAAATTTATGGCGAAGACTCTTAAAATTTTATTCATAGCCATATGAAGCTTAGATATGATAGTGAGCCTAAACCAAAAACTGCTAGTTCAAGTGATTCTAAAGAAGAAAGCTCATCACAACAGAAACCCTTGAATATGTTTCCAACTCCATCCACTCCAATTCTCAAATCACATCATAGATCACCCACACCACTGCACATTCCATCTCCACAACCACCTCCACCACCCCCTGAAGTAGATATGGTTGCATCAATGACGTTACCTAATATTAGAAGCATTGGAAATGAGGATACTGATCACTTTGGGTTTGTGACTAAGGTCGTATGGAAGGCTTAACAAGCTAACAATATTGATATTGGAAAAGCACAGTTGGCTACTGCTTTCCAAAATCACACATTACACTGGTACATTAGGTACATGCAAGAAAACCCTAATTCTACCTTAGAAGAAATTAAAGCAGCCATAAAAGAGCAGTTTAAGAAACCTAAGTCATATGCGGAGCTGGTGAAAGAAATGAAGGATATTCATTAGGAACCTAATGAATATGTATGGGAGGCCGATCAAAGGTTAAAGCACACCATCAGAGATGGTGTATTTGTTATTGATGATACTCATCATATGAAATGGTCCATTGCTATGTTTCTCCCACATTTGCGCTATGGCTGTGGAGGTTGCAATGAAATTGGAGGCTACCCAAACACCTATTTTTATGGGAACTCAACATATTCATAATCAGTTGGAAGCCATGCATCTAGAAATTCAAATTTTGCGCAATGACAAAGGCAAGGAGGTCTGCACAAAGGTATGGTGTATAAAATGAAAAGCTTCTAAGCACCATAAAGACCAGTGTCATGTCTTCAACAATTATCTGAATGTTGGAGGTCCTAGTCCATTGAAGAATCCTATATGGTGTACTATCTATCAAACTGTTGGAATACATGACATAGATTCTTGCCCCAAGATCGAAAAATATCACCCTAACTTGAAGCAGTTATTTTGCAAGTTTTGTTCGTCATCAGGGCATGATGAGCAGAATTGTCATACCTATGAAATGATGTTAGATAAAGCAGAGATATATGGAATGCATGTTGAGCCTACATCACCAACATCCCCTTATAGGCGCGGAGGATTCCAAGGCAGATGAAGAGGCCGAGGAGGTGGATCAGATGGTCGAGGAAGAGGAAAATTCATTTTCTATAACTTTGGAGATGCTGGCCGTTATGTGTGTGACTGTTTGAATCCATCATGAAAGTCCTACAGGTAGAGTAGGAAATTTGATCAAGTTATATAATATTATCCTATCTTGATTACTAATATTTAGCAAAAGAATATCTCGACAGAAAATATTCAGATGGTTTGCGCAGAAACTTGTGAAGAATATCCCTATGTGAATATGGTTTCTAGGAGTGACATAGACACCAATGAAGATAAAGGAAAGAAACTAGACACCAGATCCGTAAACCAGCTAAAAACAAGGAAGGTTTTAATATTCAGCCCCGAAAAGAGACCCTTTATTGAAGCACGAAAATAATTTGCAGAAGGGATTACATCAACAAATGGTAGAACACTAAAGCAAGTAGGAGTATATGAGGAGATAAAATCATTTCTGCAAGCATCCATAATGGTGATGTGCAACAAGAAGGTTGTCGAAAATCTGCAAGTATTGATAGATAATTGCATAGAGAAATAACAACCTATAGTGGAACAACGAGAAGTCAATAAAATATACAAGAATAATAAGAGAATGGGTAGAGAGATGAGTATGAATGTGCATATTGCTTCTTATGAAATGGACCAAGTAATTTTAGACTTTGGATCAGACGATAACGTTCTACCTAGAAAAACATGGCAGTGCATGGGAGAGCCAAAGCTGGAGTGGTCTACTATCCAACTGCCCATGGCCAATCAGTAGAACATCATTCCTTTAGGTAGGTCGTCACAATATGTGGTCAATATAAAGGGAGTTAAGGTGATGGCATAATTTGAAGTCATACAATTGTATATGATATTGATCCCTATCCAGCATTGTTATGATTGGATTGGGCCATTGACATGGATGGTGTTATCAATCTGAAGAGAAGGAGAATGGAATTTGAAAGCAATAGAGTCAGGGTAATCATTCCTCTATATCTTATTGAAGGAAAAATGTATAATGAACTAGTGTGCAATGAGGATGTGATCAATCAAATATATAAGCTAACTTTACGTGAGGAATACTGGATTAATTAAATAGCAGATGGGAATATTAAGAGGGAGAAGAATAAGTATTTTATTTTCATATTGTGATGAAGATCTAGAAAATTGGCCTAACCGAGTGCATGAGGTTTCTGCGCTGCACTATAGTCATGTAACCCAATCCTTGCGTTGTATAACATCTAAGGTATGTGATTTACCACACTATGATGGCTCAACTTATGTAAACATGTTTATAGGAGTGCTAGAAAGGACTATTCCTTAAGGACATAGATTACACGCTTTGGATCTTGGCTTGCGCACTACTCTAGCTAGATGGTGGGAAACACATAAGGAGAATATTGGAAACTGGGAGGAATGTGGATGGATGATGAGGTTGCAGTTTGAATTTCAAATTATTAAAATGGAAGATGTATACTCTAGAAAAGAGGATCTACACAAAAATTTGGAGAAATGGAATCAGTTATGGGGAGTAGAAACAAGAACTGAATGGGTCCATATGTTTATTTACATCTTGGGAAAGGTTCCTATTGAATGGTATTTGGAGACAGAGCTACGCAGAGGCACTAGTGAATGGTCTGCTATGACAGACAGTTTTATTCTTACATTTATCTCGCAACATGATGACCAAGATTTAATCTCAGAAATTATTAATGCGCTGATAAATAATACAGACTATGAATTGCAGACAATTGACACTTGTGGAGTACAGGGAACCATGCAGGTTCAAGGGAAACTCGATCCTCTCAACTTTCAGACAAGTGCACTCCATGCTCAGCCTTGTTGGATATTATAGAAAGCACATTCCAAAGTATGAGTTGATAATTGTTCCCATGACCAGATTACTTAGAAGGGGTGTGACATTCCATTAGAATGACAAATGTCAGATAATTTTGTAGTTGTCGAGGGATGCGATGGATACTACCCGATATGATTTGGATTACCCAATCAACAAACCTATGTTGGGGGGGAAAATCTGTCAGAAGTTATGCTTAGCTCTGGATTATATGTGCAGTGAGGTGTGACGCGTGCATGGTATCTATGAGAGGTTGAATGGCATGCAGAGGTGTCTTAAACTAGCTATTGGAACAATATATCTGCATAAGACATATTTATTACCATTTTTAGGAGCATCTATGATGCATTTAATAAACGAATTTTTCCAGATTTGGGACCGTTTTGTCAGTAATGAAGCCTCATTAATGAAGCCTCATTAATGCACAAGGAGCCATTGAAGATGCCCCACATGTATAAATATGACCTATGGGGTCGCAATATTTCCCTTCGATTTCTAAGTGATTTTTGTGCATTGAGTTCTTTGTTTTCCATTGCATTTGTAGTGTCTATTTCTGGTTTAGATCCATGATTTGAGGACGCATTGCACCGAGTGGGGCTAGGATACAGAATTCCTTAAAAGATGACATCCACGAGACCACATGATAAATTTGTTGAACCTCAAGTGCCTATTGTGGAAACACATGCATCATCAAAGACACAGAAGGGGAAGTCCTCTAGACTGTGCATATGTCCCCAAGAAAACATCCCAATACTGCACCCTTCAGTAGGAGAAAAAATGAAACGGCCCATGCGAGATGTCTGAGAAACCATCGAAGATGAAGACGAGAAGGTAGTTGAAATAACCCCATTCTCGCAGTTTCTAAGCTACATTGCACCATGCAAACCCTTTGTAAAGGAACCTAAGGAATTGGAAAAGGTGCACGTGAGTATCCTATTACCCCTAAACCTTGATAATGTCCCAATGGAAGGGGACATGCTTACAAATATTCCATGGCTGAGGCTTGATGATTAGGACATCTAAGATGTCGAGAAGTTCCTAGAGCTCGTGTTAGATCTATATTTGTATCAGGTTACTTATGAAGGAGGTGTCGTGCACTTCAAGCCAAAGAGGGGGGTGGTAGGTCTACACAAGGCAGTCCTACTCATTTTGCTGCAGGTCCCTCATTTTGGGAACAACCCAGTCAATGATATATGTGTCAAACAATTGCTGGCCTTAGTTCATGATGATGTGCTTTGGCTAGTAGAGTGCATCCTTATCAATGCAGAATTAATCCATATAATCCCCGGTCTTCCTGCTAAGGGGGATGAACCTATAGTTCACTTTGGTGGAAAAGCGTAGGAGAAAGTTGTGGCTGATAGAATAAAGAAGAAATATAATGTCAAAAGGAATACCTGGGGATTTGTAGTAGAGGAAATCAATGATCCCACTGGGCATTCTGGTATGCTCATATTTCCCTACAAGATGATGTGTAAGTGCAGACTTAAGGAGGTGCCCGCGCATGTAATTTCTCTTGTAGGACACTATGAAAAAGGTGTAATTTACAACTGGTGCAGTTATCTGTGCCAATAATTACTAGAGAATGTGCGCAACGCACAAGATGAGGGCGAGCCCTTCCAATATGTTTGGATCCTTTTATTGATTTCACTTATTACATGGAGGACCTCGAAAGACACACAATTCCCTGACATTGAGCCTAAGATGTGAAAAGATGCACATTACGTCACATTATGGAACTCTTCCAATCTGGTACGAGTGAATGAAAAAAAAAATCTTCTGGGTTTTGTATGATTTCACTCTAAACCAAGAAGTGCATTCAAATTCGCGACTATAAACTACCCTATATGATCCATACAAAATGGTAGCAGATTTGAAGGCCACATTTCATAATATTCTTATCTACGCAAAGGGCGTTGTGGAGGGTGTATGGAGCGAATTGTAATATTTTGTGACCAAAGATGATCTAGTAAGAGTGACAGTAGAATGACTGCTAGCCTGGTTGACACTACCTACCCCGATGAAGCAACACACTACGACAGGAAAATCAACGGAGAAAGCCATTGAAAAACCTAAAGAGACAGTTCTTGTGATAGTGATAGAGAAGGTCACAGAGAAATCAATGGAAAAGGAAGCAACCCCTACAACAACTGGAGAGACTATCAAAAAATGACAATGCCCAAGAGAAATGGATTTGCACCTAAGGAGACAGGTGAAGTTGAGACAACCAAAGGCACCAAGCATGGCTCTCAAGCCACTGGAGGATCTTGCAAGAAGCAGAAAGGATCCAAGAAGGCAGGTTAGGAGGTCCAAATGGTGACAGAGGATTACTTAAATGAGATAGCCAACACTAGCACATCAACGAATGAGGATTTATGGATAGACATGGAAGTTGAGTATAAATCCATGCTAGAGCTTGTACAGGTTGGATTGGAGGAGCTAAAAGTACGGGTGAACCAGATTCAAGAGAGCATGATTTAGCCGAGTCGTACCAAAGCGTAAGTCACGAGCGTGCAACCACTTGATGTTGTTCTACTAGCTTTAGTGGATGCATGATTTCTTCACATGTCCCTGCCAATAATTTAGATGGATGCCAACTAGCATGTCCAGTTCAGTGGTTCAGGTGATTTTCATATTAATCTATGTATGTTACCTACAAGAAAGTTACACCTTCTACATTCTATGATCATAGATGAGCTTATGTACAGAGAGGCTACCACGTAGACGAAGACAAGGGATGCATAGCAGCAGGCCACACAAGAAAACCAACAACAGTAACAAGCAGAAACCGCTTGTAGAGAAGCAGAAGCCCAGCGTGCTACACTATTGGCCAAAATCTACCAAGTCTACCGAGACATTCCAACTGCCCTGACCACAGCTATGCCCACTGAAAATTTAGAAGGATTGGCTACTGCAATGCAAGTAGCGTGCGCGAAAGTGCAAATAATATGAACGGAGTAGGAGCAGCAGATTGCAGACCTCTAGAAAAAATTGCAGCTAAAGACACAATGAATTTTTGGACCTCTGTTAAAAATGATATGGTAGTATAGCAGTTGGATGATGCCCTCAACTAGAAGGAACAACCGTTCGAGGAAATCTAAACAGTGGTGCCTACATTGGTCCTTACACAATGCCTTGTCATCTGCAGGAGTGTAGAACAATAGAGACCAAAATTGAAGGATTGTTTCAAAAGTAATACGTACTAAAGGAAAACATGCATCCCTTGGCCAAAGAAACACTACAATTATCAAAAACACTAGACAGCACTTTGAAAATCATTCAACATACTCATCGCAACATAGAGATGGCTGCTGAAGGGCCCACCACCAAAAATATGGTTTAGCAAGTGCAGAGTGAAGCAGTGAAAAGTCTCGAGTTAGTTATCCATCTCCAAATTTATATCAAGAAACTCCAAGCCAAGACTAAGGAGTCGATGCCTTAGTGACTCGGGATGAGTCGCATGTTTGTGTTGGGGGCCTGTTGGAGTGGGGTCCCTTGACGCACAATTTTTGAAGAAATTTTTGTATAATTTTGTATGCGTGCACTGTGAAAAGGGAGTGAAGGGGATTTGGGGGTGGGTCAAAGTGGAAATGGGCTTAAGGTTACACTCTGGCCCTCAAACTATGGTTTGAGACCATAGTATCTGCACGCTAGGAAATATAAATAGATAGATCATGTCTAAAGTAAGTAGTTCAAAGTAAGTTCATGATATTGATGTTCTGATAAGTTTATGCATATATAAGGGTTGTTGGGTTGGGTTGAAAGGTTCTTGTTGGTTATGTGTATGGAGACTTAGTCTTGGCTATCTGCAGACTCTGCTGGCTCTGTAAACGGAAGGGTTTTGTAAGGAAATTTGATGTATTGATTGACAGATCTAAAGTTAATAGTAAGGATAGTTTTGGAAAGTTTACTGTGTTATGCATAGGAGATGTTTATTGCATATTTTATGTAAATATCGCATGATCTGTCTTATTTGTTAATGATTGCACAAGGATACCTAAAAAGAACACATACTAAAGGAATGCATGCAACCCTGGGAAGAAGAAGCACTGCAATTACCACATACGCTGGACAACACTTTGAAAATAATTCATTAGACTCAACATGGTATAGAGATGGCCACTGAAGGGCCTACTACAGAAAATATGGTTCAGCAGGCGAAGAGTAAAGTAGCACAAAGTCTCAAGTTAGTGCTCACTCTTCAAACTTCTGTCAAAACACTTCAGGCCAAGACTAAGTTGTCGACACCTCAGTGACTCGGGACGAGTCACATGTTTTTGTTGGGGGGTTGTTGGAGTGGGGTCCCTTGAGGCAGAATTTTCGAAGACATTTCTGTATAATTTTGTATGTAAGTGTTGCGCAAATGGAGTCAAAGTCCCCAATTTTGATGTAAATGGACTTAATGGTAAATTGTGGGCCTCAAACCATGGTTTGAGACAATAATATTTGCGCGCTAGCTTTATATAAATAGATAGATCATGTTTGAGCTATGTAGTTCTAAGTAAGTTCAAGATATTGATGTTATGATATGTTTATGTGTCTGTAAGGGTTGTTGGGTTGGGTTGAAAGGCTCTTGCTAGTTGTGCGCGAGACGACCTATTCCTGGCTGTGTGGAGACTCCAATAACTATGTACACAGAAGGGTTTTGTAAGGTTGATGTATTGATTGACAGATCTGAAGTTAATAGAAAGGAAAATTTGGCAAGTTTACTGTGTTATGCATATGAGTTTTTTACTACTGATGTTCTATTAAGATCACATTATGTGTCTTATTTCTTGATGATTGTGGAAGGATACCTGATATATTTGTGAATTATTGATAGATCTATTTAAGTATTTGCATTTGTTAAGATCTCCATCTAGTTCCATTTTGTTTATCTACGCTAAGGAGAACAATGATTCTGCACTAGTCTGTTAATGACTGCGCATTCTCTGAGATTCTCTTACATAGTATTTCACACATTTGTATAAGTTTACAATGGGTTTTTCTGAGGAACACTTCATTAATTTCTCCCTCAGGGTGCGAAAACCTGGTTCCATCACACCCCCGTACTGCTTGAGATCAATCTTTTTAAGTATTTGCATTGGTTAGTATCTAGATCTAGTTCTATTTTATTTATCTGTGCTAAGGAAAACAACGATTTTGTGCTATTCTATTAATGAATGCGTATTCTATGTGACTTTTTTACATATAGTTGCGCGCATCTCTATAAGTTCACAATGGATTTTGTTGAGGACCACCTCATTGATTTCTCCCTTAGTGTGCGGAAACCTGGTTCCAACACCCCCCTATACTGCTTCGGGTGAGTCTTTGGTCTACGCAAGCAGATCATAGCCGAAAGGGCCAATAGTTGGAGGGTTTGTTGGTTTATCCATAAACTATGAACCTGGGTTAGGACCCCTCAAGCCAACAATATTTTTTTTATTATTTTTGGGGTTTTCGTCACTGTTGCCGCTAGATAATTGAAGAGGTCGAATGGAAGACAAGACTGTTTTTCTGAAATTATATTCACTATGGCGCCCTTTTTATTTTCAGATACTTAACAAATGAATATTTATTATTAGTTAAATATATTTTAAATTAATGACACTAAATAAGGAAAATAGAATCCTATATATATTGGAGGGCTAATTTTATTTTCAGATAGTTACAAAATTGAATAATTATGACTATTTACATATGTTTTATTTTAAATTAGTAATACTTAATTGGAAAATATAATCCTATATAGATTTCTGTGTTAATTTTATTTTTCAGATAGTTACAAAATTGGATAGTTACAAAATTTAATATTTAGGACTATTTACATATATTTTAGATAATAACACTCAATAGTAAAATATAATTTTATATAGATATGCTTAGAATCCTATAAAGATTTGTTTCGGCAATTAAGAAAAAATTGAGAAGTGAAGTTGACAAATTACTTGCTTGGTGGGTAGTAACCACTAATAAAACTACACATTTATAGTTTTACTTCTACATAAGAGTTAAGGAAAACATAAATAATGATGGAAGTAACCCTCGTTAGGTATTCATATCCATTTTTTATGAAAATATTTACTCAAATTATACTGGAAATTAAATTATGGTAAATATCTTATAACTAGAGTATGAGCTATCTTCAAGGATTTTATTTTTGGATAATTTTCCTACAAAACTTAAGAACAAAAGATAAGTGCAAATATATTTTGAACTCATTCATGAATATTGCAACCATATCCACGAATATATATATATATATATATATATATATATCGAGAGAGAGAGAGAGAGAGAGAGAGAGAGAGAGAGGGAGAGAGAGAGAGAGAATATTAATAATAAAAAGTTTCTTATAGTTAAAATATGTGGGTTTTTGAACATGTCTAAGTGAACATTGGCTATGAACATGACTAGGAGTTGGGGTTGGTCCACGCTCCTTTGCTTCGTCTGCCTCCACGGCAGGTCCTATGGGTGCAATACCACTAGGGGTTAAGAATCACCGCTCGAACCCTCCTCCCAACGGGCCCATACATGTCGTTCAAATATAAGTGGCAGGAATTATGATTGAGAACCACCCGTAGGTGAGATGGTAAGGCTTTGGAGTTTTTTATGGTAGGTCATCAATTTTATTCCCGCTAAGGAATTTCAGCCATTAACAATTTTTTAGCCAATGTGGAGGTGCCACGTGGTGGCCTCTAGTTGGGCCACGTAGTAGCTTCCCATTAGGCCACCAAAATACACTGCAACCAATAAAATTTGGCCAACTCACACTTCAGTATCAAAATTGAAATTTTTCATATCTAGAGTGACAATTAAAAATTACTAACATAAATGACTAATTCATATACTTGTTGTACTTATTATTTGGTCATATAGTTTAGTCCTAGAATAAATTAGACATTTCAGTTAGTCACTTTTAATTTGGTCACTTATTGTCTAGTCATATATTTTAGTCCTTGACTAAATTAGTCATTTTAGTTCATCACTTTTAGTTTGGTCAATTATTATGTAGTCATACATTTTATCCCTAAACTAAATTACTCGTTTAAGTTAGTGATTTTTAGTTTGGCACTTAAATTTTCTCAAGTTTAGTAGTAGTTCACTTGAAATAATTGCGGTGGCTAACTTTTTTGGTCACCTACTCACTAGTTTCATCATTTTCTACTAGTGTAATAATTAAGTAATCTCTTTTAATATTTTCATTATTTTATCATTCATTAAATACTTTTTATTATTGAATTAATAATCCTTATTCTAGTATCCTACTATGAAATAATTATTTTAATTAGTTAATTAATTAACATATTCTTCTATAATTGAAAAAATAAATTATCCTTATCCTCTCAGTCACACAACTAGATGATTTCAAAATTTCTAGTCTACTTCCACCTCTTAACTCCAATTCACTCTGACTTACCTTATCATACAATGGTTAATATATCACATATAATCTATAGCCTTCATTAAATCAAATCTTGTCATCAAATATTATCCATTAGTCTTCAATATGTTATAGGCAATCTGAGCTATCCATCAATGTTTGACAAGCCTATAAATATTTTCATCATCTCACTATTTAGGGTGAGGAATTTGGAATTTTATAACTTCATAACTAACTACTTTGACATTACTTTCAAGCATATTGAGGAGCCCACAAACTTATATTCTTGAGCACTGAAAATGGAGAACAATAAGGTGAATTCTAGTGGGAAGGTATTGAATTGTTTATATTTTATTTTCTCAAATATTCACTTATAGCTTCATTGCGGATTTAGGAAATTATGTTTTCTTTTATTTATATTATCATTCACCCATATTTATACCATGCTACACCCTAGTCACATTATAGCATGCCCAGTGGGATCACATCACTTATTTTAATGCAGGGTGGGATCACATCACCTATCTTAACAAATTTACAAAAAAAATTGATGAGTTTTTAGATCTAGTTATGATGTTGTGCATGAATTATGCATTTCAATGCATTTTTGAATTTTATGCCACATGTTTTATTCCTTCTGAATTTATGGTTCTTTCACTTAGTTTTCCATTTTTACTATTTAGTTGCACTATTTAATAATTTTTATTATAGATTTCATTAAGATATTTTATTTTCTAATCCTCTAACAATATATCTTTTCATTTTTTTATGGTTATTCTGTAGCACATTACCAACTTCACCTTAGAAACTTAATCCTTGGGATTAATGTTGAGTTAGTGTATGTTATGGTGATGAGTTGTTAGACTCGAAGAAAATACGAAAACTGAATCAACGATTTTAATTATGTATTTATATGTACATCATTATTTTATATCATCATTAATAATACAATTATTTTTGTTTCCAATTTGTTTGTTTTACAGTGGTATCAAAGCAGATGATATACTCTATTGAATGATAGAGTGGTATCAAAGCATGATTTATCTACTCTGTTGAATAATTCAGCCACATTTTTGTGGCATTCTTGGGTGCCTCACTTCTCACACACTTTGAACTCATTTTGAGAATTTCATCTATAGGCAAGTGAAAATTTATGAAATTTCCGGGATTCGAACCCATATGAAAGTGGATTGTTATTTTTGCATTAATATTAAACTTTCGCTAGAGGACGGTGCCTATTATGGCATATGAAGGACAATATTTTTTTTATTGAAACACGTGCTTTAATGAATTTTTAGTCAAAATAATATGTATAAAGCATCCATGTAGGGTCGATAGCAAGGGTGTGTTCCTAAAAACACCACGTATTGATCTACCCCTCGATGCCACACCAGAGGTGCCTATTATGGCATATGAAGGAGAATATTTTTTTTATTGAAACGTGTGCTTTAATGGATTTTTAGTCAAAATAATATGTATAAAGCATCCATGTAGGGCCGAATGCAAGGGTGTGTTCCTAAAAAAACCACGTATTGATCTACCCCTCGATGCCATACCAGATAGAGAATTTGACATTTTTATTCGCCTAAATTTCATTTCGGCTTCATACCACGCTTTGGTAAGAACGAGGAAAGGCACACATAGGAAGGAATGAGAAAATGAAGACACATGAAGGAAAAATAAAAACAATTTTTTCCTGAAACAGACACAAATATCACCTATAGGTCATGCAAAGATGACAGAAGTTGTTTGGAGATCGAGTTTCGTGGTGGTTGAGTCCTGTGGCGAGTGTTGCTGCAAATTGAATCATGTGAGTCTCCCTTTGGTAGTCTTAGATCGTAGAATTTAAAAAAATGGCATTGATGAAGGCTATTGTTCGATAAATATATAAAAATGGTTTGTTAAAGTGTATTATGTTCTTTTTTTTTATCAATTCTCATAGGGAAGTATCATACAGCTTATGAATTATTAAATAGGAAAAAGGTGCTTGTGTGTCAGAAGTATTTTGTGAATTTTTTTTAATATAGTTCATGAGCGATGGTTTTCTCAACAGAGATATTTCTAGGATGAGTATCACGCCACTCATAAATTGGGCGGTGACTTTTAACTTATAAAAAAAATACTATTGTAGATAAACAACATTTTGTGTGTTTTGACCTGTATGTTAACCAATCCATTTAGACTTATAAAAAAAATACTATTGTAGATAAACAACATTTTGTGTGTTTTGACCTGTATGTTAACCAATCCATTTAGATTTTTTTTTGAAGTGGAATTTAATCATACATGGTTCATTCTGGATGTTGATCCTTCAATAGTGAAGAAAAATGACAGGAAATATGACTTAAAAATTTTTCATTGATAGTGAGAAGTAGTCTTTGCAATGACGAGTTTGAATACTGATTTATTTGATAAATTTATTGTGCTTTTGAATTGATTGGAATTTAGGAAGGTGTAGAGAAGTGTTTCGTTGTGAAAGGCATAGTGTGTGAACAAATGTGTTGTGAGTAATATGCATTAATATTTCCAATGTGGATCTCCAAGCTTGAAATCTTTTGATATCAGTATTGCAGTTTCTTCACCAATTTTACCGATTGCATTTTGTAGAGTTTGATTGTTGCAACAGTTTGAAGTCCTCTGTAGAAGACTTATCCATAGATTTGGATTCTTTGTTTCTTGACCTGGAACATGTATTAGAGTTGGTCTTGTGGCTTTGAAAACAATGATTATTTGAGACTAGTAGAAACATTGTAAACAATTGATTTAGTTTAGGAAGATAGGTTAATTTACCCAAATTGGCATAAATAATTTTTATTACAACTGTGGAGAAAATTTGGGTATGGAGAATTAGTAAATATTTGGAACATTTTTGTGAAGTGAATAACATTGAGAGTGGAGTATTTTTTATAAGTAAATAATTTTTGGTGGCCTATTTTATTGGATGAATTTGTTGACTAGAGTGAAAGCAGTGGAAAAGAAGTTTTTTCTACTTTGTTTATCAATGTTTATTCTCACTTACCTCCTTCAACATTTTGAATATTGTACCAGATGTTTTTCATATTTTACTTTAATTTATATTTTTAGTGGGTGCATGATTGGTTGAACTCACCACCTAGTTAAATAATTGTAAATTTTTTTGTATTGGGTGCATTTCGGTGGTAGCTAGCACCTTTTTCAATGTTGATTGAAATTTTTTATTTGATAGGAAGCAGGAGAAAATGGTTAGACTCAATGATTTTCTACAATTTTTAAGCAATATAATGCTATATAATATTCATAACAGTGTCCAACTGAGGAAGGACACACTCTCTCACATCCAAACATGTTTGCAAAATGCTCAAAGAAAATTTGAGTTTTTGGAGCTAGAGTTGCAGTTACACAAAAACGAACTTCAGAAGAAAAATTGTGATTCTGAACTGGTGTTTTTTCAGAAAAACACTTTGTTTGAGCTTAAATATAATCTACAGTTAGGGATGCATCATACCATTTCAAGAGAAAATTTGGATGCAATCGAAAGTCCTAATGTGAAACCTATAGTTCCCAAAACATTTGCTATACCGTGGGAAGAAATTGGACACAACAAAAATAGAACTCGTTTGCAATATAACAAGGATGTCTTGGAGGTATATTTTTATATTCCTAATTTTTCTAGACCTATAATATTTCATAGTGCTATATTTCTAAATGATATTATTCTAGAACAAATTAATCGATGCTAACATTGTGATAGAGTTGGACATGTAAAAAATTAGTGTTTTGATCTTTACCCGTGTGAGCATTGTGGAAAAAAAAATCACGATTGAAATAAATGTTCCAGAAAGAAGGCCAATGCAAGAGAGAAACTCAATTTTGGATGGATTTCTTCTTGGGATTGGTCCAAAACAATCATAAAGTTTTACAGGTCATACAACAAGATATGTTCAAGAGTATTTAAAAACATTGTACTGATAAAGATTACTTCATCTTCTCACCCTCTATCTGACAAAGGGGGAATTTATGGAAACCATCGTCCGCTAAAGGTTTGAATCTTTGTCAAGAAAGTGTGAGTTAGAGATCCAAAAGTGGGACTGAGCCACAACTTGTACTAGTTAGAGCCAAATTTGTAGCGAGATATACTTCAGTTTTTGTTGAAAGAGTTGTTTGTGAACAAGCACTTCCAAATTTAGAATTGTGAAAGGAACTTCATTGATTGTTCTTGAGTTAGCCATCACCTTAAAAAAACATTTTCCATTGTTCGGATAATTTATATGAAGGTTCCAGAGTTGGTGTTGGTTGAGACATTGATTTCTCCCATTATTTGTATCGTTTCTGGTTTTCTCTTAAAAACTGCCATTCTTGGTTGTGGTCATCCTTAAAATCCATTTTAAGAGACATTTAGCTCTTCGTTAGTATCAATTTTTTTCATTTTTAGCTCTCATTCTTGGAGTTACATACATCCCTTCAGATTAAAGGGGAATCTGAGACACCTAATACTTGCGATTAAGATTGGGTTAGTGTTTTAGGGCGATAATTTGTTAGAGTCTCAGAAGACCCGGAAAATTAATCAATGATTTTCATTATGTATTTATATGTAAATCATTCTTTGAGGTCATCATTAATAATACAATTAATTTGGTTTCCCATTTATGTGCTTTACACCACATTTGAAGAGATGTTGTTATGTTGGGTGTTTTTGTGCTTTTTTTATGAAGTGTGGCACATTTGTAAGATAAAAATGAACTTTTATTATGTATGTTGGCACTTCTATTTTGTAGTGTATAATTTTTTTTATTGTTTATGTTCTTTTGTTCTAGATTGATTTTGCATTCCTTTGGATTTTTTTTTCTAATCATTGAATCTATGTTAGAATGAACACATTTATGAAGACTTTGAAAATATAAGAAAAATTGAAAACTTAAGCTATTGACATATTTTGTTTGGGGAGACAAATTTCATTTTTCTTATTTATATATCTTAGATAGTATTTGATTTTGGTGCTTCAAAAATAATTCTATCTACCATGTTTTCTATGCTTTCACACCATTGTAAATATTATAATTTTTTTTTTATATCTTCTCCCGTCACGTACTTCTATTATCTTTAGTGCAAGGAAAACAAAAAAAATTTATTTTCCTTTTTAGTGGGAGGCCTACATGGCAATTTCATCACCTTAGGGTTCAACATCAATCATGTTCTCGAACAAATATAAGAATTGGAGAAAGAAAAATTTATACACATGTTGTGGCTAGCTTATCTCAAACCAAACTACACGACCCTTGGAACATTGAGAATTTTTTGATGGAGAGTGCATAATAGACCCCACCATTCACAAGTCCCATCAAGAGAGCCCGTTGTTCATAGTAGTCCACCACCAAACGTCATTTTTAACATAGAATCTCAAGATCCTTTGACTATTTCTCTCGCACGGTGTAGGTACAAAATCATGCTTGAAGTTACTCAATATGTGGCACCCTATGTTAGACACAAATCTCCAAGTCTCCACGGGATAGATCTAAGATAAATTTTTTTTTGTATTGGGCCTGATCCATGGGATACTTAGCTATCAACAATTGAGAGTGTTGAGCGCATGAGTGAGATGCTACATTTTTTTGTCATTTGTCTTTTGCTAGTGTGGGAATACATTTATTTGAATGATTAGGTTTTACTTGTTTTATGACCTTCTTAAAATTTGTGCAATATAAGTTACACCAATTCAAACTTATTATCATTTTGAGTCATTCTGAATAAACATTATCTCTAATCTCCAAGTGTTTCACTAACTAGATCAAACTAATAAAAACACAAATACACCTCAAACAAACTTCAAATATTGAAAACATGGGACAATTTACTTAGTGTCCTTTAGTTCAGCTTGATTTGTTATTAAGAATTTTCTTTTCATTAGCTGCTACATTTTAGAATCCAACAACGTAAAGTATGAAATGGGAACTATAAACTCAAAATAGGAACTCTACAAAAAAAAAACCCAAAAAAACATGAAAAAACAACCTTAAACAAAAAGTGGCGATGTTGGAATAACATTTTTTATTTCAGAAGTAAATTTTCAACATGTTTTAAAAATGGCAGTGAAAACCAATTTTTGTGTGCCAAAAACAGCCTCAAAAAGAAAAGTGAAGACGTTGGAATAACAATTTTTTTTTAAGGACAAATTTTCAACATTTTTAAATACCATGTAAAAGGTAAAATATCATCGCTCCAAAAACACTTAAAATTTCAAAAGGAAAATGAAAAAAAAATGTACAAATAAAAACAATAGTTAAAACAATAAAGAAACAACAAAAACAAAAGTAAAAAAAAATAATAAGTAAATAAAAATATATATTAGAAAAAAAATATAAAATTAAAAAAATGACAACAAGAAATCAAATATATAAAAGTATATAAAAAAGAAAAAAAAAAAAAAATCAAACATAAAAATAGAAAAAAACAAATTTAACCTGTAAAGATAAAGATAAAAATAAAAATATAAAATATAAAAAGATAAAGAAATATACATAAATAAATAATTAAATAATAAAAAATATAATTAAAGAAACAAAATAAATAAATAATACTTTATTAGAGAATTAGAAAAAAAAATAAACACGGTAAAAAAATTGAAAATTGAAAATAAAGATATTAGACAACTAAAAATAAAAAACAATTATAATTTTTTTTAAATAAATGAGAAAAAATAAAAAATAAACATTGAAAAAATTAAAATTAAAATATCTAAGAAAAAATGTAAAAAAAATGAAAAAAAAAATCACAATTAAAATTACTGAAAATATATTAAAAAATAAAAAAATGAACACACATATAATTAAAATTAAGGGCCATCTATTGCCAAATGCCGAAGCCAAAATCTGAATCTATTCCTAGAGTAGTCATTCCAGAAGTTATCAGAGGGAATGCTTTGGCCATATTTTTATGGAGTGTCCAATGATGAGAACAGGTGTGGGGATGGTATAGTGATTCACGTCAGTCCGAAGAATCACAAGGAAGCTTTGGTGGGTCTGGAGAATGGGACTAACAACTTCGTCGAGCTTAAAGCTCCACACTTTCTTATGTGTTGGTTGATCAAGTTGGGTTTTCATTTAGTACCGATTTTTGGGGACTCCTTGAACATTTTCAAGTGGTTCAATAAAGATTTCATGTGCCAAAGCTATCTTTCAAATCAAATCCATGAAGAAATTTGGTCCTTAATTTTTTGTTTTACTTACATATTTGTCTGTCACATTACAGAGTGCGGAACAAGGCAGCAAACCTCCTTTCTAAGGAGGGTGTGCAACAAGTTTTTGGAAGCTGGAAAATAAAGGAAACAAGCCTAGAGGTTCTGGTTGAGTCAGACCGCACCCCTTATCTCTAATGTTATAGTTCTGAGGCTCTTTGACTAGAGCGTTTTTTTCCTCTTTTTTCTTTATCTTTGTATATATATCATCTTCTTAGTCTTTTTTCCTTCTCTGAGAGGTTAATACTCTTGTTGGATGGATACTCCTCACTTATAGAATTTATATGACATGTATACACGCTTTTTGACTAATTTTAGGCCGATCTTTGGTCTTGTTTGAGTTATTTCCCTCATAAGAGGAAGCTCGAGACTCGAAGGATGGTGATTTGGCTAGCCTACCTTTCAGGGTGTTTTCCTCATCTGAGGAGCCTTGGAATGTTGGGTTGGCATGGAAAAGGCAGATTGGTTTCTCAGTAGAGCAATGCTCAGGCAGAGTTCCATAGCTTCTCCTTCTATTTTTTTGTTTTGGCAGTATTTAAAATGGCTCTATGGATCTGTTTTTGGTGTTCTACGTGACACATAATCAGACATAATGCTTATAGCATGCACTCAATAAAAATTTTATTCATTAATGAAGAGTTTCGATTTTTTCCAAGCAAAAGAAATAATTAAAATAAAAATAAAAAAATTTAAAAAATTTAATAAAACATTAAAAATTAAAAAAATTAAAAATTAAAATTAAAATTTAAGAAAATAATAATAACAAATATATCAAAAAAAAATTGTGGCCATCAAGCCTTTGGGCGGGCTTGACCTGATTCTTGGAATCGGCTTGAGCGCGTCCATGGGCCCAAGGGGCTGAAAGATGATTTTCAATCTTGGTTGGGGGAGCAAAAATTCTCAGAATTGGCTCTGCACCCCGCTGGGTGGCCCGAGGGACGCCTGACGGACCTTGGCCAGCTCTGTCGACCCATGGTGGCCACTCGGCGGGGCTGGCTAGTGCCTATTCTTAGAATAAAATTAAAAATATATATATTGAAAAAAATAAAAATAAAAACATTGAAAAAAAAATCTAAAAGAAAACTTAAAAAAAAAACTCTTAAACAAATTTAAAAAATTATCACGATTAAAATAACTAGAAAAACATTAAAAAATAAAAAAATGAATACAAATATAATTAAAATTTTAAAGAAAATTAAAATAACATAATAAAACATTAAAAAAATTTAAAATAAAACTTAAAAACAAATTAAAAGTTAAAAAAAAGTAATGACAATTATATAAAAGAAAAAAAAAGTTGTGGCCCTCATGCCTTTGGGCGGACACAACCGCTAAGAAAGTCTGATTCTCGGAATTGGATTTGGCTCGCCGACCTTGCAAATCTGATTCTAAGAATCAGAATGGGAGACCGACAGGGCAGGTTCGATTTTTTCGGCCAGTGGGGAAAATCTAAGATTGAGAATTGGATATGCCCAGCCACCGGGGCAAATCCAATTCTGAGAATCAGACTTGTAGGCCCGCCAGTAAAATCTATTTCTGAGAATTGGATTTTCCTGGCCAGACGGGAAAATCCGATTCTGAGAATCAAATTTGCATGTTGGCAGAGCAAATCTGATTCTTAGATTAGAATTGGCAGTCTGAGGGTTCAGATCAAAATTTCAGCTGCATGGGTGGATGCAGAGTGGCTGCGTCATTTCCAAAAACTAGTTATAATAAGTATTTGGAGCATTATTGAGTTTTTTTTTCCACCTGACATTTTTGTTAGATATGTTACCTTTTGTGTAGAATTTCCCAGAAAATAGTAGATATCTGGGTTCCTCTCATCGAGCTACCCAATTTAAAAAAAAATAAAAAATCAGCTCCAACGGAGTCCTAGAAGCAAAGTTATCACTGATTTAAGATTGGTAGTTTTTTCAGGCTGGACAAATCTCATTCTGAGAATCATATTTGCCAACACAAAAAATCCGATTCTGATAATCGGATTTGTCCCGCTGTCCTACAAATCCGATTCAAAGAATCAAATTTTCCCAACCTGGAAAAAACTACCCACCTTAAATTAGCGATAATTTTGCTTCTGGGACTCCGTAGCTGATTTTTTTTTCTAAAATTGGGTAGCTGGGTGAGTGGAATCCAAATATCAACTATTTTTTGCGAAATTCAGCGCAAAAGGTAATAGATCTGACAAAAACATCAGGTGGCAAAAAAAACACTCAATAATACTCCAGATGCTTATTATAACAAGTTTACGGAAGTGACGCAACAAATCTGCATCCACCTTCATGGCTGAAATTATGATCTGAACCTTAAGTTCACCAATTTTGATCTCAGAATCAGATTCCCCCACCGAACCTGCAAATCCGATTCTAAGAATCAAATTTTCCTCACCGGCAGGGCAAATCCGATTCTCAGAATCGGATCTTCCCTATCAACCTGCAAATCCAATTCTCAGAATCGGATTTGTCTGCCAACCGGACAAACCCAAAATAACACAGGAAGTTTTTTTGGAGTGATGATATAATTTTTTTGGATTTGTCTGCCGAATGGGAAAACCCGATTCTCATAATCAGATTTGCCTCGTCGGGTGGCCCGAGGGGTAGCCTTCATTGGCCAGTGTAGCTTGGCCAACTTCGCCAACCCATGGTAGCCACCCTTGGGCAACCCGACAGGGCTGACCGGAGTCGATTCTCATAATTGGCTCTAGCAAGCCTTGTCGGGTGGTCTAAGGGGCAGTTGTCGTCGGCTAGCGCAGCTTTGCAAGCCTAGGACAGCCTCCCTCAGGAAACCCAACTATTATATATATATATATATATATATATATATATATATTTTAATTTTCTTTTCTTTTTAATTTTTTTTGTTTTTTAGTTTTCAATTTATTTTAATTTTATGATTTTGTTTTTAATTTTTTTTTTTAATAAACTTTGTGTTTTAAGATCAGAAAAAAGACGTTAAAAAATAAAAATTTAAAATTTTGGATAACGTGATTTTCACTTCATTCTTTATGCAAATCATTTACTTTTTGGAAATTAATTTTTATACTTATTTTAGTTAATTTTTTTTTTTTTGAGACGTCACTTTAGCAAAAAAAATACTCAAAAATTGTATTTTTATGTAAATTGTTAAAATTTTTTGTTTTTTTTATTGACAAGTATTTGATGGGAAATGAAATATTATTTAACAATATATAATTAAATAGAAGATCAAAACTTTAAAATTTTGGTTTCTTTTTGTAACATTACAAAAAATCAAATATCTGACTACAAAAAAAGTATGAAACAAACAAAAAAACAAAAACCTCAAAAATAAAAAAAATATGTAAGTAAAGAGGAATAAGACGAGTAATTCAAAAATAAATAAATTTTGAAAATAATTATTAACCTTAAACACATTAAAAATTTGAATGTAAAAAATATGTCTTGTAAAAAAACGGAAGATTTTTCAAAATCAACATAAAAATCACTAACATTTTAAAAATAATGTTTATACTTGGTACATTAAAGTAAAAAATAAGCCTTGTAAAAGAAACGGTTCCCATTGACACTTTCCAAAATCAACATAAAAATCACTAACATTTTAAAAATAATGTTTATACTTGCTACATTAGAAAATTTAACGTGTAAAAAACATACTAAAAAGAATTACGAGTATTCTAAATCAATTCTCTTCAAAACCAAATGATTTTTTGCTAGCTGAAAAAAATGCGGGTACTCGTTTTTATTTCCGTTTCAAAGTTTACATTGTTATCCTTATATACCTAGATTTTAAATTTACTTTGGACTAAGATACCAACATCATAGCGTCCATCAATAGTCAATCCCATAAATTCTCGCAATAATTTGAAGCGATTCACGATCTTTCATTCTTCAATCAGATTCTCATGTTACCTTGGTGCATTTGAGATCTCTTATCTATTGACTGAGCAACATTAGTTTAGCTATAAGTTCAATACCATTCTCATCAAAAACTTTGTTTTAATTATCAATATCTAGATATACATTCTTATCTTTTAATTTTTGTCATCCATTAACATCTAATACTCAATAAATTCCAAATTTAAATTCAAATTTTAACTAGTTAGAGAAAAATTAACAAAAACTTCAATATCCCAAAATAAATAAATAAAAATCAATAAAATATCATATATATATATATATATATATATATATATATATATATATATATATATATATATATATATATATATATATATAACTTTGCCACAAGGTCATGATGTCTGCTACAAGGTTTGAAAATGACAAAAAAAATATTCATAACATTATATAGATATATCCTCCTCTTAACACAATACAAGATTCCGAGTTATTTTCACAATACCATCTTGAAAGATCATGTCACAAATAACACAATCAATTAAAAAAACTAACCTTTCCCAATTTCTCACACTAATAACACAAAATTCGATAAATTCAATACAGCCCATAATATATATTCATGACCCCAAATTCATAGAGACAATGATTAATCCATTATTTCAAGGCCCAAACTGATGACAATAACCACAACAACTTACACATAGATAAAAGAAAAAAAATTGCATTTTTTTTAATACCATTGCTGTCATATTATAATAGTATTCTCCTTAACTTTTTTTTTAATATAATTGTTTTATCTTTGTTTTCACGTTCATTTTTATTATCATAAATTTATAAAATAGGTACCTCTTCTAAAACCGTATGAGCTTGGGAGTTGCCGGATCTGAGCAATCCTGCAACACCATAAGGGAATGCCACCCAGCGTCCCTGTCCATGATGTACACTGTCAACTGCGATTCACAATAATAGTAAAAAAAAACTGGGATATAGCTCGGAAATATTAATATAGTAATACGGAATGCTATATCTTTCATGATGACC
Organism: Pinus albicaulis; assembly: GCA_034641835.2. Lineage (NCBI taxonomy): Eukaryota > Viridiplantae > Streptophyta > Pinopsida > Pinales > Pinaceae > Pinus > Pinus albicaulis. The sequence goes on along the minus strand of CM076578.1, from coordinate 809,806,320 downwards.
GAGGAAATAGATGAAACGCACGGCACAATAAATACTTCATAATGCAAAAAGTATGACAGTCGGAGTCGTCCAAAGTGTAAGTTGAAAAGTGTGGACACGACAACAATATTCTGAGAGGACAAAACAATCTTCCCAAAATGTCGTCTGATCTGTATCACATGATAATGGTATCATTTGATTTAATGGCAGCGTCCATCTGTAAAGTAACCTCGCATTCATATTTCTGATGTATTAAAATATGTAGCGCTGTCTATTCTCACAGCGATTTACATCGTGTCTGCTTCCTCGCCCGCAGACAATAGGGACGGCATATCTTGAAAAGGCTGCATTTTATAGAATCCAATGTGTGGAGTTTACGTTTAAAACTGGTAATCTCATTCTTGAAAAGGTTGCATTTTATTTTAAACCGTTTAGAATCCAATGTGTGGAGTTTACGTTTAAAACCCGTAATCTCATTCTTGAAAAGGTTGCATTTTATTTTAAACCGTTTAGAATCCAATGTGAGGAGTTTACGTTTAAAACTTGTAATCTCTTTGTTTTATGTCTTGGTATTTTTTAAAAAGGTATAGAAAATCCATTCTCGTTTTTTCTGATACGTTTGAGTGGTGTAGTTTACATAGTTAGGGTTCTTTACCATCTTGGAACTATGTACTTATGTGTGCATTTAGGAGTTGTCTACCGAGGCCGTGTTTTGGCTCGGACGGTAGAAATTCGGTCAACTAAATTTTAAAAAATCAGGTAGTTGCAGTGCTTGGAATCCATTTTTGATAGTGGAAATGGATTCAGCATTATCAAAAACCTCTTGGGCACTCAAAATACTAATGTTTAACAACTGTAAAGAAGATTCTGGGCAAATCTTTGCCGGATTTTTTGAAAATCGTTACCAGATTCTGGGTCAAAACGCGGACTCGGTAGACTACCCAGTGCATTTATGAACGCATTCAAAACAGATTATAATAACTTTAAATATGCATGCATTATAATTGAACACTGAAACCTTAATTGAAGTCTATAAAATAAAAATATAAAAATATTCAGTTTAAAGGTTTATTTTACAACTTAGTATGAAGGGATATAGTTCTTTTAAAATAAAAATTAAAAAAAATGAAGAGATAGCTAAGTTTGTTAAGTTGCTTTAAAATAAAAATAAAAAATAAAAATTTATATTCTAAATAGAATAGGTTGTAAAATAAGTAAAATTATAAATTTAAATAAATTATTTGAAGATATATATTAAATTATCGATTTCATATATATTTATAAATACAAAAAAATGTTATTTTAACCTTGTACAAAAGAAAAAATCAAAGTGTGTTAGACTAATTAATATTCATATATACTTAAAAATATATTAATAATAAAAAATTATTAAAAATAAAATGTCTAGGGTTATGTAAAATATTTTAATGTCAATTGTGAAAATTTTCATTTGATGTATATTCTATATTTACCATTCACAAATACAATTTAAACAATAAAAGATAACACATTATATTTTAAGCTCTAGTTAAATTGAAATCCTTAATAAATATATACTAGTATTAATGCCAATTAAACCAATGCCATTACAAATTAGAACTAACCAAGAACTAATGAATTGCAGCTTATCAACAATCAACATCACTGCCACTATATACCATACTATTCCATGTACGGAATTTATAACTGTAGCTGTTATCAGGGCGGTTTCTGGTCTTCCTTTTGAAGTCACGAGTGCCTAAGGTACAAGGAAGTCGTGGGTTTCTACTATTAATTAAGTTGCGACCAGGATTCATCACCCCCGAGAATAGAAAATTCTGTAATGGAGAGCGTATAGAGATTAACCAGTCCAAGTATAAGCTGTCCAAGTATAACCTGTGAGGTAGAATAATACATTACATGGTTTCTGTAACCTTCATTAGATCAATCAAATGCGTTTGCTAACATCTCTTTTAACTTTAAGCATCAGCATTGTGCTTAAAATAAAATACTTTGGAGAACAATGCATTTTTTCAGGCTAAGTGGTTTCCGAATATGCATTAAATAAAATTATATATATTTATTTTTAAATAAATGATTTAATGCCTCGAATAAATGATTTAGCAATAAGCATTAAATGAGATTATATATATATATCTATTTTTAAATAACTACCTTGTCAAAATCTAACCATAGATATATACCGCTCTAATCATTTAATACCTACCTTGTCAAAATCTAACCATAGATATATACCGCTCTAATCATTTAATACCCATTAGTAAACTACTTATAACCTTTGTCCATCACTAAGTGTCATAGGACAACATATTTGAAGTTATACTGTTTTTATTTGTGTGATAACCAGGAGATATGTACATTTATGGTTTGATGTGATTCTTTAATTTAAGGATGAATCACCCTCTAATAGATTGATCTTTGCTATGGTTTTCATGATCTTTGTTAGGGTTTTTATGATATAATTTTATTTATTATTTTTTCTGTCATATATTTATTAATGTTAATTTCATATTTTTTAAAATTAATAAAATAGGCCAAGTTTTGAGATTACAATGATAAGCATTAAGTTTTAAGCATTTGAGTTTTCTAACATAATAGATCATTTTTATTAATAAAATAAAATAAAATAAAATATTAAAAAAAGAATTATGGTTTTTTTTAATATATTTTTTTTAAATCATTATATTTTTGTTTTGCAACATTAAGAGGAAATGATGTAATTTTTCTTATTTCTCTTAAATTTTAGGAATATAGATAATGCAATAAAAATATATATGTCTTTATTTTACATAAGCTCAGAACTTAGTCAAATTCTCTTATCTCTAGAACTACAAGATATATTAGGACATATGTTTCAAAACAAAATCTCTATCATTATGATAATTTTCCTTTTACTTGGGATAGTAAATGTATTTAAGCCATCCTTCTTCATGTTAACGACCTAATGGTGCCAGAGAGGCATTTGGTGTCAAACACCCCATAGATATTTCAAGTGTCATGGTCAAAGCTAAGGCCCAAAATGAATACAGAAAGGCATTATTTTTTTGTGTGAAAATGTTCTAGGTCACTATACCCATCACTAATGGTTGGCGTACCAATATGATGACCCCAAATGTCAAAATGGGTTGTTACATAACTTATGCACCTTCCAAGGAATTGCATTTATGTTCCTCGATATCCAGGCTCAAGAAATCCTTAATTGCGACACCATCCAAAGTTCTAGCTCAAGATGGACCAACAATGGAAACATGCTCTTACAAATTTGCATGCATTCTTAGGAACATGCCCACATTCCTGCTCCTACCACTATTTTATGTGCCTACAACCCTGTTTTTTATTGTTTTATAAGTACACAACACAATTTTAGGTGTGATTGGGAATTTTTCTTGATTCCTTATCTACATCAAACACAAAGTGATAGCCATAGATTATCTTTGAAATCCATCTAAACATTCTAAGTATTTTTTATTTATTTATTTTTTTAAATTAATTTGGTTTAAAGTTGACAAAAAAGACATAAATAATACCCTAAAATTAATGACCATATTCTGTTGTAGTGAAATTCATTACTATGGAATGTATTCAAAGCCCAATCTTGCCATCACCAAAAAAAAATTTAGAACAACCAAACCCTAATCAAGGACAAAGAAATCCAAATGATGAAATTGATTCATCCTTCACTACTTTCAGTTCTTTGATACAAGATATCAACTCCTAGTCATCACCATTGTCTCTAACAAATTCTGTATACTCAATTCTGTCACGCATCTCTAATAACCAAAGCTTGTTAACCAATATCGATGATTACATAGCTAGAATTTAAGAACACTACAATATCAATCTAAATGAAGACCAAATTAGAGAGCTCAACATTACTGGACATGATTTGTTGTCTTTGTTGATTGAACTAAGAAAAATGCCACCTTTACACGTAAAAATATACGCATTTGAATGCACTCGCATACCTACCAACCATTTCCAGACCACTTGATTGGTGGCTCACTCATTCTATTTGATAAAAATCCTTGAATAAATAAATTTCTTGACGATGTTTTGGGAAAATTTTAGGCTAAGACTCTATGTCAACTACTTTAACCTACAATATTCAATGGGGTGGGTTGGGGTTTTGGAAAATAAACATTCACTTAGATGAAGAAGAAACACCCATACCCAATATCCTCTATTTATGGATATCATTATTGAAACCTAGACTATAATACCAACACTAAATCACACCCTAATGCAAAATAACATTTTTGTAGCATTATCATATCAGGAGCCACTTGTGGCTAACGTTCTGGGACGGGTTCAACCATCTAACATTGTAGCATAGTTTGAATACCATAGGCCATATGGAATTTTGCGAGAGCCCCATAGATGGAATGCTTGTGAACAAAATTGCTATGGGAAGATGAAGGGAGGTGGGAAATATGATTTTATGGACTAGGTTATTACCTTGATCATATTTACATTGTGTATATTTATATATACAAACATATAGAGTTTATTGTGCATTTTGCTTGTATATAATTATATGTTCCTTGTAGTTTTTATGCCTTGCTAGCTCTCCCCACAATGTACGAATCCATTAGTGTTGGTTTTATCCGTTCATTTTTCAACTAATGCTACTTGATCATTCGGTCTAGTACACACTCATGTATGACGAATTAAAGTTTTCCTTAGTTACAAAACTTTGCATATGTTTTTAGTCCATATTGTACATTCATTTACTTTGGATATAATAGTAGTGTTCATTTATTTTTTTTATAGATTGTGATGACGCAAGGTGAGGATCTAGGCCCACCAAGGCTAGACATATCATCCCCTCCTTACATATGATGTGTCAAATTAGATTTTATTTTATTTTTTATTTCATTTTTTATTGTGTTTAATTAATTAAAATATTATAAATGTGTACGGAAGTTCATTCATTTTCTAAATTTTTCATTCTATTATGCACTTATCATTTCCCTCATCCACTATTCTTCCTTCAGTTGTCCATATATATCATGAAATTGCTGCAATTTTGGTATTCAACTTACCTCCATTTGGAAACTTCCATCATTACTACAATTCATCAGTGTTGATAAAAAGTTTATTGTGAATTTTATTTATATATCTAATTATGTGTTGTTTGCACACTATGCCCAAGAATACCCCTTCAAAACCTACACATTCATGAATGTTATTTTTGGCCATTAATGTTGCAGTGGATGTTTCTTACTCATTTTTTGTACCACTTCATGTCTCGTGAATTATAACTATCCCCTCTTACAAAAAATTTCACATGTTTTTTGTTCATATTATAGCGTTAAGTTATTCTTATGGGTTTGAGCTATAAATTATTAGATTCTAAGTGTTATAATCTATCGTATAAAACAATATAATGAGATGGTTGATTCTTTGTGTATTCTTTAGAGATATGAAGCATGCACCAAAAGAAAATAAGTTGAGCTCCTACTTCAACTAACAGGAACAAGATTGTATTATCAAATGCAAATTATGGTGTGAGGGTGGAAGTGGTCATTGAGATATTAATGAGGCCCATTTCACATATACATCATCATATGTCATAATTTCATGTTTGGTCTTGAGAAGTTGTTTGTATATTAGATACATTTTCCATGTCGGTCACGATGCGCCATATTTTCATATCTATGCATGACATGTGATTTTCTATACTGGGCATGTTATAGAATTATTTTGAAAAATATATATTTCAGACAATTTTGAGTTTGTTTGTGTGTGTTTATTTACTTTATGGAACATGTCCTATTAATTAATTATTATTTTTATTTGATGTTTATTCCTAGGTTTATTTTTCATTCATTTAGTAATTATGCAATATCACATATGGTTAATCGGGCACTTTGACATGGCATATTTTTTAAGGTGTTTGGATTCCTTTTTTAAAGATATGTTAGTTAGGAATATTTATGGTGGTCCATACACTTTATGATCATGTAAAAACTGCAAGGTCATAATATTAAATATGTTTTTTATCTTCAAGTTCTATAGTAAATCTCTTAATAATTTCAACCCTATGTTATATTGATAAACATGGATGATATATCATGGAAATTACCTAATGATGAATAAAAATAAAGATGAAAAATCAAACTTACATTCACACAATTTTGGATAGAAACATACTGTACACACACACACACATGAAATATACGTGAATAAATTAATCACAAAATTGGTATAATATCTAGCTCTCTAAAATTTATCAAGGTAAAATAAGGAAAGCCACCATCAAAGATCCATGACAAACTAGCATCAACACTTTCAATTCCTCCATTGGATTCAACAACTTTGTATCACATGTACTCGTCACACTAGAATTTGTTTATTCCTTAGGGTTTACGAACACTTTACATGTTGCATCATACAAGTGCATGGAAAGGTAACTATATTTATACTCTCCATATATACTTTTCCATCCTATTGTTTACGTACTCAAATCCTTTGCATTCAACATTTATATCAACAAAAATAGTAACACCTCCATGTAACATCATGAATGATATGATAACCATCATGTATTCTAAGAAAGGAATCACTTCATGTTTAAGTCTCATCAATTTCATCACACTGTGATATTCCCCTGGCCTCACATATTATAAGAACAAGGTTATAAAATCATGTAAATTGTTGACACCATTTGTGAATGTATTTGACTAGGTTAGAAAATATAGTAGTACAAAAAAATACAACATAGTTATGACCATGAATCACACCAACTCCATGTTCTTATTTGGGATCTACATGCATAGCATAAACCCTCGTATACAATAATAAAACCTAAAATTCACATAAAATAAACCTCTCCATCAATGATACTAGACAACTCTCTCTCCCCTTCTATTATATTTTACTCATGAACCTAATGTATTTCTTAGTACAAGAGTTCTTTATGATCATACAATGAATAGAGTATAACGATGAAAGAATATACAACACATCTATTTTCTTTTATACATATAATTGATGAGGGAGGATAACATGATAACGAAATAATTCCATACAACTCAAGCACCTTCTAAGCATGATCTTGCTTGATATCAACACCCATCCTCTAAGATGGTTCACTCTCTAACAAGATGTTAGTCCAAACCTTCATCTTCCATTGTTTACTATCCAAGTGTCCTCATGCTTAATGATTATCCTCTAACTATGTGCCACAGGCTTGCAATTTTATTTTAATTTGATCAATATATTTAAAACCATAATTTTTCACATTAAAGATCCCCCCATTTTATTGGGAAGATAAATATTTTCCTAGATGCTTATCGTTTCACATTACATTCACACTCACGTTGTAAAAATATATTTCCATGCATTGGCTACATTTGTCAACAAATATATGAATTCATGTAAGAGAAATATGTTTTATATTCTAGTTCTATGTTATATCACTTAGTAATTTCAAACCTATGTTATATAAAATTGACATGAATGATAATTCTCAGAAATTACTTAATCATGAAGACATTGCAATGTTGTGTATGTGTTATATTCTTCGGAAGACTTATATTCACGATGAATAAAGAATGGTTTCAAAGGTTTTTGTAGTGCCCCTAGTTGGGGGGAATGTAGGGGTGTAGGAACTCCTATGCACAGGGTTTAAGGAAATTCTCTGAAAGAATCTCTTTTGACCAATTCTTTATGTCCATTTTTGGCATTTTTCAGCCCACTGTTTTTCTAAAAGTGATTTTCTGATGCATGTTATTTTTTGTCATGGTTTTGTAGTTTGATTTAAGGAAGTACGGTTGGATTGGTGGTTAATATATTCCATGGGATATGTATTTTTTGTAATAATGTACATAAAATATAATTTAAAAAAATCTTGTTCATTTTTCCATGTTTGGGTTTCCAAGACAAAATATCTATGTAAATTATGTGTTTGCTATTGTATGTTTTTTGTTTTATTAAGAATCTCTTTGTAGTTTTTAATTGTAAAGGGTTAAAGCCTCGGTGCAAGATGCATAGTAAAAATATAAATAACACAATTTTGGTCACAAAGGTATTTTATACATATGTAGAATAAATTATATATGTGAACAAATTTATCACAAAATTCATACAATATTTATCTCTCCAAACTCTAGAAATGTAAAATCATGAAAAAATAGCTGCCATAAAATATCCAAAACAAGCTAACATCACCACAAGCAAGTCCTGACATGGCCTCACCAAGTGTGCATCACATATGCTCTTCACACTAGCATTTCTTTATTCCTTAGGGTTCATGAACCCTTGCCATGTTTTGTGACACAAGATCATGGAAAGATAACTCTGTGTTACTATCCATATATACTTCTCAATCCTAAAGTTTTCGTAATCAAATTGTTCATCTTTATCTCTTATATCAACGTAAAAAATGACATCCCCATGCAACATCACGAAAGGTATAATAAAAAACTTACGTTATAAGAAAAGCATCACACCATTCTTAAGGTTCATCAACTTCATCTCACAATGATATTTCCCTATCATGACATCCCATAAGAACAAGTTTATAAAATGATATAAGGTATTAGATTGATAGTCCATTTCTTCTCCTAGGTTTAAAAATATAGTGGCACAAAAATATCCATCATAGTTAGCAACATGAATAAAACCAACTTCTTGTTCTTCTCTAGGGTATACATGCATTGCGTAAACCATAGGATGACATATGGAAACCTAAAATTCACACAAAATAAATCTCTCCATGAGACATACAGGAAAAATCAGTCTCCCCTTTTATTATTTTAGTGTTTTCTTCATGAACTGTAATGATCTAGGTGGTTCCAGAGACACACATAGGACAACGGGGGCTTTTGAAATCTCAAAAATAAAAGTGTTTGGATCTTTCTCGAACTAGCTTTAGGTTGAATATCTCATCATCCTGATTGCAACATTGTGAATGGTTCATCAAAACCAGTCTGTATGGAGAAGTTATAAGCAGTAAAAGTTCAGGGTTGATAGGGTGACTTGGTACGTTAAAGAACGCGCAATTTCGCCAAAGTCCAGCAATCAGATTTGGGCCAACTTTATAAAAAAATTAAATAAAGGGGGTGGCGGGGCACCAACCCTGCCATCCCACCGTGTGGTTAACGAATTAGATATTAAAATATTTGGGTCGGCGGGCCATGACCCCTGCCAGACCCCACGAGACCCCAACCGCATAACTATATATATATATATATATATATATATATATATATATATATATATATATATATATATATATATATATATATATATATATATGGTGGGGTGGTCAGCAATCAACCCCACCATCTCAACCATAACATATGATATATGTTATAAAACATGCCACCGTGCATGTTTGTTGGGCAGTCCCATGCCAAAATGTGCACTAATAAAATATTCATATGCGGATTTTTGGGAGGCGGGATTTTATCCCTTGACCTCCCTTAAACAATTTTCCCTTTTTACCATTGCACCAAACCACCTCATTTGGTTAACTCCGCCCACAAAAATTTACTTAAAACTATCTTTTCACCAGTGCGCCCAGGCCGGACCAGAGGAGTGTGGGCACGTTTTCTGAGGCATAGGCTAATGCACGTAGAATGGTATGAATTTCGAGACACAGGATGTCCTTTTGATGCTAGAAGATTTCAAGGAGGTAAAATTTTGGTGTGTCATAATGTATTGAAATTTATATGAATTTTAACCAGAATTTCATAGGGAGCAAAATGGTGTGCCCAATTTTCCATTTGAGCAGCGGTTTTGCAGATTTCATGTCGAGGAGAATGTTCAGGAATCTAGGGGAAATCTTTCAGATTCCTTGGAGGCCAAAATTCATCGGTGTCAGAATGAGATCAACTTCATACTCATTCTTCTCAGAATTTCGCAAGGATCTCAATGGTGAGATCAGATGCCTATTTTGAGTTGGAGAGCAGTATTCCTGTGGATTTGGATTATAGGTGCGATAGTTGAACGTTCGCTGAGTTGAGGAATGGAGGATGTCAAAGACATGTACGAAACCATGATCAGGGTGTCCGACAAGGTGGAAATGTTGTATGAAGCTTATGAGAAATAAGAAGTAGATAATGCTAAGTTGGAAATTCTTCTACAAGAGGATAAGGAGGACGAAAATTGATTGCAGCTTCAATTGCAATCCACGACAGAGACATTGGAGGAGTTTAAGTGCAACAAAGAAAGTCTTCAAGAAGATCATGAGGCATTGAAGGCACTCCTATAGGAATAGCAAGATAAGAGGCAACAATTGCAACTTCAGCTACAAGCCGCGACAGAGGCCTTAGAGGGAGTGAATTGCAACGAAGGCTCAGAGAAGCCTTCTTCACCTATTTCAAAATCGACAAGAAAATGTGCGACAAGGAGATAATCGATTCACTTTGATAAGTGAGAGATGGTTTGTATAGATGTGGTAGTGTGTCATGGCGTTGTTTGTAAGTCATATGTTGCATTTTTAATTGTAAGAGTGATAATTTTTTTTTTCCATCGCTTGTTCAGAAACAATGGTATCTTGGCCTTGTCTTATAAATCATGTGATGCATTTCTTTCATGTAAAAGTGATGATGTGTTTTCCATCGCTTCGAAATGCGACAATGATGTTTTTGGTCTTGTAATGATAAATGGGGTGTGTTTTCCATTTTGATGTAAGACTTACCCCCGAGTATGTGTTATAGACTCGTGGCAAGTATAGAAATTTCTGGGTCACAGTTGGTCATATGTTGAGCATGAAATTTGCAATAAATTGTACTACATGTTTGTAGAGGATGTAGGTGTTGGCTCATCGCTTAAGGCTCTGAAGAATAAAGGTGAAGGATATGGAAGGGTGACCTTTTTCAAGACACTTGTGGTGCAAACATTGTACATAGCACTAGCAGATTATTATTGATGATTTTGTAGGACCAAATTCTCCTTAATGGGGAGGAATCATCCAGGTGGCTCCAGAGACACACACAGGACAAAGAGGACTTATGAAATATCAAGAATCAAATTTTTTGGATTGCTCTAAAAGCAGAGTTGGGTTGAACATCTCATCGTCCTAATCGAAACAGTGTGAACGGTTCATCAAACCGAGTCCGTATGGAGAAGTTTGAAGCAGTCAAAGTTTAGGGTTCACCGAGTGACTTGGCAGGTTAAAGAAGGAGCAATTTCGTTGAACTCTGGCCACCAAATTCCGTACAACTCTGGCCAAATTATGCACAAATTTGTGGCCTCCTTAAAATGGTGCGCTCCATACAAATAGTGCACAAATATTTTCCATTTGAGAAGCAGTTTTGCAGATTCCTTGTGGACAATAATCTTCAGGAATCTTGAGGGATTATTCCAGATTCCTTGGAGGATGAAATTCATCAGTGTCAGAATGAGGTCAACTTCATGATCATTCTTTTCATAATTTTGCAAGGATCTCAATGGTGAGATCAGATTCTTGTTCTGAGTTGTATATTTCCAGATCCCCTATGGAACAACATTTTTTAGGAATCTAGTGGAAATCTAAGAGATTCCTTAAGGCCTAGATTTCAACTGTTTTAGAATTCAGAGAATTGACAGTCAGTCCTACACCTCTCGGCGACACAATTTCAGTGGGACAATCATATTTTCCATCTAAGCCTTATGTTTTTCAACCACTTTTTGAAGTGGAGTTTCAAGTGTCAGCATTCAATGTGTGGGTAGACATTTTCAGGATATTCAATGCCGTGAGTTTGATCGTACAGCTAGATCTAGTGGTTTATAATCATTTTCTTCAAATAACTGCAAGATGTGAGGTATATGTAGTGTGATAATGTACTTCGTTGTCTCTTTTCTATGGAATGTATTATGTTGTATATATCCATGTTTAATGTTTCATGTGGGATCTTGGTTTTTTCTCAATGTGACATGTAATTTACTAACATGGATTTGTCTTATGTTTGAGATCCCTTTCTTTCCATGTTGGCGGGATAATCCTTGTCAAATTTATCTTTGATTGAGATCCCTTTGTTGCCATGCTAGCGGGATACTCATAGTCATTATGTGTGAGTTATTGTCATAATGATAGGAGTCCTTTTTGTGCATGAGAGTTTCTGTAGTAAAACATCTTGTGGAGAGGTCCAGCCACTCCTGCGTGAGGGAATTTTCCTTGTACGACGGAGAAAACAACACTCATGTACATCATCACTATTTCTGGCACTTAATGCAATGACCTACACCATCTTAACATTGAGGCTCGAAGACATAGTCCCTCCTGGATGAACTCCATTATCAATCTCTTATGTTGCTAATGCTTGTTATGTTCCTCTTCTTTCCAGCATGAAAATATGTTCTTTTATGTTCATTAATGCTTTGATGCAATTCTAACACATCAACCAATGTAAAAGGTCTTGGTTTAGTGGGTAGCGAAATTTACCCAGATCACCTGATGCCATACTAATATGTTTTCATCATGATCCTAACACATTTCTCCCTATATAACCTCTATAATAAAATATAATTAATAGAGTATAACCGTAATAAAATATGAAACAACTCTATCCTCCCTTACATATAAAACACATGAGGGAGGCTAACATAATCAAAACATAATTTTGTACAAGTGAAACACTCTCCAAGAATTATCCTCATTGAGATCAACACTCCTACACTAATATGGTGCACTCTCTAACAAGTTAGTATAAAGCTTCCTCTTCCATGACTTACTATCCTAATATCCTCATGCAAATTATTATCCTCTAACTATTATCCATAGCTCTACATTTTTATTTATTTGACTAATATATTTAGAGCCATATTTTAGTGCATTAAGAAGCCCCCGATTAAACTAGGAACCTAAATTATTTTCCTAGATTCTTTTCTTGTCACATTGATTTCCATTAACAATAGAAAGGTATATTGGCATGCACTAACTATATTTGTCAATACATACCAAAATACATGTAAGAGAAATCATGGGGTCAGAGATGATGAGTGTTACACATATGATACATCCCATCCAACAATGAGTTCCTTATTATTATATCTCAAATATGATCATTAATGTACTGCTATCACTCCGCCAGATTTCTAAGGTTGAAGAAGAAATCCCAACAGAGGTAACCACAGACCAATCTTTTGGCTTGGTATCTAGCCCTACCAAACCGGAGAGGGCTCTCTCCACAAGGTCACAACCAAGAGGGTTGGATAAATTAGGGTTTTAGGCTAGGTTTTATGTCAGGGCTTTGATTTGAATTGATTGGGTTGGTGGATGAGGATATTAGGTCAAAGAGGCTAGGTCAGGGAAAATAGCATTAGGGAACTTGCACAGATTCAATGGGGATAGGTATGTAGAAAGGATAGCATATTAAGGTTATAGGGATGGAATGATTCATACATTTGAGGAGCTAGGAAGAGCATGAAAGATGAATTCATCCTAAACTGAAAGAAAGATGAACAGACTATGAAAACTTTTCGAAAATAGAACATGTGAGATGAATTATGTTTCTCTAACTTGAAAGTGATCATACAATAGAAATGAAATTGAAAGTGGAAAAACAATACCTTCATACAAATGAAACAATGCTAGACAACCATATCATAGAAGAAATAATGCTAGACAACCATACCATAGGTATCCCAAAGAAATAATTGCAACACTTGTACTAAGCTCCTGCCAAAATGATTACAATAGAGTCTCTGATCAATATGCCAACATCCAACTGATTCCAACCTATGAAATGACTGAAAAATTACATGATATATGCCTAAAAAAACTCCCCCAACCTCAGGAGTCGAATCCATAAGAGGAGGAGCAGTTCCCCCAAAGACTGAGCTGAAAGCTGAAGTGCAGGGAGGCACAAGTTACTCAACCCTAACTCTTTACAAACTGATTCATTACACCTCATCATGATTTTTAAACTAATGTATTTACCCTTGGTAATAGTAAAAACATGATATTTAAATTTACGTCATTGATTTACAGAGGTAAGAACATGATTCCCCAAGATAAAAATTCAAATTTGCACAAAAAATTAGAAAAATCAGATAACTGTCAAACGTGCCATCCCTTCATCAAACACGCCATCCATGTTGCAACCTAATTTTGGGTTCCTTCCTAGTGTATAAATTGGGCCTAGGATAGCTCATTCAAAAGTTTAACCTATATAATTTCCAAACATTCCTTTATTTTTTAGAATGGAATTGATTTGACCTATGAAAATTTGATTCCCCCAAGACTGCTCAGCGCGCAGTGCCAAAGCCAAAAATAAGGCAGAAGCATGATTTTTTTCTTGTTTTTTGAAATTTTGACATGCTATTTTTGCAAAAAAAGGCTGCAAAAGTGGTTTTCTTAGATTTTTTTGTCATTTGGCATACAATGGTGGTGGCCTTTTTGTTCAAAAAGTGGCTCAAAAAGAGCGTAGCGCCAAGGGTGTTGTGCGCCTAGCATTCCAGCTGTGCAAAAATACTGAATTTTCTGGACAAATTGGCCTCCAAAATGGAGCAATATCTCACTAACCATGAGGTGTTTCTAAAAAATGAGAGAATTTTTTGTTCTTTGGCATGTCTTGAACACAAACCTCCTCGAGTTTCTCCACATTCCTTTTTTTTTGCCACAATCTTCCCTGCAAAAAGGTGTCTCATACAAGGTTTTGCACAGGAAAAAAAATAGGGTGTGAATATATGAATGAATCTCTCATTCTGTAATACCTATGTAAAATGTGAGATAGTTTCTTGTACTTTGATATATTAGGAACAAAAATCTCCTCCTGTTTCCCAAAATTCATTTTTTTTTGCCACAATTTGTGTTACAAAAAGGTCACCAAACATGACATTTCTGGAAAATGTGCCTTTGAAAAGCTTTTCAAATTTTCCCATTTTTTCTTAAAATTTCCTAAAAATTGCTCCACAGCTGATTCATGGAGACCTAATATGGTATGATCTTGCATTAGGGAAGCATAATTAAGCAAATTCAACTTACCTTTCTCTTTTTTCTTGATTAGGGTTTGTAGTTTCGAACATCCAGGTCTAGGTTTTTAAACCATTTATCACCTTGGTTAGGCATGTATGTGGCTGAGATATCGTATCTACCGAGAATGTGAAATAAAAACTAGAAATGATAGACTTGTATCCTTTCAAAGTGGTGGAAAACATGTCTCTGAGTTTCTCATGAAAACCTACCTCCTACACTCTTTGGACCATCTCACAAAACTTATAATAACCCACATGTTTGAAAACATTTAACTACTAGGGGTAATGATTTCAACTCCTTGATGTCTGATGTCTCAAGCCTTGAGACTCTCCCTACATTGTGGTGTCTTTTATCGTCTCTTTCTTCTCCCTCACTGTAGTTTCTGTGTTTTTCTTCTTCCATAGTGTTTTAGTGTGAAAAAATTAGGGAGATGGAATGATAGTGAAGAATGGGTTTTGGGAAGTGGGAATGGGAGTGGGAAATTTAGGGATATGGGGGAAAGGGTTTATGAAATGAGGGAAGTGACAAGGAGTGTTAATTTTATGGGGTTTGGGATAGGGAATTTTATTATAGGTTAGGAATTTTGAGCCTAGGAAAATGAGTAGCCTAGGTTTTACGGTTTGAGGATGAAAGGTTTAAGGAAAAGGGATTATGTGATATAGGGAGTAAGGATAGGGTAATTATGATGTGGGAAGGGAATGAAAGTGATAGGGAGTGAAATTTGATATGAAATTTGGATTTAGGGAATGATACTAGGGTTTCAAACTTAAAAATAAACACCAATTCTTTAAACAAGATCAAACACCAACAAATTGACTTCAAGAGGAGGGGAATGGTGCTAATGGAAACTTACTTGATTTTTCTGATGATTTGAAGATGATAGCACATTTTTTGGAGTTTCTTGTGGAAAAATTTGAAACATGCAACACAAATAATGAATGCAAAGTGCACTAAAAAAACGCGCAGCAGAGTAAGGAAATGCATAGAGCAAAAGGAAAACATGTAATGCAACACATAGGCATGCAACGTCGTCTTGTAGGCCACATTTTTATGCCTTCTTGAGCTCAAAATTAATCTCATCATAGCTCTATAGAAATATATCTCTCTTGGTTACAAAATGGACTTATCAAGCACTGAAAAGTATAAATTATAGCCCCTCAAAAATTAATTCTCCCAAGACTGGTCAAAAAATGCAGAATGAGGGTGCAAAAATGAAGTGTGCTTTTGCGGGAAACTTTTGGAGCCCTTTCTCAACTCCAAATTGAGTTTATGATAGCTCATTGAAAATACTTTCTAGTATAGTTGTCAATTGACTTATCAAGCAACTCATTTGGACATTCCATCAGGGAGAAAAATCGATTTTCCTAAAGTCAGTCCAAAATTCTGTGGAAAACAGGGGATCTTGTAGATGGAGGGGAATGAAGGGGTTAGGGGTTGTCTAAATTATTGGGGAAATTTTTGGGGATAGGGATAGATGTCAGAGAGTGTGGGGAGGTGTAATTTATAAAAATGAGTGAGGGGAAGGGGTTCAAAAGGGAAAAACACAACCCTAACCTAGGAAGGTGTCAAAAGTGTAGCAATAGGCTAGGGTTTGTAGGAAAGTGAGGGAAATGAGAGGAATGGACATGGGAAATTTTTAGGGGAGGTAGATGGAGTGTAGGTGATGGTGAGATTGATGGCTTAGAGAGAAAATGAGTGCCTCGTTGATGTTGTAATGGCCTTTATACTTGATATATTGAATGATTTAGCTCTTGGGACCCATTTTACTTTCTTCACATTCATCTTTGAACTTTGACACTGTACCTTTCCATGTGAAATTTTTATTTTCCATATGATCATTTGATGAGCTTAGGGAACAATAAGATTTTTAATCTTTATGCTTTTACATGTTGAACCTTGGGTTGACAGCTTGGGAAACTTGTACTTATTTCATTTGAAAGACATAAAATTGCATAATGAAAATATAAAAACCTACATTTGAACTCAAAATTACATGATTAAATAAGCATTCCTCTTTAAAAATAATCTTCACATGCTGAAGAGAATTTTATTTGATCACTCTCTACTTGTTGGTCTTATGCAACGAAATGGATTTTTATTGGAACCTTGGAAACCCTAATGACCTAATGAAAACTTGAAAAACCCTCGAAAACCTAATGGAACCTTTCAAGGACTGAATTTTAAGATAACATAATGACCTCATGACTGATGCAAATGGCGTGATAAATTGACTTTATGGATTTTGTACAGTCATCAAGGTATGAAAATATGCGAGCAAGTAAACACATTTAGGGAAGAGTGATGTTTTTGGACTAGGGCTACCATTAGTGACTAATATTTTTGCATGACCTAGTGGAAAGATAAAAAATTTCGGGGTGTGATTTCTAAAACGATATGAAAAGAGTATTTTTATCACTGATGGCAGAATGCAAATACTAACACTAACATTGGCCTTATTGTGGATGTCATATCCTTGGAGGTGTCAAGAACACTGTAGACCAGGAAGCCTTATCTATTTAGGCCAATACAATAAAAAACTCAAACTAATAAACATGATTGAAAACTGATAACTTAGATGAAATAGAATGACTCACACTAAAAAAAAAACTGACAAACTGAAAAATATGCTCAGAATTGAGATTATTCAACAAAACCTACTCTAACTGATCCATTCATCACTTGATCAAGTGAAATGGAATAGCCAATGCAACCATGTAAGCATTCTAGCTGTTGTTTGAATTCTCTACAAGTGCTTGCTTATGAGCAAGAAGAGAGAACTACTGAAAGGCAAATCCCATGAAAAATTGAAATAAAATTGAATCTTGATGAAAGTTCAAAGCATGAGCCCACCAACTAACATAAAAAATGCTGCAAAAGGATCTTCATAGGAATACATATTGATTTCCAGCCCATCTAATTCATTACTGCTCTGCTTTAGGTAGTTTTCGTACCTTGATTTTTAATTTTTCCCAACATTCGTGCTTTCCTCCATTGAATACTGTAGCAAGTTGACAAAAGGATCCATAAACTAGTGAATAACCAATTTTTACTGATGATCAAAAATAGAACAAGAATATTCTTCATTACTCTCCTAATATGGCTGCAAATGTTCAGATGAGCTATGTAATGTGACTCCTGCTATGAAGAAATCGGCTGTCGAATCAAGTTTATATCAACACTCTTTTGAGGCTCACAGTTAGGTAATGGAGAAGGAATTTTACTGTAGATATCATCCAACACATCAGATATAGGATCATTAAAATCTTGAAAATATTACTAGAACCTATTTTCCATTGGTTCTAATTAGATTACATGACTTTCTACAGACTGCTCATCCTTTTCTTTAGAGACATTATGAAAATTTTCCTTTAAAAAATGAAATTATTCAAAACATAATGGTACAAAATCAACTTGCATCATTTGATCATATGTTTCAACCTCCAAGACTTCATATGCAACCTGACATTCAATGGAATTCGGGGGCTCCAAATCTGGATCTAAAGAGTCTTGATCAAGGATTTCATTTCCCTCTTGATTGTCAAGTTCAAAACATAATGACTGTTGATTTCTGATTACATGAAAGTTGTCTCTAATCAACTGAAACGAAGTAAACAAAAGAGGAAAATATCCTTCACTTACTTCAAAATTTTCTAAACTTTCCTTATCGCTTCCATAACTGATATGCAGTGACTGATTACTCTATTCGAGCTGATGAAACTAAACTTCCTCCTCCCACAAACTAGAAGTTGATTGGTATGCAAGATTAGATTTTGTTTGGAGAACAAAATTTTCGCCATATTGATCATACTTAGGCAAATCATCAATATAAGTAATGTCACCAATCATACACATTATATCAAAATATTGTTTCTCCATGGATTGATCTACCAATCCATTTTCAGATCTATGTTAGTTGGGATTAATAGTGTTATTGTGAATTCTAATCGCAAGCATACGAAAAAAGCTCACTTTATTCATGCATAACAAAAAACCCTACCAGCAAATGTGGCTGTCAATTTCCTTATATCTATAGTTAGTGATCACAATAAATGCTACAAAAATCCATATCTATGCGGTTGAAGGCATTAAACAACAAAAAGAAACACAGAGTTTCTCCATGAATCTAATTAACAAGACAAGAATTTTTAAAGAATTTTTTTGTGTTATGAAACCCAAGAAGGGAACATAGAAAGATGTTACCATTCCCCCTAAATGAGATGGGTTCTTGTATGTCCTCAGCGCTTCATTTCTAAGATCTCTATCTCTCTTGATGGTGCAGAAAACCCAGACAAAATGGAACTCAAAAGGGAGCTCACAAGCAAAAAGTAGAAAAATATGACAATGATCGAGGATCAAAGTCAGACCAGGAGTATGGATGAAAATGTGATCTATGGGAAAAAAAAGGTAGTGAATGAATGGAAAATGCTTCTATTTATAACAAAATATTGATTTAGTCTAGATATTGTTGCATAGTTAAAATATTATTAACCAAATCTAGATCCAACTTTTATGGAATATTTTATTAGTTTTCTTGGAGTGAAAAGGAATTTGAATTTGGTCAAATCCATTTATTTAGAAATAATAAATAAATAAATGATTTATTTATTATTTTAAGAATGTGGTTAATTAATTATTAAATAAATAACTATTTATTCAATTATTTATAAATTATTTAGTCAAATTTAACAAGGAATATTATTAAATAATGGTTTAAATAACTATTCCTAGAAAAAATAAGATAAATAATGATTTATCTAATTAATTTTCCTTTTTTGGGTTAAACATGACTAGGCATATTAATTAAAAATTGGTTTAGATAATTATACGTAGAGTAAAATCAAACAAATAAAGTTTTATTTAATTGTTCCTCATGGGGTTTCATCTTTAGAGCAGAAACAACTTAATAAACTATGGGTTATTAAATTATTTTTCATATTAAAAGAATTTTTACTATGGTCATATTGGTTGTACATGGTGTACTTTAGTCCATCTAATAATAATAGGTTAGATGACCAAAAATTGATGTAATAGATTTCCCTCCAACGTGCAAGCGTTAGGAGCTAATCTTATGACCGAAGTACGTTGTAAGAAAAATATCACTAGACATCAGAGGGGTGTTAGAGAGAGAGAAATATAAGGCAGACTAAAATGAGAGAGGACAAGGCCCTAATGAGGTGAGATTTACAGGTGTGACAAGTCACTTTTATGAGTGAGTACCTGTTCTACATGAGGCATACCTATGCCCTTCGAGATAACAAAGTATAAAGAATAATGGTGCGTCCAGAAAACATGGGATTGAACTATATAGTACATGCTGACATAAATATGGGACAGATAAAAAACATGATAATGGATCCCACATACATAATGTGCCTTGGACAACAATCAAGACTTATACAATAATATCTAAGTACATGAGATGTAAGTACAACCAAAGAGGCCATGTAAAACAGGAAAGGGATCTAAAAATCTAAATGATACATAAAAACTAAAAAGACGTTGCAAGCGGCTAGGGCCAAAACCATGAAATCTGTAGAGTTGCATCCAAGGCTATAGGAAAGAGGTCGTCTAGGCATATGGGGGGCTACCTGAAGGGCCACCCCCTCATGAGGTTTGAAAACATCTCACACACAACCAGGAATCCCTGGTACAATCTATTGCATCACTAAACGATCAAGTATACGGACCTCAATCATGGCATAAGGAGTTGTAACTGAGAAACAATCAAAGGGAAATAAAGGGTCCTTTTTCCTGATTGAAGGCAATGAACAAGAGTGGAAGCTGGAACCAAGGTACACCACCCTCTAGACCTATCTTCTGGAATGAATAAGCTGATGTCGACATAAGGATGTCTTCCATAGGTGAGGGATAATAGTGACTGATAGACTGACACCATGGATGATGGTGGAATGGGGGGTATTGAGTAGCACACTGTCGACTTCCCTTCATGGAGCATAAAGCAAATCAATGACTTGGCAGCTACTGACTTGACTCCAGAGGGGATAGGGGACAGTATGACTGGGGGAAGACTGTGACAAGAAACAAAGGTAACTTGGGACAGACTCCATCGATGTGATGATGACTCAAAACAGATGCTCTAAACAAGGGTGACTCGATGATACTACCACATAGAAGAGGCATGGTGGGGACCATAAAAACATGAGTACAAGATGGTTATTCATGAAGAAAATCGACACAATCATCAACAAGTATGAAGGAAATGTGGTGCCCTAAGTACAAGTGCTACAAGTGAAGAGATTCGATTTAGAGAAGTGGTGAACTGACCCTCGGAAAAAACATGTCCAGGTGAAGTATCAAATCACCAAAAACAAAAGGATACCCATTTGATTTCTCGATGAGAGCTTTCCAATGGTGTAAATGGTTTTTCAAATCGAGCTAGGGTTTTTTCACAATTGGAAAAATAAAAATCTAGGGTTTCTCTTTTAATAAGGAATTTTTCCTCCATTTTGATTCATTTTCAACTGTAGCTGTGGTGAATATAGAGAGGAAAAAAGGCAATAAACCTTGCGGCAATCATAGCGGGCAAACCGACTATTGGAATCGAGATCCGTCAGTTGCAAGTAAGAGGCCTAACCATACTCTTTCAATTCAGTGGATTAAAGTTTCACTTTAGGCACCCAGAGCTCACAAACAGACCCTTACTCCTCTTCACGGCTGGGTCGCACTTTTTGGGGATTTTTCTACGACATGGGTAGTAGGTATTGGGTAGAAAACTATGAATCTTCCAAGGAACAGTCTGAAAACTACGATGTTTTAGAGAGAGGGGTGTTAGTGTTGTTTTTTGGCTGAGAGCTAGGATTTATGGTTATGAGACAATCTTTCCTTTATGTATGATGAAAAACATGATGTTTTTGTGCAGCTATGGAAGATTTGAGGATCAATTGGAGAGAGAGAGACCTGAACACATTACGTTTTGAGATCCGAGACGATCGTGCATCTCGTGCCGCATTGGCTAGGTTTTGGGTCCTTAATTTTTTGGAGAACCCTCTGATGAGGGCAGGAGAGTAGTTGTTGGCTTAGATAGTCAGCTATTGGGACCTAGATCATGAGATATTTATATTGCAGGGGCACCAGATCGAGCTGTCAGTTCAGGATATATATTTTTTGATCGGTCTCCCGCCAATGGGTATGGTGGGAAACAAAAAGCCGATGTTTCCGCAAGGGCAGGACATTATGGAGTTTGTAGAGCACCTCTGTCGACTGGGTGTATGTTTGGAATGTATAGGGATAACGATCAAAGATCTAGAGAGGCCAAAGACTCATGTTGTGGCCAGAGCGGTGCTATGGATCCTGGGTAACCAGGAACTCCACCACATCACCAGAGGGCAGATGATGTTGGTTGAGATTGTATTAAGTGGGACCTAGTATGGATGGGCGCAAATGATGTTTTCTATGTTGAAATGACAACAGTCATTATGCAAGTGGCAAGTGAACCATGAATATGCATATGGAATAGTGCTTTTCTCCCTCTTCTTTCAGAAGATCTCGACACTTCGACCTCGTATACAGATCCAAGATGGGGGCCCACGAGAGCCCAAGATGCACTTTTGGTGGTGGCTATTATGTAGAGGAGGAGGTGGGGTAGTTAGACGTGTCTTATAACCTGGGTTTTTTGTACATTGGGATCAGATGTTGCTGTACATAGAATACTATCACTATAGTGGGATGAGCTATCATGGCGACCCAAATTTTCCACTTTTTCCAGGTCGAGCATGGGGGCCCAAAGGTAAGTGAAACTTTTCTTATCTTTTATGGTGCATTTTAAAGTTTCATAATATTGTATATGGTACCGATTTATTTACTTTTGATATGCATATATAGCACTGGTAAAACCGGTTGAGTATATTGGACGGCCCACAGTTTCAAGAGTTGGAATACCTAGTGGATCAAGGGGAACACAGAATGAGGATGTTGTGGCCCCCTTAGAGGACATCTACCATAGATGTGAGAGACTTCTAACTGGATTTTTTGAGTGTGGCTGGCAGGACCCTGATGACCAGTACATAGATCCATGCACTGGTCTACCCTCAGATTGGCGGGAGTCATGTGGCGCATGGAGGTGACCAGACAGGGGATTTGCGATATATAGGTTGTAGGAGTAGAGCCATTGGCCCGAGATCCTATAGATAGTGGTTAGATGTATGGACATGAGGTTCCCCCAATTCTAGTTTTTTGTAACATGCTATGGGCATGTCATATGTATCGGAGTTAATGGACTCCAAAACATAGTATATTTTGAATGACACATATTGTGGATATGCATCATTTTATGGTTTATGGTTATTGTCTTGTGTTAAATGTGTGTGATAAATGCCAATATAGAATATAGTTTGCAATGCTCTCTACATAGTGATTCTAGGATATAGGTACATGACTAACTGAAATGGTTTCAAATTCACGCATTAAGAGCTTCACTCATAAATATCTTCTAAAAAGGACAGGATTATGCACACGATAGACACCATTCAATTGCATGAAAAGTAACAAAGAATCGAAGCGGACATGAAGGTGGAGGATGCGACGGTGAAGGGAATCGACTAACAAACCTGTGGCTGCATCATATTCGGCCTGGTTATTGATGGCAGCACCAATGGATATGCCATTAGAGAGGACAAGCAAATATCAGTGGGTGAAAATGGCACATGCTGCTAAGGCTAGATTCTGGGAGTAGCGACTTGCACCATTGACATAGACGATATATGGTGTGGATAAGGGATCCATCTGAAAGGTGATACAAGGGAACATATGAGAGGATGATTAACAATGATGGCAACTTGAACGCAATGCAGAAATAAAACAAGCACTGCTAGAGGGAATGCGATCGGTATAATTTCTATCCCGCACACATTGAATAGTAGATGGTGTGGGGGGACTATTTTGGGGAAAGATTGTGCTCAGGCTGTGAAAGTCACCATAGACACAGATGGTGCCATTTTCTTATGGGCTGGATAGATAAATTCATTGGTGGTAAATTCTTCCATAATGTGATCATCGCAATAAAATATGAGGTGACTAGTGGAAGGATGATGACATGATGCATCGAAGCTACCTGACTCATCATCATGAGAAGTGAGGGTCAAATGCGCATCGTCACAGAGGGTGACATCAGAAACAACATATGAAGGAACCACTGATATTGGGCCCAAGGTGATTACTGAAGGGAGGTCAGGTGAAATAGAAGGGGATGCCCCAGAGGGGTCTTCCACTGTGGATGTCATAGAATATGACAAGTAGAGGATAGTGGCTGAAGGCTCCGTTATCTTGACCTCGGAAGGGGCAATGTTAATTGGTGGCGGGGGGGGGGAATGGGTCCTCTGTTTGTGCGTAAGCATAATGTGCAAGTAAGGGAGAAGCGAACTCGTTGCGCTCAGCCTCGTATTAGCAAACCACTTCGAAGGAGGTGTGGTAGTCTGCGAGGCAGGGACAGAGGTGAGTATAGTGGCCATGAAGATCACACAAAGCACAAGGGTGGTTTGAGTGCATAATCTTGAGTTTCTTGGCTAAAGTTCGTAAATTAACATGGAATTCTTGGTCATCATAATTAGGAAATGCAACATTGACCATGGGTTTTATACGGGGCGATTAAGGAAAATGATGGGTGACATGCCCGTAAACATCACAAAAATAACACGGGGGTGTATGGTCTAGTGGCTTAGAAGGAGATAGTGTTGTTTGGGCAGCCTTGTTCTTGGTTTCCTTCTTGAGCGCTATGCCCCCCTCACCTAAGGCTTTCGCCACAAAAGTAGGTTCTTGTTAAGGTGGCTGAGGCACAAATGCAAAGGGAAGAGTCATAGTGAATGATTGCACCAGGGTAAAAGTAGTGTAAGGTTTGGGTTGACCAGGCAAGGTATTGGCTACGGGATCAATGTACGAGAAGGGTCAAGGTAGCCATGAAGAGTACCGAAAATACTCCAGCAAGAGGAGCAAGAAACGGTATCTAACTGGAGGGGTAATGGCCAGGCAGAAAAACTCCGAGATGGTTAAGGCTAGAAGAACCATTCCAAGAGGATATATCGGATCATGGAAACTAGCCACAAATTGGGGGCCTTGAGGAGGAGGTCTTGAAGACTGATTGGAAGTACTAGGAGTAGGTTGCAAAGAGTGGGGCTGCTGACTAGTCGAACCAAACCGTTTGAGGTTGGACCGAGACGATTGCATCATGAAAACATTCGATGAGCTAGGGTCAGAGATAGGAGGGAGGAGACTAGGGAATGAAACAAGCAAAGATGAATCTTTAAATAATCTGGGTGAGACACTAGTCAGAGATTTACCTAGTTGTTTATTCCCCACTAAAGAAATAATGGACTCTAGAGAGGTCTGAGACTTTGGTTTGTAATTTTTCAATTGATAGATGGTGATGATATTTATGTTATGATGAAAGCACATATTACGGTGAACTATAGAGAGGAAAGAAAACATCAAATACGTGTATCTATGACCCAAAATAATGTTGCAGTCTAAGGGGGCATCAATGACTTCAACGTCAACACAAACAATTTTTCCTGCAAGAGTAATAGGACAATTGCAGAACATGTCAAGGGGTTTGGAAGAGTGACCATCCCATGCACTAAGGGTGATAGTGGATGGGATTAACTGAGGGGATATAATTTTTTTTCAAATAGAGGTGGAAATCACGTAGGTGAATGCCCCCTCATCAATAATACAATGAGAGATGTTGGCATTTCAGATCTCGACAGGTATTTGGATAGTGACATATGAAGGAAGGGGTGGGTGCTCTGACTTGTCAACATTGAAGACAATCAAATGATCATCTGAAGGATCCACAACATGCATATTAGTTAGTAGAGATTTTCATTGTGAAGGGAATGACTGGAGGACTTCCAACGTTGACATGGCAGTAGGGGATTGCGCTAAGTCAACTACTATACTGTAGGGGTGGGCGGCTGTACTAGAATCAATGTTTCGACGTAATGTTCCTTTAGGGATCTTGGTATGTACATCTGCCTTAGGATGAGGGATCTATAAAGGATCATTGGGTGTTGAAATTGGCTCCATGGGACCTAAATACGGGGGCTTAGTGGCAGACGTAGCAGGAGGCTTGGTGTATTGGTGGGACTAAGTCTGAAGTTTGAGGTCAGCGAAGTTGGTCTGGTTAGAGTTAATCATGAGGATCTAGTAATCAGAGGTACCGAGTGGGGGAGATTGAGTGGCCACCTGACTTTTAGGGGCTTGGGAAGCCACATATCCTTTCTAGAAGAAAGGATTAGTAAACAAAACTAGTTGGATGGGCGCGGAATTAGGAGGAACTAAAGAAGAGGCTTGTTTTCCTCAAGACGTTGCTTGAGCTTCCCACATTTGAGGCATCTAAGGTAAAAGGGGAAAATCATGGGTATAGTGACCATATACACTGCAAATAGAATAAGGTTTAATCGTGCGAATAGGCCTGTCCTACTTGGGCTAAGTGCCCTATTTCTAGGTTGCAATGTTAGATGTATTCCCTTGGGGATTGCTTTCTGGATTACCAGGAGAGGATTGGTTCTATTTTCCTTTCCTCTTCTTCTTGGAAGTGGGAGGATTAGTCACACTTTGCTGCGCATAAACCTGCCCCTGAGGGGGGTGGCTACTGTTACGGAGCTTGAGAATGCAAGGGATGATAAGGTTCTTGTGCTAAAGCGGATGGAGCACTGGGATGCGGATATGGATAACAAGGAGGTTGGGAAACATTGGGGTAAACAGGTTGGGAGAAAGTATTCCATGGCATCGGAGGATGCGGCTGGGAAAAAGTGTGAGACATGCCATTTCCTAGATACATGCTGTCGGGAGGGGGAAAGGTTCTAGAGGAGATTGCCCCTCCTTGAGGGAAACCATAACCCATGGGAGGATGAGTGTATGGGTGAGAAAGGGATCTAGAAATACCTTCATCAGCATGAGATGCCCCCAATGTGTTGGCACCACTAGGTCTATGGAGATCAGGTAAGATGGTATTAACATAACCAGATTGTGCATAGATCAAGTCATAATTTAATGCAATCTGGAGGGAAATTTCCTCGGTATTAGGAAAGTGAGATGTGACATCTTTACCAATAGCGGGCCAAAGGGATCTAAGAAACTAGTCCATGTAGTCACGGTCTCTGAAAATAGGGGCTCCACATACGCTCTTCCTTCTGTGCCATTCTTTAATATGGCCAGATAGGCAGGTCTCAAAAGTTTGACAGAAAGAGGTCAAGAGTTCGGTACCTGTGTCATAGCGAAGGGGAAGTTGTAAGTAAGACAGAAATTCCTTGGCAAGGGTCGCAAAATTAGTATGAGAGGAGGAGGCTTGGTAGACATACCACTTGGAAGCTTCTCCAGTAAGCGTACGCTGGAATAACCAAAGACAGACAGAGTCATCGGTGATGGAGTTAAACAAACACCACATGTGGAAAGAACGAACATGGCTGGTAGGATCCTCTCCAGCATTTCATTCAAACTTGGGGATCTCTGATGGAGGTTTGGTTGGCATAACAGGCCAACCTAGGTCATGGTTTATGGGGTCATCAATCAACTGGATGAGATCAGTAAGGCTTAGGCCTACCATATAAGGAAGCATGGGAGCAGTCGAAATAGTTATTGTTGCAGCACAACTAGTGGAGTTTCCAACATTAGGGTCAGGGCCACCACCAGTGTTAGGTCTTGAACTAGACATGATGAAGGTGAAAGGCAAAGGAGAGTCAAGAATAGAAATAGAAGGGGAACCCGATGAACCAAAATCAAATTCTGAATGGGGCCTCGATGGAGGAAGAACACGAACCCTACGTAGTGGGGTAAGTCTTCCTAACGGAAACTGAGGATGAAGGCCTTGGAGTCTCTCAGATGAATTCCTTGGGGGTGTAATGATGGGAAAGTTACATGGAACCCAATAAGGAAGAGAGGTAAACAAGGGCAGGGAGGTGTAGATCAATTGATTAGAATGTTATATTCTTGGCCCAACGGTGTGAACCAGGCGCTCTTCGCTTTAGGTGTGTGTGTATGTGATAAGTGTGTTAATTTTAATTCATCCCAGATGTGTGTAGAGAAAAAGAAAAAAAATATGATGTATAACTGTCAATAAAACTAAAAGCGACTAAAAAAGGAATTTAAAGTGATAGTAAAATAAATAGCTAAAGATGCATGAATTTAAACCCAAGGAGGAAGGCTTCCCAAAAACTAGTATATGGGTGGGCTAAATCTACTCAAAACACACAAAATAGAAAATAGCTCTAAGGTCAAAAGGGATAGGGATCTAAAGGTCAGATCTTCTAGAAAGTGGTGTAGAAAACAACAAAAAAACAGAGGGAAAAATGTTGAAAAATAGGTGGCGAAAAGCTACAACCTTAAGGGAAACAGAGGAGACCCTAAAGGAAGACCAAAAAAAACCAAAAATAGGTGTTTTGGATGGATAAATAACTGATCTATAATGGATTTGAAAGTGTAGGTTCATATTTGTAATATGGCTGAAAAACACTGAAATCTTAGAAGACCTGCTTTAGCTAAGCTCCTCCTAAAACAGTGGAAGCGTACTAAATCCCTAAGGAGCTTGGTTCCTAATTCGATGAGTAAAACTAAGCAAGTGTGGGTCTAAT
Organism: Pinus albicaulis; assembly: GCA_034641835.2. NCBI lineage: Eukaryota > Viridiplantae > Streptophyta > Pinopsida > Pinales > Pinaceae > Pinus > Pinus albicaulis. The sequence goes on along the minus strand of CM076578.1, from coordinate 809,777,850 downwards.
ATGGGTGAAGCGGTAGGTGAAAGAACCTTGAACAGTTCCCCAGAAAAACCCAGAAAAATCATAGAAAAAAGGCTACAAAAAGTATAGGTCGCAGGTTCTTACCTATTTTATGCTGAGGTCGCATTTTTTGGGTAGTTATTTGCTACTTGAGAGCTGAGGTCATAGGTTTTAGGCTAAAAAGTGTGACCTTCACTTTTGGCTATCTCAGGAGTAGGTTTTAGTAAAAAGTGTCATCTTTGTTGTCGCTGATACCTATTACTTGCGCAAAGGGCCCAGAAACACACAGAAGTTATAATTTTTACTATTTTAGGGTTAAGAAGGTTAAAAACAACATCAAGAAATGAAAAATAAGAACATAAAGGAAAACCCTAGGGGTTGAAATAGCTCGTCATGTGGGGATATAAAAAATGTCAACAGTCATAATTATAAACCCTTGTGGAGTCGCGAGTTTATAGCGTGAATTCTAATCGCAAGCATATGAAAAAAGCTCACTTTAGCTGTGCATAACAAACAAACCTAACATCAAATGTGGCTGCCAATTTCCTTAGATCTATAGTTAGTGATCAAAATAAATGCTAAAAAAATCCATATCTCTGCAGTTAAAGACATTAAACAATAAAAAAAAAAGCAGGAGTTACTCCATGCATCCAATGAACAAGACAAGGTTTTTTAAAGAATTTTTGTATTATCACACCTAGGAATGGAGCTGTTGAAGCCTCGAAAATCGTTGCTTCAAACATTGGGGGAAAACCACCCGGTCTAGACCTTAGGACAACTCCTTTTCCGTTTGGTGTGGTGGCTCCGACTGGATTTATAGGACCAGTTTACCAATAATAAATGGATTAGTGATGGAGTGTTTGTGTAAGTGGATAAATGAAACTAACTAACTGAGCTAATCTATCTAATTTAATCTACAACTTGCAAATAATTCTAAAACTAACCCGGGTATTAAATATGAATACAACTTAAAGATTGTTTCAATTAAACAAATAACCATGAAAATGCATTATTGTTCAATAGAAAGATGTAGTATCATATAATGATAACTCTGTTTAAGAAATTAAACAGAGTTAGAATAAACACATCGCATTCATAATTCTATATATATATCATTTCCACATACTATGATAAATGAATATTTCTATATCTTCAGAAATGATATAATAAAGAAATATTTGAGAAGCAAGCATATATAAATGATAGCAAATTTGAAAGAGAATACTTCATTAGATAAAGAAAATAACAGTAAATCGATAGAAATACTAGATTCATTAATATATTTCCTTGATGCAATTCGATATCCTGATCCTGCGTTTTAACTTAGAATGATCTTCAAGGTATAGAAATGAAACTCTCAAAGACAATTCACCATGAAATCACAGAATGTGATCCTTTATAAAAAATAAGATAGTTAATGGAGTACAGAAATGTATTATCCAAAGCAAAAATATTACAAATTCCCAACCCCTTTCTAAATAATTGAAAGGGGTTTAAATAGGAAATTAACAAAACAAATTAACTATAACTTATGCTAGAAACTATCATCAGAGATCCGGGAAAAAACTTGTCATAACAAATAAAATAGATTCACTGAATTTCTTCTGTATTCAATGTGCTGAGGTGGCAGATTTTAAGCATATATTTAACTTCGGTTGGATGACTCAGCCTCGAATGCAAGTGACTAGTGTATGTGGCATCAGATAGCTATGGAATGATGTAGTTTATGGCATTATAAAGGAATTTTATTTCCATTTGCTGACTTTGTTGTTTGATCAAATATGTAACACAAATTTCATTAAATTTGTAATTAAATAATGGATCTAGAATTTCAAAATAACCAAAAAAATCAATTATATTAATTCCCTTGAAATAAAAAATTTCCAATTTTAATGAAATATGTGTTATGTCCATAGGAAATCCCATGTAATTTCCTGTATTTTGTTCATCTTTTGATTCCTGTTGATTATTTCTTGCTTCCATCTGGTATCAGTTTCTTTCATCCTTGGAAATTTACCTGGGGTACAGTCTGAAATTAAATTAGTAGCATATAAGATATTATTTACTAATTATGTCAGATTGTTTATTATGGCTCCGGCCTTTGATGTAGCACGTTCTTATTTAACCAACTGTGTATCCCATTCAGCAAACAAAATTTATTTATGCCTTTCTTCTATCCTGGGAAGACTTTCACTCTTTCCTTGTTCTGAGTCCTGCCATGAAATAAATTCTGAAATCTTATCATTTGCATTCTCGAATTCAATTCTCGTACTGACTGATTCATCAATGAGGGAAGATGTTATTTCACATAAAATTTGAGCTTGTTCAATTTTTGAACACAGATCATCCAACGGCTGAGATAATAGTTTACTTGTTTCCAGAGCTTCTGTTCTAAATTGGTCAATTTTAGGATAATCTTTAAATTTATCCAATCTTGCTTGAAATGTTTTTTCTTGCTCTACTTTGGCAGTTTACTCATTTTGTAGCAAGGTCTATAGTTTAGACACCTCTTGAGACAACTGTTGTTGTTTATTCAAGGCTTGCTAATCAAGCTTCTTCTTTTCAATACTCAGTTGTTCTTCCAATTTTTTGGCTCTGAGTCTTTCTTCTTCTAACTGCTACTCCAACTGCAATATCTTTTGTTGATCACTTGTTTTTTTCTCCTCTAGAAATGCTATCTGTATTTCTTTTTGCTTGATCATTTGATTAACTTCAGCGGCTTTATCTATAGTGGCTGCACTGTAGGGACCTGCATATTGTGATAGTTTGGTAAGATCCTCTGAAGGATTTTCCTTAGTATTCTTCCACAAAACGTTCATTAATTCAACTTGCGAATTTGAAAGTGATGCTTCAACTATCTTCCTTATTTTCCTTTTTTTTCTGACAACAGCCCTATGCTTAGGACTATAAAATATATCCATAGGAGGTATGTCTTCAACTCTCAATATAATTTCTTCTGATGGATGTTCAGGAATAATCTCCATATCCTGATTGTTCAGATTATCAACTTGAGGATTATTTTGATCCCCTATTTGCTGAGCGAATTGTTCATACTGTTGTAGCGAATGGGAAGCAATAATAACTTCAGTAGAATTTCCCTCTTTCTGCGTGATCTTTTCTCTTTTAGATTGATCATCGGACTTATTACCTGTATCTTCTTTTTCAGACTGCACATTAGCCTTGCTGCCAGTATTCAACTTTTCTGTCTGCACATTAGGCTTGCTGCCTGTTCTTTCCTTCTCAGTCTGGATATCAATTTTGCTGGTAGACACTTCTTTTTCTGCTTTTTTTGCTATATCCTCCTTTCTCTTTTGTTCTGTTTCCATATTTTCATTTTCTTGCAAAGGAATCTTCAGCTGCTCAAGGGGAATTTTAAGTAATCGTTGGCTTCTGAACAACATAAATTTGTTCATATCTTCTGCTTGAAACTTGGATTTATCTAGATCATATACTTGGGAAAATTTCTCAATTGAGACAAATAAATCATCAAAATCATCTGGCTCATGCCCAAACTTAGAAATTTGAACCAAAGTTATGAAATCAAAAGCCACTTTATTTGGATCATATTGTCTACATGGAATAGTTGCAAGCTTAAGATTGCTTATCTTAAGGGTTTCTTTTTCAACATGTTTAAAATAATCAAGAGTATAGATTCCACAATGGAAAGGAAAGGTAGGCCACATCAATTTTTTAGAATTCTTCAAACATCTGGACATCCCTCTTTCCGTCAACTAATAAGAAATTTCCTGAGCTAAAATTTTATCTGGGACATATAGAGGTAAGACATGGGGTTCGACAATGCTTCCAAAAATTCTAATATAGGTAAAATTTTCATCTCCAAACCAATTTCCGATTAGGGATATATCAAGCTTTTCTTTTTCAGAGAGCCGAGGAGGAAATTGATTAAAAATGATCTGGTAAATGGGTAGCATAAAGACATGGCAAATTCTATATACATGGTTCTTGAAATGAACCTTCTGCAAGAGTTTATGGTAAATGTGAATTGGGACAAGTTCCTGTGAAGTCCATTTGCAACCCAGAATAGGGAATTCAGAATTAAAACACAACGCATCTAAGATATAGGCACCAAAAGAAAATGGGGGTGGATTTCCACTATTTTTATCCTTTCTATATTCCAGAATTTTGTTAGCGATCTTATCAGAAAGGATAACTGACCAATCCATAATCTCAGAATTTATAGTAGCATGAATAAGGGGTACCATATGAATTGAAAGCCTTGCAGAATTATCATTCCCAATGAGTCTACACATCATTGCAGCAGCATAGAAATACGGGGGTGCAAGAGACTCCACAGAGTACATACCTGATGCTTCATTTCTATGTTTCTCTGGAACTCGTCTCCATTCCCTAATTGGGTCCGATTGAACTTCATTGCTCGCAGTGAAATATTTAATGGAGGCATTGTTATGGATGTTTTGAGAGTCTAAAAAATGGTACATTGCTTTGATAACTTCTTCTCTGAAAGACCCAAAACGTTTTACCGCAGCTGAGACAAATGTTCTGTTTGTGATGGTGGTTTTTTCTATCAGCCATCGTATTATATAATAATATGAGAACATATTCGCCTGAGTTTCAATTCTATGTAGAAAATAATTTGCAAGTTCTTTGAGATGACTTTCAGCATCAGAATCTGAGTCTTCATCTGTTACTGTCGCCTTTACCACTGTAACAGTAGGTTTTTCTCCTTGAAGTGAGTTATAAATGTCTTCCCATGAAAGCTTCCCGAGACCCTGGCATGCAGTATCTATAACCAACTTGATTTGAGCTGGTTTCTCTTTTGGCATTGTGGTAGTGGCAGTGGCCTTTGAGGCGGCAACAATTTTTTCTTTTTTAAACTTCTTAGACATCTTTTCGTCTGGTATTGTTTCACTAGTTCGGTGAATGAGAGGGTTTGATGTTCTATTGCTCTACAAATGAGAAAAACCTTTCAAACACTAGAAGAAATGAAGCAATGAAAATAAATTATGTGAAAATATTTTTATTAATGATCAAAATTGATTAATTCCATATTAAACTTAAATGTCCTCCATGAGAGTCACATTCACGCATTCATATTAGAATCGATCAACATAATTTGTTTGATTTTATAATTAATGATGATCGTACAATCAGAAATCAACGATATTAAAATGTTAATGTAAATCTTTCCCTTTGAATTTTCCGATGGCAATTAATAAATAATATATGCGCAATGAAGACAGCGATAAACAAAGACTAACTAACCATCACATTAGAGGTTTCAAAAGGAAATCAAATGACATCTCATATTTTCCGCCGATTTGCGATTGCGATGATGGTATATCTCATCAGATATTTCCAAAGGAATTAAGTTGTACATGGTGGGGTCCATCGCATCAGGATTTTATAAAATAAGTAAATGTGATGTTGCTTCTTTGAAATGCGATTGCGATAAATCGCATCGCATTGGAGTTTATGAAATAGATCGAATGAAGGATAAACTTTTCGGAATGCGTTTGCGATAAGTTACATCGCATCTGAGTTTTGCAAAACAAATGTGAAACTTTAAGATTCTACGGATTTGCGATTGCGATTTACTTTATCGCATCAAACATTTTAACATGAATACATTTCAATTTGTGCCGATGTGATATAAGCCTTATGATTGATCAGATTAGAATAAATTTAATGTTATTTTTGTTCATTTGAATTTAAAATATGTGATATGTGATGCATTACTTTTAAACAATGAATATTTTTATTGTTTTATTTAAAATAATCGGATTTTCTCAAAATATTTTATTTCTATCTAAAAGAAAGGGGACCTATTTCTAAAACAAAATTTATTCTAAAATTTTTAAATTGGGAAGGTTGTTGTATCGTACAACAATTGTTGATTCAGTAGAAGAAACAGTTATCTCTAAAAAATAAAATGAACACTATATTTTTAGTAAGTAAAAAGTTTTAAAGATGATGAAAACTATCTAAGAGAAATTTAAATAAAATCTAACTTTGAAAAAGAATAAAAATCATTAAGAATTTCTTTCTAATTCCTTAAAAATCAATGGATGAAAATTTTTAGAGTTTTGAATGCCAAAGCTTGAAAAATTCTTTACTTTTTATGGATAACCTTTCTCTGCTTAATAAAATTATAATGATTTAAAAATTTTCAAGATTTCAAAAGATTTTGCAAATGTTTAAACAAATTTTTAAAGTTTAATATTTTATTTTAACCACCCAAAAATTGTAATCATTTCCTAAAATTTCTTATTTACACAAAATAAGTATTTACAATATTTTCTTGAAGATATTTTCAAATAGTAAAAATCCAATTAAAGACTACTAACAACGTTATTTACAAAAAAAAACAAAATCGCAGAAAGGAATATGTACAGGTAAGCAGGGGTTACCTCCTTAAGAAAATAATTTCTTCTAGATAAGACCATTCACAGGAAGGGATTCTCTCTTTCCTGATAAGTCTTGCAATATGGCCATTGATGAGCTTATCTTTTCAGCACTCTGAAATGGCCCAAGCCACATTTTTTGAAATTTGGTATGCTTACCCTTATCTTCATGTGATTTGTCCCATTTCAGAACAAGATCACCAATTTAAAAAGTTTTGGATCTGGTGGAACTTGAATCAAAAGAAGATTTTACAAGCTGTTGGTGTTTAGTATGAATATTTTTTTCTTTCTCTCTATATCTTCTAACTTAAGAATTTGATCAAATCTCAACTGAATGGATGATGAAGGATTCTCTTCAATAAATTGAACTAGGGCTAATGATGGGAGAACTAGATTTGATGGTATCACAGCTTCTTTTGCATAAACTAGATTAAAAGGTGAAGTACCTATTGAAGCTTTATGAGTAATACGATCAGAACATAGTGCAAAAATTAAAGATTTATGCCAATTATTTTGATTCTGATCAATGGTATTTTTAGTAATTTTGATGAGATTTTTATTAGTAGATTCAGTTAAACCATTACCTTGTGGATAATAATTTGGTAAATATTTCAATTTGAAACCTCTTTTGATTGCAAATTCCATTACACTATTTCCATAAAAATAAGATGCATTATCAAAAACAAGAGCGTTAGGTACACCAAACCTGGTAATGATGAATTGATCAATGAATTCAATGATTGCATCAGAATTGGCTACGTTTAAAGGAATTGATTGTACCCACTTTGTAAAGTAATCCTTTGTTGTAAGGATGAATCTGTGTTGTTTGGAAGAGTGTGGTACTATTTCTCCAATAATATTAAGCCCCCATTTCTCAAATGGTTGCTCAATGTTTACTGGTTCTAAAGGAAAAGCTAGCTTCCTTTGTATTCCACTAGCAGTTTGAAAAGTCTCGCACTTCCTTACATAATCATGTGTATCTTTGAAAAGGGTAGGCCAATAATATCCTGCATGGATTATTTTGTGAGCTGTGGTATCACCTCCAAAATTTCCACCTGCTGGTCCATCATGTAATTCCTGCAATATCTTTTTTGCTTCAGTCTTTTCAAGACATCTTAATAAAATTGAATCATAATTTCTTCTGAATAACACATCATCAATGATTTCATAGTGTTTAGCATTTAATCTTAAAGCATGCTTGTTCTTATAGCTAAGATTAGAAGGAGCATACCCATTTTTCAAATAAAATATCAGATCAGCATACTGAGATTCAGAATCAATAACACTTATCTGATTTAATTGAACAACATTATCGTGATTTTGATTTTCTGGTATGTTGGAAGCTCCTGCTAACAATCTACAAAAACCTTGTCCTCTAAAAATTTTGGCTGGTTTAATATCAATATCATATTCTTGTAAAGTTGTTACCCAATTAGCTCTCTTTTCTCCTACTTCCTTTTGAATTAACAATTGTCTCACTGCAGAGACTGGGACAATAATTGTTGTATGTGTCTTTAAGAGAAAAGGTCTAAAATGTTTGATTGATTTAAACACACCGAAGGCTTGTTTTTCTACATCAGAATAATTAGGCTCAAGAAATTGGTGTTTCTATTTGTTGATCATTGAGCTGTGTTAAAACAACAGCATAGGATGTTTCAGTAGCCAAGGTATACAGAATACAATTTTTAGAAAAATCAGGAGTATTCAATGCAGGTGCATTAATGATTACCTTTTTGATCGTATCAAATGCTTCTTTTTCTTTATGTAACCATTTGAAAACCAAATTTTTCTTAATCATATTCTACAAAGGTAAAACTATTTGAGAAAAATCAGGAATGAATATTTTTACAAAATTGATTTTCCCTAGAAAAGATTGCATGGATTTCTTGTTATGTGGTAAACAAATATCAGAAATTTCTTTTACTCTGTCAGGGTCAATATATATACCATCTTTTGACACAACAAATCATAAGATTTTTCCTTCATTGAGAGCAAAGAAGGATTTCTTTGGATTTACAGAAATACCAAATCTTCTACATCTTTCAAATATCTGTTTCAAATCATGCAGATGATTGGCTCTTTTCTTTGAAAATACTGTTATGTCATCAAGATAGATAACAACTGATCTATTAATTAGACCCTTAAATGCTATATCCATGGCTATCTAGACAATAGCTCTTGCATTTATCAAACCAAAAGGCCTCTTTTGGTAGGCATACGTTCCCCATTTTGTTCTGAAAGTAGTTTTCAGCCTATCATCTAGATGTACCAATATTTGGTTACAGCCTGAAAAACCATCAGGAAAAGACATGAGTTCAGAACCAGCTACCTTTTGAAGTATTTGTTCCATTGTTGGTAATGGGAAGTTATCCTTTTGACATGCCTTATTCAGATTTCTAAAATCAATGCAGAGTGTAATATCTCCATTCTTCTTCCTTACGGGAACCATGTATGAAACCCAACTAGAATGTCTTACAGGAAAAATAATTTTTTCCTTCAAAAGTTTGTTTAATTCTGACTTGATTTGTCCTTCCAAATTGGGATGAATTTTTCTTAACTTCTGTTGCACTGGCTTTACATTGGAAAGCATTGGAGTAGTATGTTGGATAACAGAGGTATCATAAGTTTTAAAATCCTCATAATTCCAAGCAAAGACATTTTTGTACTTATTCAGAAGTCTGATGAAAGTTGTCCTTTCCTCTGATGTTAACTCGAGTCCTAAATTAACATTTTCTGGTTTAGACTCAATGCCCAGATTTACTAATTCAAACTTCAAAGTGGAACTTTGAAGTTTAGCATTAGTAACCTTTTTGAATCTATCTTTGATATCATATAGATCCTCAAGTTTAACCACAAATTTGGGAATATTATTTTCATTACTTTTTGAGGTATTTTGAAGATCATGATCATTTTCATCAATTATTTGTTCATCATAAGATTTTTTTGAAGTCAATACATTAAAGATATCTTCATCATGATAGAATACTCTCCAGTTTTTGATATTATTGGGAACACATGGTCGAAAGATTAATTCGACTGAAAACCTATCTGGACTGTAATATTCAGCTGGGAGGAGCTTGGATGCAACATTAGCTAACAAATTAGCTCATGTATTTTGAGTTCTATAGATAGAAAATATGTTGAATGCTAGAAATTGAGTGGTAAGATCCTATAGAAGGGATATATAATGTTTAAGGTGATCTCAAAGACAATGGATAGTGTTTCTTACTTGTCTGATAAAAATTTCTAAATCACCATACACTTTCAGGTACTTAACATTCAACACTATTGCTTTATAAATTCCTTGGATTAAGGCTTCATATTTTGTAGTGTTATTTGTACACTCAAATTCTAACCTACATGAAAGCATAGTTTTCTCCCCATCTGGATCAACTAAAATGCATCCTGCTCCTGCGCCATCACTAGATTTTGATCCATCAAAATACAAAGACCAAAATAAAGACTTATTTACAGGTTTATCTACATATTGATCAGAAACATTAACAATTCGTGAAGAACTAGTTTGTGAAAAATTTTCAATTTGCGAGACAAAAGTATTTACAGAAAAAGGTGATTGTGGTGCTGTTAAATTTTCAAGGGCGATATAACCATTAAGTTTGCAGAAAAATCCATGATTGATATTAATCCATAAAATTCAAGAATATTCGCAACCAGTATATCAATTCTCTGGACTATCCCGGGATTAGAGGCTAGCATAATGGTGACTAAATTAATTTCTCCCACAACTTGCACTTTAGTCCGATCTAATTGAACAATATGAACTGCAGATTTTTGAGGTTTGATGTTTAATTTTGAGTAGACTGGAGTAGGGATTATGTTAGATGATGCTCCTAAATCTATTAAGAATTTATGATAATTCTACAGTTATAGATTTCATAAGTCAAAATAAAAGGAGGTGTCTATGAATTTTATCTTTCTCCAATAAGAACAGTATCAGTAACATCTACTTTATCTGGTGGCTTACCTGATCCTTTGGTTGCTTTGGCAACTACACCACTTGGTAGAGGAGAAATAAGTGTTGCATTTAATTCTTTCAATAACAAATTCTGTTGATATTTAAGTTTGCCGAGTTCATGTAGAGAGATATTCGCTCTGGTTTTATTCATGTCTTCAACAATGTTATAATCCATAGGATCTGATATCACCAGAGTCTTAGATGTTGTTGTAGGAGGATTAGAAGATGATGGTTGATTTTGAGTAGGAAAAGAGGAAGTTTTCTTTACAGGGGATTTGTCTTTAGTGGTCGAAGTTGAACTTTTCTTCTTGGGAACTGTTTGGATAGGCTCTGCTACAGATTTACTTCTTGTACTTACTGGCATGGCTTCTTGTTCTTTTTCATTGTCCAAATTAGGAAGAATAAAATCCCACATCCCATGTAATTTAGCTATTTCTTCTTCTTCATATTCTTCCGATAATAGAGTTGTATCTTCTTCTTCATCTTCTTATGGATCAGACTCTGCATTGGATATTGAATTGGGTGGTTTAGATTCAATTTTTTGATTCCTTTTGAAATTCTGAATGACCTTTTGGTAGAAGTTTCTGCCACTTGTTTTTTGATTTCGATCATTTCGTTGGACAAAATATTCAGAACTTTTTGCAAGCCTTCCATGTAATAAGGATCCCTAGGTGTTTTCTTCTTTGAATCATCCTTAAAGCTGATTTTTTTGGATTTTTTTGTCTTCAATAGCATTCTTCTTATCCAAAGCAAAAATCCATCTTTCAACCTCAATTGCTTCTTTCATGTTTTCAGCCAAAGTAGGTTTAGCAGCTCTATCTACAAAAAATGCTATATTCGAAGGTAAAGCTGTTTTATACCATTCACTTCGGAATTTCTCACTAGGTTTTGAGGTTGTAAGAATTTTATTCAAAAGTTTGTTGAATCGGGAATTAAAATCTTTAATGGGTTCTTTGGGTTCTGCTCTCAAATTGGAGAGATCATTAATCAAAGTCACTATTGATCTGTCATCTCCAAATTTGGTTAAGAAATGTTCTTGGAAAATATCCCAACTTGTAATACATCCCGATGGTAACGAAAAATACTAGTATCCTGCTGCTCCTTGTAAAGTATAAGGAAATAACCTAACCACAACATCTTCATGTTGTATAGCATTTAAATTTACAGATAACATAAAGTTATTAATGTGTTCTTCTACTTGTATACCAAGGTCAGGACTAAATTTTGGAAGCCACTTCTCGGGATGGTCTGGAAAATCATGCAAAGGTGCAGGCATTTCAACAGCTCCTGAATTAGTCCATGGTCTTTGTGCCATTATTGTGATAACGATTGAGGGACTTGAAGAGACAACTGGTGTTTGAGTAGAGTTTGCTGGAATAACTATACTCTTCTGTGTTTTATTTTGGGAAGTAGATGAGTGAGTTTGTGATGAAGAAATATTATCACTACCTGATTCTGACGGTGCCTTTCTGGTCTTAACTCGACTAGGTAAAGGAAACTCCTTTGGAGAAATACCAAGTTTTTCACTTTGTGACCTAGTGAGAGGTCTGGAAGAAACAAATTGTAAAGTGACACTACTTTCAAATAATTCAGGCTCTTCTAACGATAATGAGAACCCTTGGAGTTTATGAACTAAAGCTTGTATTTCAGGGGACTCAAGAGGTTGATTTTCTGACAGATCTAAAGCTTTGGTAGTGGGTGTATTGATGTTCTTCTCAATTTCTTCCCTAGAGATTTGAGATGTATAGGAAATTGGAGAAGGTGATGACGGTGAATTGCTCTTAGAATGGCCTGTGGATTTGGATTTACTTGTCATTCATAGCTTAGGCCCTCCTTATAGCACCAAAAATTGTTGAAGCCTCGAACTTCAAACATTGGGGGAAAACCACCTGGTCTGGACCTTAGGACAACTCCTTTTCCGTTTGGTGTGGTGGCTCCGACTGGATTTATAGGACTAGTTTCCCAATAATAAATGGATTGGTGATGGAGTGTTTGTGTAAGTGGATAAATGGAGCTAACTAACTGAGCTAATCTATCTAATTTAATCTACAACTTGCAAATAATTCTAAAACTAACCCAAGAATTAAATATGAATACAACTTAAATATTGTTTCAATTAAACAAATAACCATGAAAATGTATTATTGTTCAATAGCAAGATGCAATATCATATAATGATAACTCTGTTTAAGAAATTAAACAGAATTAGAATAAACACATCGCATTCATAATTCTATATATATATATATATATATATATATATATATATATATATATCATTTGCACATACTATGATAAATGAATATTTCTATATCTTAAAAAATGATATGATAAAGAAATATTTGAGAAGCAAGAATATATAAATGATAGAAAATTTCAAAGAGAATACTTCACTAGATAAGAAAAATAACAGTAAATCGATAAAAATACCAGATTCATTAAGATATTTCATTGATGCAATTCGATATCCAGATCCTGCATTTTAACTTAGAACGATATTCAAGGTACAGAAATGCAACTCTCAAAGATAGTTCACCATGAAATCACAGAATGTGATCCTTTATAAAAAATAAGATAGTCAATGGAGTAGTGAAATTTATCATCCAAAGCCAAAATATTACAAATTCCGGACCCCTTTCTAAATGCTTGAAAGGGGTTTAAATAGGAAATTAACAAAACAAATTAACTATAACTTATGCTAGAAACTATTATTAGAGATCTGGGAAAGGACTTGTAATATCAAATAAAACAGATTCACTAAATTTCTTCTGTATTCAATGTGCTGAGGTGGCAGATTTTCAACATATCTTTAACTTCAGTTGGATGACTCAGCCTTGAATGCAACTGACTAGTGTATGTGGCATCAAATAGCTCTGGAATGATGTAATTTATGGCATTAGAAAGGCATTTGATTGCGATTTGCTTACTTTGTGGTTTGATCAAATATGTCCATAGGACATCCCATGTAATTTCCTGTATTTTTCTGATCTTTTGATTCCTGTTGATTATTTCTTGCTTCCATTTAGTATGAGTTTCTTTCATCCCTGGAAATTTACCTGAGGTACAATCTGAAATTAAATTAGTAGCATATAAGCTATCATTTACTAATGGTGTCATATTGTTTATTATGGCTCTGGCCCTTGATGTAGCACATTTTTCTTTAATCAACTGTGTATCCCATTCAGAAAAAAAAAATTCTTTATGCCTTTCTTCGATCCTAGGAAGATTTGCACTCTTTCCTTGTTCTGAGTCCTGCCATGAAATAAATTCTGAAATCGTATCATCTACATTCTCAAATTCAATTTTGGTACTGACTGATTCATCAATGAAGGAAGATGTTATTTCACATAAAGGTTGAGCTTGTGCAATTTTTGAACACAGATCATCCAACTGCTGAGATAATAGTTTACTTGTTTCCAGAGCTTCTGTTCTAAATTCGTCAATTTTAGGATAATATTTAAATTTATCCAATCTTGCTTGAAATATTTTTTCTTGCTCTGCTTTAGCAGTTTTCTCATTTTGCAGCAAGGTTTATAGTTTAGACATCTCTTGAGACAACTTCTGTTGTTTATTCAAGGCTTGCTGATCAAGCTTCTTCTTTTCAATACTCAGTTGTTCTTCCAATTGTTTGGCTCTGAGTATTTCTTCTTCCAACTGCTGCTCCAACTGCAATATCTTTTGTTCATCACTTGTTGTTTTCTCCTCTAGCAATGCTATCTGTATGTCTTTTTGCTTTATCATTTTATTGACTTCAATGGCTTTATCTATAGTGGCTGCACTGTAGGCACCTCCATATTGTGATAGTTTGGTAAAATCATCTGAAGGATTTTCCTCAGTATTCTTCCATAAAACGTTCATTAATTCAACTTGCGAATTTGCAAGTGATCCTTGATCTATCTTCCTTATTTTCCTTTGTTTTCTGACAACATCCCTATGATTAGGACTATAAAAGATATCTAGAGGAGGTATGTCTTCAACTCTCAATACAATTTCTTCTGATGGATGTTTAGGAATAATCTCCATATCCTGATTGTTCAGATTATCAAATTTAGGATTATTTTGTTCCCCTATTTGCTGAGAAAGTTGTTCATACTGTTGTAGAAAATGGGAAGTAATAATCACTTCTGTAGAATTTCCCTCTTTCTGCGTGATATTTTCTCTTTCAGGTTGATCATCGGGCTTATTACCTGCATCTTCTTTTTCAGACTGCACATTAGCCTTGCTGACAGTATTCCCCTTTTCTTTCTGCACATCAGGCTTGTTTCCTATTCTTTCCTTCTCAGTCTACATATCAATTTTGCTGGTTGACACTTCTTTTTCTTCTTTGCTGGCTGTATCTTCCTTTTTCTTTTGTTCTATTTCCATACTTTCATTTTCTTGTAAAGGAATCCTCAGCTGGTCAAGGGGAATTTTAGGTAATCTCTGGCTTCTGAGCAACATAAATTTTTTCATATATTCTGCTTGAAACTTGGATTTATCTAGATCATATACTTGGGAAAATTTCTCAATTGAGACAAATAAATCATCAAAATCATCTGGCTCATGCTCAAACTTAGCAATTTGAACCAAAGTTGTGAAATCAAAAGCCACTTTATTTGGATCATATTGTCTACATGGAATAGTTGCAAGCTTAAGATTGCTTATCTTAAGGGTTTCTTTTTCAACATGTTTAAAATCATTAAGAGTATAGATTCCACAGTGGAAAGGAAAGGTAGGCCACATCTATTTTTTAGAATTCTTCAAACATCTGGACATCCCTCTTTCCATCAAATGATAAGAAATTTCTTGAGCTACATGTTTATCAGGGACATATAGAGGTAATACATGGCGTTCGACAATGCTTCCAAAAATTCTAATAGAGGTAAACTTTTCCTCTCCAAACCAATTAACGATTAGGGATATATCAAGCTTTGCTTTTTCAAAGAGCCGAGGAGAAAATTGATTAAAAATGATCTGGTAAATGGGTAACATAAAGTCATGGCAAATTCTATATATATGGTTCTCGAAATGAACCTTCCACAAGAGTTTATTGTAAATGTGAATCAGGACGGGTTCTTGTGAAGTCCATTTCCAAACCAGAATAGGGAATTCAGAATTAAAACACAAAGCATCTAAGATATAGGCACATAAATGAAATGGGGGTGTATTTCCACTATTTTTATCGTTTCTATATTCTAGAATTCTGTTAGCGATCTTATCAGAAAGGATAACTAACCAATCCATAATCTCATAATTTATAGTAGCATGAATATGGGGTACCATCTGAATTGAAAACCTTGCAGAATTATCATTCCCAAAGAGTCTACACATTATTGCAGCAGCATAGAAATACGGGGGTGCAAGAGACTCCACAGAGTACATACCTGATGCTTCATTTTTATGTTTCTCTAGAGTTCGTCTCCATTCCCTAATTGGGTCCGATTGAACTTCATTGCTTGCAGCGAAATCTTTAATGAAGGATTTATTATAGATCTTTTGAGAGTTTGGAAAATGGTACATTGCTTTGATATCTTCTGCTCTTAAAGACCCAAAACTTGTTCCCGTGGCTGAGACAAATTTTTTTTTTGTTATGGTGGTGTTGTCCATCACCCATCGTATTATATCATAATATGAGAACATATTCGCCCGAGCTATAATTCTATGAAGAAAATAATTTGCAAGTTATTTGAGAGGACTTTCAGCATCATAATCTGAATCTTCATCTGGTACTGTCACCTTTACCACTGTAACAATAGGTTTTCCTGCTTCAAGCAAGTTATAAATGTCTTCCCATGAAAGCTTCCTGAGACCCTGGCATGCAGTATCTGTAACCAACTTGATTTTCGCTGGTTTTTATTTTGGCATTGTGGTAGTGGAAGCGATCTTTGAGGCGGAAGAAGTTTTTGCTTTTTAAAACTTCTTAGACATCTTCTCGTCTAGTATTGTTTCACTAGTTCGGTGAACGAGAGGTTTTGATGTTCTATTGCTCTGCAAATGAGAAAAACCTTTTAGACATGAAAACAACTTATGCGAAAATATTTTTATTAATGATCAAAATTCATTAATTCCGTATTAATCTTAAATTTCCTCCATGAGAGTCACATTCAGGCATTCATATTAGAATCAATCAACATAATTCGTTTGATTTTCTAATTAATGATGATCGTACAATCGGAGATCAGCGATATTAAAATGTTAATGTAAAGCTTTCCCTTTGAATTTTATGTTTGCGATTAATAAATAATATATGCACAATGCAAACAATGATAAACAAATACTAACTAACCATCACATCAGAGGTTTTGAAAGGAAATCAAATGAAATCTCATATTTTCTACCGATTTTCGATTGCGATGACGGTATATCGCATCGGATATTTCCAAAGGAATTAAGTTGTACATGATTTTTCGCCGATTTGCGATTGCGATGATGGTGGGGTCCATCGCATCGGGATTTTATAAAACAAGTAAATGTGATGTTATTCTTTGAAATCTGATTGCGATAACTCGCATCGCATCGGAGTTTATGAAATAGACCAAATGAAGGATAAGATTTCGAAATACGATTGCGATAAGTTACATCGCATCGGTGTTTTGCAAAACAAATGTAAAACCTTAAGATTCTACCAATTTGCGATTGTAATTTACTTTATTGGATCAGAAATTTTAACATGAATACATTTAAATTTTGTGCCGATGTGATATAAGACTTATGATTGATCAGATCGGAATAAATTTAATGTTATTTTTGTTCATTTGCATTTAAAATATGCGATATGCAATGCATTACTTTTAAACAATTAATATTTTTATTGTTTTATTTAAAATAATCAGATTTCCTCAAAATCTTTTATTTCTATCTAAAAGAAAGGGGACCTATTTCTAAAATAAAATTTATCCTAAAATTTTTAAATGGGGACGGTTGTTATATCGTACAACAATTAACGATTCACTGGAAGAAACAGTTATCTATGAAAAATAAAATGAACACTATATTTTTAGTAAGTAAAAAGTTTTAAAGATGATGAAAACTATCTAAGAGAAATTTAAGTAAAATCTAACTCCGGAAAAGAATAAAAATCATTTACAATTTCTTTATAATCCTTAAAAATAAAAACATTTTTGGGTTTTCTCAAGCTTTGATTAGTTCATAATAATAAAGTAAGGAGCCTTTCCATTTTTAGCTTTTGCAATATACTCTATTATCATAAGCATTTCCTTTGCTGCCCGCAAACATTTATAGTCTCGACAGGGTTACCTTTTAACCATCAATCATTCATTGTCCCATCCAACTAAGATCATGACTCTTTAAAAGATAAATTCACAAGACATATTATATTTTTTTTTTGTCTTTTATTTTTTTAATTTAAAAGCCATTGTTCTGGTTTGGTAGCCAGTTAATAACAATGCCATTCACTAGTTGAAATTAAACTGAACAAGTGGGCTCGTGATGAGACCTCTTGTCTTATAATTATAAGTCATTACACTGTTTTGGTATGCAGTATTCGTAATGTTAGTTTTATCACTTCTTATGATCATGGTAAGCAGGCTCGTGATGAGACCTCTTATCTCTTGATTTTGACATATAATTTCTTAGAATTACATTCTAAAAAATCACAACCTTAATGGATGGGGTGAAATGATTTTTCTCCTTAAGAATCAATGGATGAAGATTTTTAGAGATTTGAATGCCAAAGTTTGAAAAAGTCTTTACTTTTTATGGATAACCTTTCTATGCTTAATAAAATTATAATGATTTACAATTTTCTCAAGGTTTCAAAATATTTTGCAAATGTTTAAACAAATTTTCAAAGTTTAATATTTTATTTTAACTACCCAAAAATAGTAATCATTTCCTGAAAAGTTCTTATTTACACAAAATAAGTATTTATAATATTTTCTTGAAGATATTTTAAAATAGCAGAATGCCAATTAAAGACTATTAACAACGTTATTTACAAAAATAAACAAAATTGCAGAAAGGAATATGTACAGGTAAGAAGGGGTTACCTCCTTAAGAAAAAAATTTCTTCAAGATAAGCCCATTCACAGCAAGAGATTCTATCTTTCCTGATAAGTCTTGCAATATGAACGTTGATGAGCTTATCTTTTCAGCAATCTGAAATGGTCCAAGCCACATTTTTTGAAATTTTGTATGCTTACCCTTATCTTCATGTGCTTTGTCCCATTTCAGAACAAGATCACCAATTTGAAACATTTTGGATCTGGTGGAACTTGAATCAAAAAAATATTTTACAAGCTGTTGGTGTTTAGCATGAATATTTTTTTCTTTCTCTCTATCTTCTTCTAACGTAAGAATTTGATCAAATCTCAACTGAATGGATGATGAAGGATTCTCTTCAATAAATTGAACTAGGGATAATGATGGAAGAACTATATTTGATGGTATCACAACTTCTTTTACATAAACTAGATTAAAAGGTGAAGTACCTATTGAAGCTTTAAGAGTAATAAGGTAAGCCCATAGTGCAAAAATTAAAGATTTATGCCAATTCTTTTGATTCTGATCAATGGTCCTTTTAATAATTTTGATGAGATTTTTATTAGTAGATTCAACTAAACCATTACCTTGTGGATAATAATTTGTTGAATATTTCAATTTGAAACCTCTTTTGATTGCAAATTCCATTATACTATTTCTAGAAAAATAAGATGCATTGTCAAAAAAAATAGCTTTAGGTACACCAAACATGGTAATGATGAATTGATCAATGAATTCAATGATTGCATCAGAATTGGATAAATTTAAAGGAATTTCTTCAACCCACTTTGTAATGTAATCCGTTGCTGTAAGGATGAATCTGTGTTGTTTGGAAGAGTGTGGTACTATTTCTCTAATAATATCAAGCCCCGATTGCTCAAATGGTTGCTAAATGTTTATTGGTTGTAAAGGAAAAGCTAGCTTCCTTTGTCTTCCACTAGAATTTTGACAAGTCTCGCACTTCCTTACATAATCATGTGCATATTTGAAAAGGGTAGGCCAATAATATCCAACATGGATTATTTTGTGAGCTGTGGTATCACCTCCAAAATTTCCACCTACTGGTCCATCATGTAATTCCTGCAATACATTTTTTTCTTCAGTATTTTCAAGACATCTTAATAAAATTGAATCATAATTTTTTCTGAATAACACATCATCAATGATTTCATAGTGTTTATCCTTTAATCTTAAAGCACAGTTGCTCTTATAGCTAATATTAGAAGGAGCATACCCATTTTTCCAATAAAAGATCAGATCAACATACTGAGATTTGGAATCAATAACACGTATCTGATTTACTTGAACAACATTATTTTGATCTTGATTTTCTGGTATGTTGGAAGCTCCCGCTAACAGTTCGCAAAAACCTTGTCCTCTAACAATTTTGGCTGGTTCAATATCAATATCATATACTTGTAAAGTTGTTACCCAATTAGCTCTCTTTTCTCCTACTTCCTTTTGAATTAACAATTGTCTCAATGCAGAGAATGGGACAATAATTGTTGTATGTGTCTTTTAGAGAAAAGGTCTAAAATTTTTGACTGATTTAAACAAAGTGAAGGCTTGTTTTTCTACATTAGAATAATTAAGCTCAGCTCCTTGCATATTTGAGCTAAAGAAATAAATTGGTGCTTCTATTTGTTGATCATTGAGCTATGTTAAAATAGCAGCATATGATGTTTCAGTAGCCAAGGTATACAGAATAATTTTTTTATAAATATCAGGAGTATTCAATGCAGGTGCATTAATGATTTCCTTTTTTATTCTATCAAAGTCTTATTTTCTTTATGTAACCATTTGAAAACCGAATTTTTCTTAATCATATTCTGCAAAGGTAAAACTATTTGAGAAAAATTAGGAATGAATATTTTTACAGAATTGATTTTCCCTAGAAAAGATTGCATGGATTTCTTGTTATGTGGTAAAGAAATATCATAAATTTATTTTACTCTGTCACGGTCAATATATATACCATCTTTTAATACAACAAATCCTAAGAGTTTTCCTTCATTGAGAGAAAAGAAGGATTTCTTTGGATTTAAAGATATACCAAATCTTCTGCATCTTTCAAATATCTGTTTCAAATCATGCAGATGATTGGCTCTTTTATTTGAAAATACTGTTATGTCATCAAGATAGATAACAACTGATCTATTAATCAGACCCTTAATAGTATGTTGGATAACAGAGGTATCATAAGTTTTCAAATCCTCATAATTCCAAGCAAAGACATTTTCTTACTTATTCATAAGTCTGATGAAAGATGTCCTTTCCTCTCATGTTAACTCGAGTCCTAAATTAACATTTTGTGGTTTAGACTCAGTACCCAGATTTACTAATTCGAACTTCAACGTAGAACTTTGAATTTTAGCATTAGTAACCTTTTTGAATCTATCTTTGATATCATATAGATCCTCAAGTTTAACTACATATTTGGGAATAGGATTTTCATTACTTTTTGAAGTATTTTGAAGATCATGATCATTTTCATCAATCATTTGTTCATCATAAGATTTTTCTAAAGTCAAGAAATTCAAGATATCTTCATCATGATAGAATACTCTCCAGCTTGTGATATTATCGGGAACAGATGGTCGAAAGATTAATTCTACTGAAAACCTATCTGGACTATAATCTTCAACTGTGAGGAGCTTGGATGCAACATTAGCTAACAAATCAGATGATGTATTTTGAGTTCTATGGATAGAAAAGATGTTTTATGCTAAAAATTGAGTGGTAAGATCTTGAACAAGGGATCTATAATGTTTAAGGTGATCTGAAAGAAAATGGATAGTGTTTCTTACTTATCTGATAACAATTTCAGAATCACCATATACTTTCAGGTACTTAACATTCAACCCTATTGCTTTATAAAGTCCCTGGATTAAGGCTTCATATTCTGTAGTGTTATTTGTACACTCAAATTCTAACCTACATGAAAGCATAGTTTTCTCCCCATCTCGATCAACTAAAATGCATCCTGCTCCTGCGCCATCACTAGATTTTGATCCATCAAAATACAAAGACCGAAATAAAGACTTATTTACAGGTTTATCTACAGATTGATCAGAAACATTAACAATTCGTGAAGAATCAGTTTGTGAAAAAATTTCAAGTTGCGAGACAAAAGTCTTTACAGAAAAAGGTGATTGCAGTGCTGTGAAATTTCCAAGGAATGATTCAGCATAATAACCTCCGAGAATGTTGTTATTAAAAGTTATAGGTTCATTTTCTTTTTCAAATTCTGTCACAGTATGCATCATGTTTTTTTCTCGCTCAAATTTTATTTGATTTGGTTTTCCTTTATGAGGAAGCCACATGTGAGAATAATCAGTGGCGATATAACCATTAAGCTTTGCAGACCAATCCCTGCTTAATATTAATCTAGAAAACTCAGGAATATCTGCAACTAGTATATCAATTCTTTGGACTATCCTGGGATCAGAGGCTAGCCTAATGGTGACTGAATTAATTTCTCGCACAACTTGCACTTTAGTCTGATCTAATTGAACAATATGAACTGTAAATTTTTGAGGTTTGATGTTTAATTTTGAGCAAACTAAAGTAGGCCTTATGTTAGATGATGCTCCTGAATCTATTAAGCAGTTATGCAAATTCTTGTTATAGATTTCATAAGTCAAAATAAAAAGAGGTGTCTGTGAATTTGATCTTTCTCCAATAAGAACAATATCAGTAGCATCTACTTTATCTGGTGGCTTACTTGACCCTTTGGCTGCTTTGGAAACTACACCACTTCGTAGAGGAGAAATAGGTGTTACATTTAATTCTTTCAATAACAACTTCTGTTGATATTTAAGTTTGCTGAGTTCATGTAGAGAGATATTCTCTCTGGTTTGCTTCATGTCTTCAACAATGTTATAATCCATAGGATCTTATATGACCAAAGTCTTAGATGTTCTCGTAGGAGGATTAGAAGATGATGGTTGATATTGAGTAGGAAAAGAGGATTTTTTCGTTACCGGTGATTTCTCTTTAGTGTTCGAAGTTGAAATTTTCTTCTTGGGAAATATTTGGATGGGCTCTGCTATAGATTTTCTTCTTGTACTTACTGGCATGGCTTCTTGTTCTTTTTCACTATCCGAATTAGGAAGAATAAAATCCCACATCCCATGTAATTCAGTTATTTCTTCTTCTTCATCTTATTTCGATAATAGAGTTGTATCTTCTTCTTCATCTTCTTATGGATCGGACTCTACATTGGATATTGAATTGGGTGGTTTAGATCTAGTTTTTTTATTCCTTTTGAAATTTCTGAATGGCCTTTTGGTAGAATTTTCTGCCACTTGTTTTTTGATTTCGATCATTTCGTTGAACAAAGTCTTCAGAACTTTCTGTAAGCCTTCCATGTCATAAGGATCCCTATGTGTTCTTCTGCTTGTATACCAGGGTCAAGACTAAATTTTGGTAGCCACTTATCAGGATTTTCTAGAAAATCATGCAAAGGTGCAGGCATTTCAACAACTCCTAGATTAGTCCATGGTCTTTCTACCATTATTGTGATAACGGTTGAGGGACTTGAAGAGACAGCTGGTGTTTGAGTAGAGGTTGTTGGAATAACTATAATCTTCTGGGTTTGAGTTTGGGAAGAAGATGAGTGAGTTTGTGATAAAGAAATAATATCACTATCTAATTCCGACGGTGCCTTTCTGGTTTTAACTCGACTAGGTAAAGGAAATTCCCTTGGAGAAATACAAATTTTTTCTCTTTGTGACCTAGTGAGATGTCTGGAAGAAACAAATTGTGAAGTAACACTACTTTCGGATAATTTAGACTCTTCTAACGATAATGAGAACCCTTGGATTTTATGAACTAAAGCTTTTATTTCTGGGGACTCAAGAGTTTGATCATCTGACAGATCTAAAGCTTTGGTAGTGTGTGTATTGATGTTTTTCTCAATTTCTTCACTAGAGATTTGAGATGTAGAGGAAATTGGATAAGGTGATGAGGGTGAATTGCTCTTGGAATGGCCTATAGATTTGGATTTACTTGCTGTTCATAGCTTAGGCCCTCATTCTAGCGCCAAAAATGTTGAAGCCTCGAAAATCGTTGCTTCAAACATTGGGGGAAAACCACCCGGTCCGGACCTTAGGACAACTCCTTTTCCATTTGGTGTGGTAGCTCTGACTAGATTTATAGGACCAGTTTCCCAATAATAAATGGATTGGTGATGGGGTTTTTGTGTAAGTGGATAAATGGAACTAACTAACTGAGCTAATATATCTAATTTAATCTACAACTTGCAAATAATTCTAAAACTAACCTGTGTATTAAATATGAATACAACTTAAAGATTGTTTTAATTAAACAAATAACCATGAAAATGTATTATTGTTTAGTAGAAAGATGCAGTATCATATAATGATAACTCTGTTTAATATATTAAACACAGTTAGAATAAACACATCGCATTCATAATTCTATATATATATCATTTGCACATACTATGATAAATGAATATTTCTATATATTCAGAAATGATATGATAAAGAAATATTTGAGAAGCAAGCATATATAAATGATAGAAAATTTCAAAGAGAATACTTCATTATATAAAGAAAATAATAGTAAATCGATAGAAATACCAGATTCGTTAAGATATTTCCTTGATGCAATTCGATATCCAGATCTTGCGTTTTAACTTAGAGAGATATTCAAGGTACAAAAATGCAACTCTCAAAGACAATTCACCATGAAATCATAGAATGTGATCCTTTATAAAAAATAAGATAGTCAATGGAGTACAGAAATTTATTATCCAAAGCCAAAATATTACAAATTCCGGACCCCTTTCTAAACGCTTGAAAGGGGTTTAAATAGGAAATTAACAAAAAAAATTAACTATAGCTTATGCTAGAAACTATCATCAGAGATCCGGGAAAAGACTTGTAATATCAAATAAAACAGATTCACTGAATTTATTCTATATTCAATGTGTTGAGGTGGAAGATTTTGAGCATATCTTTAACTTCGGTTGGATGACTCAGCCTCGAATGCAACTGACTAGTGTATGTGGCATCGAATAGCTATGGAATGATGTAATTTACGGCATTAGAAAGGAATTTGATTGCCATTTGCTGACTTTGTTGTTTGATCAAATATGTCCATAGGACATCCCATGTAATTTCCTGTATTTTTCTCATCTTTTGATTCTTGTTGATTATTTCTTGCTTCCATCTGGTATCAGTTTCTTTCATTCTTGGCAATTTAGCTGGGGTAGAATCTAAAATTAAAATAGTAGCATATAAGCTATCATTTACTAATTGTGTCAGATTGTTTATTATGGCTTTGGCCCCTGATGTAGCACGTTCTTCTTTAATCAACCGTGTATCCCATTCAGCAAACAAAATTTCTTTTTGCCTTTCTTCGATCCTGGGAAGATTTTCACTCTTTCCTTGTTTTGAGTCCTGCCATGAAATAAATTTTGAAATCTTATCATCTGCATTCTCAAATTCAATTCTGGTACTGACTGATTCATCAATGAGGGAAGATGTTATTTCACATAAAGGTTGAGCTTGTGCAATTTTTAAACACAGATCATCCAACTGCTGAGATAATAGTTTACTTGTTTCTAGAGCTTTTGTTCTAAACTGCTCAATTTTATGATAATATTTAAATTTTCCAATCTTTCTTCAGATATTTTTTCGTGCTCTTCTTTGGCAGTTCTCTCATTTTGCAGCAAGGTCTGTAGTTTAGACACCTCTTGAGACAAATGCTGTTGTTTATTCAAGGCTTTCTTATCAAGCTTCTTCTTTTCAATACGCAATTGTTCTTCCAATTGTTTGGCTCTGAGTCTTTATTCTTCCAACTGCTGCTCCAACCGCAATATATTTTGTTGATCACTTGTTGTTTTCTCCTCTAGCAATACTATCAATATGTATTTTTTCTTTATCATTTGATTTCCTTCAGTGGATTTATCTATAGTGGTTGCACTGTAGGCACCTGCATATTGTGATAGTTTGGTAAGATCCTCTGAAGGATTTTCCTCAGTATTCTTCCATAAAACGTTCATTAATTCAACTTGCGAATTTTCAAGTGATCCTTGATCTATCTTCCTTCTTTTCCTTTGTTTTCTGAAAACATCCCTATGCTTAGGACTATAAAAGATATCTAGAGGAGGTATGTATTCAACTCTCAATATAATTTCTTTTGATGGATGTTCAGGAATAATCTCCATATCCTGATTGTTCAGATTATCAACTTGAGTATTATTTTGTTCCCCTATTTGCTGAGAGAATTGGTCATACTGTTGTAGCAAATGGGAATTAATAATCAATTCAGTAGAATTTCCCTTTTTCTGCGTGATCTTTTCTCTTTCAGGTTGATCATCAGGCTTATTACCTGTACCTTCTTTTTCAGTCTGCACATTAGTCTTACTACTAGTATTCTCCTTTTCTGTCTGCACATCACGCTTGCTACCTGTTCTTTCCTTCTCAGTCTACATATCAATTTTGCTGGTAGACACTTCATTTTCTGCTTTGCTGGCTATATCTTCCTTTTTCTTTTGTTCTATTTCCATACTTTCATTTTCTTGTAAAGGAATCCTCAGCTGGTCAAGGGGAATTTTAAGTAATCTCTGGCTTCTGAACAACATAAATTTGTTCATATCTTCTGCTTGAAACTTAGATTTAGCTAGATCATATACTTGGGAAAATTTCTCATTTGAGACAAATAAATCATCAAAATCGTCTGGCTCATGCTCAAACTTAGCAATTTGAACCAAAGTAGTGAAATCAAAAGCCACATTATTTGGTTCATATTGTCTACATGGAATAGTTGCAAGCTTAAGATTGCTTATCTTAAGGGTTTCTTTTTCAGCATGTTTAAAATCATTAAGAGTATAGATTCCACAATGGAAAGGAAAGTTAGGCCACATCAATTTTTTAGAATTATTCAAACATCTGGACATCCCTCTTTCTGTCAACTGATAAGAAATTTCTTGAGCTAAAAGTTTATTAGGGACATATAGAGGTAAGACATGGGGTTCAACAATGATTCCAAAAATTCTAATGTAGGTAAAATTTTCCTCTCCAAACCAATTTCCGATTAGGAATATATCAAGCTTTTCTTTTTCAGAGAGCCGAGGAGGAAATTGATTAAAAATGATCTGGTAAATGGGTAACATAAATCCATGAAAAATTCTATATACATGATTCTTGAAATGAACCTTCCACAAGAGTTTATGGTAAATTTGAAACGAGACAAGTTCCTGTGAAGTCCATTTCCAACCCAGAATAGGGAATTCAGAATTAAAACACAAAGCATCTAAGATATAGGCAGAAAAATGAAATGGGGGTGTATTTCCACTATTTTTATCCTTTCTATATTCCAGAATTCTGTTAGCGATCTTATCGTAAAGGATAACTGACCAATCCATAATCTCAGAATTTATAGCAGCATGAATAAGGTGTACCATCTGAATTGAAAACCTTGCAGAATTATCATTCCAAAAGAGTCTACACATCATTGCAGCAACACGGTAATACAGGGGTGCAAGGGACTCCACGGAGTACATACCTGATGCTTCATTTTTATGTTTCTCTAAAGATCGTCTCCATTCCCTAATTGGGTCCGATTGAACTTCATTGCTTGCACCAAATTTTTTAATGAAGGCTTTGTTATAGATCTTTTGAGAGTCTGGAAAATGGTACATTTCTTTTATATCTTCCGCTCTGAAATACCCAAAACTTTTTCCCACAGCTGAGACAAATTTTCTTTTTGTGATGGTTGTGTTTTCTATCACCCATCGTATTACATCATAATATGAGAACATATTCGCCCAAGCAGCAATTCTGTGTAGAAAAGAATTTGGAAGTTGTTTGAGAGGACTTTCAGCATCAAAATCTGAGTTTTCATATGGTACCGTTGTCTTTAACACTATAACAGTAGGTTTTTCTGCTTCAAGCAAGTTATTAACGTCTTCCCATGAAAGTTTCTCGAGACCCCAGCATGCAATATTTGTAACCAACTTGATTTTAGCTAGTTTTTCTTTTAGCATTGTGGTAGTGGCAGCGGCCTTTGAGGCGGCAACGATTTTTTCTTTTTTAAACTTCTTAGACATCTTCTCGTCTGGTATTGTTTAACTAGTTCGGTGAATGAGAGGGTTTGATGTTCTATTGCTCTACAAATGAGAAAAACCTTTCAGACGCGGGAAGAAATGAAGCAATGAAAACAACTTATGCGAAAATATTTTTATTAATGATCAAAATTGATTAATTCAATATTAAACTTAAATGTCCTCCATGAGAGTCACATTCACGCATTCATATTAGAATCGATAAACATAATTCGTTTGATTTTCTAATTAATGATGACCGTACAATCGGAGATCGACGATATTAAAATGTTAATGTAAATATTTCCCTTTGAATTTCTCGATTGCGATTAATAAATGATATATGTGCAATGCAAACAACAATAAACAAAGACTAAATAACTATTGCATCAGAGGTTTCGAAAGGAAATCAAATTACATCTCATATTTTCCGCCGATTTGTGATTGCGATGATGGTATATCGCATCAGATATTTCCAAAGGAATTAAGTTGTACATGATTTTTCACCGATTTGCGATTGCGATGATGGTGGGGTCCATCGCATCGAGATTTTATAAAACAAGTAAATGTGATGTTGCTTCCTTGAAATGCGATTGCGATAAATTGCATCGCATCAGAGTTTATTAAATAGACCGAGTGAAGGATAACCTTTTCGAAATGTGATTGTGATAAGTTACATCGCATTGGAGTTTTACAAAACAAATGTGAAACCTTAAGATTATACCGATTTGCAATTGTGATTTACTTTATTGCATCGGACCTTTTAACATGAATACATTTACATTTTGTGTCGATGCGATATAAGACTTATGATTGATCATATCGGAATAAATTTAAATTATTTTTGTTCATTTGCATTTAAAATATGTGATATGCAATGCATTACTTTTAAACAATGAATATTTTTATTGTTTTATTTAAATAATCGGATTTCCTCAAAATATTTTATTTATATCTAAAAGAAAGGGGGCCTATTTCTAAAATAAAATTTATTCTAAAATTTTTAAATGGGGAGGGTTGTTGTATCGTACAACAGGAACATAGAAATATGTTACCAGTCCCCCTCAATGGGATGCGTTCTTATATGTCCTCAGTGCTTCAGATCTAAGATCCCTCTCTCTTGATGGTGCAGAAAACCCAAACGAAATGGAACTCAAACGGGAGCTCACAAGAAAAAAGTAGAAAAATATGACAATGATGGAGGATCAAAGTCAGACCAGAAGTTTGGATCAAAATTTGATCTCTAGGAAACAAAAGGTAGTGAATGAATGGAAAACACTTGTGTTTATAACAAAATATTGAGCTATTCTACATATTGGTGCATAATTAAAATATTATTAACCAAATTTAGATCCAACTTTTATGGAATATTTCATTATTTTTGTTGGAGGGAAAGGAATTTAAATTTGGTAAAATCGATTTATTTAGAAATAATAAAGAAATAAATGATTTATTTATTATTTTAAGAATGAGGTTAAGTAATAACTAAATAAATAATTATTTATTCAATTATTTATAGATGATTTAGTCAAATTTAGCAAGGAATATTATCAAATAATGATTTAAATAATTATTCCTAGAAAATAATAAGATAAATAATGACGTATCTAATTAATTTTCCTGTTGTGGGTTAAATATGACCAGGAATATTAGTTAAATAGTGGTTTAACTAGTTATCCATAGAGGAAAATGAAGCAAATAAAGATTTATTTAATTATTCCTCATAGTGTTTCATGTTTAGACCAAAAACAACTTAATATACTATGGGTTATTAAATTATTTTTCATAGTGAAAGAAATTTTAATATGGTAAAATTGGTCTTACATGGTGTACTTTAGTCCATCTAATAGTAACAGGTTAGATGACCAAAAATTGGTGTAACAAGCATGAAAGTGTTTAAGGCCAACAACTTCTTCTTCTTCTGCAATAAGTGAGACATGGTAATCTTGAATGGAAAATTCATCTCTCATGGTAATATTTTTCATCATTTTCTCTACTGTACTTACCAAAATGTCAATTTTTACTTCTAAAGGTGTCAGGTGCTCTATAATGTTCTCCCTCTCTTCTTCCTTCAACTTTTCCCTTCTGATCAACGGATTGGCCTCTATATCTATTGCATTGTTGGGCATCTCTTCAAGTGTTTTGAGGTTCCTTTCTCTCATCTGAAACTCCATTTCTAGATCAAATGCATCCAGGTATTGTAAGAAAGTTTATCCAATAGGAAGTCTTATATTAGTAGGAATTGAACAATAGACTTGATTGATTCTGGAAGAAAACTGTTGTATCGTGTCCCCTAGATGTATTTTCAGCTGGTTATACTTTTCTAAAATCATGAAAGGGTTTTCTTTAACCACTCACTTGTCGAGGAAAACCTTGAAAAACTATGTGAAATATGAGATGCTCATAGCAGGAAGGTTTTTTAAGCAACTCTTGACTTCGCCTTGCAGAGAAAGAGCAAATAGCCTGATACTGACATCCTATTCGTCAACTTCAAAAAGGTCGATGAAAGTCTCAAAATTATGCATATGTCTCTCAATGGTGATTTTTTCACATTCACCATCAAACCTTGGTAGATATAGGTAATGAATTTCAGGAAAAGCATGGAGTATAGGAGGTAAGATGACTGGCTTATATCTATCTGGAATTTTACAAGGTGTAGGAGTATGTAAAAAAGATGTAGGATTAGGCTTCATCTCTTGAGGTTCATCAATTTGAATATGATCATCATATGATTCAGAAAAAGGGTCTAAACCAAGGTCGAAGGCATACAGGAAATTTGTATTTACAATATTCAAAGGAGCAGAATCCAACAGAGGCCCATGATCTTATCTCAAACATAATATACCTTGGAAAAAATTATGGAAATTCTCAGGAAAAAAGAAGAAATATTTCATGACAAAGAACATGATGCCTTGAATGAAAGTGCAATTTAAATACATGATCTTCCCATGTTGTGATTTCAATATATTTATTGGCAAGATTCATCCTCTAGTGGAGTCTTTGGATTTAATTTCGCAACTAATTTGGGGTTGCTAGATGAACGGTACAACCATCCTATGTGTCCAACTGTTTTTAACCATAAAAAATTAGATCTAAAATTTGTCATTCTTTCCGAGGGAATATTTGATCTGTCATTTCCCCAACACCGGCGTCGGTATGTTATCACTCCACCAGATTTCTAAGGCTGAAGAAGAAATCCCAACAGAGGTAACGAAATACCAATATTTTGGCTTGGTATCTAGCCCTACCAAACCGGAGAGGGGTCTCTCCACCAGGTCACAGCCAAGAGGGTTGGATAAATTATGCTTTTAGGCTAGGTATGAGTTCAAGGGTTTTGATTTGATTTGATTGGGTTGTTGGATGAGTATATTAGGTCAAAGAGGCTAGGTAAGGGACAATATGATTAGGGTTGCAGAGATTCAATGGGTCAAGGTAGTGTTAGAAAGGCTAGCATATTAGGGTTGTTGGGATTGAATGATTCAGATATGTGAGGAGCTATGAAGAGCATGAAACATTAATTCTTCCTAAACTGAAAGAAAGATGAACACAGTATGAAAACTTTCACAAAACAGAGCATGTGAGATGAATTTTGTTTCTATAACTTGAAAGTGATCATACAATAGACATGAAATGGAAAATGGTTCAGCAATACATTCATAAAAATGAAACAAGAGAAGAAACAATGCTATACAACCATACCACATGTATCCTAAAGAAATAGTTGTAATACTTTTATTAAGCTCCTATCAAAACGATTACAATAGAGTCTCTAATCAATATGCCAACATCCAACTGATTGCAACCTATGAAATGATTGAAAAATTAAATGATATAGGCCTAAAAAAAAATCCCCCTGGCCTGAGGAGTTGAATCCATAAGAGGAGGAGTAGTTCCACCAAAGACTGAGCTGAAATCTGAAGTGTAGGGAGGTCCATGTGACTCAACCCTAACTTTTTACAAATTGATTCATTACAACTCATCATGAATTTAAACCTAATTACCCTAGGTAATAGTAAAAACATGATATTTACATTTAGTTCATTTATTTACAGAGGTAAAAACATGATTCGCCAAGATAAAAAGTCAAATTGTCACAAAAAATCAAAAAAATTAGACAACTGTCAAGCGCGCCATCCCTTTGTCAAACGTGCCATCCATGTTGCATCTTGATTTTGGGTGCCTTATCGATGTCCAATTTGGGCCGAGGATAGCTGATTGGAAAGCTCATCCTGTATAATTTCTAAATATTCCTTTAGTTTGCAAAATGTACTTCATTTTACCTATCAAAATTTTATTCTACAAAGATTGCTCAGCACGCAGCGCCAAGGCCAAAAATAAGGAAGAACCATGATTTGTTTGCTTGTTTTTTGACATTTTGACCTGCTATTTTTGAACAAGGATGGAAAAGTGATTTTATTGGATGTGATTTTCATTTGGAATCCAACGGTGGTGGAATTTTGGTCAAAAAGTGACTAAAAAAAAAGCACATTGCCAAGCGCACTGCGCACCTAGCATTCCAACTGTGCAACAATTTTGAATTTTATGGAAAAATTGGCCTCTAAGATGGAGAGATATCTCACTAACCATGAGGTGTTTTAGAAAAAATGAGAGATTAAGTTGTTATTTGGCATGTTTTGAACAAAAACCTCCTCTAGTTTCCGCTATTCATTTTTCTTTTTGCCACAATCTTCTCTGCCAAAAGTTGTCTCAAACAAGATTTTGCACAAGAAGAAAAATAGGTTGTGAAGAGATGAATGAATATCTCATTCTATAATACATGTGTAAAAAGTGAGATAGGTTTTTTTACTTTGATATCTTAGTAACACAAACCTTCTCCATTTTCACAAAACACATTTTTCTTTGGCCACAATCTGTTCTGTAAAAAGGTGACAAAACAAGACATTTCTGGAAAATGTGCCTTCGAAGAGTTTTTCAAAATTTCCCAAATTTTCTTCAAATTTCCTCAAAATTGCTCCACACTTTCTTCATGGAGACCTAATATGGTATGATATTCCATGAGGGAAGCATAAATAAGAAAATTAAACTTTCCTTTGGGAAAAATATGAAGGTGGGTTACATTTTTGTGAGAAACGTAAGCGGGAAATTCATTTTCCCAAAAATTTGGCTGAAGTTTCGAAATTAATTCGGTGGAACTAATTCTTCCATTTACATTGACAGCGTACTGACGACATGGGAAATTTTTTTTTTCTAGAGATAGAAAAACCGGCAACCAAAGTTTGGCCAAACTAATAGTTTGGCCAGACTAATTGTTCAACCAAACTTTTAAAATAATTCGGCCAAATTTTGGCTTATGAATATACCGACCCACAAACCTTAAGAGGTTTTGTGCTTGCCATTATGTTTATTATTTGCTATTGTGAGGTGATAAATATTTTTATGCTACTCGCATCTATGTTTGTTGTTTGAAATTGCGCGAGGAGGTGAGGAAGCTGTTTTGCTAGGATGTGAGAAAGATGTTGCACAAGGAGGTGAGAAAGCTATTTCTATTGCTCTCTGTCATTTGTTTATTTTCTGTGTACTTTTTTTGTTGGTTTTAATTTTATTGCTCAGTTTTTTTGTTCGTAGGTTTTAATTTTATTTCTCTCTCTGCGACTTCTTTGGCGATCTCCTGCCTCTTGTCGTTGGCATCTCTAAATTTCCAGGTACTCCTATGACCTATTTTTTAAGAAAATGCTTAGAAATATCGATCTACCATCCAAATTTGTCTAAATATCTATGTTAAACAATGTTAAGCTAATGGATTTGATGCATTTTTCAATAATTTAACATTGTGTGTTAACTTATTGTTCTTCAACACTAACAACACACTAATTATTTATCACTGAACATGAGCTTTCACATACATTTCTATTCCACTGAGCATCTTATTCATTACGAATATTGAAATGCATCCTATATATTCATTTCATGTGATCATAACACTCGTGAAAAAAAACTCAATTCATTTTAATAAAGGTCAACGTTCGATAGTGTATAATGGGGTAAGGATATGAAAACAGGAATAACAATGCACAACACATAAGTTCAAGACAATGACAACACAGTTTGAATTCTCTGATAACACAGTGGGTTGAAATGGTTTTTGGCGATTGTATTCAACGTGGGGTATGGAGAAAATTTTGATGGTCGACTAACAAGACACTTGCCTGATTTTTGGAATATCTCGTAGAATCTGCAACCAAGTTGACTCAAATTTTTATATTTAATAGAAAATTGGATGGTTCCACCAGATTCGTAGACCTATAAAATTTGGTCAGAAGAATCATCCATTTACTACTAGTGTCATTTTGTTAATGATGCCACTTCTTCTTATCAAATCTCTTTGTCTAATATATTAGCTATGTAACAAACATAGCCACACCTTCATATTATGTAACCCAAATTTCCATGGTTTCTTAGTCTCATATGTTATGTGAAATAGAAATAATATTTCTAATCACATATTTTTGTAGAATTCCTTAGTCTAACTTAGAACTTTCTAGTTATAATGTTTATACTAAACCTATTGCCATCTCTATCATAGTTGGTGCACTTCGGGTCCATTAGTATAGTCAACATATTTACAGCTAATGCATGCTACTATCTCCAACACCATCTTTCTTATAGTATTCCGATAGTATTTAGGATTTGTAGATATTTGAGTTAAGGGATTCTTTGATTAGTAGGATGTTGTTTGACTCAGTAATTGTGCACACCTTTTTTTTTATAAAGTATTTTGAAAGCCCCTGTCAGACGAAGCTAATGGTTATGTGCATCCAATATTATTTGTTGTATGTCTTGTTGAGGAGTCAAATCGAACCTCCTATTATCTTCCATATACCTTTTTCGTAGGTGAAATACAAGTGTTGAATCAATCATGATCCATAGTCGATTCTATTAGTATCAAGTGGATATGGAACACCTGCTAGAAAATATCTGGTTACAGCAACATGTCCTCTGAATTCATTTATGCCATTAATTTATTTTGAGAAAATTACAACTCTGAATCAATATACAACAGACTTCATCTAGGTGTCCAACATTTCATTTACAAGCTCAAACTACATCTCATTATTGTTAAATCCTTGTTATATAACATCATTAATGGTTGTGCTTCCAT
Organism: Pinus albicaulis; assembly: GCA_034641835.2. Classification (NCBI taxonomy): domain Eukaryota; kingdom Viridiplantae; phylum Streptophyta; class Pinopsida; order Pinales; family Pinaceae; genus Pinus; species Pinus albicaulis. Next base: position 809,743,318 of record CM076578.1, on the reverse strand, counting down.
TTTACATAGAATTTATAACTTTAGCTATGTGGTACATCATCCTTGTCCTCCTTTTTATCTCCTCTACCCAAATTTCCTTAGGAGTTGCGTCGCATATCAAACAATGGGAGAATACTTGAAACTATATCATTGTGGAGTTCTCCTTGAACATGATGTTTAATGTGAGGTAGTGTTGTGTCCTTATCTCCTCCTTCACATTGCTGTGTTAATTATAGTATATTTGTATCTTCTTTTTCTTCTTCTTGTTTTTTTTGTTTTTTTAATGCTAATTTGGTTGGGAAGCCTTTGGCTGTCGAATCCTTCAATTTCATCCTAACATGGAAAAAATGTTCTTACTTATTCCAATTCAATTGTGTAGAGCCATGTTTCTACCACAAATTTTTTTTTCTTGATCTAAACCAGGGGGAATTGAACATTGAATTTCTTTATTTACATATAACTTCAGAATAAGGCGATAACCAATTGAACTACACCCCATGGGAATGTTTCTGCCACATTTATTTCATAGGACATAAAGGATTTTAATTTGTTACTTCTCTAGTTTTCCTCATCCACTCTTTGAAAGTTTGACATGGTTGGTTCCCATATTTCACTACTATAGAGTATAACTAGCATGAAAATTTTCAAGGATATCACTTTGATCATTTTATAGTAACATAGATGTGTTGATAAACAATTGTTTTGTAGAATTAATACCACCTTTCATCCTCCTTGGAGCCTTTCCAAACATTTCTCCCACCTAAACTTTTGGCTGAAATAAAATCCCAACTATTTGAAAGTTTGAATGATCTCTAATGGTTCATGCTTGAATTTAACAATGTATTTTGTTGATCATATTTTAGGGAAGAAGGTAGCCACTTTTATCTTTCTTTAATTGAATTCTACACCCACTTCAGTCACTTCAGTGTATATTTTTTTCATCGTTTGTTCTTTTAGGATTTTGGTGATCTCAATGTGTCATTATATTTTTAGCCTCAATCAACAATCCATATTTACTTTTGTAAAATTGAAAGGGAAACTACAACTGATACCTGTGCAACTACTCCAATAAAACTCAAAATTTCAATTGAATACTTTATATACACCTTAGCAGCAAAGGGAAGAATAAGTTGTTCATAATTAATCTTCCAACTGAGTCCACATCACTATAGTGCCAAGATTTAACTAATGACTCTTGCATAGAAGAATACCCACATATATATCTACAACAAAATCAACATTGTAGTTATTTTCAAGATTTAACCAATGACTCTTGCATAAGAGAATTTTTCTGCCGCTTAGGGATTTAAGAAAATTTTTACCAAACCTCCATACATCTATAGTGGATATATGCATGCTAGGGATGGATAAGATTTGTCTAGGATTATGATTTTCTAATTTTCATTGACTTAAAATTTAATAAAATGTGTGACGTGTATATATCTTGACAAATTTATTTAATTTTATTTACCAATTTTGTGATACTACAAAAAGGACATCATATTAGTAATGGTGATAAGTTACAGAAGTATTGGTAAGGTTGATCAAGAATGATACCTATATGTAGAGTAGAGTTGTATGTGTGACTTTTGACATAACTTCAACCACAACAACTGGTTGTTTATCATTTTATGCATTTGGAGGCATGATGTTAATAAGAATGATTGATAGAAATGGATTATTCGAGTAATTAAGACCCTTGTATTCTTACCATAATGCTACTGTAGGTTTATGTTGATGCTAGAACTACTTTTTATTAATGTACCTAAATTTACACCTTCCATGATGCTTCTAATCTTGTAAAAGGTTAAAATTGGAGTGTTTCATGATGTAATTGATATTAATAACCTAGATTATATATAGTGATATGATGATAGTGTAGGTTGATGTTCAAGTTGTAAAATCATTGTACATATCAAGGATGAATGATACTATGCAAGCCAAAAATGACATTCTTATAGATTATTAGACAATCTGTTAGGTGCTAAATCATACTTCTTATTATGGACATAGCTAATTCAAGTTCAAAATTCCTTTTTAATGTTCTCAGCCTATTTATATATGTCAAAGTAAAAGTTTCTAGATGTGATTTATACCATAAAATTTAAGGAAACCTAAACTTTAAGGAAAACCATGTACATGTCATTTCTTCGACAAACTCATGAAGGTGTGACTTTCGACATAACTTCATCAACCACTACCACTAGTTGTTTTAGTAAGTGGATAAAATAATGGTACAAACCATGTACATGTTATTTCTCCCACGAACGCATCAAGGTGTGAATTTTGACATAACTTCATCAGCCACTACCACTAGTTGTTTTAGTAAGTGCATAAAACAATTTTGCAAACCATGTACATGTCATTTCTCCCACAAACTCATCAAGGTGTGACTTTTGAAATAACTTCCTCAACCACTACCACTAGTTGTTTTAGTAAGTGCAAACCACTACCACTTTAAGGAAAAAATTGTTTACATGTGTCATTTCTCCCATAAAATTTTAGGAAAACTTCAAGGCACGTGATTTATAAGTCATTTCTCTATCATTTCTATGTCATTTCTCCAATAAAATATAAGGAAATGTCATTTCTCCCATAAAATATAAGAAAAACTTTAAGGTAAACGATGTACATGTAATTTCTCCCTTAAACTCTAGGAAAGGAAAACTTTAAGGAATGCTATTTCTACATGTGATTTCTACCATAAACTTTAAGGAAAACTTTAAGGCAAACCATGCACATGTCATTTCTCCCAAAAACTCAAGGCTTTCTCCCATTAATTCAAGGAAAACTTTAAGGCCTAATAACCAAACCTAAAGTGGCTGAAATTCCATAGGATTTGAGTCTGTATGTTGATTGTTAACTTATACAAGTTCTAAATGCAGAGTCTGTAAAGGGCTAGGTAGCCTCTGGATCTCATCCTTTCTCAAAGGTGACATATCCAGTAAATGCCCTATAGTCAATCTATGGAAAAGATCTAAATATAATTTCTTCATTATAATATCCATTTATGTACATGCCATTTATCCCATAAACTTTAAGGAATTTTCTAGTGTTTTTGGAACCATGTACATGTCATTTCTATGTCATTTCTCCCATAATCTTTAACGAAAAATTTAAAAGGTAAATCATGTACATACACGTCATATCTCCCATAAATTTTAGTAAGTGCATAAAATAATTTCGCAAACTATGTACATGTCACTTCTCCCACACAATTTAAGGCAAAATTTAAGCCAAACCATGTACATGTGTCATTTCTACCACAAACGTTTAGGAAAACGTGAAGGCATGCCATTTCTATGTCATTTCTCCCATAAAATTTAATTCATTTTCAAGTGTTTTTGGAACCATGTACATTTCATTTCTATCTCATTTCTCCCATAAAATTTAAGGCAAACCATTTACATACATGTAATTTCTCCCATTTCTCCCATAGATTTTAGTAAGTGGACAAAATAATTTCGAAAACTATGTACATGTCATTTCTCACACACACTTTAAGGAAAAATTTAAGGCAAACCATGTACATTTGTCATTTCTCCCATACATGTGTCATTTCTCCCATAAAATTTTAGGCAAACTTGAAGGCATGCAATTTCTATGTCATTTCTCTAACATTTATATGTCATTTCTCACATAAACTATAAGGCAATGTCATTTCTCCAATAAAATATAAGGCAAACTTTAAGGTAAACCATGTACATGTCATTTTTCCCTTAAACTCTAGGCAAGGAAAACTTTAAGGAAAGCCATGCACATGACATTTCTCCCACAAACTCAAGGCTTTATCACATTAATTCAAGGCAAACTTTAAGGCCTAAAAACTGAACCTAAAGTGGTTGAACTTCCATAGGATTTGAGTCTGTATGTTGAGTGTTAACTTATGCAAGTTCTAAAGGCTGAGTCTGCAAAGTGCCGTGTAGCCTCTGGATCTCTTCCTTTCTCAATTATGACATATTAAGTAAATTCCCCTATAGTCAATCTATGGAGCAGATCTTAATATAAGTTATTCATTTTAATATCCATTTCTGTACATGCCATTTCTCCCATAAAATTTAAGGAGTTCTCTATTGTTTTTTGAACCATGTAAATTTCATTTCTATGTCATTTATCCCATAGACTTCAAGGAAAAACATGTTTATGTGTCATTTATCCCACAAACTCAAGGCTTTCTTCCATAAAATCAAGGAAAAATTTAAGGAAAATGAATAAAATTTAAGGAAAACTTTAAGGCAAACCATGTACATGTCTCATTTCTCCTACAAACTCAAGGCTTTGTCCCATAAATTGAAGGCAAAAAATGAATATACTAGTAAGAACAACGGAGGTAAAAACACAACCATGTGCATGTGTCATTTCTCCCACAAACTCAAGGCTTTCTCCCATAAACTCAAGGAAAAATTTAAGGAAAATGAATATTACGGGAAGAACAATGAAGCTAAAAACGAGAAGGTGGGTTTATGTACATACATGTCATTTCTATGTCATTTTTCCCACAAAATTTAAGGAAATTGATGTACATGTGTCATTTCTCCCATACACGTCTCATTCCTACCATAAAATTTAAGGCAAACTTTAAATGAAACCATGCACATGTCATTTCTCCTATACATGTGTCATTCCTTGCATAAAATTTAAATAATATGTTAAACAATGCACATGTCATTTCTCCCACAAACTCAAGGAAAAATTTAAGGAAAACCATGTACATGTCATTTCTCTCTTAAACTCTATGCAATGAAAACTTTAAGGAATGTCATTTCTAGATGTGATTTATCCCATAAAATTTAATGCAAACTTTAAGGAAAACCATGCACATGTCATTTCTCCCCCAAACTGAAGGCTCTCTCCCATTAATTCAAGGAGAACTTGAAGGCCTAAAAATTGAACCTAAAGTGGTTGAACGTCCATAGGATTTTAATCTGTCTATTGAGTTTTAAGTTCTACAAGTTCTAAAGGCAGAGTCTGTAAAGGGCTAGGTAGCCTCTAGATCTCATCCTTTCTCAAAGGTGACATATCCAGTAAATTCCCCTATAGTCAATCTCTGGAACATATCTAAATAGAAGTTCTTCATTGTAATATCCATTTCTATACATTCCATTTCTCGCATAAACTTTAAGGTATTTTCTATTGTTTTTGGAACCATGTACCTCTCATTTCTATGTCATTTCTCCCATAAACATTAAGGCAAAATTTAAGGATAGCCATCTACATACATGTTATTTCTCCCATTTCTCCCATAAACTGAAGGAAAACTTCAAGGATAACCATGTACATGTCATTTATCCCATAAAAGTTAAGGAAAAATTTAAGTATAACCATATACATCCATGCCATTTCTCCCATTTCTTCCATAAACTCAAGGCAAAATTTAAGGATAACCATGTACATGTCATTTATATTTCATTTCTCCCATAAATGTTAAGGGAAAATTTAAGGATAATGATGTATATACATGTCATTTCTCCCATTTCTCCCATAAACTCAAGGAAAACTTTAAGGATAACCATGTACATGTCATTTCTCCAATAAAAATTAAGGCATAATTTGATAGTGTTTTTGAAACCATCTATATGTCATTTCTGAATTAATCTCTAGGCAAGGAAGTATTTAAGGCATGCCATTTCTAGATGTGATTTCTCCCATAAAATTGAAGGAAAACTTTAAGGAAAACCATGCACATGCCATTTCTCCCATGCATTTGCAATAGATGTTAATTTAATATATTTTATTGAATTTTTTTCTTCAGGGATAAAAAAAATGACTAAATATGGTTGAAAAATGGACATTATGAATAGATGTTTCTTGCTATCCCTGTTTGAATTTTTTTAAATAGTTATTTAAAAATAGTTGTAAATTTACACTGTAGATATATCCATATATATCATGGAGGATGAAAGGATTTTGAAGTCGTGTTTTGCATAATTTGTGTACACTAAATTACATTAATTTTTTGAATTTTTTTTTGAATTTATTTTAAATATTAATTTAAAAATAATTGTAAATGTCCATTGTAGATATATCCATATATATATAATGGAGGATGAAAGGACAAAATAAATATAATCCCATATCTCTATGAGAGGTGGGATAATGGATCGAGGGATGCTCATGGTATTTAAATAGAATCTTATCTTCACACATACATGTGTGTACATATGGAATTGATTTTTTATAAATTTTGTGAGTTAAAATTTTTTTTTTTCTGAATAAGACTGATTCTATTAAGCAGGAATATAGTACAAGATAGTATTACAATCATGGAAGCTGAAAACCAGCAACTGGAAATGATAAAACTATCAACCTCGGCTCTGGAGAAGGAGAGAAACAAGCAGGAATCACAAGAAAAGACTGGATGTCAAAAAACTGAAAACTACCCAGAGAGGGAAGAGGCCTCTATACGTAGCTTCTTCCCTTTATTTTTACCGACTTTAACCCATCCATCCTGGGGTGAATGAGCTAAAACAACTTGAAGATCGGAATTTTCAATAGGGGGGATCTCCTTATCTGAGTCGGAAGAGGAGGTCCCATGGGAGCGCTTCTGAGCAACGGCAATATCAGGAGGGTGCGCCTGAGCATCGGTGGGGATGTCCATTGACTGAATCTGAATCGAATCTGCATCACTTTCATCATCTTCTGAGAAAGAGGAATCAGAATCCACTGCAGGAGGCAGAGAGTACGGAGCCCATTGTTTAGAATTGGTCTTGGAGTTCACCTTTTTCTGTTTTGCCGGGAGAGCTGGGCAAGAGTTCTGCAGATGCCCTGTTTGGTGACAGTGTCAGCAGCGGAAGGCAGTATTCTCATAATCCAAAGTCTGAGTCCAGACAAAGTCATTTATTTTTAGATTGATCTGGTCTGGAAGTCCCTTGCTTAAATCTAGTTCCACACATATTCTGGCATATGTGTAAAGACCTTTGTTTTCTCGCCAGTAGTCTCCCATCAGAAAACTGCCCAAGGTGTTGCCAATCGCTTTATAGACTCTGACATGCCATAGATGGACTGGTAAGTTGGGAAGCCTGATCCAAACAGGTGTCTTGGTGATGACAGCAGTTGCTGGGTCAAAGTCTGGGAACCATGGTGTTAAGAAGAGCCCTGCTGTTCCCATGAACCAGGGACCTTCTTCGATTGCCTTTTCATAATGCTTAATATTATCAAACAAAACTATGAAATATCCTCTTGAACAGAATCTGACTTTGCAATGGTGAGTCCAGTTAGCATGGATCCAATCGTAGAGTTCCTTTGATTGCGGCCACAGTCCATTAAATCTGCATATGATGGCTCTTTCTGCTAAGTTTTGAAGGTCATCTGCAATTTCTGCATGGGAAAACTCTACAGTGGGAACCTCCTCAAGCTTGTCCACCAGAAAAGGCTTAGGAGCTTCAGGTGGTTGAGCTGATTTCTTGGTTGTGTGTGCGTGAACTTCATCCTTGTAGGAGAAGGCAGGAGCCGAGGAGGATTGCCCAGGAGCTCCGCCTCTCAAGCGAAAGGATAACACAACTGAAGCATCTTTCACAATATTATAGCAAAACAGAGGTAAATGGTTTTCAAGTTGTTTACCTTTGTAAAGCAGTCTCAAGAGTCTTGAGGGAATTCCCAATCTTAGGTCAAGATCTTGCAGAAGGTCCTACACCAAATCCGTGGCATGCACCCATAACAGCTTCGTTCCCCTGGAAGGAAGAGAGATCTGGATCTGGTATTGTGTGCCCAGATTTGTAAGGCCATTGTCTGTGAGAGCCGCTGGCTGAATATCAAAGCCCTTGTGAAGCCATCGCCTATCTTTTTTTACCTGCTTCTCCGAGAGGCAGAGACTGAGCCATTGCAGGGGCCCAGCATAGGTTGGGGCGACAGGAATGCTGGAGCGAACAGCCCCTTGCTGGCCATCAAAGATGTCCCCTTCGCTGTCCATATTTTGGAGAAGGGAGGCATTAGAAACTGGTGATCGCTTGTAAGGATGACCTTCCAGAACAGCGAGAGCTATCTCAATTGATCTGGGGCCTAGGCGGAGAAAATCGTCATTTGCGTCCACTGTGAAGGGCGTGGAGCAGGCAATGGAGCTGTCGATTGCAGGAATAGTGCGTGCGTTCCGATGAAGTCTGCAACCCGAGAGAAGGTAGCTGCTTGGAGCAGCGGCTGATAGAAGCACCGCGCTAACTGTGCAGTTGACGACACTGTTAGGGCCGAACAGGGCAGGGGCAGAGGAAAAGTCTGTGTCGGCGGCGGCCAGGCGTAAAACCCTAGCAGAAGCCATCTCCATAATCCCTCACCACTATAGAATATTGCCAGAATAATGATAATTGTAATTTTGTGAGTTAAATTAGTTGTTAATAAGTTTCATTTTTTATTTTTCAGGAGGTAAGAGGACAAGGGTGTCTACTCCATCAATGGAGCATGGCGATGGTTCACACAATTGTGATATGGTTCATGTAATTTAATCAGTGAATATGTACATGCATTTATATGTATGAATGTATTTTTGAATTGATTATAAATTGATTTTTTTTATGAAGCTTCCCTCTCGTCTCGTGAGGTTGGTGGTGGTACACATTCCCTTGGAGAGCCATCAATAGGTGGTGACGAATTGCATGAAGGTGGTGATATGCATTACCACAGGGGCCAATCAATGGATGTTCATGTTGGTTCTGAACCAATCGGTGTTCGTTCTATTTCTCAATAGTGGGTGAAAATGTGAAGTTGGGTTATACTTTTTGCCCCTTTTTGAGAAAAAACCTTCATTATTTTTTGTTCTTTAACTTTCTGCAAGATAAAACAATTTTTCTGTTTAGAATTTCATTTTGCGATAAAAATAAAAATTGCATAAAATTTTATTAGCTTTCTATTACTTATTTTTTGGAATTTTTTATAGAAATTTGATATGTCAACTTAGCATTTCTTTGAGTGTGTGTTTTTTAACAATCAAAGGATTCATAAGAAGTCATGTTCATACACAATGTTGTACTCTTTGAAACATTTCATTTTTGAGAAACAAAATGTGTTACATCAATCTAGGCAGAGTCTACTTTGGTTTCATCATATTTACAAAGCCAACTAATGCATATCATAATTAATGTAAATTTTTTCAACTGTTTCAATATGAAAAAACTGCATATTTTGAATATGTTTCGCGATGCGAGAAATTTATTAACATATAAGTTATAAACTAAAAATCTAAAAACTGTCCATTAGAGATGACAGACCAATGTAATGTACCATAATTTTTACAATTTTTTTTACAATGTACTTTGGAAGATACAAAATTATGATTTCACTGAATCATAATGACCTTCAGAAATTTTTTGCACCCATTTTATTGCGAAAATAATTAAAATTAGTAAATATTTATGAAATTCCATAAAAGTTATATTTCGTGAAAGTAGATTCAATTCTAAAAATTCTTGTCTTGGTTCCGAGAGTTAATTTAGAATGTTTTATGGAGTTTTATTAGTCCAAAGTTTAATATACGTATTCAAAGCTTGGTTCTGCATAATTACTGACGCATTAGTTCAGCCAAACTCTTAAGAAAGGTTTGGCCGAATTGTTTTTTGCGCCGACGGCCCGTCAAGTCTAACGACAAAAACGTTCAGTCGAATTTTGTATACAATTTCGGCCGAACTTTTACTCACTTTTCTGTCGGCCGAAAAATTCCACGAAGCCCCTCCAAAATAACATTTCACAGCAATATAAACTACTGCGAAATCATTCATTATTTTTTCATATTTTCACACATTTGCTCGGATTTTACAAAGGTCTTCATCTGATTTTGCAAAGAATTGTTTTGGGTTTAAGTACTTTTCTTGGAGGTACATTGAAAGGAAATTTTTGCAAAGGATTATTTTTGGTTCAAGGACTTTTCTTGGACATACTTTCAAAGGACATTTCTTGGAGGTATGTGACACTTTTTTTTTTGAAAGTATGGATTTGGGCTTAATTTTCATTTTTTTTGAAGGTATGGATTTGGACTTAATTTTCAAAGGACTCTTCTTAGGCTTATAGCGAAAGGACTCTTTTCAGGCTTAATTTCGAAAGGAATCTTCTTAGGCTTAATATTAAAAGGACATTTTTTGGACATTTTTTGAAAGTATTTTTTAAAGTGATATTTTTTTAGAGGCTTTTTTGAACTATTTTTTCAAGTGGCATTTTTTAAGAAGTTGGAATTAATTTTCAATGGAAATTTTTTGGAAGCATTTTTTGAAGTGACATTTTTTTAGAATACATGTTTTGGGTTGAAGTAAATATTTTCTAATGATTTTTTAAAATCAGTTTTTGTCTAACTTTTAAAATGAAATTTTTTTGTAGGACTTGGAAGGAAATATTTTAAGCTTCGTTTCATTTTTATAAGACATTTTTTTCTCGCATTTTTTAAAGTAAGTGTTTTGGATTGAAGTATGTATTTTTTGCAAAATTTTTAAAATGGGTTTTTTGTAAATTAAATATTTTGTGATGTTTTTTTTAATTGAGTTTTTGTCTAATTTTTTGAAAAAAAAAATTTGAACTTCATACTCTATTATCATGGGAAATCAAAGGAATTGTACGAGAAAATATGATCGAAAAAGAGACCATGAGGAACGTAGAGAAGAGACGACAAAATCTCACAAAAGAAAGATAGAAGCACTCTCAAATATTGAAGGGGAAAATAAACCTGAACTAGAAGTTGAAGCAGGTATGTAAATGTAAATATTATGAGTTTGATATATTTAAAATTTTCCTAGTGTAAAATGTGAAGCTTATTTTCTATTTGATGAACTAATTTGAAAAATATTTTGCAATGTAAACAGAGAGAGATATTCCTCAAAACATTGATGATGAGATACAAAATTTTGAAAGAGAAAGTGAAAGAGATATTGAACCAATGATTGAAGATTTTGAAAATGTTGAAAGAAATTCAAGTGAAGAAATGGAATCACAAGGTACACACACACAAACACACATATATGTATGTGTGTGTGTGTGTGTGTGTGTGTTGAAAACATGCACATATTATTGAAATTATACATATATTTATTAATTTAGTTATTTATTGAATATGTAAACTTAATATGTACTATTCATTCGAATATGTACAGATGAAATCAATGTTGATGATGAGATGTTAGAAAATGTTTACACTCACACATATGGAGATAAAAGAGCTGACCATTATACACGATATCGTGTTAACTGCATTTTTGATACGTACTTCATAAAGGAAAATGTGACAGTTCAAGCCCAAATGTTGAAAGGTCTCCTACCTTTAAGGAAATTAAAAGAATCTACGACTTTATTGGGTATTCAAAAATCAACAAAAGATTAAAAAGTGAAGGAAAATGGGATATAAAATATAAATAGTACTATAAATTCAATTAGAAGATCTAGATCTAGAAAAATGTTTCAGTTGTATGTAGAGCAATACATATGGTAGTGGTTTCATCAAGTACTAGAGAGAATCTCTTGGTAAAATCTATGGCATGAGCATTAGGAACCTCACAAAAAACTTTGCACAAACATCAGAAATTTCAGTTGAAAATTGATGTAAATGATGAACTCGCTTGTTGGAAAGCTATTTGTAGGCAACCATACAAATATAGACTTGGAGAAAATGTTAAAAAAATAATATATGAATATTGGAAGAACAATTCACGTGTTTCGCCAACTGCAAAGCATGTGATGTGAAGAAGAATAGCACGAAATCAGTACGAACAATATCAAAAACATTTCTCGAAAACCACTCAGATATAGTTGTTCAACAAGTTCAAAGAAGAGAATCGTGAAATTCATGTGTCAATCAGTGATTTTGTTCAGCAAAAACCATGGTATGTAAAACCTATCACCATACGTGACACTTGTTATTGTCGTTATCAAGTGGAATTTGAGTTATATTATGACACATTCCTTAACTTTGGTACAAAATTTTGGAAGGATTCACCTCCTCCTTCCACTATCTGTGATTTCATATCTCAAATTCTATGTGAAAGACAAATTGATGAACTATTTTATGAAAAGAAATGTGTTGGTGGTAAAAAATGTGATGATTGTTGAAATTTGACTAAATTTCAAAACAAATATCTTACTGATATAAATGATCATTCATTTTCCAACATGAAATTGAAATGGAAGAGATATGAATATATCCATACATCGATTCAAGGTGAAAATAGTACTAAAAAAATTGAATTACGAGAAGAAGAAATTTTTGCGATAGAATTTTTGAGAAAGCTTCAAGAAGAAATTTATAAATACACCAAGAATTCCCATTGAGTGTGATGTCAAGACTTGCAATTCAAAAAATCCCATGAATTTTTTCCACCAGGGACCATTTTGTTAGTAATTGATTTTGCAGAAAACTACACATTTGTTCCACAAAAAGAAATTCAGAGTGAATACCATAATTCTGATCAAGTCTCCATGCTTGTCCATATTCTATATAGACACGCTAAACAAAACTTCGATCATATAAAACACACCAGTGAAAATCGACATGTTATTAAACAATATCACTTTTATATCAGTGATGATCATAGACATGATACATATTTTGTACAACATTGTTTTGGAAAGATTTATGACTCCCTGAAAAGTATGGAATGTAAATAAATCATCCACAGTATGGTTTTATATGAATATTCCTTTTAGACAAGAGACTCAGAGCACTTCTCCGACTTTTTGTGGGATTTGACCCACATCTCTATTCCTGATAGAAAATATAGCACAAAATTTGTCTGTCCAATGGTCGGATATGTTCTAGGAAATTAACTGAAAGTAGATTTTCTATGTGCATTGATGAAAAATGTTGTACGTATTGGATATATGTGTGTGTGTGTGTGTGTGTGTGTGTGTGTTCTAGAATGAAATTAATTTTTCAAGTAGTTTTCCCATGTGCATTGATGAAAAATGTTTCACGTACTGAATATATATGTTCTAGAATGTAATTAACTGAAAGTAGCTAAATTCTATAGCCATTGATGAAAAGTAGCTTAATTCTATTGACATTGATGAAAAATGTTGAAGTACTGGATATATATGTTCAAGAAAGAACTTAACTATTCAAATAGCTTTTCTATGTGCATTGGTGAAAAAGGTTGCACGTACTTGATATATATGTTATAGAATGGAATTAACTGAAATTGGATTTTCTATACATGTGCATTGATGAAAAATACTAGATATATACACATTATAGGTTTCGTTTTAAAATTTTATGATTATTTTCAACACATCTAACAAGACCTAGAATCTTATGATTGTTTTTAGATATATATTTCTATATAGATACATCAATATGTATTGTACTTAATAACATTAATTCACATGCCAAATGTACTTCAACCATCCAAAACTTGAGTTTTAAAAACTTTTTTATTATATCACAACATTACTTCACATGGCATGCCAATTTTAGTTCAACTATCCAATAAAAACATTTAACATTATATCAGATGCCAAATGTATATCAACCATCCAAAACTTAAAACTTTTAATTTAACAAAATATTGTAGATCACAACATTAATTCACATGCCAAATGTACTTCAACCATCCAAAACTTGAGTTTAAATTTTTTTTTATTATGTCACAAGATTACTTCACATGCGATGCAAATTGTATTTCAAATATCCAATAAAAACATTTAACATTATATCACATGTGAAATGTAGATCAACCATCCAAAACTTAAGTTTTAATTTAACAAAAAATTATAGATCACAAAATTACTTCATATCCCAAATGTACTTCAACCATCCAAAACTTATGTTTTAAAAACAAAAAAAATTATAACAGAACATTACTTCACATGCCAAATGTAGTTCAAAAGAAAAACATTAATTTATAGATCACAACATTACTTCACATGCAAAATCTAGTTCAACCATCCAAAACATAAGTTCTAAAAACCAAACAAATTATAACACAACATTACTTCACATGCTAAATGTATTTCAACCATCCAAAGCTTAACTTTTAAAAACATTAAATATCACATTCACATGTACCAAATGTAGTTCACATAAAATATGTCCAAAATTTGTAGATCTCACAAGTATAAAGTATCAAGTTATATATATGACTGCATCTAGATAATATATAGAAAAGTAAATTTAAGACTAGAAATCTCAATCAAATCTAGAAATCTTCCATCAAATATAGACGGATGTAGTGTCTTTCCCAGCAAAGTGTCAATCAACAAGCTATCCCGTGAATCACAGGGAACGGGTGCACAATGCACGTACAAACATTAAAATTTGATGTTTTAAAATTGAGTGAGAATATATAGAACTTCATGTAAAAAACAAAATATAAAAGAAAAACCATGCAATACCTCATTAGGTTCCCTCTCCATTTGTTTCTCTTTAGCTACAACGTCCCCCATGGGAACATCTCCAACAATAAACTGTACAATATACATGTACAATTATATATATATTAAAAATTTTCAAATGAAAATGCATATATATAAACTTATTTTCAATAATATTAAAAAAAAAAATTGACAACTTGTTCAAATGGTTGAAATGTTGTGGATGTTCCTATCTCCATCGCTAGAGTCCACGCAGAAAATAAATCCTCTATAGAAACCTAAAATTAAAAAAATTAATTTAAGTATAAAATAACTCAAGATCAAGGTCTCAATTTATAATAAAACTTTTAAACTACAATTTATAAAATATAAATTATATATATATATAATTGAAAAATTGGATACTTCTGTAGGTGGATTTGGCACATCTCCTAAGAAAGTAGAAGGTATATCTCCTAAGGAAGAATAAGGTACCACCATCCCAAAAACATCGAACAGAATCAAAATCTGTTAAAACATTTTATTATATATACATGAAAATGTACATGTAAGAATAATTATTTATTTGAAAAATATCTAGTTTAAAAAACACTAGCAGTTGCCAACATATCTTGGTGGTGAGACCCATCCTGATTGTTTGAACCAGAGGCTCCGAACATGATATTAACATTTTCATCATTCCCCAAGCGTGATAACTAGAAATGTTGTTAACATATAACGATATTTTTTGTTAGAATAATGTACATACAAATAAATGTATGTATATATGTATTTATTACAAATTGTATGTATGTGTTAAAATATTTGAATCCTAAACATTAACACATATCGTTCCCATGCCCTCTTCGTCATGAAAAACTACGTCATGCCAACTATTACGACAATTCTTTGCATATGTTTTGAGATCTTCAATACTCATGTTGTCAATCTCTTCATCTGTATAATACAAAAAATTGGTGCGTGCATTCTCATGTGCTCTTTGTCGATTCATACAAACATCGACTCCACTCAATCCGCTGTGAACATTTTCGATGATGGCATCCCTTTCTTCTCGACTAATTTGAGAAGTGGCTTCCATATTTGATCATAAAGTTTCGACACAAACAATTCGACTAACCAATGGTGGCTCAGGACAAGGCAACTCAGCATCACGCCTACAGCTCCTACGGTCACAAATTCCACCCTTCCGAGGACCAAAAAATTTAGAGGGAAGGTCATTGTAATTGGGTTTCATTTACAAAAATAATTCTGCATAAAATAATTTTACAAAATAAAGTGGAACCTTGTCATTCCATGGGAGCCTTCCATAAGCCACAAGGTGTCTAGCATATAAATAGTGAGCTATATCAGGGTGCTTGAAATATTTCACCTTCAACATCTTTCTTTTGGGCACTTCTTTGAAATTAAACATAGACTTCGCCATTGTTGTTGTAACTCTTTCTTTAACAGCCTCCCATTTATCGGGTCCCATCACTGCTTCCTTTATTTTTCTCATGAAATCCATAAAAGTATCCGTGGTTGCCCAAAGCTTCTTGTACACATCTACTAGTGGGCCTAAATAATGTGTAACTATTTCCAAGTTTTTTCGACTCTCAGAAGGTAGAGTCAAAGACACAAGATCTCTCTGCAATTTTGCATGAAGCTGCTAACACCTTTCTAAGGTGCATTGATGCATGTTTCTTTCACATGGTATATCAGAAATGTCGGCTGGATAAGTCGTGGTGGGTGGACAACCTTCTTCTTGAATGAAGCGTTCTGCCCTACATATTTTTTTACCAACATTTGGAGCATTTTCAGCCTCTGCATCGATATATAAAAAAAAAAAATATTAGAAAAAACACGTGTAAACAAATTTTTACAAATTGAATGAAAACAATATTCAAATTCATGGAAACCTCGATGTGGTTGGCTAGCATCTTGCCCACCCTGAAACTGTTGAGAACCAAAACGACCCTGCTGAGAACCAACACCACCAACCGTTGATTGCCCTCCAGGGGAATAAATATCACCACCTTCACGTAACCTAATAGCACTTATTGATGTCCCTCTAAGGGGATTTGAACTGCCACCAACCTCTCGAGACAAGAGAGAAGCTTCATAAACAAATATGAATTTATAATCAATTGAAAAATACATTCATACATATAAATACACATACATATTCATTGATTAAATTGCGTGAACAATACCATGACTGGGTCAACCATGGGCATTCTCCACTGATGGAGTAGAGACCCTTCTCCTGTTAGCTCCTAAACAATAAAAAATGAAACTTATTAACAACTAATTTAACTCACAAAGTTGATAAAAAAACAATTACATATGTACACACATGTATGGAGATTTAAGATTATATTTAAATACTATGAACATCCCTCGATCCCTGTTCCCCCTCTCTCATAGAGATATGGGATTATGTTGATCTTCGTCGTTCATTCTCCATGATATATATATCTACGGTGGACATTTACTATTTTTTTTAGATGACTAATTTAAAATAAATTCTAAATAAATTTCAAAAAATTAATGTAATTTAATGTATACAAACTATGTAAAACACAACTTTCAAAGAACTGATTGATGTGTGAAACTCTATTTAAGCAAAAAAATTATAAAAATGTTAATTTCAGCAAATGGCACTTTACATGGTAGGAGCACACTTGGTATAAAATTGAAAAAAAAACATTGTCATTGAAAAAAAAGTGAAACTCCATTTAAACAAAAAAAAATTGAATTCCCCGCATTTAAATTTTATAAAAATGTGAAGTTCACCACTTGTTGCAAATGTGAAGTTCACCAAGTTGCGCTTTACATGGTGTGGTGGGAGCACACTTGGTATATAATTGAAAAAAGCACATAGTCATTGAAAAAGACGCATTTATAAGTACAAAACACACATATATCCAAGATATATTACAATCTCCATCGATAAATTTTGAAGGAGAGTGTCTCAACATTAATTCATCTTTGATAGATGAATCTTGAATTTTTGAAGAATAGCGTCTCAAAAATAATTCATCTTTGAGAGATGAATCTTGAATTTTTTAATAAGAGTGTCTCAAAACTAATTCATCTTTCACAGATGAATCTTGCATTGGCATTGCCCCGTATAATTTTAATTGATCTGTTAATTCATATTTTATAGATAAATCATGAATTGGCATTGCCCCACACAATAGATCAACAGACATCTTATTCACATTTGTATAATGTCTTATACTAAAAAATTTAAATTGGCTAACAATATTGTTTGCTATTCCATTCAGTTCTTTTAGCCTCTCCCTCTTAACTTGGTACACACCATTCATTTGGTTGCACACAAGTTCATAATTGGTGAAAACTACAATTCCATTTGATCCATACTCCATATATGTTCCCAAGCCTTCTATCAATCCAATATAATATGGCTCGTTGTTTGTTGTTCTTCCCGGTATATTAATTTTCCTTTGGAAGACTTTTATAGTCACAATATTGGAAAGAAAATATGTAATCAATGCTTTCCCTGGATTGAGATAACAAGAAACATATATGCATAATTTTCATTTTTCAACCATATTTAGTGGTTTTTTATCCCTGAAAAAAAAATTCAATAAAAATATATATTAAATTGACATTTATTGCAAATGCATGGGAGAAATGACACTTGTGCATGAGATAAATGATATGTGCATGGTTTATCTTAAAGTTTGAATTAAAAAGATTTATGGTAGAATTCACATCTAGAATTAATGGGAGGAATCCTTTAGGTTCTAGGAGAAATGAATTTTATGCACTTATTTTGTGGGAGAAATGACACATGTACACAGTTTTTTTATAGAGATTGACTATTGGGGCATCTATTGGATATGTCACCTTTTGAGAAAAGACGATATCTAGAGGCTACTTGGCCCTTTACAGACTCTAATTTTAGAACTTGTAGAAGTTAACCCTCAACATACAGACTAAAATCCTATGGAAGTTGAAAATATTATGAGAGTTCAACCACTTTAGGTTCAATTTTTAGGCCTTAAAGTTTGAGAGAAATGGCATTTACATGGTTTTCAAAATTATTTTATTCACTTACAAAAAACATGCTTTGAAGTTAATGGGAGAAAGCCAACATGACATGTATCCTTTAAAAACTTTTCCTAGGAATTTATGGGAGAAATGACACATGACATTTATCCTTTAAAGTGGTTGAGGTTTGTGGATATTAAAATGAGGAACTTCTATTTAGATCTGTTACAGATATTGACTGTTGGGGCATTTACTGGATATGTCACCATTGAGAAAAGATGACATCCAAAGGCTACCTAGCCCTTTACAAACTCTTCCTTTGGAACTTGTAGAAGTTAACCCTCAATAGACAGTCCAAAATCCAATGGAATTTCAAAATCCTATGAGACTTCAACCACTTTAGGCTCAATTTTCAGACCTTAAAGTTTGAAAGAAATGACATTTACATGGTTTGCGAAATTATTTTATGCACTTACAAAAAACATGCTTTAAAGTTAATGGGAGAAAGGAAACATGACATGTATGCTTGAAAAATTTTGCCTAAGAATTTATGAGAGAAACGACACATGTACGCAATTTTCCTTAATGTGGTTGAGGTTTATTGATATTAAAATGAAGAGCTTCTATTTAGATCTATTATAGAGATTGACTGCTGGGGCATTTACTGGATATGTCACCTTCGAGAAAAGATGATATCCAGAGGCTACCTGGCCCTTTACAGACTTTTCCTTTACAACTTGTAGATGTTAACCCTCAACAGAAAGACTAAAATCCTATGGAAGTTCAAAATCCTATGAGAGTTTAGCCACTTTATGTTGAACTTTTAGGCCTTAAAGTTTGAGAGAAATGACATTTACATGGTTTGATAAATTATTTTATGCACTTAAAAAAAACATGCTTTAAAGTTAATGGGAGAAAGCCAACATGACATGTATGCTTCAAAAACTTTGCCTAAGAATTTATGGAATAAATGACACATGTACATAGTTTTCCTCAAAGTGGTTAAGGTTAATGGATATTAAAATGACGAACTTCTATTTAGATTTGTTAAAGAGATTTACTGTTGGGGCATTTACTGGATGTGTCACCTTTGAGAAAATATGAGATCCAAAGGCTACGTAGCCCTTTACAGACTTTGCCTTTAGAACTTGTAGAAGTTAACCCTCAATAGACAAACTAAAATCCTATGGAAGTTCAAAGTCCTGTGAGAGTTCAGCCACATTAGGTTCAATTTTTAGGGCTTAAAGTTTTAGAGAAATAAAATTTACATGGCTTGCAAAATTATTTTATGCACTTAAAAAAAAATGCTTTAAAGTTAATGGAAGAAAGCCAACATGACATGTATGCTTTAAAAATTTTGCCGAAGAATTTATGGGAAAAATTACGCATCTACACACTTTGCCTTAAAGTGGTTGAGGTTAATGGATATTAAAATGAAGAACTTCTATTTAGATCTGTTACAGAGATTGACTATAGGGGCATTTACTGGATATGTCACCTTTTATAAAAGATGAGATGCATAGGTTACCTGGCCCTTTACAAACTGTGCCTGTAGAACTTGTAGAAGTTAACCCTCAACAGACACACTAAAATCCTATGGAAGTTCAAAATCCTATGAGAGTTCAACCACTTTAGGTTCAATTTTTAGGCCTTAAATCTTGAGAGAAATGACATTTACATGGTTTTCAAAATTATTTTATGCACTTACAAAAAACATGCTTTAAAGTTAATGGGAGAAAGCCAACATGACATGTATGATTTAAAAACTTTTCCTAAGAATTTATGGGAGAAATGACACATGTACACAGTTTGCCTTAAAGTGGTTGTGTTTTATGGATATTAAAATGAAGAACATCTATTTAGATATATTCTAGAGATTGACTGTAGGGGCATTTACTAATATAGTTTCATAAATTCAATGAGCATAGTTTTGAGATATATAAGTCCAAAATGGAATAGTTTTTAGTGAAAAAATATCAGTGGATCACTATGGATATATTTTCTTCATTAAAAGGGATTTTTCGAGAAGGATGGACTAAGTCGTTAATAAGGGAAAATATCACAATTATATGTTAATGTGCATGTGTTTTACATTGAATATTTTTCATTTTATTAAGAATCTATTTGAAACAATTAAGTATATAAGGTTAAAACCTAGATGTTTTGTATCAAATTACTTTTTGTTTCAATGGGAAACTTTTATGGCTAATGTGTTTTTCTCGAAATGTGATAGACCCCATGAAAATGGGAGATATATCGAAATGATATTCGTTATCTAGGTTGCATGTAAATGTTTTTTTTTTTTTTAGGTAGTATTCTTAATGTTAAATTATTCATAGAGTAAATGAATCTCTGTAGAGATGCAGAGGGTTATAAGATAGTGATGTAGTTGTTTGAAAGAGAAAACAATTTAATTGACCTGCTGTTTTAGAATTTATGTTATCCATTCTTCTACTATAAATCTCTTTATGTATAAGTTGTGTGACATAGTCTTCTAGTGGTTTTGCAACAAACCATTCTATAGTCTGTGACTTTGATAAGGGAAAGTATACTTTGGTGAGTTCGCGACATATATTATGTATATAATTTAATTATAATAATGAATAACGAACACAAAAAACTGAGAGAAAGGAAAATTTTAAGGTTGGAAGTTTATTTTAAAGTTTACAAATGAATAATTTTGTATAGTCTCTATTTAAAAATTTGGAAAATTTTAAGTTAAAAATAATTTATACTATTTAGGCTAATCATTTTTAGAAAAAATGGAAATTAACAATTTTTTTATGGAAAAAACAAGGAAAATAAGGTTAATGAGATATAGATTCCATTCAATTTATTTTATTGAAATATATGGGTTGTGTTTTGTTGTTTTAAAAAAAGAAAAATAAGAGGTTAAGATTCTACCCAACCCTTCATATATTTGAGAGGGTAAATCCTAGAATTGGTATTCTAGGAAGTAAATTCCAAAGTATTTTAGGACTTTGACTCAAGTAAAGTTTCTATTTGCAGCTATGAATTTTGAATAAAGGAATTTGAGTAGTTCTGGATGTGAGTCAAGATGTTTCAACAATAAGTCTACCTACAACTTATTTGTTGTTTATAACAAGGAAGAGAGTTTATATATCTATATATATATATATATAGATTGGTGAAGAGAATTTAATTTAAATATTAGAATTTATGATTCGAATGTCTCGTTAACTTAAATCTCAGAATTTACAAATTCAAATGTTTATTGAAAATTAACTTGATCCCTACGGGTAATTTAAATCTCAAAGATTACGG
The DNA here is from genome assembly GCA_034641835.2 of Pinus albicaulis. Lineage (NCBI taxonomy): Eukaryota > Viridiplantae > Streptophyta > Pinopsida > Pinales > Pinaceae > Pinus > Pinus albicaulis. Next base: position 809,721,787 of record CM076578.1, on the reverse strand, counting down.
ATTTGAATGTTTATTGAAAATTAACTTGATACCTACGAGTGATGGGACCGAGAGGGATGAAAATAACTGTAGTTAATTAAAACAATGATATGCAATATGGAAATACAGTGAAGTAAACAGAGAAATTATATTAATAGCACCGAAATATTTTGAACATTCCAATAACACATCTATAAAATTGATGAACTTTCCTGGTTAAGTAACAAAACTACGCATTGGTGGAAGATTTCATGCAACCTGGAAACAAATGAATTGGAATATAGTATATATAAACGGTCCATAGTGAATTAATAAAGATAAAAGAGAAAAGAGATGGTACTTATTATTAATCTGTGTAACAAAGTAATATAACGACATGGTATTCATTCCTTCATAAATAATATACTTGGTGATAATGATTCAAACACACATCCAATAAATTTTGAGGGAAATATAAGAAGTAAAACATCCTATAGATACATTCATTCACAATAAACACAATTTAAGTAACCAGAAATACATGTGGCTCATAGTTCATCTAAACTTAGTAACCATATAATATTACATTTTAAATTGTAGCTATTCAATGAAACAATCTGACTACATAGCCATAGTTCCAATTTTGGAAATATGTAAAAAGTTACAATGATTATGCAGCTACATGTTTAGACATCTGGAGTTTGAGGAAGTAAAATTCAAAAGAAAACTACCAGTAAAAGGAAACTGCATTGAATTTATACATCCACTAAAATAGAAGTCAAGAAGGCATGACAAAGTAGAACCGAGTAGATTCTCAACTGACCAGTTACTGGAATAGGTCAAGTGAACTTGTATAAAATAAGTCAAATAAAATTACACCATTGCAGCTGCCGAGTCAAGAAAAGCTGCACCAAGGTGATAATGTCCAAATTACCAGTTAGAGAAAATGTCAAGCGATTAGAAGCAAGGGAACTATACCATTATAGGGAACTATACTTTGAAATGTGCACCCCAACTATTAAACATTGTAGACAACCACAGTGTAATAGACAAAGATGAGGCAACATTTACATCAGGACTTAAATCATAACTTAGCGTCTTGGATTGAGAATAAAATTGGAAGTGATGCAACCTTTGAATATTGATAAGCTATTAGTAAACATATATATAGATTGGCAAATATCAATTTCACTTAAGTTCAAAAGAGTGCCATGTTAGAAACCTAAGGTCATACATACAACGCAATATTGTGCCTACTTTTAAAATGAGTTTTGACTTAATCCAACTAAGCCTTGTGATGATAATGGTATAGTGTTAGTTAAACTGTAGATTCTAAATGCACATATATCACATGGAGATTAATAATTATTATAATATCCGTGAACCTTGATATATAATTTTATTTTGACTTATATGTAAAAGTATATAAAAAAAGAAGTAGCGGTTGAGCTTGAGGTACATGACAATTTTACATTGTACATAACAATTGTACATAAATTTTTATATAAAAAATTAAAATATAACAATCGTAATTAAATTGTTTAGACAAAATCACATTGCACATATTGAATTTTCAAAACATTGAGTTTAATTCTCTTTGAAATTTACAGATAATTACCTGGAAATTCGCAGAAAGTCGTCGCGGCACAACTCCAAATCACAACAGAGCAGCAATAGAGTAGCAACATAGCGCAACAGGGTTCACCAAAGCACAACAGAGCAACAACAGAGCACAACAGATCTCACCACAGCACAATAGATCTTCAACAGAGCGGCACAGAGAATTATAAAAGAAACGCGCAAGAGAGATGTGAAACTTGTAAAAGTTTGTGGGTGATATATTTATAAAATATGAGTTCGGTCGAACTATTTTAAAAGTTCAGCCGAACTTTTGTTGTCGGTTTTCCAATATCTTGCCAAAAATATCTTTTCCCATGTCGTCAATACACCATCAATGTAAACGGCACAACAAGTTCAGTCGAACGAATTTTGAAAGTTCGGCTGAACTAATTTGGAAAGTTTGGTTGAACTCTCTCATAGTTCAGCCAAAAATTATCAAAATTTTGACTGAACTATTGAGAAAAAAAAATTCCGCCCTTCATTCTCATAAAAGTATAACCCAACTTCACATTTTCACCCTAGTCTAAGGGTGGGCAAGATTCTAGCCAACCATATTGAGGTGGCTATCATTCTACATATTATTTTCATTCAATTTGTACAAATTTGTTTACATGCTTTTTTAATATAATATTTTTTATATATTGATGTAGGGGGTGAAAATGTTTCTCCAAATGTTTCTCCAAAAATACGTAGGATAGAACACTTCATTCAAGAAGAAGGTTGAACACCAAACATGACTTATCTATTTGAAATTTCTGATATACCTTGAGAATCAAGCATGCAGCATTGCATCTTACAAGGGTGTCAACATCTTCATTCAAAATTAAAGAGATAACTCGTGTATTTGAAACTCCTTGCTGAGAGTCAACAAAGCCTGGAAATAGTTACTCACTCTTTAAGTGAACTAGTAGATGTGTACCTAAAGCTTGGGCCAACCACTGATACTTTTGTAGAAGTGATGAGAAAAATAAAGAAAAAAGTGATGGGTCTCGATACATGGGAGGTTGTTAAACAAAGAGTTACAACAGAAATAGCCAAGTCTATGTTTAATTTCAAAGAAGCACTGAAAAGAAAGATGCTAAAGGTGAAATATTTCAAGCACCCTGATATAGCTAGCTATTTGTATGATAGGAACCTTGTTGCCTATGGAAGAATCCCATGGAACGATGAGGTTCCACTTTATTTTGCAAAACTATATTATGAAAAAAAAAATTGGTAATGAAACCCAATTATAATGACATTCCCTCCGATTCTCTTGGTCCTGGGAAAGGTCGACTGTGTGATTGTAGGGGTGCTAGGCATGATGCTGAGTTGCCTCGCTCTAGCGACAATTGGTTAGTCAACCTCTTCATGTCGAAAATTTGCGGTCATAGATGGATGCCACTTCTCAAATTATTTGAGAAGCAAGGGATGCCATCATTGACAATGTTCAGACTAGATTGGGTAGAGTTGATTTTTTTTTGAATTGAAAAAGAGCACATGAGAATGCACTCGCTAATTTTGTATAGTATACAGATGAAGAGATAGAAAAAATGAGTTTTAAATATCTCAGAACATATCCAAATAATTTCTGCAATGGTTGGTAGTATCTAGTTATCCATGAGCAAGAGGGCATGGGATCAGTATGTGTTAATGGTTAGGGTGATTATTTTAACACATGTAGAATTTGTAATAAATACTTATATACATACATTTATTTCTATACATTAATCTAACAAAAGTGTATCATTATATGTTAACACCATTTGCAGGTATCACGCTTGATGAAAGAAGATGATGTTAATATCACGGTCGAAGCCTCTGATTCACACAATCAAGATGGGTCTCACCATCAATCACACAATCAAGATGGTTCTCCCCATCAAGATCATATGTTGGAAAATTTTAGTGTTTTTTAAGTGAAAAATATTATGTACAATTATTTTTTATCTATTATTATATATATTGAAACATCATGACATATTTTTAAAATAAATAATTGTGCACACATGTACATGTATACGTAATTAAATGTTAGCAGATTCTGATTCCGTACAATTTTTTTGGGATGGTGGTACCTTCTTCTTCCTTCAGAGACGTTCCAAATCCACCATCACAAGTATGACCAATTCTTCACTTTTAAATATGTTTTTAAGTTATATATTCTATCTCAAAAGCTTAATTAGAAAAGGAGATCTCCAGATATTGAGTTATTTTAAATTTTTTGAATTTTAGGTTTCTGGAAATTTTCTTTTGGAGGCACCCTTAGGAGATGTGCTAGATCCACCATCACAAGTATTCAATTTTTCACTTAAATATATATGTTTAAGTTATAGGTTATAAATTTAACTTCAAAAGTTTTATTATAAACTCAGATCTAGATCTTGAGTTATTTTATACTTTTAAATTTTTTGAATTTCAGGTTCCTGGAGATGATTTCCCTTCTCCAGGGACTCTAGCAAAGGATTGTGTGATGGAGATAGGAACATCCACATAATTTGAACCATTTGAACAAGTTGTATAATTTTTTTTTTAATATTATTGAAAATTAGTTCATATATGTGTTTTCATTTGAAATTTTTTTAATGTGTATATATATATATATATATATATATATATATATATATATATATATATATATATATATATATATATATATATATATATATATATATATATATATATATATATATACATGTATTGTACAGCGATTTGTTATGTTCCTGAGGAAGTTTAATATATAAATAAAACACAGTTGATATAACCAGAGGTATTACATGATTTTTTTTTCATTTTTTTTTTTTTTTTACATGAAGTTCTATATTCTCATTAAATTTTAAAACATTAAATTTTAATGTTTATACATATTGTGTACAGGTTCCCCATGCTTCATAGGATAGCTCGAGGATCAGGGCTTTGTTCGCAGAGACACTACATCCATCTTTATTTGATGGTTGATGCACATGTATGCAACATTATATTTGATAGATCTAGTCTTAAATCTACCTTTTTATATATTGCCTTATCTATGCAGTCATATATTTACTTTTCTATATAACTTGATACTTGTAACACTATACAGTGAACTACATTTGGCATGTGAAGTAATCTTATGATAAAATGTTTTATTTTTAAAACTCAAGTTTTGGATGGTTGAACTACATTTGGCATGTGATTGTGATATAATTTTTTCTCTTTAATGTATAGTTGAACTACATTTTTCATGTGAAGTAATGTTGTGATATAATATTTTATTTTTAAAACTCAAGTTTTGGATGGTTGAACTACATTGGACATGTGATTGTGATATAATGTTTTGTTTTTAAAAATCAAGTTTTGGATGGTTGAACTACATTTTGCATGTGATTGTGATATAATTTTTTTTTTTTATTGGATAGTTGAACACATTTGGCATGTGAAGTAACGTTGTGATATAATATTTTGTTTTTAAAACTCATGTTTTGGATGGTTGAACTACATTTCGCATGTGATTGTGATATAATGTTTTATTTTTATTGGATAGTTAAACTTCATTTGGCCTGTGAAGTAATGTTGTGATATAATTTTTTGTTTTCAAAAATCAAATTGTGGATGTTTGAACTACATTTGGCATGTGATTGTGATATAATTTTTTGTTTTGAAAATTCAAGTTGTCATTTTATGAACAAAAAAAATTTCACATGAATATATGTACATAAAAATGATTTAAGTACATGTTTGAATATATGTTAAAATGATTGAAGTACAATATATATCAATGTATATATATCTAAAAATAATCATAATATTCTAGGTGTTCTTAGATGTATCGAAAAATACTAAAAATTTTAAATTTCTTTCTAGAACATATATATTGAGTACATGGAACGTTCTGCATCAATGCAGATAGAAAAGCTACTTTCAATTGATAGTAAACTGGAAATTACAAAACACGTACAACAAATTTTGAATTCAAGAATGAATATTATAATTTACTTATAATAGACATGCACATCTAAAACAAAATCGTGCAACTTCAAATTTTCATTATATCAACTATGCTAGATACACATATACATGTACATTTTACAATAATGACGTTATGACAAATTGTACCAGATAATATACCCTATGAAATTGTTTAGACTAGAAAATCTAGACATGTGTATGTGTACACATGTATAAATTACTCATGTGCATGTACCAAAACAATGCACATGTGAAAAAACTTGTACATATAACATAAAAAGGTAGTTCAATTTTTAGTTGAGTTCTCAAAGTTATAAAAGATGAATGCAGAGAGAAGAAATTGTTTGGTAGTTCAATAAAAAATATTCCAATGGAATGCCATCTTCAATTATCGGTCCATGATTTACTTTTGACATTTTCCATTTCTTAATTTTCGTTTTTTTCTTTGATTTAACTTCTATCAACTTTATGTGTGCTGCACACACCAAGTGAGTATATTGAGAACTTATGACATTAGGTTCATAGTCTTTAAATTAAGAAAAATCCCCACTTTGATTATTTTTTCTTAGAAAATAACCTTTCAGTATAATAGACCCTTTGTCATATGTAAACATGTGATGATTATAGTTTTTTAATAATTTCATCTTTTGTTCAGTGCAACGCATAAAATAATACTTCACATTTTCATTATTCATAGAAGGTGTAATTACAACAAAAACATCTCCTTCATAATAAAAAAAACTTATGTATTTAAATTTAGATCATAATTAACATGAAAAAATAACTTTAAAATTAACATGCGTACTTTATTTAATTATATATTTCTCGATCTCTATCATTTGAAAGAAATTGAAATGTTACCTTCTCTAACAAGATCAGAAACTTGATCAACATCTTATGATATTGTAGTCTCCTCTAATTGCATTTCTTCAAACCTTGCAACGAACATTTTACCCTTTGTATTTAGCTCTGTATGTTGCCAATATTTTACATACATTTTTTTTTCGCAAACGTCATTGGATTCTGTGTTGTCTATCTAGACATGACAAAAACAAGAATATTTTATTTTATCCAATGGAAACACATTTGTGGAAAAATTTGTTTTAATTGAATGAAATTTTTGAGTCCCTTTTATTGTTTCAATTCCATTTCCAATCGATCTATCTACATCTTCAACCCTATTATGCCAAAAAAACATATATGGAAAATTCAAAAAAAGAATATAAATATGATATCAAAATACCATCAAAGATAATCATTGTGATAAATGTACATTGTTTAAAATTATAAATCCAATAAAAATTAAATTGAATGTACCTTCTTACTTCCCTTAATCGGTGAGTCTCATGGCTTAGTGTAGTGATGCACCATTGAACAACTTATTTATCCGAGACAAGTCGGTTTGCAGATGGGTCCATTTGATATCTTTGAAGTGCTTGTTTTATGCATGTCCCTCAACCGTCATGTTCTCCTTTTCCATGACCAATATCAAATAAATTCCAACAATGTTTACTGTAGGTTTTCATGTGAGGACAACACAACCAAAATAATGATCGTGAATATTTGAATTGACCTCCGCATCCATCTGACCATATCCAATGTTCATTGAATTTTATTCCATGACTTTTCAAGGAGTCATAAATCTTTCCAAAACAGTGTTGTACAAAATATGTATCATGTGTATGATTATCATTGATATAAAAGTGATATTATTTAATAAAATGCCAATTTTCACTGGTGCTATCTATATTATCAAAATTTTGTTTAGCATGTCTATATAGAATATGGATGAGCATGGAGACTTGTTCAGAATGATAGAATTCACTTTCATTTTCGTTTTGTCGAACCAATGTGTAGTTTTCTACAAAATCAATTATTGACAAAATGGTCCCTAGTGGAAAAAATTCATGGGATTATTTGAATTTCAAGTCTTGCCATCGAGCTATATGGGAATGCTTGGTGTATTTATCAAATTTTGCCTCAAAATTTCTCAAAAAATCTATCACAAAAATTTCTTCTTCTTGTAAATCAATTCTATTAGCACTTGAACCTTGAATTGATGTATGGATATATTCATATATCTTCCATTTCACTTTCATGTTGGAAAACTATTGATCATTTATCGCAGTACTGCATTTTTTTTGAAATTTAGTCAAATTTCCACAATCGTCGCATTTTTTACCACCAACACATTTATTTTGGTAAAATAATTCATGGCTTTCTCTTCCACATAAAATTTGAGATATGAAATCATGGATAGTGGAAGGAGGAGGTGCATCTTTCCAAAATGTTTTACCAAAATTAAGGAATGTGTCATAATATAACTGAAATTCCACATGATAATGACAACAAGAAGTGTTGTGTACGGTGATAGGTTTTACATGCCACGGTTTTTGTTGCAAAAAAGCACTGATTGAGACATAAATTTCATGATTATCTTATTTTAACTTGTTCAACCACTCTATATGAGTGTTTTCCAAGAAATTTTTGGATGTTCTTCGTATTGATTTCATGCTATTCTTCTTTGCATCACATCCCTTTCTCTTGGTGAGACATGTGAATTTTTCATCCAATATTCACATATTATTTTTTAACATTTTATCCAAGTCTATCTTTGTATGGTTTCCTACAAATAGTTGTCCAACAAGCGAGTTCATCATTTACATCTATTTGCAACCGAAATTTTCAATGTTTGTGCAAAGTTTTTTGTGAGGTTCCTAGTGCTCGTGCCATAGATTTTACCAAGTGATTCTCTTTAGTACTTGATGAAACCACTGCCATATGTCTTTCTCTACGTGCATCTGAAACATTTTTCTGTCTATATATTCTAATCAAATTTAGAGAACTAGTTATATTTTGTATCACATTTTCCTTCATTTTTTTAATGTTTTGTTGATTATGGAATACCCAATAAAGTCGTAGCTTCTTTTAATTTCATTAATGTTAAGACACCTTTCAACAATTGGGCTTGAAATTCCACTGGTTCCTTTATGGAGAATGAATAAAAAATGTGATTTACACGATAGCATATAACATGGCCAGATTTTCTATCTCGATATGTGTGAGTGTCAATATTTTATAACATCTCATCATCGATATTGATGTCATCTATACATATTCGAATTAAATTTACATAATAAGTTTACATATTCAATAAGTAACTAAATTAATAAATATGTGTAATTTCAATAATACACATGTGTTAAACATATATATATATATATATACAGACTTGGTGATTCAGTTTCTTCACTTGAATTTCTTTCAACATTTTCACTATCTTCAATCATTGGATCAATATCTCTTTCGCTTTCTCCTTCAAAATATTGTATCTCATAATCAATGTTTTGAGTAATATCTCTCTCTATTTACATTGCAATATATTTTTCGAATTAGTTCATCAAATAAAAATTAGGTTTCACAATTTACACTAGGGAAATTTTAAATATCAAATTTATAATATTTACATTTACATACATGCTTCAACTTCTAGTTGAGGTTCATTTTCCCTTTCAATATTTGAGCTTCCTTCTCTCATTTTTTTCGACATTCTCTCCCATTTTATCTACGTTCCTGAGGGTCTCTTGTTCAATCATATTTTCTCTTGTAATTCGTTCGATTTCCCATGATAAGTGAGTATGAAGCTCAAAAAATTTCCTTCCAAAATTTAGACAAAAACTTAATTAAAAAAAGCATCACAAACTATTTAATTTAAAAAAAAAAAATCATTTTCAAAATTTTGCACAAAAGACATACTCCAATACAAAACACTTACTTTAAAAAATCTAAGAAAAAAATGTCTTCTAAAAATTAAATGAAGCTCAAAATATTTCCTTCCAAGTCTTGCAAAAAAAAAAATCATTTAAAAAGTTAGACAAAAACTCATTCTAAAAAATCATTATTAAAGGTTTACTTCAACCCAAAACACGTACTCTAAAAAAATGTCACTTCAAAAAATACCTAAAAAAATGTCCATTGAAAATTTTAATCTCTTTATTTTTTATTATGGTTTTTAGTTTCTAACATCTAGGTCTAGGATTTTAAACCATTTCTCACCTTGGTTGGGCATGTCTATGGCTGAGATATGGTATCTATTGATAATATGAAATCAACATGTGCAATGATGGCCTTGTCTCCTTTCAAAGTGGTGACAAGAATTTTTGTGAGCTGCTCATGAAAGCCTACCTCCTCCACTCTTTGGACCATTTCACAAAAATTATAGTAAGCCACATGTTTGAAAACATTTGACTTCTAGGGGTAATAATATCAACTCCTCGGTGTCTCACGGCTCAAGCCTTCAGACACTCCCTCATTTGTGGTTTATTTTCTCCTCTCTTTCTTCTCCCTCACTGTAGTTTTTTTGTTGTTCTTCTTTTATAGTGTTTTAGTGTGAAAACCATAGGGAGATGGAATGATAGTGAATAATGGGTTTTGGGAAGTGGGAATGGGAAGGTGAAATTTAGGGAGATGGGGAAAAGGGTTTATAAAATGAGGGAAGTGACAGGGAGTGTTAATGTTACGACGTTTAGGATAGGGAATTTTATTACCCATTAGGGATTTTTGGAGACTAGGACTTAGGGATAAGGGATAAAGGTTTAGGGAAAAGGGATTATATGATATTGGGAGAAAGGATAGGGTAATTATGATGTGGGAAGGGAATTAAAGTGCTAGGGAGTCAAATTTGATATGAAATTGGGATTTCGGGAATAATACTAGGGTTTAAAACTTAAAAATAAACACCAATTCTTTAAACAAGCTCAAACACCAACAAATTGACTTGATGAGGGGAGGAATGGTGTAATGGCAACTTAATTGGTTGCTGGAGGCTGTGCAGTTATTTTGATGAAGATTTTAATGTGATAGCACAAGTTCTGGAATTTCTTGTGGAAAATGGTGAAACGCGTAGTGCAAAGAAGGAACACGCAACGCACTAAACAAACATGAAGCGCACTAAACAAACATGCAGTGAAAAAGTCAAACATTCAAAACAACAAACAAGCATGCAGTGATGTCTTGGATGCCACCTTTGGAAGCCTTACAGAGTTCTAAATTGCATTCATCATAGATTTTTGGAAATATTTATCTCTTGGCTACACAATGGACCTATCAAGCACTGAAAATGATTAATTATAGCCCTACAAAAATCAATTCTACCAAGACTAGTGAAAAACTGCAGAATGGAGGTGAAAAAATGGAGGTGAAAAAATGAAGTGTGCTCTTGCAGGAAAAATTTGGAGGCCTTCATAAACTCCAAATTGAGCTAATGATAGCTCATTGAAAATATCTTCCATTATAGTTGTCATTTGAATTATCAAACAAGTTATTTGGACGTTCCCTCAGGGAGAAAAATGGCTTTTCCTAAAGTTACTCCAGAAGTGTAGGGAAAACAAGGGATCTTGTAGAGGGAGGGGAATGAAGGGGTTAAGGGATATCTAAATTATTGGGGAAAATTTAGGGGATATGTATAGATGCTAGAGAGTTTGGGTAGGTGAAATTTCTAGAAATTCGTGAGGGGAAGGCGTCCAAAAGGGAAAAACATAACCCTAACCTAGGAAAGTGAGGGCAATGAGAGGAATGGGCATAGGAAAAGGTTAGGGGAGGTGGATGGAGTGTAGGATATGGTGAGATTGATGGGGTAGAGTGAAAATGAGTGCGTATTTGATGTTTTAATTGCCTTTATACTTGATACATTGAATGAATTAGCTCTTGGGATCCATTTTAATTTCTTCATATTCATCTTTGAAATTTGACACTGTACCTTTGCATGTTACTTTTTTCTTTGACATTTGATCATATGATGAGCTTAGAGAACAATAGGATTTGAATTTTTTATGGTTTTACATGTGTAACCTTGGGTTGGCAGCTTGGGAAACTTGTACTTATTACATTTTAAAGACATAAAATTACATAATGAAAATATAAAAAAATTGCATTTGAACTAAAAATTGCATGACGAAATTATAATTTCTCTTTACAAATCATCTTCACATGGTGAAGAGAATTTTAATTGATCACTATATACTTTTTGGTCTTACACAATGAAATGTATTTTTATTGGAACGTTGGAAACCCTAATGAGCTAATGAAAACTTGAAAAATCCTACAAATCGTAATGGAACCTTTGACGGACTAAATTTTAAGATGACATGATGACCTCGTCACTGATGAAACTGGCATGATAAAATTGACTTTATGGATGATGTATAGTCATCAAGGTATGAAAATATGCCATGAGGTAATCACATTTAGGGAAGAGTGATGTCTTTTTACTAGGGATACCATCACTGACTAATTTTTCTGCATGACCTAGTGGAATGATAAAAAATATCTAAGTGGGACTGCTAAAATGATATGAAAAGAAGATTTTGATCATGGATTGCAGGATGAAAATATTAACACTAACATGTACCACCATAAATCACATATTAAGAAGTTACAAAAATTACACCATTTTGTGCATGTGAAAGAATAATCCTTTTGTTATTATCTTAGGTATGTAGTAATTTTCATAAATTTTGTTAATGGTATTTAATCGATATAAGATTTAGATTTGGGTACTCACTTATGCCTATCGATGCAAGGTGTCTTCTACAATGCACCCTTATGTCATATTTACACATCACCCATATGATGACGATAACATGCCACTCAAATACTATAGTAATGTTATGGAACATCTTCCTTGAACCAATTTCAACTTAACGTACATGAGACACCCCACTTCGTTGTCTAGTACTTTGTTGTTTCATTAGGAACTGTGTCTCATTAGAATATATACCTTGAAATTTTTTTCCTCTGGGGATAAAATCCAAACCAAGTGGAAAAAGTGATTTCCATAAGCTTTGGAAATTATGGTTGGTTAAGGTGCATGTGAGAATGGTATGCACAATCAATCAAGCTAGTGTTTTGAAAGATCCACCCCGTTGTGCTAAAATTATGTTTCCCTTTACTAAATAAAACCCTGACTATGGAGATCCTCGATAAATAATTTTTTGAAATATAAAATCTTAAGTGAATGGAACCTTAATACGTAATATAGTGCCATGAGTCTGTTATAATTAATGGCTTTGAAGTCCAAGTCTCTATTCATATTTTATGGTAAATTGCATCTTTCTTTCTCAATTTATTAAGGTACATTTTCTAAATTTTTCTTGTTGGTATAAAATCTAAAGCAAGTAGAAACAACGATTTCCTTAATATTTGGAAATTATATTTAGCCAAGTCTCATATGATAGCACTACTCATGATTTCTCAGGCAAGTATTTTGAAACATCCAACCCCTTGTGAAAAAATTACATTTTCCTTCATTAAACTCAACCCTAGCTCTGAACATCCTCATTACATAATTTTTCTTCCTATGTAATCCTAGAAGGGGGTGACCCTAGCTATAATCCAATGGCACAATTACAACGAAATATATGATTTTTCCATATGAATATATACTTTAATTTTATGTCTTGTTGGATCTCACTTTCTAGACTACCTAGATTCACTTGAGTGTGCATGAGGAGAAATGCAACCATTCATGAAAAATTTGCGTTGATCTCTACTAAATAAACCTCATCTCCAAATATCCTTAGCTAAATTAATTTTTGACCTATATAATCATATTATGGGGTGTTCCTTTCTATAACTCAATGATTTGATTCCAAGATTACTGATAGTTTTCTCATTCCAATATCAATTTGAATTTTATGACGAGTTTCATCTCACTTCCAAGAGCCATTTCAGTACATATTCTTAATTTTGTATAGGGGTATAAAAAAAGCAAACAATTAGAAATGAGTTTTGCAAGCTCCATGATCTATGAATGAAAGTTTTAGGATTTATGTCAAATTTTGAAAGTGAAAATATTAGGGTTTATAACATTTATGTCAATCTCATTAACACATTAACATGCTTTAAAACTCAATTTTTCATAAAATATTGAAGACGTGAGTACCATAAAAACATTAAAAAAAAAGAGAAAATAATGAAGGAGTTCATGCCTCCTAGGCTAGATCTCTGAGTCTAACTTCTAATGGTTGGGTCTCTTCCATTATGCTCAAAAAAGCGTGTTTACATCAAGTTACAATGCTCAGAATGCTTAACTAGTGTCTCTAATTTCTCCAAAATAGTAAAAAATGCCTAACTAGGCTATTTCTTCTCAAAACAGGGTCAAAAAATGAATGAGTTAAGATCTAATGAATTTTTTTTCTAATTTTCCTACAATTTTCACTTCCCTCCTATTTGTCCTACATTTTCCACCTTTTGTGGCCACGTGAGGTGACAAATTTTCCTTGTGCCAGTGATATTCCCCTCGCATCGGGTGCAAATTATCGAATGGTTAATCTGCCTATGTCGGCCATGATCGTTATAAAATGCTAGCACTTGTCCAAAATATCACTTTTGATCTCCGACAGTTGCACGTTTCTCGCCGTTCGTGTTAAAGCCAGTTGAATTGACCAAGGTTAAATGCTTGGCATGGGTTGGGGTTAGTGAGAACCCTACCCAAGGCAGGTTTCATGCCCAGCCACCATACCCCGTGACTGTGGAATAAAGTATAACCTTGGAATGTGAACTTTGAAGCCCCAACCGTTAACTTCACCGGCACACCCTAACCATGGAAATAACTGTTTGTAAACATGCTTATGTGACCACCAGAACCAGACTGTAAGGATTCTAAAACCATCTGCCACCATAGTCATTGAGTTAACCACAACTTTTTTACATGGCATAATAAAAACTTTTGGGAATATACCTGTTATGATAACCACTGGTTGAATTGATATGGTGCAGACTTTGGATAAGGGTTATATAATGGTTTCGATGGTTTATGAAATATGTCTATCGGTTATAAACTTTGGCATATAACTATAATATAATGTTTGGGGCCATGGTTACTGCATACCCGCTCGTCTACTTCCAGGTAATGTTGTTGGTGGACTCGAGGTTAGGGGTTAACCCCGATCCCCACCCTGACACCATATTTATGAAAGTTTAATATGACTTTTAGCCGATGTAGTTTAAGAAATAATGTAGAGAAATTGGTGGAAGGCTCTATTGTTTAGTGGGAGGTGTCACACTTGAACCCTGTGGACGCTTGCTCTGGCCTATAAGAAAAAATTTCATGGTCGTCAAATGGCCATGTGGGACATTTGATTGGCCCATGTGGCTCTCTTTGATTGTTATAACACACCACTCCAATAACCAACCAAATAACACCAAATTTGAACCATTAATATTATGCCACTTTTCATCCATCCATTGGTCGATGAAGTAAAAGTCATATTCCCTAGTCATTGTCTAAACAGTAGTATGGACTACTGACTAGGCATCCCTGCAACCAAATTCCAAAATTTTTGTTGTTTCCCAATTCAGGAAGAATGCGATATTGGGAGAATTCGATGGTGGATTTGAGTGAAATAAGTTGCGCTGGATTCAGGGCGACGGGATCTACACTTTGAAATTTGTTTTGAGCCATTATAATAACTTTGAATTTTTATCATTAAACTGATCCTCGAGATCATTCCTCCACAATGGAAGCTTCTGGACCTCCAATATATTTTTATCAATCAAAAGATAGGTGAGGGTATAGCTCACTCACCCTTCCTGTCTCAATCCACTGAACATCACTTAAATTCAACAGTTTGAGATTTTCATGAAAATACATAATTTTCTCTTATTTTGGAGTCCTTTTTTTGCTATTATAGATTACATCTTGCTGAAATTTCTTATAATATGTATAAAATCAAACTACCTTTGAAGGAATAAACACATTCCATCTTTGGTCATTAATCAAAGGAAACTTAAACAATCTCAAATTATTCTCACCTTGAACACTGTCGTCATGATGATGCCTAACATGTCTAGCCTTGAGCTTGGCTGAAATCTTGAACAAATGTGATCACCTATCACCATGCACCATCCCTTCTCAAAGGCAACACATTCTGAAACCAACAAGAAGAAATTTTAGAGCCAATGTCCCCTTTGTCAATTTTTTTTTCATTTCCTCTTTTCCCTTTATTTTTTTATCACTCGCATCTTGTTCACACCATTGTTCAACAATGATGCATGATGTTGAAAATTTATTTCATCTTGTTTACCTCTTTTAGGAGGAAACATGTTAGACTCATGAAACATATTATCACATTAATTAGCGACCTCAATGAAATCAAATTTTACATTTGATTCATATTTTTTAAAGGCCTCATTCGCAAGATCTTTATGCTTGAAAATTAACAATGCAAAATTCTAACTAGAATTAAAAATCCTCTTCATTTGTACAACATTCATATGAAATAAAGTCATCCTCTTACTATGTGCTCTAACAACATAATCAATCCAATTCTTGAACAAGTGACACTTATTCTTATGTAAATTAAAGATTTCTCTTCTACCATAAATAGATGGGCTTCTTAAAACTGTACCACATACATCAAGCGGGAATACACAAGTTCAAATTCATCAAGAAAGTTTGCAATTATTGAAAATCTAAGAATGCACTTCCTTGTCACCTTCAATTTTTCACTCTCACATACTCAACCTAAAGTATATGGTCTAGGATGAGGAATTGTTTCTAAATTTAACTTCTTGACAATGTATTTAGTGATAATATTTGCTTGTGAACCACTATGAAAAAGTGTGTCTATCTTGGTATTCTTTGAAATAACTCTAATCTAGAAAATCTCAAATATTGCTTTTTCATCTTGAGTATAATTGAGACAACTTGAAGAAATAGTACTTTCTATGTCCTTACCTTTCCAACCCATCGTTGTGATCTTTGTTTCATCTCCATAATCAAAATGTAAATCATTTTGTATAGTTAAAACTCTCTTTTCCTTCTCTTTTTTTTTGAACTTTTTGGGTCTCATATCTTGATGAAGTTTCTAGTAATAATCTTCATCATGGTGATATTTGGAACAATATTGCATATAATTTTTTCTTTCTTCCTCCATATTGATGGAAGAAATCTTCTTTCCTTTTCCCTTGAACTTACCCTATCCTTTTTCTCGTTAATCAAATGTATTCTCACTTGTTTCATCTGAAACACTTTTCCCTCTTGCCTCTAGATGCGTGTCCTATGCAAAAAATTCAACTAAACTTGTAGGGCTAAATATGGAATATTGTGACTTAGATAGCTAGGAAAACTTCCAATATATTTCAGAAAAGTATCATGAGATGAAAAATCTACACCCAATATCAATGCTCTTCTTCTAAACTCTTGAGCATAGCTTTTCACACTTTTAACCTTTCCTTGCCTTAAGTTTTGCTAATCCATTATAGCCTTCTACATGTACGCTAATGGAAAAAATTGTCTTCTCAATGCAACAAAAAAATAATTCCAAGAGGTTAAGACCTTACCATGTTCCTTCATGTCCTCTTGAGTTTTGGCTTCCCACCAAATAAGTAATGCACTCTCCAACCTTAATGAAGAAAGTTGAATCTTGGTCTCAGCATCCTTGATCCTTTGTATCCTAAAATACACTTAAAGCCGATGAACCCAATTATCTAATCTCTTATAATTTACCTCTCCACCATTCATAGGAAAACCAAAGTTTATGTCAAGTTTCAAAAATGAAATTTTACCATATCTCTTTGGAGAAGATGGAGGTGATTGCAAAGGGGTTGTTGTGTAATATGATGATGGTGAATATGGTGGTCAGGATAGAGGTGAACAGAATGGTGGTGTCAAGGGTTGTTTGTCACCATTCCCTCCATTACCTTTTGGAGTCTTGTCCCCATATCCTCCATCTTCTCTTGAAGAATTATCTCCATTTTCAGGATTGGATCTCTCACCTTGCAACCTTTTGTTTCTCTCTTCATAGATAACTTTCACCATTTGTGTCATTTGAAAGAATTGTTTCCTCAAATAATTTCCATCCTATGACATATTTTCAGGCTCTCCTTCATGTGACATGACTGTTGAAGCTTCAGGTGCAACTTGAAGTGAAATTTCTGGTGCAGATTTTGGAAATTACGCTCTCCTTTTCCTTGACCTAACTTGAGGACTTGCAACCACAAGCCTTCCTTCTTCTCTCTTGAGCTTCAACCTTGTAATCATCAGAAATAGTTTCAAACTAATTAAAACCTCAAAGCAACAAAGGACCAAAGCTCTGATACCAAACTTCTCTGTATATGAAAGCTTGAGGATTTATCTCTAATTTTGCAAGTGAAAATGTTAGGGTTTTTAATACTTATGTAAATTTCATTAACACATTAACATTATTTAAAACTATTTTTTTATAAGTTATTGACGACATCAGTACCATAATATCATACAAAAAACAACAAATGGTGAAGGAGTTCACCCTCCTGGGCTACATCTCCTGCTCCAACTTATAATGGTTGGGCCACTTTCATTATTCTCAAAAGAGTGTGTTTACATCAAGTTACATTTCTTATAATGCTTAAAAAGTGTCTCCAATGGCTCGAGGACAGTAAACAACCTCTAAATAAGCTCTTTTTTCTCCAAAAAACATAAAAAACTAAATGTTATACTCTAATTAAGTCTTTTGCTAACTAACTAAAATTTGCACTTATGTGCTATCTATCCTACATTTTCCTCCTTTTGCAGCCACCTGGGGTGAAAAATTTTTCCCGCTCCGACAAGATTCCCGCTGCGTCTGGTGCAAATTGTCGAACGATTTATTTTACTATGCTGGCCATGATATGTGTAAAATGGCGCCACTTGTCCAAAATCCCACTATTGATTTTGGAATTGTGGCGCATTTGCTGCCGGTTATGTTGATGCCCATTGAATTGACCAAGATTAAATTTTTGGTGCAGGTTGGGGTTAGCGGGAACCGTGCCCAAGGAAGGTTCTACGCCTAACCACCATACCCCTTGACTATGCCATATATTATAACCTTGGCATGTGACCAGTGAAGCCCTAAACCTTGAATTTACCAACAGACCCCAGTTGTGGCAATAACTACTTGACAACCCACGTATGTGACCATTGGAACCAGACTGTCAAGGTTCTCAAACCATTTTCCACTATAGCCGTCACGTTAACTACTACCCGTTTTCATGACATAACAAAAGCCATAGGGAATATAAGTGTTATGATAAGCATCGATTCAATTGATACAATGAAGACGTTGGATAAGGGTTATGCAATGATTTTGGTGGTTTATGAAAGATGTCCACTAGTTATAAACTTTGGTGTAGAATTATAATGTAGCATTTGGGGTCAGGGTTACTCCAAACCCGTGTTCTGCTGCAACGTAGTGTAGTTTTTGGACTAAAGGTTAGGATTTAACCCTGGTCCCCACCCCTGAAACCATAATTATGAAAGTTTAAATATGATTTTCAACATATGTGTTTTAAGAAATAATGCAACGTGATTAGTGGAAGGATTTGTCGTTTGTTGGGAGGTCTTGCGCTTGAACCCCATGGAGGCCCGTTATAGCCTATAACAAAAAATTTCATGGCCATTAGGAGGCCATGTGGAAGCCTCTGACTGTCCCATGCGTCTCTATTTGATTGGTCCAACACACCACTCCAAAAACTAACCAAATAACACCAAATTAAAACCACTAATATTTTTCCACTTCTCAACCAGCCATTGGCCAATGGAGTACAAGTCACCATACCTACTCATCATCCAGTCAATAGTACAGATTGCTAACTGGGCATCCCTGCAACCAAATTCAAAATTTTTTGTAGTTTCCCAATTCAGAAAGAACGTGATATCAAGGGAATCCGATGTTGGATTTGAGTGAAACAAGCTATGCCAGATTCAGGGCAACAACATCTATGCTTTGGTGTTAGTTTAGAGATATTCTGAGAAATTTCAATTTTTAGAATTAAATTGATCCATCAGATCACTCCATTATATTGTTTTCCAAGGCCCATGTGATTAGTTAACTAAATCTTCTATAATGGAATAAATAAAATATTTATTTTATTATTTGACTTTATAAATTAATTTGTTGTAAAAAAATTAATTTTATTGTATTTTCATTTACACTTATTTATGATTTTGTAGTACATGTCGACCTCTTAACTCTAACTCACTCTCAGTTTCCTTAAAATGCAATTGTTAAATATATAATATATGTGTTATCCTTCCTTAAATCAATTATTCTCAGAAAATGTTATCCATTCATCTTCAATTTGTTATATGAAATCTCAATATTCAATTCATGCTTGGAAAGCCTATAAATATACCCCTCATCTCACTATCTAGGGTTAGAAATTTTGCATATAAAAGGTATCACTCATGCAACATTGTAACCAAGTAGATTTAATTTATTTTAAAGCACATTCAACCACTAACATAATTTTTTTTTTTAACAGTCAAACGAGAGAACACTTAAATAATTCTATTGGGAAGGTATTGCATTCATTAGATTTGATTTTCTAAAATGTTAAGTTATTGCTTCATTGTGGATTCAAGAAATTAAATTATGTTCAATCTATATTTTTCTTCCACCCATATTTATTCAATTTTATTCCCAACCACATTCTAGCATGCTTAATGGGGTCCACTTCATTTATTTTAACAAATTTGTGAATTTTTTTCTTGAATTTTTAGGTGTTGGTATGATGCAATCCATATGTTATGTAATTCAATGCATATGCTGAATTTTATGGCACACCTTTTATTCCTTCTGATTTTTTGGAGATTGCACTTAGTTTTTCATTTTTATCACTTAATTTCAAAAATTTAAGATTTATGATTACAAATTTTATAAAGATTTTTTTATTTTATAAACATCTAACAATGGATTTTTTTTTTAAGGGTTTCCTTTTTTTTTTCTATTTTTACATATTTCACCTCATTTTTAGAGATGCACTTATAACAGGTGTTGTTATGATTTTTATTAGGCAATGTGGCATATCTATAAGATATAACTACACTTTTACCAAGTATTCTTGCATTTATGTTTCTCACTCTACACTTATATATATTTTTATAGGACTTTTTTCTAAATTTATTTCCATTCCTTTGTATTTTTTACTAGTTAATCAAAGAATAAGTGATAGAATTAATACATTTGTAAAGAATTTGGTGATCATTGGGAAAAGAATTGAAACCATTAAACTATTGACATATATAGTGTAAGGAAAACAAATGTTTATTTCTTTTTTATATATCATGTATATGATTTTATTTTGGTGCTTAAAAAATATCTATTTTTGCCATGTTTTGTCTTCTTTCATATCATTGTAAATCCTATAATTTTTTTGTGTGTATCCTCTCCCCTCATGTACTTGTGTGATATTGATCATAAGAGAAACAAAAATAATTGGTCCATCAAGAATTATTGTGTGAAGAAAGAAAAGGATACCCCCCCATTATTGAGTACTATCAAGAGATATCATTGTTCATGTTATTCCATCACTAGATACCTTTTGTAATTTAGAATATTTGGATCTTTCAATTACTTCACTAGCATGGTGTAGGGTATAGTATTATGCTTGAAGTTACCCAATATGTGGAATCATGTGTTAGATAGGAATATTCTTGTCTCTAGTGAAGAAAGGTAAGGTCAGATTTTTTTCATATTGGGCCTGAGCCAATGCATCTGTAACTATTAGAACTTGAGAATGCTAAAAGAATTAGTGGGATCCTACAATATTTTTTCATTGGGTGTATGCTAGTGTGGAAACACATATCTATTTGAATAGTTAGGTTTTACTTGTTTTATGAATGTATTCTAAATTTTCAATATCAGTGGCACAAATTTAGCCTTAATAACCTTTTGATTCATTCTTAATAAAAAAATTCTTTGAGATTGAAGTGTTTTATTGCCATAAAACTCACAAAATTTGATCAAGATTAATAAACTACATCAAACTAGTTAAAACTCAAATAAACCTTAAACAAATAGAAAGATCACACGACAAGGAGAATACACTTTATCTCCTTTGTTTTATCCTAAATTCCTATATTAGGCATTCACTTTCATTTATCTTTTACTTTTTTAGCATCCTTATCCTAGGTTTTACAATTAGTTTTGATTGGGATACCAAAATCATATAATCCATCACATAATAAATCCCATAGATTCTTAGAATAATTTGAAGTCATTATTGATCTTACATCCATCATTTTATCTCTAATTACACATATGTCTTGGAATTTTTCCTTTTTCCAGGTATATTTTCTAGCTACACATATCAGTGAGTACATTCCATTTGATATCATCCTAGTCTCTAGTTGATGTATTTCACATCCCTCATTATAATTTCCTTACGCACATTAGTATAGTTCTAATATCACCCGTATCACTATCAAAATACTTTTTTTAATTCCCAGTACTCTTCTCTTTTAGGTTTTTTTCATCCTTTAGCATCGAATTCTCAACAACTTCTAAATCCAAATTAAAATTTAGCATCTAGTCAAAAATCCAAAATAAGATAAATGTCCAAAAATAAAATATCAATCAAGAAAAATTCCAAAAATGAAAAAAGACATTACTTATTATATTTTTAGGACATCACCTACTCCGTCACAAGATCTTAATTCCTATTACAGTATCCCAAGAGAAAAAAATTGATATCAACCTACTATCATTTAATGATAGCCAACATCAGGCCGTGAATCCTTCCCATGCCTTAAGCGAACTATATCAAACACCTAAACATATTTCTTTGAGCAGAACAACAACAATGGATATAAAAATACCTAATATAATGTATTTGAAAAATGAGTAACTTCAAGTTTTAGAAGATGATCTAGATATTATGAAAGTCTTTCATAGATTTATACATTTAGACCAAGATAGATATATCATCATATTATCAAAACAAGGAACCAATATTGCTAGCCATTTTCACACTACCATCTTGAACAATCACATCATAAAACCCACAAAATATATAGGAGAAACTAACTTCTCCTAGGTCACACACTCATAACATAAAATTCCACAATGATAGATTAAATAACACCCATAGTATATATTCATGGCTATTCATTCATTGAGACAATGATTAATCTTGACACAAACCAACATAAGCTCCATAAACACCTCTAGTCACATAAAAACCAACTCTTCAATCATGAAACCTCCATTTATATGGTTGTCTCACTGTACCACCTCAAATCCCACACAAACTAGCAACAACTATACTTCAAACTACATACAATATTACCTACAATCATCCTCAAAAGTAATAATGCCAAACATATCCAACATATTATCATCCAAAAATATGACATAGATATTACACAAAACATGCAAATACCTAATATAACATCCACATCCATACCACTAAATACTTCATACATGCACAATCGAGTCCCATGTCGAAATCATATAACACATACACATTTGCATTGCATGACAAATAAACATTTGGATTGCCTACGACATGCACATTTGAATTAAGTAACACAAAAATCTTCAAAGTGTACCAACTGAAATTATTTCCCATTTAGAACACTAAAAAAATACTTACTTCAACACCCTCTATCAACCCTTACAATATATACCAACAATTAAACCCCTTTCTACAAAACAATACACACACAATACCCAATAATAAGATTTTTAACCAATTGAAAACTAATCAACAATAACAACAACATTTCACGAACACATATCAACAACAACCTATAAGCAGCACAACATGCAACCACTGTACAACATCACTCAGAGTAATGACTTGATATAGGAAATTGAATTTGTTCAAAAATAATTTCCCAAGATGTCCTATACACATGTAGAAAAGAGTTAGACACTTGAGGAACATGTCATTATCCCTATGGTAGGCCTATTATAATGTTTACCTTCACAAAATAGCTTTTAAATGCCAAAATTTTAGAAATATCAAAGGATAGGTGACCCAAGAGAACATATCAGAGAACAATATATTTCATGTCTAGATGTTTCATATGATGAAACATATTTGATGCACCAGTTACCTTGATATTTTGGAGGAAAATAAATTAAATGGGTTTCCCACCTTTTGCATGTCCTCGAAACACTTGAAGTTGTAGAAAAATTAATTAGTCCTTTTTCCTTCCACATTGAACTTGATATTTCCATGAAGGATCCTTGTAATAATAGAAAAAACAATGGAGAAACGTTTGATACCTTCCTTCAAAGATGGAGAAATAAGGCTAGTAAATTCCCATACTCTATTAAAGAAAACCAAATAGCCACCATATTTGTACATAGTTTAAGCCAAAAAATATTGTTTCATTTACAAGTAAAGTGTGATAATAAATACAATCAAATTTTTGAAAAATGTATCACCATAGTGAATGCTAGCATCGTTAAGTTCCTAGTAAAAAATTATAAAGAAAACATATACCAACCATCAAACAATAACGAAAAATTGTTTATTAAGGGTAAGAATAAAATAATTGTAAATGAAAAAATTGTAGACTCTAATATTTTTCAAAAGACCGAAGCTCCATCCTAAGGAAAAACTCATAAAAATATGAACACCTCAAGAGGAGAATTGAGACCTGGACAAAAATATAACACTTAAGAAACACATAAAATAAAACTTAATTAAAATACGATAATTAAGACAACATGGTGAAACACAATGTAAACCATATTTGTATAAATATAATCAATAATGTGAGTAACACCAATTCAAAGGACACGAAACACATAATTTCATAAATATTAAAAACCTCATCCAAGGCTTGATTGATAAAGGTGAGGTTAAAATAGATGATAAATCCAACACATCAAACCATGATTTAGCAATATATATTGATCCAATCAATAATAATGGTAATAATAATGTCTCGAGGAATGGAAAGTGTTATAAAACTATCGAATTTTCCTATGATTCCATTGTAGTATGAGTTGAAGAAGAGGAATATCATATAAATACCATTTCCATCCCTAACAGAGATAATCATTGTGCAGTTAACAGTATATGAGGTAGGGTAGCCCTACAGGGGGGATCAACCTCTCCCTCTTGACCATATACTATGTATAACCTATTACGTCTCCTAAAGAATACACATGAAAAAATATCCATATTATAACTTCTTCGTATAGCTCCCAAAAGCATAGAAATATTGGATCAAGAATTACAAGCATCTTCATTTTCCACATATCTATACATTGACATTCCATGCTATGGCGGGGCATCTTTATTCACCCCACAATATACAAGTTACCAAAAATTACCTTCCACTCATAATAGATAATCATCGAACACTACAGAAATAAGTATATATAATAAACATAATTTCAAACAAGTCTTGAGTGATGTTAGGGAAAATATAATTATATGTTCCTTAAGTTTGGTTAAACAATTTGGATGCCATCACAAAGTTGTGGGTAATGATAATATATTAACTTTCAAAGGTTATGATGAGACATAATTAAAATAAAAAGGAATCATCGCTTTACCAATGCAAATTGGTCCAACTACAAGAGATATAAAATGTCAAGTATTGGACCTTAATTTACCTCACCATCTCCTCCTAGGTCTACTATGGATTAATTCCATGAAATTTGTTACTTCCAAATTTCACGAGTGTATAAAATTTCCCTATGATGACACAAAAATCACCATTCCTAAGGATCCTAAGCCTTATCATTATTGCAAACACCTAGAGGAGAAGAATGAAAAGGCATACCAAATCCATACTGATGAGGCAAATTTTGTGGACCCATCTACATTTCCTTCATCATCCAACACAAAATTCCCCAATTCTAAGATCAATGTCTACGTAAAAGACATAGGTATAGGAGAATATGATTTTTGAGGATAGTTTTTCATTTGATAGCTTCTTCCTTTTCATAAATCATATGGACAACCCCAACTCAAATAAAAAGTTTCTCTTATCACAGTAAAAGGTTGACTTATAATATTTTCATGTTACAGAGAACAAATAAAGAGATAGGTGAAGAAAACATCACTATATGGTTATACAAAGAGGAACAACATGTCTTAGTACCTATTTATCAATATCCTAACATATATACACTCATTAAAAAAATTAGAGTTTAAAGATCATGATGATATAGTACCTAAAGTAAAAGTAATGAAAATAACCATACGTCCATGAAAGCTACAAAATGTAACAGACTCAGGTTTAAAACATCGGATAAGAACATTAATTTTAATTGTAAATCTAAAAATGTCATTGGAATTCTATTATTTTTAATACATCTAACGCGGGTACGATTGAGGATTATTTATCACATATTAATGAGCTATTCCTTTATACCTTCATTTTCACCATAATCTAAGAATTATACACATAGATGCCATTAAACAATGCCATAATGCTATTTTACCCTATGTTAATTGATTGGAAGCAACAAGTACCATTTATTTTGGACTTATTCGAAAATTATGAAGGTACCAGTAACTTCAAGGGAATAAGAGATGACATGCCCCAAAGAGATCATAAATCATGATTTTTTATTGAAATATATGTAATCACATAATTTTTAGATACTAAAATCCTTCAAACGAAGATATCAAATATAAATTTGTCCAAGGATCCTCTAGTCAAATACACATTGTGGCACTATATAATAAAAAAATAGTAAAAAAAGGAGGATGTATAAAAGTGTGTAAACCTCTCTTAGGTTCTACAGAGAGGATTAGACCTCCACATTATGCCAATAAATCAGTAAAGATCAAAAATATTGGTTTTTAAAGGACACTAATACTGGGACACAAAATATTGTTGTAAATATTAAGAGGGAGGTGAATCAATATTTATTTCAGTTAGTATTATTATTAATCTTTCAGAGCATTAGTTAACCTTCAATTGTTTTCAGTGTTTGTAAAATAATATAAGTAAACAAAAGAAACACAAATGCACACAATTTTAAAGGTGGAAACCCCCTCCGGGACAAAAACCACCTGAATTCCTTTATAATAATTATTTAATCTTCAACTCCAATCTAAAAGTAAGCTCCAACTTCCTAGAATATAGAAAATAATTCTTCTCCAACTTCCACTGGATGGATGCTCCAACTTCTGAAATTCTTCAATAGTTAACTGAACAGATGCCCCAACACCCAATGAGCTACAACTCACCCTAGCACCACCCTACCACCCTGAATTTTTCACGGACTTAAACTTGTTGTTGACTTCATGCACTGGCTTAGCACCACCCTACCACCCTATATAATATTAAAAGAACAGTGGACTCACGTACTAGGGAAAATGGTCCACTTTACAATGATATAGAATGATGTAGAAAAAGAATACACACTAGAGCATAACCACAACTATGACACAACCACCTAATGATGATCCTAGACCTCCCGACATCGCCTCTTCAACTCTTAGCAGATAGAACCTTGTAGAAATTTTACAATGATGCTTTTACAATGACTCAGTACAATCGTACCTTTACAATGATAATATACAGTGCTGCCCACTTGAAGACTTCATGTGCTCAACTTCTTGCTATTGTTCTACACCTTGATTGTTACTCTTGTCATGTTATCCTTTCTCACACTTCAGAAAATTAGATCATACATTGAGTCTTATATTGATGAATATATAATACCTGCAAAAAGTCTTCAACGAAATACCCATGACATGATAATAGAAAAACTTACCTCATGCTACAGAGCACATGTCAGTGCTAAACAAAAACAACAAATTAGAATACAAACAACCTAATGCAATTAAGATATGAACATGCATATACATTAGATACTTTCCTGGAGATTACCTCTACTGCATCATGTTTTCTGCACCTTTCTTTTCTTTTCTTCCATAGAAAGTATGGTCCTTTGTAGCCCTTGATAGCACATCATCTAGCTTTTTCTTGCCTTTTAGGAGCACGATATTGAATCTTATGTATCTCTATGATTTCATATCCTCAATATGTGATCTTTGGTCTTGTAGTATCCCTCTGAGTCTTATCTCCCATGCCATAGGTCCGACCTGATTTGTATTCTTCAAGGAAAATTTATGCCCAATCTCTCAAAATGACCTAATTATGGACTAGTTCAGTAGAGCGAACTTGTACGGCATGCCAAGTGTCAGTGTTTCCTCCTTCATATCTAAAATTAATACAAAAAAAACAACAGTCCGTGAAATATCCAATGCTTTTTATGGAATTCCAATTCACTTCTCAGAGAGAGAGTTACGAAGATGTTACCAAGGTCACCTTTTTGAGATAAAATTCGGAAGCCTGCAAAACCCTGAATTCCACAAATTATATATGCGAATATATAGTGAACCAAGATCTAAAATTCGGACACTAGATTCATCAAAACTTTTCCCAAGTGGGTTTCTTATTTCAGCATCTAAATCTTTTCATAAAAAAAATTATGGCGAAAATTCTACAATGGGATGTTTTTAGTAGAAAAATCCTTACATGAGGAGGATATGATGGTCACAATTTATATAAATGATTAGGTTGAGAGGGTCTTCAACAAGTTAAAATTGGAGGAAGTTTAGGAGCTGAAAAACTTATTAATTTTTTAATATTCAGTGACCACAACCAATGATTAGTGTCATTCCATAACCCCATGGGGTTTTATCCCACTTAGTGGGGTTACTAACTTCAAACACGAATATCTCTCAAACCGTGAAGAATTACATGGTATGCCATATATCAACTGAAACATATCAACAAGTAGAAACCATCCCAAATATCCTTGACTCAAAATATAGTAATATTTGAATTTAAATTCTCATGCAAGTTCGTGGTAGCCCCTGGTTTTGCTCGGCTTGACATCAATGACAACCACTAATCAACAATCTCCCCCTTTAGCATTGATGAAAACACAAGTACTCCCCCTGTGATCATGACACATGTTTCTACAACATTGTATCCCCCTTTGAGATTAATGGAAAAGGGTAATCCTCCCTTACACACAACCATCCTGCAGGCCTGTACACACTTCAAATCTCCCTTTATTTTTAGAATAGGGAAAATATAATGAGAACTTGGGAGAATCCCAAGCTCCTGGTGAAGATATTCAAATGCTTCACGAGTTAAAGTTTTAGTGAAGATATTAGAATTTTTTTATTTTTTAACAATATATTCAAGTTTGATATTCTTTTGACCGACTTATTCTCTAACAAAATGATATTTGATCAGAATGTGTTTTGTTTTTCAATGTATGACATGATTATTGGAGATGGTGATGGCACTGATGTTATCAAAGAAGATGAGAATAGGATCAGTGAATTGTACTTGAATATCTCGCAAATTTTGTTTCATGCAAAGGACTTGAGTACAACAAGCTGCCGCTACTATGTATTCTACTTCTGCTGTATATAACGAGAATGAGGCTTGATTTTCTCTCAACTGTGATATGAGACAACCACCTAGATAAAATGATTCTCCACTAGTACTCTTATGATCATCAACACTTCCTCCCCAATATGCATCTCTAAAGTCTTTAATAATGAGATTTTACCCTTGGGATACCACAAGCCATATTGTGTTGTGCCCTTTAGATATCGAAGAATTATTTTGACGTCAATAATATGTGAGTCTTTTGGTGCTACTTGGAATCTTGCTACTTGTCCAACTGCTTGCATAACATCAGGTTGGGAGGCTGTTACATATAGAAGACTACAAATCATAGATATGTACAACCTCTGATCCACATCCTTAGATGAGTCGTCTATGCTCAATTTGCAACATTTTACCATTGGAGTAAGGACATGATTGCAATCTTCCATTTTGAATTTGTTGAGCATTTCCTTGATGTACTTGGCTTCAAATATAAATATTCCTTTCCCTTTTTGAGATATTTGAAGCCCTAAGAAGTATGTCAACTCACCAAGTAGAGACATCTTGAACTCACTTTGCATGTTTGTATCAAAGTTCTTACTTAGTAAATCATGATTGCTAACAAAGATTATATCATTCACATATACCTCAATGATTGTTAAATTATCTTTATCTATTTGTACATAAATATTGCTATGAACATTACCTTTCTTGAACCCTTGTTGACATAGATATCCATCAAGATAAACATACCATGGTTTGGGAGCCTGCTTGAGACCATATAGAGCCTTCTTTAACCTGAAAACGTAGTCTTCTTTTCAGATAGTAGAAAACCTTCTGGTTGTTCGGTGTAAACTTCTTCTTCTAATTTGCCATTCAAAAATGTTGAATTAACATCCATTTGGTAGACTTTGGTTTTTATTGAACATTCATAGGTGAGAAAAAACTAGATGGCTTTCATTCTACCATCTGGTGCAAATTTTTCTTCGAAATCGATTCCTTCCACTTGTCCATAGCCTTTGTAAACCAATATTGCTTTTTTCATGGTAACTTGTCCATATTCATTCAATTTTTTCCTGAACACCCATTTAGTCCTAATGAATTTTTTTCCTATTGGTCATGGAACTAATTTTTAGGTGTCATTCTTCGCTACTTTGATCTAATTCTTCATTCATAGTTGCTACCCAATGTTCATTCTAGCTGGCTTCCTTAAAAACAATAGGTTCAAAGGTTGCTAGAAAATAAATGTGAGCTTGTTGTGATGAATGAAGTTGTCGACCTTCATTTCTGTCACCAATGATTTGATTTGATGGATGGTTATTTTGAATCCATTATTTTTTCTCTTTGGAGGAGCTTCTTCTTGTTGTTGTTGTATATCTTGGTGATCATTATTTACTTCTTCCTTGTTGAAAGTTGTTTCTTTCTCTAGAATTTTCTCTTTGTGTTTTTCAACCTCATTCTCATGTTTCAAAGATTCTAGATCCTCATCATTATTTCTTAAAACACCATCTTCGTCAAATGTAATATTTATTCTCTCCAATATCTATTTTTGTCTTAGATTATAAAATTTATAGGCCTTTCTTTTGCATGAGCAACCAACAAATATACCTTCGTCAACATGTGATTCAAACTTACCTAAATTTTGATCTTGTCTTTTGATATAACATTTTCTTTCAAAGATTCTGAAATATTTTACATCAGCTAGTTTTCCTTTCCATAATTCATATGGGGTCTTGTTGCAATTATTTCTAAGAAGACTTTGGTTGATAATGAAGACTATCATATCAATTGATTGAACCAAAAAAATTTCATCCAATTTTAAGTCCTTCGGCATTATTCTACCCATATCCTGTATGTTTCCATTCTTTCTTTCAGAAACCCCATTTTGCTGAGGTGTTCATGTTGTTGAAAATTGTCTTTTTATTCCATTTTATTCACAGTGTTGCTGGAATAATTTGGAAGTGAATTATATGCCATTATCTGATTTTAGACACTTTATTTTCAAATCATTTTTATTCTCAACCAACTCCTTGTATATCTTAAAGCACTCAAATGCTTCAGATTTTTTCTTTAAGAAATTGACGACAGTCATCCTGGTATAGTCATCCATCATTAACATGAAATATAATTCTCCATCTTGGCCTTTTGTTCTCACAGGAAAACATAGATGAGTATGTATCAATTCCAATGGATGTGATGCAAAGTGTTCTTTTGTTTTAAATTAAAATTTTGTCTTCTTGCCATGCTGACATGCCTCAAATAGTGTGTCGGAAGGTTTTGAGATTTTTTTCATTTCTCGTACTGCTTAATTTTTTATTATCTTGACAAGATTGTCAAAGTTTATGTGACACATTCATTTGTGACATAACCAACTTTCATATTCTTTTGCTGGTAGACATGCTTTAGTTACTTCATCCAAAACATATATGTCATTTTGTGCTTTACTTACTGTAGCCACAATATACAATACCTGCCTTTCTTGATTTCACATTTTGTGGAGTTGAATAGCATTTTTTGTCCTTCATCACACATTTGTCCAACATTGAGTAGATTTTGATTCATTTTTTCAACCAATAGAACATTCTTGGCTAGAGCATATTCGCTTCCTAGAGTGATGGTACCTGATCCTATAACATTTGAAGATCCATCATTTCCAAAGGACACGGTTCCATCCTTCTTCTCTTTTAGAGATACAAATTTATTTCTATCTATATTCATATGCGTTCGGCAACCACTATCAACATACCACACATATTTGTTGTTTTGAGCCTTGAGAGTGAGAGCACAACTATCAATCTTCTTATTATTCCATGTTCATTCGTTCTGTAGCTTCGAATATTATTCTAGAGGATTTTCAAGTCTGCAATATATGGCTTTGTGTCCAATGTTTCGACATTTGTAACATTCAATATTATTTCTTAAATGTTAAAATCTATTGATGTTTCATTGAGCCCTGGGAGGTTCATATTTGACAGATATGGTGGAATTATTTTGGTTGCTAGGGTACCTGGGACATTCTACAACTTTATGAACAAATTTTCCACATGAATAATAATAGAAATGAAAAAAAATTTGGTATCTATATGGAAATATTCATCTGGGAATTGTTTTGCAAGTCTGTTCTTGTGAATCTTGTCCAGTGAATTCCACATACATGTCAGATATCATAGGTTCATTGTATTTTGTTGTAGAAGGTCATGCTTCTTCTCCTTTGTAACTGAAGGTAGTTCTGTTGTTGTAAGATCGTTGATTGTTGATGAGTTCTTACAATGCCATTGATTTGTTGGCATAGTTTTGGACAATTTTTCCCTTCTTCACTTCCTTATGCAGCGAGACTACTTCTGCTTCTAATGCTTCCCCTTCTTGGTTTCTTTATTCCAACTTCTTTTGAAGTGATCCTTCAGTACATTTGTGTTCTTCAACCTCAATTTTGAGACCTTGAACTTGTTCTTCAAGATTATTGGAATAGATTTTCTCAGTCTTGAGCTATTTTATAAGCCTAATTGCCTCTTTTTAAAATTCTTCTATGGTCAACCCTTCTTTGTTGTTTGATACATATTTTTTATTATGCTTGGCCATAAACAATACTCTCTCATTGGCTTCTTCTTCACTGTCAATGTCTTCATCGGATGATGAGCTATCTACTCTATAAATAAATTTCCTTTTGAATCCATTCTTCTTGCCTTGCTTGGTTAATTTCATAAAGCCTTTCTTTCCTTTCGAGTTTCCATCACTTCTAGTCAGACATTTTGTTGCGAAATTCCAAACCTCACCACAACCGAAACATATTAATGGAAGTTTACCCTTGAATTTTCCCTTACCAATTTTTAGTTTTCTCGTAAAGTGAGCACATTCCCCATCTGAAAGACCTTCTTCATCATCTTTCTTTTCCTGACACTTGCTGGTGCAGGTCTTTGCCTTTGAATTTTGTTTTTCCCAATTGGTTTTCTTAGATTCAACAAACACAATTTCTAGATGCGATGTACCCTCTTCTTCGTCAAGTCTCATTTCATATGCTATGAAAAATCCATGTAATTCCTCTTTGCTAAGTTTTTCTAGATTTGCACTATATTCTAAGACCGATACATTTGGGTTGAATATTCCTCATAACATTTTCATAATATTTGGTATAATAGTCTTCTCGTCAAGAGGCTATCCCAGTCCTTCCAGAGTGTTGGTTATCTCATCAACGTGTTGGAAGTATGCAACAATGTTTTCATCTTCTTTTTTTCTTAGTCACTAAAATTTTGCTTTGTAGATTTGAAGCTTTTCTTCTTTGACATTTGAGTCACCTGCATATATATTCTAAACCTTGTCCCATACATTTTTGGTTGATAATAATATTCTTTTCTTTTGCATCATTTACGAAATTCTTGTTACCTTGTTCATATGTGGTTGCTGTAAAGCCATTTTTAATAGAGTCCCATACTTTTTAACCTTGCGCCAAGATATATGCCTTCATTCTTCCTTTCTAGAGTGCATAATTATTTTCATTGAACATAGGTACACCATTATTGGTATGCTCCATGAACTTCTTCGAGCTGTTAAACTGATATTGAAGGAACCAAGCTCTGATACCAATTGTTGGAAATACTAAGGGAGGGGGGGGGGGGAATCAATATTTCTTTCAATTAGGATTATTATTAACCTTTCATATCATTATTTAATCTTTACTTATGATCATTTTTTCTAAAATGGTAGTAGTAAACAAAAGGAACACAAATGCACACATTTTTTTACGGTGGAAGCCCCCTCTCGGACAAAAACCACCTGAATTTTTTTCTAACAATTCTTTAGTATTCAACTCCAATTAAAAGGAAAGATCCAAATTCCTAGAATATAGAAAATAATTCTTCTCTAGCTCCCACTGGATGGACGCTCCAATGCCCAATATTCTTGAGTAGTCAACTGAACAGATGCCCCAACAACCAATGAGCTACAACTCACCCTTGCACCACCCTACCACCCTGAAGTTTTCATAGGCTTTAACCTGTTAGTGACTTCATGCACCAGCCTAGCACCACCCTACCACCCTATATAAGAATAGAATAATAATAGACTCCTATACCAATGAAAATGGTCCACTTTACAATGATATATAATGATGTAGAAGGAGAAGTCACACTAGACCATAACCCCAACTATGACACAACCACCTAATGATGATCTTAAAACTCCCGAAAATGCCTCTTCAACTCTTGGAAGATAGAAATGTGTACAAATTTTACAATGATTCATTTACAATGACTCAGTACAATGATACCTTTACAATGATTGTATCCATTGCTGCCCACTTGAAGAATTCATGTGGTGAACTTCTTGCTTTTGTTATGAACCTTTATTGCTTCTCTTTTCATGTTACCCTTTATCACTCTTCAGAAAATTAGATCATGCATTGAGTCTTCCCTTGATGAATATATAATACCTGCAAAATTATTCAACGAAATACCCATCACATGATAATAGCAAAATTTACCTCATCCTGCAGAGCATATGTTAGTGATAAACAAATACAACAAATTACAATACCAAGAACCTAATGCAATTCAGAGATGAACATGAATATACAGAAGATACTTACATGGAGCTTACCTCTTCCACATCATTTTTCTGCACCTTCATTTACTTTGCTTCCCTAGAAATTCTGGTCCTTTGCAGCCCTTGAGAGCACATGATCTAGCTTTTCCTTGCCTTTTAGGAGCTCGATATTGAATCTGACGTGTCTCTGTGATTTGAGATCCCCAATATGTGATCTTTGGTCCTATATTATCCCTATGAGTCTTCTTTCCAATTCCATAGGTCTTACCCTGTTAGATTCTTCAAGACAAAGTTATGCCCAATCTCTCACAATGACCTAATTATGGACTATCTCAGTAAAGCGAACTTGTACGACATGGAACATGCCACTGTTTCATCCTTCAGCTCTAAAATTGATACATAAAAAACTACGGTCTATGTACTATCTGCCACTTTTTACATAATTCCAATCTGATTCTTAGAGAGAGAGTTATGATGATTATCCCAAGGTTACCTCTTTGAGATGAAATTCGGAAGCCTGCAAAAACCCTAACTTCCATCGATAATATATCCAAAAATATAGCGAACCAAGATCTGAAATTTGGATACAATATTCATCAGGATTTTTCCCAAGTGGGTTTTGTGTTTTAGCATTTTAAGATTCACATAAATATTTTTATAGTGAAAACTGCACGATGACCTATTTTTAATACAAAAATCCTTACATGAGGAGGATATGAGGGTCACAATTTATATAAATTCTTAGGTTGAGAGGGCCTTCAATAGTGAACGTTGTAGGGATTTTAGGAGCTTAAAAAACTATTAATTATTGACTATTCAATGAACACAACCAATGATTAGTGTCATTCCGCAACCCCATGGGGTTTTAGCCCACTAACTGGGGTTACTAACTTCAAACACGAATATCTCTCAAACCATGAAGAATTATGTGGTGTGCCATATATCAACGAAAATATCTCAAAAAGTAGAAACCATCCCAAATATCCTTTAATTAGAATATAATATTCTTTCAAGTAAAAATTCCCATGGAAGATCGAGGTAGCCCCTCGTGCTTCTTGGGTTGACATCAATGACAACCATTGATCAAAAAATATTCCAAAGATATTAGTTCTAGTACGATATTTAAATCTTAAAGAGAAAAAAAAAATTGACTGATTTTTCCCACAAATGGAAGATAAACATTGAATTGTGCTATTTTTATATTCCTAGAGTAGAGCCTTCTTTAATGATCCATCATTTTACAATATTTCTAGATGAAAAGATGGTCAATTTTTTTTGAAAATGCAACCTCAAATAACAGTATTGGTTAAAGTGCAGTTGCAAACTTACTAGATGTTGGCTCCATACACCCTATTGGTTACCTTGAGTGGATCTCATACTTGGTACACATGTGAGAGTCCATTAGGGACATCAAAATATTCACTAACTTCAGATACCCTACTCAAGAAAGTATGAAGGATGACATCCCATTTCCAATTATAGACATGATAGTATTTTTGAGAGTTAATCATGAGATGCTTTCCTTAATGGATTAATTTTATTTTTATGATCACATCCTCATAACACCCAAGTACTAACATAAGAAATCGTTCACATGTCATTTAGGTGTTTACTATTGAAATGTTATGCCCTTCAATCTCAAAACTGTTGGGGCCACTTATCAAGGAGTAATGAACCAAACACTCCACGACCTATATCACAAAATCATGGAAGATTATGTATATTTCATATTGGGAGAAACCCTTAGTGGACCATCATATTTGTATAATGTGGTACATTTATTTAAACAAATAGAGGAATACAAAGTGAATTTAATCCTCAAAAAATTATTTCTTGCATGCCACATCAAGGAGACTATTCCGATTCATTGTTTCGCGAAGATGAATTGAGATCGAACTAGCCAAAGTCGAAGTCATTATTGATGTGCTAGCACCAACAACACTGAAACATGTAAAAATCCTTCAAGGAAAACTATAGTTTGTTATACGATTCATTTCATAGAAAAGCGACATCCTTTCACTAATATTAATAGAAAGATGTTAACCTTAAATCTTATCAATTGATTTTCAATCTATTGCTTGCAATCTCAACTATTGCAATTTTTTCCTTCTCCTAAACATCATTTCCTTATGAAATCATAATTAAATACTTTTTAATTATTTAATTTCCTTAAATTCTTCTAAAAATTAATTAAATAATTATTATTATTTAGTTAATTCCTTCTTACACATAAAAATTAAATAATCTCTTTTAATATTTTTCCAATTTTCTAATTAAAGTTTTTATTATTTAATTACTTCTTCTTATTCTAGTCTCATGTACTTTTTTTTTAATTGTTCAATTAGTTATCTTACTATTCGATGATTGGTTAATTAAAAAAAACTATTTTATTTATCTATTTTTCAAATTCATTTTTCAAAAAAATAGATTTTTAATTTTATTTATCCTTATCTACTTATGCACACAATTAAATGATTTATAATTTTCTAGTCCATTTCCACCTCTTAATTACAACTTATTTTGATTTATTTGATATGTCATGTTAAATTTATCATATAATTGGCAACACTCATTAAACTAAACTTGTTCCTTAAATCTTATCAACTAATTTTCACATGGAATCTCAATTGTTTCAATTTCGTAGGTCTCCTAAACATAATTTCCTTCATCCATTATAATTAAATAAGTTTTAATTATTTAGTTAATTTTCTTAAAAAAAATTAAAAAAATTATTATTATTATTTAATTAAATCTTCATACAAAAAATAATTAAACGACCTATTTTAATTTTCCCCCTCTTTTCTCATTAATTAAATAAATTTTATTATTTAATTAATTCTTTTTATTCTAGTTTCTTATAATGAAATAACTATTTTAATTATTTAATTAATTAGTTAAGACTTCTATAATTGAGTAAATAGAATATTTATTTTATTTATTCACTTTCTAAATTCATTTATTCAAAAAAATATGTGTATTTATTATATTTATCTTTATCCTCTCATGCATAGAATTAAAAGATTTATATTTTTCTAGTCCATTTCCACATCTTAAGTGCAAATCACTCCTAGTTCTCTGATCATGCAATCAATTAACGTGGGAAACTTAGGACAATTTTTGGTGGCATGGCTATGAAGATCAGATAAAGAACACATAAATATTTATATTGTTGTAGGAGGTTGCACGGTAGTGGTTGGAGCTATCTTATGAGTGCCTCCCTTCTTCTTATTTTTTCCCGTCTTACCAGTTGCTTGCAAAACAAATGACAACACCTATTTAGGTTGTGGTGGAATTGGGCAATGAAATGGGTAATAAAGATAAGTTGGATCAATTTGAAAGTTGTATAAGGTATAATATGGTTGGGGGGATGATGAGATTGAGGTTCTAGGTACCAAACTAGAACTACTAATGTAATTTTAGGAATAATTAATGTAGTCATGATGGGCGTGTTTACTACTCTTGGTCATTGAAACAATAAATTTATTTGAAGAAATAGATAGTCACCAAGGGGAATGTCCCCAATTACATGACTTGAATTTGTGGTAACATGTTACTGAAAATATGTCTTTTCAAAGGATCGTCCAGGATTCTATGTAGCTTGAGACTTGGCCACCATCCATTCCTCATGAGTACTTGGTGTAGTAGGGACATGTGGTAGACCATAATATTCCGCAAGCAAATAAAAATATTAATATACCAATGGAATGGTATCAATGAGACAAGGAAATGTGTCATTTCCAATCATTGAGGATATGAAATTTTGAACATGAACATGATGATTTCGATTGTAGTATGTCAACTAGTCAATAGTGACAATCTTTCTATTATGGGGAATGTTGATGGTATGATGGATAGATGAATATATGGTATATTCATTTATCCATCATACCAAGAAGATGAATTTTGATGTGACGTGAAGTTTATTAATGAATATTTGACTATTTTGAGGATATTATAGTCAAAATATGCATCAATAACCTTCACGTCAATGAAGACATGTTTGTCGGCTAACTTGATAGGGAAATTTCATAAAATAATTTGGGTTGCGAGGGAGGACCAATGACCATTATTGTATCTAAGAGTGATGATGGATGGTTGAGATTCTAGGGATATGAATTTTCTCCATACCTGAGTAGACATTACACATGTCGATTCCCTTTCATAATTGATACATTGTTGAAAAACAACATTTGATGGATACAAGAATTTTGAAAGTGATGGATGGTCAGGAAGGATAGTCTTATTTATTAACATCGAAGATGATAATTTGATCATTTAATGGATTCACAATTCTCAAAGTAGAGAGTAGAGTCTGTTTTTATGAATGGAATTTCTAGAGGAATTCTATTGTTGACATGGCATTAGGTGATTGTGCCATGTAATTTATAATTGTATAATGATGGAAAGCCAGTGAAAGGGAATTAGGATAATTTTTATGTAATTGACCCTTGGTAATCTTAGGAGGAACCTCAGTTGAGGGATTAGTAGCATTCCATTTCTTTACGATAGAGGCTCTATGGTGGGTGTTAGTTGTCTTTGAGGGGGAAGTTTGTATTTACATGACTAAGAAAAGAGGTTGGTATTGAAAAAATCCATCATCAACAGTTGATATATTCCATCTCAAGGTTGGTTGTGAGGTGGAGTAGGAGGATCATTTTTGGTATCATGAGCAGCCGCATACCCATGGTTAGATAATGGGCTTAAATTCATAACAAATTGTGTAGGGGATGGAGCGGAGGAAGAATGAGGTTGATTTCCAATTTTTTTTAGTCTCTTGATTCTCCAATAACCTACACATTTGAGGGACAAAGGGATATTCATGATCATAATGACCATGTGTACCATGAAATAACAAGGATTTTTCATTCAAATCACCTTTTTTTTTATTTTTTTTATTTCCTTATTACTAAGTTGTTGTATTCGAGTTGTCTCTCAATTTGGAATTATGATTTTTGTCTTAGTTACCTCGGTTACCCTAATATTGGAAATTCTGCATGTAATTCCCATTGTTCACTTTATTTGAACTAAGGGGGTTTGCTCAATTCTGCTAGAAAAACACCTAAACCTCTTGAGGAGGTGAATGTTGAGGCATGACAAGTGGAGGTTCCATTGCTAGAGGGGATAGAGAAGTCAGTTGTGGATACAGATAGTACAAGTCTACCACTACATTTTGGTAATTGTTTCAATTACACACTGGATCAGGCAGAGGTTGATGTGGATGGGCATAGGCATAAGAGGAATTATTTCCTCCTTCTGGCATAGCATGAGAAGTGTCTAGGAGAGGATAATTGTAAGAGATAATATCTCCCCCTGGGCCTAGCTATATCCAACGTGTCCTAGGAGGTATAGGGAAGGATGATGATATGCCATAGATCGAATCACACTATCCATGGCATGATATTTCCAAGGTGTGGAATTGTCACTTGGGTGAGAGTGTGGAGAATATGGGATGATGGTGTATAGATAGAAAGATTG
The DNA here is from genome assembly GCA_034641835.2 of Pinus albicaulis. NCBI lineage: Eukaryota > Viridiplantae > Streptophyta > Pinopsida > Pinales > Pinaceae > Pinus > Pinus albicaulis. The sequence continues at coordinate 809,682,138 of CM076578.1, read as the reverse complement.
CATAGATGAGGTCATAGTAAATGACCTTTTGAAAGGAAATTTTCCCCATCTAAGGGAATGTTACAGAAACATTTTTGGTGATGGGAGGGAGGAATGATTTCAAAAACTTGTCCATGAAAAGGATATCATTCAACTTTGGAACTTTTCACAAGCTCCAATATCTATTCCACTCTTGTTTATAATTAGTGATGTGAGTAGTAGTGATTTGGAGATAGGTAACTAAGATCTCTATATAAATTTTCTAGTGCATAGGTAGCTGAAAATAAGATTGGAAAGTGTTTGTGATGGTGGTGAACACCCTATGAGTGCCATGGTATTGTTCAATGTGACATTTCACCATAGCACCAATCAACGTGCATTGAAACAGAGATAGGTAGACTGAGTCTTCAATTATGGAGTTAGATGAAGAACAAATGTGGAAATAATAGTTATGGTTGGTAGGATATTATCTTGAGTTCCCTTCAAACTTGCATGCATATGAGGGAAGCTTCGTTGTGATCAGGGAACATGTTGTATCATGGAGGAGAGGATAAGTAAGGAGTTGGATTAAATCAAGTAGGTTGAGGCTAGCCAAGAAAATATGAATTTTATGAGCAATAGTGGTTCTGATACGTTCTTATTCATTGGTTCCAGGACTAGGACCTACATTTGTATTAGAATTAGCACTAGTATTTACTCAAGTATTGGATCCCACAATTATACTTACATTAATGTCAGGGATAATGCTCGGTATGGTTCTAGGTTAGATTTGGATGGATTCAGAAGTAGACAAACTAATAGAGGAATCAGAGGAGTTAGAACCAAAGGTTGGTTATTGTGATGGATCGTGACTTATAGAGCAGGTCAAAGGGGTGATCATAGAGGAAACTAAGTGAAAATACCTATCAATCGTCACAAAATTTTCTTGATGAGTGTTATGTTTTTAGCACAAGCACGAATCTAAAAGGATAAATTGATGAAAAATTGAATCAAATCAGCAATAAACAAGAAAAAAAAAGTACATTCATTGTAGAAATGTGGTTTCCATTTATGATTTTATGCTAATCTAATTCAAGAAACATCATCCTATTAAATAAAAAATACTCTATCCTAGAATATTGAATATGCCTCAAAAAATTCCTAAAATACATTTCAAGATGGCCTTCAAAACAACCAAGCTCCTAGATGGTTAGGGCCATTAACAAGGCTAATTGAAGCTATGAATAGGTGTGGTGTTTTCCCATAACTACCAAATATAGGATGGTTTTACCTACAATAATGACCCCTATTATGACCTTAATCTAGTGTGGGTGAGTGAATATTACCTTATGGGTGTAAACATTAGACCCAAATTCTCAACGATGAATTTGGAGCCTCAAGGGAACCACAAGTATTTGTAGTTTAAGCCTAACCCCAATAGGCTAGTTTCTTCTTAGAAACCATTTTTTCCACCAGATGGTTAAGGATTTTAATTTCCCTATAGATAAACACTATGTTTCAATGTAAACTGATTAGTGGGTGTTATTTGGATGCATATAACATTGATCCTAACCTAACTAATAGATTTTTTCGATGGACAAGTGGCCTCACAATGTCTATTAAGTTAGGATTGAATTTAGAGGCTCAAATTATGGTCTTGAACGATTTTTTTTACCTTACTGGTGTGTAGGTGTATGCAAGTGTGTGTGTAATACAAATTGGAATTAATTTTTACTGAAATGATCGATAATTAATTACATATGAAAGTAAACAAATTGTTGCAATATAACATAAATAACTTCTTCAGTAAAGAAATTCACTACCAACACGTTGTAGGATTTTTTGCAAAGAGACAAAGGCTTAAAAATGGGGAAAAAGGAAGTTTTAAATGGTGGAAAACAAATCAAGGTGGGGAAAATTTTAGGGGCTACTATTCGCAGGTGGGCTAATTTTCCATGCTTTTTCAAAAAAAAAATATTCAGAAATTTCCTTTTTTTTGAAAATTGATTTGCCAAAATTTTATATATTCTAATACAAACTAATTAGAAGCCTAAATATTTGTACAAAAATATCATCAAAAATTTTACAATTTACATATTGGGGATTAGTAAGATTCACCAAGTTTTCTAAACATTAAGATAAACTTCCATCCTTAAAATTTTCCCTAAATCAAGGATAATCATGAGATCAAATCTATTATCCTATAGAAAAATTTATTTAGAGGGTACAACTAGGAAGCAAAGGTTTCATTGCTGGAAATAGGCCTAACATACATGTACCAATATGGATGTTTATGATGGAAAAACAAGGGAAGATAAATACTAGTAAAAAATTTTCTTTCTTAATCTCAATATCCAATGTGGAAATAAGTTCTCCAATAAATAATAACGATGGTGAAAGGGGTTTTTCTATATCCTATGACAATAAACTACCAATTCATCTTCCCAACCCATATTGGTGGAGAAATACTAGAAGCATTTAGGGGGTCTCTTTCTTCCTCCTAATGTTTAGAAAATGAATATATCAAGGCTTGCATATTGACTATAAGCAATAGGGAACCCACAAACTTACAAAAACAAAGAAAACGAGAAAAGAACAAGAAAAAACAAAATTAATCTAAAAAATTTTCACTAATGTAGAAAAATACCTCAAAAGTGCTTTGTGTTGGAAACGTTAACTAGGTTCCATATTCATAATCGCTATTGTACTTATGTTATTGTATATTTCATTTAAAATATCAAAAATAAGAAAAAAAATTATTATTTTTGAGCATGGAATTCATGTTAAAATTATTTGGTCATCTAGGTCAAGCATGTTCTTTATGCTTCTAGGGTTTATTGAGTCAAAATAATATTTTTTATAAGTCCAATTATTGTTTTAAAGTCAAGTCCAATTTCGACTTTCGAAAGAAAAATGGGAAAAATAAATTATTTGAGTTAAAAATGTAATGTTTGTACCCACAAGACCAATTTGGCCCTATAAGGGGTAATTTGACGTTGTGGATGTGTATAAATAGAGAAAACTTGACCTCAGTTGAGGTACCACACAATCAAATTTTATCTTCAAGAAAAAAAGAGAAATATTCAAGAGAAGAAGTTGCGAGAAAGAAGAAAATTGACTTTTTTGCCCGAAAATTTTCCCTATATATGTGAGACATGTGAAAATTTGAAGATGTTGCAGAGGGAAAAGTTGAAAATTCACTCCAGGTCTGAAATTGTGAAGTTGGGGACTGAAATTGTGAAGCTAGGGGCTAAAATTACAAATATTGAGCTTATTTGGAGGGTTTTGAGTTGAGTTGACTTTGTCTTGCTAGAAGAGCTTGGGAGGAGGGTTGACTTGGGTCTTTTTGGAAGTATTCTTCCTTTTTTTTAGGTCCTCGATTTCTCATTTGATTTGATTATGAAAAAAGAGAAGAATTTTCTAGGTTTTTCCTTTGGAGGGTTTTTCTCGTTTCTTGGAGCATACATGTTGTGTCCGTTGTCTATTTGTGATATTAATTATTTATGGTTTTGGTAGTTCATTAATGAAAAAACATAATTTAGTAATTATAAGCCAACATAAATTTATAATATATTACCAAGTAAAAATAAATCACCCTAATTGTTGTCCATATTGATTTCTCAACATGGTATCAAAGTGAAGGTGAAGGAGAATGAAACTTAAAGAACACTCTTGTTGGCATAAGGAAGAATACATTCATCAAAGACACCTTGAAGGAAATCATTTAAAAAAATACACAAGATATAGATATGGACATAAGGATGAAAATAAGAGGACTCGAAAAGGTTCATCTTGAAGGAAAGATACTACTCCTCTATTGAAGATTCTTGTTTACATATTATCATATCGAAAAACAACATTGATCTCTCTCTCTTCAAATATTATGAGTCCAAAGTCTCTTTGTAAGACATATCTGTAGAAGTAATCATACAAGGAAGCACCAAGAATTCTAGGAACATGATATACACACTTCGAAGAAGCTTGAAGTCACTATTATTCAAGGCATCCTAAAATTCATCATTCTAGGGAAGCTTTCAACTCTGTTGAAAGCCTTATTTGAATATTTATTCGTTAATATAGAAACTCTTATATCAATTAAGTACTAAATTATTCTCCATGGCTCAATATTCAAATAAAATGACTTCATTTTTTAAGGAAGGAAATAAACTTGATATATTAACAAACTTTCAAGCATGAAAGAGAAGAATATACTTGATACTTGTAGAGAATAAATTCATGGACCATGTTCTAGGAAAAGTTGTAGAACCAGATAATAATAAGACACAAGAATTGGCCAATTACATGAAAGGAGAATTTAGGGCTCAAAGTATTGTCATTGAATAAATGAAGGATCATCTCATATATTTTTTTGTATATTTTGGCACATCTGAAGAATATATGACAAGTTGGTGAAATTGTATTCAGTTAGCACTACAGGTCAAAAGTGATCTCTAAGGAATAAAGTTTGCAAAGGAAGGTTATCAAAGGATGAAGACTTGCACTCATATCTCTTAATTGTCTCACAATAAAGGGATGAAGTACAAGGACTTGGAGAAATTGTTAATGATTATTAACTAATAACTTGTATACTCAATGCATTCCCTCCTAAATGTAGAAGTTTGGTTACAAGAATTTCTTCAGTGAAGGACACTCCAAACTTCAATGAGAAATAGTATTTATGTATGATAGAAGAAATAAGATCTAAGGAAAAATATGGCACTCAACCAAATGAAAAGTCTCAATATTTTTTTGATATAGTAAGGAAGAAGAAAGGGATGTTTACAAAGTTTGAACCTCATCAAAGGAACACAATTTAACCACAAATAATACATGATATGTCCAAAGTATAATTTTTTGGGTACAATGATTATGGACACTATAAGGGAGATTGTACCAAATACTTGCAAAATAAAAGGAACAATAAGAGGAATGAAATTAGTGGAGCACATACAACAAAATAAAATGAAGAACTCTAGAAGAAAGAAAATAATTAAGACAACAATGATCTATATTGTTGAAGGAATCCTCCACTATTAGGTCTTGTTACACTATATTTTATTTTTCATTAGAAGAAGGAATTATATTAGCATGTATAGTTACATTTGTAGTATAAGTTTAGTTTTTGAAGCATGGAATCATTGAAGGAAGCATAAAGCATTGGAAGGATTAGAGTATACGCCTTTTTTTGAACCTCAATATTAATAGTCATTAATAAAAGATGAAACATCTTAAGCCATCGAAAACTCCACCATTTACGTAGTTACATTTTTTCATCCAAATAATTATAAAAATGGTCTACTAGCAAGAAAGGATCACAAGGATCCTTGATATTGATTATGAAGATTATTCACTAAGTGAAATAATTTTTGCAATATGACAAAAGGTACATATCTACTTAAATTATGGAAGAGAGCATCAACAAGCTTGCAGAAATGAAGTTGATTGGGTTGACACATGATAATATAATTGAATTCTTCTCATCTTAGAGAACAAATCTCATCTTGGACAGCATTCTAGACAACATCATCAGGACAGTATGTAGTTCGTTCAGAAGGAATAATACTAGATTGAAAGCATAAAGGAAGAGGTATGTATATACACTACAAGAAAAAAACACATTGGTGAGGGGCGAAAATGGTCACCATAAGCTCATTGGTGAGGGTCAAAAGAGCCTTCGTCACCAAAAACTGAACGTCACCAAAGGTGGCATCGCCGAAAGTATAGGTGTTGTGGTGACATTCAAGGTCCGTCACCAATAATTATTTATGGTGACGGATAGTGACCGTCACCATTTCATATGAGCAATGGTGACGAACAATAGTCTCCGTCACCAAAAAACTGAGCGTCACCAAAGATGGCGTCGGCGAAAATATGTGTTGTGGTGACATTCAAGGTCCGTCACCAATAATGATTTATAGTGACGGATAGTGACCATCACCATTTAATATGAGCAATGGTGACAGACAATAGCCTCTGTCACCAAAAAACTGAGTGTCACCAAAGGTGGCGTCGCCGAAAGTATGTGTTGTGGTGACATTCAAGGTCCGTCACAAATATTGATTATAATGACGGATAGTGACCGTCACCATTTCATATGAACATCAACGATTTTTTGTGATGGACCTTTCATGGCCGTCACTATTGGTGCATATATATGGCGACGTTCATTGACCGTCACCATAAACTCATTGGTGACATCAAGGTCCGTCATGAATAATGACTATAATGACAAACAATGACCCTCACCATTTCATATCAACAACAACGATTTATAGTGACAGACCTTTAATGGTCGTCACTATTGATGTGTATAGATGATGGCATTCGTTGACTGTCACCATTCATATTTTGGTGAGAGTCGAAAAATGTCACCATAAGCTCATTGGTGATGGTCAAAAAAGCATTCGTCACCAAAAACTGATCTTCGTCATTCCCTATGAATATCAGGGCACGATGGAATCGAACCACCAACCTCCTGCTTTACAAGCAGGTGCTCTTCCATTGAGCTACCACCCTTTAAAGAATTAGACTTTAAACTAGCAATTGCCCCTAAAGGTGCAAAGATACACCAAAGGAATAAGAACTAGGAAAACTGAAAAATTTAGTGTCCTTGCTCCTATTTTTATTCTACAACACTCTGCAAAGTATGATCTTGATCTATGACGTATTTGTGCCAAGTGGTTCTAATTTAATAGTAAATGTTATATTCAGATAAAATAAATGAATAACTGAGAGGCCTTATGGGCTAATTTTTAATCCTTACACCAAAATATCTTAATATTCAAGTCTATGGAACAAATCGTTCAAAGTTCAAAATGAAGTAGATTTTAAATGGAAAGCCTAAAACCAGTTAAGTAGTTTACAAGTTAACATTTTGGATATAACTTCTGTTCAATTTATATGAAAAGTTATGCCATAACCTTGAAACTAGTTTCTTAGCTAAAAGACTTTCTTAAGTCAACAATGACAAAAAAATATAGTCATGGCGAGAAAAATTCTCTTCTTTTTTCTAATGAGGGTGCATGTAACTTGATAAAGGTTGTATGAGTATCAAACCATAAATAGTTTCACTAAGACATGGAAATGACAAAGTCTTGTTAAGCAATAGAAGTTTAGTTGAATATATGAAAATCATCGAGCTAAATGATATAATTAAACTAAAAGTAACTGTAAAAAAATTAAATTGCCATCATATATCATCTAGTTTGGTTAGTTCTCAGAAAGGGAAAGTGAAATTGCATGATCCAGCTCCTCATCTTGATTCTGTAATGGACCATCCTGAACAAAAATGTCCACATACAACAATCAATGTTATCATATTGGCAAGACTTTTGATATAATCTATCAAAGCATGTACTATGTAGGAGAATAACTAGAAAGAACAACTAGAAATTTGAATCACATCATAAAAAAATAAAAGAACATGCAACAGGAAAGGAACAACTCCACAGTTTGAGAAATATGAACAATCCATGAACCTGTTCTTATATATTGATATAGATAACGAAATAGCAATCAAGATTTATGAAATTCAAGTATCACACAACAAATATGCACAAGTATGAAAAGGAATATGCACAAGTGCATGATCGACTATAATAACAACTCACTCCTTCCTCTATTTATATGAGAGGTAAAGGGGCTTTACAATAACAAGTGGACCTAGTCCACTACAAGAAAAATTTAAAGACACATTTAGGTCCACCCATGTGAAGCACTCTACTCTACATGACATGTGTCAGCATCAAAGGTGACACTGATTAACAAGCAAGCCCTCCATGGCATGAACACTACTCCCCAAGTCCAACAATCCTCCAAAGGTCCTAAGCTCCAATGCATCTCCTCAGTCATGTGTCTCCTTAAGGACAATGCATATCCAAGGTAATGTGTCACTTTAAGGACTCCCACACCTACATATCCACTCCCTCAACCCAAGAGTTCACGTGTCAAGGGATTTTGTGTGCTCATGTTGATTTTGGGATGTTTTTGTCATGGTGAAATACCCAACTCTACTCCAAGCACACAAACTCCCTTCATGCATCAACAACATGAAGTCAACAAGCTCCATACTAATCCAACACTTCAGGGAAGAATGTCTTTCAAACAACCAAACAAGGTCTAGTACCAAACGGTAAACCACCTCTAATGTCCAAGTCCATTAATGTAAAATTCATGCTATTATTATTTCAAGAATAGTTATATTTTATACAACATGATGACCCACTATGTGCACTATTTGTAGGGAATCTTCTTGATTTTTCTGCTGCAACGTGTTGATCCACTATGTGCATTGGTCAACAACTCCATTTAGTCAAGGAACTCTTCTAAAGTTCTTTCCAAGCTTCATTTCTCTTTCCTATCATCAAGCAAATTGGAGCAACTAGAAAGAATTCCACTAACTGTTGTCCATCCAGTTGTTTCCTAAACAAGTGCCTATTGCTTAAAGAAAGTAGGAAACTATCATGAAACATGACTATAGCCACATTGTTTCAGTAGCTATAATCTGACAATGTTATTGAAAACACTGTTAGATTTGTTTCATAAAAGAGCACCTAGTCCCAAACAACAAAAAATGTTTATGGAGAATGGCTTGTTTCACTATCGTTGAGCTTGACTGTAAACGTTGACAGGTTTTTGAGCCAATAAAGTCCCTGGAGAAAAACAATTATGGTTTCTCTCTAAAACATATGCAGATAAAGATACAAGATTCGAGTGGAGGACTTACGTAGTTTCATGACTACCGCTCGAATTGTAGCTGTTTGGTTTTTTGGTCTGCTTTATTTTTTATATTTCAGATCTAGTTCCGGAATTTTTGGATTTCAAATTTCAGTTATAATAGCAGAATTCTGGGTTGGCTCACACCATTGATATTAGAACCTCAATTAATAGTAGATTCATATCATATTTTTTGCTACAGTTCAAATTAGTTAGTTATGTTCACCAATTTGTTTATCTTTCAAGGAATCCTTGTAAGGAAGATAGAGCAAAGCACAACTCAGATATATTGTCACCAACATATACGTCAACTCAGATATATTGTCACCGAGAGAGAGAGAGATTAGCACTGCTCTTACATCCCTAACCCAAGCTTGAAAGGAATATGCACAAGTGCATGATCGACTATAATAACAACTCACTCCTTCCTCTTTTTATATGAGAGGTAAAGGGGCTTTAGTGGACCTAGTCCACTGGAAGCAAACTTGCAAGACACAAGTAGGTCCACCCATGTGAAGCACTATACTTTATGTTACATGTGTCATCATCAAAGGTGACAGTGATTAATAAGCAAGCTCTCCATGGCATGATCACTACTCCCCAAGGTCCAACAATCCTCCAAAGGTCCTAAGCTCCAATGCATCTCCTAGGTCATGTGTATCCTTAAGGAAAATGCATATCCAAGGTAATGTGTCACCTTAAGGACTCCCACACCTACATATCCACTCCCTCAATGCAAGAGTTCACATGTCAAGGGATTTTGTGTGCCCCAATTTCCGACGGCCACTTCGTCGCTATTCTGACACATAGGCGTCGCAAGAGTCATAGTTTGAGGCCGGGAAAAATGTGGTTATCCATTACGTCGCAATTCTGACACTTTAATAAAGTGTTGGAAGAGCGACACTTTTTCTGACGTTTCCAAACAAATGTCTCTCTTCCGACGTTTTCCAAACCATCGCTCTTCCAACTTTTTCCAATCCGTAAGTCTTCCGACGTTCTCCAAAGCATTGGTCTTCCGACGTTCTCCAAAGCATCGGTATTCCGACATTCGTCACAATTCCGACACTACCTCTTCCGACGTCTAAAGCATCGGTCTTCCGACATTTATCATTTTTCCACACAACTGTCGCAATTTTGACGTTTCTTCTTCCGTCATTTAAGGCGTCGCACTTCCGAAATTTATGAGACGTCGCTTTTCCAACAAAACAGTAAAAATATTTAAAAAAAGAGACGTTACTCTTCCGACGTTAAAAGCGTTAGTCTTCCGATGCTTAGGAAACATCGCTCTTCCGACATTTAGGAAACGTCGCTCTTCTGACGAAACAGTAAAAAAATATTTTAAAAAATAATCGTCGCTCTTCCGACGTTTAGAGTGTCAGTCTTCTGACGCTTATGAAACGTCAGTCTTCCGACACAAGGCTAAAAATATTTAAAAAAAAAATGAAACGTGTATATATATATTTTAGTAATAAGGTTTTATTGCAAATTTGTACTTCGTTAAAGAAGTAACCCACCAACAGATCTTTGAATGAAAGGCTGTAAAGATTTAACAGCAACCACAGGTTGGCCGCCTCACGGTTTTGAAGATTTCATAACTGAGAGAACTTATTATAAAGTCACATAATAAAATAAAATGTTATCAAATTTTTTTAACCAAATTTTTTTACAAGACAATTGAAACTTGAAATGGAAAATAAAATTCAACTGCACCTCATATTGAACTTTCACTTTCAATGAAATAGGTAGAAAAAATAAAAATTCTTCAATAAAATGAAAATGCTAATGAATTCTTATAACCTAAGTTTTTTTACCAGACAAATAAAACTTGCAGTGGCAAATAAAATTCAATCGCAACTCATATTTAACTTTTAATGAAATGAGTAGCAGAAAAGAAAAATTACGAGGCCATGACCAAGAAATCCCAAATAAGTGTATCATGTGTCAGATTCAACAAATGTATAATATAATTTATAATATACAAGAAGATATAGTCTAATTGTGAAAAAATTCATCTCTTAGTTTTGTGTGCTTCCTCACTACGGGAGCTTAGTGTTTGCGTGAAAGAATCCATTGTAATGTCATCTCTTTGATTCTATATTTGAATTAGACTTTCATAATTTTCGGGTTAAAGAAAAATGATTTCACAATTGGTAAATGTTTTGAAGATTTCATAACTGAGAGAACTTATTATAAAGTCACATAGTAATATAAAAAAATGAAACGTGACAGTACTCATAATGTGCCACTAATTATTGAATATGTATGCCACTCATCTGACCCTTATCTTCCCTTATCTTTTTGTCAATTCTCTTCCGTTTGATTCCAAAATGTTGATGCTCCTGTGACAGTCTTCCATGCCTTTAATATATGGATCCTATTGCTATAGATGAAGCCCTTTTCAAAGAGTGATAAGATAAGACTCTCATGCAAGATAGGTGGCCTAAAATTGATCAGGTTTCTTAGAGCTACTGAGGCAATAGGTGATACTACGTTACTTATGAAAGTATGAAACGATGTAGGTGATACTACGTTACTTACAACACACAATCTCACATAATGGCAGAGAACTAATCCAACAATTTTTCATTAAGCTCTCTGGTCTCTCTCCCGGGAGACAAAACCATTGCCAAAATATACCCTCGACCTCCTATTGTTGGATGTTGATTCTTTTTAAAGCCACTAACTAATACAGAATTTGTGCATATCGATATTTCTGGAAGCACATGCCTAAATGGGTTGAAGATCTTCAAAATTAGAGCAATTTCAAGCATAAATTGTAACTGAAAAAACAAAAGGAGAGAGCCATCACGACATCAAATTTCCCCTTCTTAGTTTTCTGCATATGATAAAATTTTTCTCATAAAGTGAATTTTGATTGTACATTTTCCTTAGGAGGCCAATTTTAGACCTCAAAATTCTCCTAATGAAACGGGGTTTATGTTTTGCAGATCAAACATTGTGCTATTGAACAAAATCTATGACCATTTTGATGACTTATGATGGGACTTGTTGCAACAAATAGTCCATGCCCAATGATATCAAAATCTTATATTCATGAAAAAAAAATAGGGTTTCATATAAAGATGGAAGCCTCTCAAATTATTCTTCCTGAGAAAAAGGTTAAAGCTATTTTTGAGAGACTAGCTAGGGATAGGTCACTAAAAAAACCACAATTTGTATCTTTTCAGGACGTAATCTGGGTATCTCTCATCTCAAGCGTTCTTGTGGTAATATTCCATTGAAAATAAGATGTCCTAACACTGCTGCCCAAAAATTTCATGGTGAAGATGTTTCGGAAGTGATATGGGTTCTTCTGCTTATCAATGTACTTCAAAGAACTTCAAGAAAAAATGATGTCAAGGAGTTGGAACTTGGAACAATGTTAAAGAGGAAAAGGATATGGAAGTAGCAGAATGTACTGGCGAGAGCTTGTATTTACTATTTTTCAAACTTGTACATTTATTTTATTCCTACCATATAACTTGGATTGCAAAAAAGTGCTCTTAAGACATTGTGTTCTCATTGTGCAGATTCATGCAAAACTCATGTCATGGTTGTAACTGTCTGTGCTCTGAATGGTTGGCTCTCTTGCTTGTCAGTTTTCCTCGTTAAAGTTTACTCCATCCTTATTTAAGTCATCTATCACAGTATTATAGTTCATTGGTCGATGAAAATGCTATTATGAAGGCCCTCCCAAGAATGATTGGACTGACTTTCAACTTATTCCCTTACAGTTCAGCCTTTCCACTACTTGTAAACATGGATATTTTCAATTTTGAGGGTTTATATGTTAGTTCATTCTGAAGGAAAATGTGTTTTTTAATGCTCCAGATGTTATTAACAAACGGGGTTTATGTTGTGCAGGTCAGACGTTGTGTTATTGAACAAAATCCATCATGTGGGCATAGTATACCCAAAATCTATGACCATTTTGACGACTTATGATGGGACTTGTTGCAACAAATAGAGCATACCCAATGATGTCAAAATATTTTATTCATCAAAAATAAAGAGGAGGGTTTCATATAAAGATGGAAGCCTCTCACATTAGTCTTCCTGATAAAAAGGTGAAAGTTATTGTAGAGAAACTGGCTAGGGATAGGTCACTAAAAGAACCACCAATTTGTGTCTTTTCAGGATGTAATCTGGATATCTCTCATTTCAAGTGTTCTTTTGTTAATATGCCATTGAAAATAACACGTCCTAACATTTCTGCCCAGAAAGTGCACGGTGAAGATGTTTCGGAAGTGATAAAGGTTTCTTCTTATCAATGTACTTCAAAGAACATCAAGACAAAATGATGTCAAGGAGCTAGAACAATATTAAAAAGGGAAAGGATATGGAAGCAAAAAAATGTAATGGTGAGAGCTTATATTTTTCAATCTTATACATTTCTTTTATTCCTATCATATAATTTGAATTGCAAAAAAGTGCTCTTAAGACATTGTGTTCTCATAGTGCAGATTCATGCAAAGCTCATGTCATAGTTGTAATTGTCTGTGCTCTGAATGGTTGACTCTCCTCTGAATGGTTGGTTCTCCTGCTTGTTAGTTGTCCTTGTGCAAGTTTAATCCATACTTATTAAAGTCATCTATCACAACATTATAGTTCATTGGTCGATAAAAATGCTATCAAGAATGATTGTACTAAATTTCAACTTATTCCTTGCATTTCAGTCTTTGCACTACTTGTAAACATGGATATTTTCAATTTTTTAGGGTTTATATGTTGCTTCCTTGTGATGAAAATGTGTTTTTTAAAGCTCTAGATGTTATTAACAAACGGGGTTTGTGTTTTTCAGGTCAGGCATTGTGCTATTGAACAAAATCTATGACCATTTTGACGACTTATGATGGGACTTGTTGCAACAAATAGTCCATGCCCAATGATATCAAAATCTTCTATTCATGAAAAAGAAAGAGGAGGGTTTTGTATAAAGATGGAAGCCTCTCAAATTATTCTTCCGGAGAAAAAGGTGAAAGCTATTGTTGAGAATCTGGCTAGGGATAGGTCACTAAAAGAACCACCAATTTGTATCTTTTCTGGACGTAATCTGGGTATCTCTTCCGGATGTAATGTGGGTATCTCTCATCTCAAGCATGTTCTTGTGGTAATATGCCACTGAAAAAAAAACGTCCTAACATTTATGCCCAAAAAGTGCATGGTGAAGATGTTTCGGAAGTTATAAAGGTTTCTGCTTATCAATTTACTTCAAAGAACTTCAAGACAAAGTGATGTCAAGGAGCTGGAACAATGTTAAAGAGGACAAGGATATGGAAGCAATAAAATGTGAAGTGAAACCTGTAGTGCATGTCAAACAAAACCTGCCAAAAGTGGCTGAGAATATAATGGGTGAAGAATCTTCTGAAAATTGTCAAGGTAGCACAATAGAGAATGGACAAGAGTTAGAAGACACTACAAAATTAGATTCAAAGTCATATCATTCTCCTAAAAGCAGGAAACAGGAGAGACATTTCAGGAAAGTGATGTGCATTTTGGAGAAGAGGACCGATCTAATTTTCTTATGTGGTGTACCAGTGAAGGAGATGCAGAAGGTGCCATGACCTTTCACTCCTAGTCAACTTTCTCCTGTAGGACTGAAGCTAGCGCTTTTTCTAGGAGGGAGAATGAGCCATCATTTTCCATTTAATCTTCTCTGGGTTCAACAGATGCTTCCAATTTCAGTCCCAACCATATGTGCAAGTCATATTTTCCAGCCGCGCATTTACAGAAATAGGCTATATTTACAGATATTTCAAGTCACGATGACAAAGAAATATTTCCGGCACATCCTCAAACCAAGTCATACAACCAATATCAACCTCATGGATTGATCCTCAATGTAGTAAAAGGCATGTTAATGTACCAGTTAAATCAGTGGCATCTACTGTCTAGTTGCATGTTAAAAACTAAACATAAAAGGAAGTTCAATGCATGCACCGAGAAACTGTGTGAATAGAAAAACTAAGAGCCTCAATTTCAGTAGCTGCCCATATCATCCAATACAAACTAGAGAATCTTCCTTTGCATATTATTGTTGCAAAGTTTCCGGGAGCATGACAGTTAGCCCTGTAGGGTGGTTAAACCCTACAGTAAAACATACTGAAACATATCTGGTGGGAAGCTGCTCTCATGGATCTTTGGAAGTGCCTGCTTTGCATTCTTTAGATGAAAATACTAGTGTTTGGAGCCCAGAAAGATCCAGCATGAAATTAGTTCAAAAAAACCATCATCTATGGTCATCTCCTGGATACGTTCAGCCGAGGTAAACAAAATTAAATAAGGAATTAATGCCCTACAAAAATTCGTTGAATAGGGATTTAGAAAATGGGGTCTTCAGAAAGGTGCTCTCAGAAATCTCAAAAGGAAGTGGCAGTTCTACTACCTGGAAACATGAACCATATCCTATTCCTACACCAGAGACAGAGCGTAGTCATCTAAGTGCATCAGCTTCACCTACTCATCCTTTGATTTCAGAGGGTCTTCTTCACTGTTCGTTCAAGGATGGATTTCCATATTATAGCTTTTCTTTGAAGGAGTCTGAAAAGGCTTTTGTAGCCAAAAAGTGGAAAGTCAAAAACCGTGGCAGAGAAGGCTTTGACTGGTTGTACACATTTCATTCTGGTCCTCATGATAAGACAATTTTGAATCTTTTGATAAAAAACAAGAATAAATGGGTAGCCTCAAAAGACAAGCGCTTGTTGATCTTGTGGGACACATGAGAGTCACCAATTCATTATGCCCTAAGATTAATAGTTTTGGTAGCTTAGAAATTGCTGTGGAAACTGAATTTGTTCTATTTGGTGTATACATTGAACATATCAAAGAGAGACCTGCAAGACAAACATGTTCAACAGAATAGCATTCTTGTTTCGGATTCCAAATGGAAACTATGGTGATTCATGCTCTACATCAATAACATTCTCTAGTCCAATTGCTGACAATACTAGTTTTGTCCCAAGCTATGCCACCTCAACTAAAAAGGCCATCAAGAACCTGACGTCGGACTTACGGTTGAATCATCCTTCACAACAAAGATACAACGAATTCTTTCAATCCAGTCTTGATGTCTGGATCTATAGATGGAAATGCAGTTTGTGTGGAGAACTGGGGTAGTGGGGTATCTCAAGACTCAGATGCCGAACTTTGTCTATCCCAGGCTCCCAGCCATTTTCTCCTCATCTGGAATTGACAGCTACAGTGACTAGTGGAACTGACAATGACACTATTTCACAGAATCCGGGGGGATGGGGACTGAATTTTCTGGAAAAAAGCCTTCATAATTCAAAGTCAATACATTCACATGATCCAGATAACTCTTGCAAGTCAGAATGCAGCAATAATTCCGCAATGAGCCCTACCCCAAGTTCAGCAGGATGTGCTTTTGATGACCAGTCTCCAGTCTCTGCGTGAAGGACTTGGAAGCTGTCACTTAAATTGGAAAAGGCAATGCAAGACAAGTATAACGGCTCTAGTGCCAGCAGACATACATGGTTTGACCAAAATTAAATCAAGTGGATCTTCACCTCTGATTGAGAGGTGGAGACTCGGTGGCAGTTTTGATTGTGGTGGATGGGATATGGGTTGTGCACTCACCTTACTTCACAATCGGAAACAAAGAAGGAACAACGACTTAATTGAGACCAATTCAGAGGAAGCAGACTGCTATTCGGTATATGTGCTTTCTAAGGTATTGTATCTAGGAACCAATCATTTTGATTTCAATTATGTAGAGTGCCACAGTTTTATGTTATGGGTATTCAACATCCATATCCTTTTCTCCTGTTTTTTTCCCTCTGAAAATACCGGGAAGTTTTTCATTCTGTAACTCCTATCTGAAATTTTTTTTCATGTCGGACATTATGTAAATTACAGGGAGAAAGGGAAGGCAGTTTCCAATGGTCTGTATTCTGTTTGTTTTCAATTACACTTTCTTCAGTTTTATCCATGCTGCACATCAGAGAAGAGATCCTCATTGTGCAGAGAAGAGATCCTCGTTCCTCCTGGCATGCATAATAATAACAATAATAATAATAACTGATTGCAGTTGGTACCAAAAGCAAAAGAAAAGAGTCGTGGGTACCTTGGAGACGAGCATGGAGGATATCAAATTTATTACCAAAAGCAAAAGAAAAGAGCCCTGGGCACCTTGGGGTCGAGTAGGGAGAATATCAAATTTATTCCTAGATAGAGGTGTACATTGTACTGTAAATTTTTGTCAGTCAATTTGTGGATATTGGGCTTTAGGGTAAAGTTGTTGTCATCCATGGTCCCCTATTGTGGTCTGGGTACATGGAAGATCCTGTCATCCAAATGCTAAGAGCAAGCCAAATGTATTTTCAACGATGGCTATTTCCATGTTGCGGGTCTTAGAACTTCCGCATCGGTATTGGTTTCTTGTACTGTCGAAACAACCTGGCAAGATGTAAAGGTTATTATTTGTGAACAAAATAATAGAGAAAAAATAGGTAAATTATATTGTTTTTTATCAAATAAATATCATCAATTCCTCGCAAATCTTTCTGGTCTGGTTCAAGGTTCAAGGTCTTTACACGTTGCATACCAAGCAATTTTGGGAATTGTTTCTACTGTAGAAACTGCTTTCTATCATATTTCCTTTATATATTCAAAGAAGTTAGAACAATACGATTTTATTGCTGTACATTACCCATTTCAGCATCCCTCTCAAGCACCATACATTTGTAGTTCTTAGCCTTCCATAAATTGCTTTTGCAGATTCATAGCTCTTAGCCTTCCTTTTGCGCTCTTTCTTTCTGCGCACACTGATAAGTTGGTTCAGTTGGTCCAGTGGTTTCAGGGCCGCATCCTCCCTTCTTCTCTGGAAAAACCATGCAACCCTCAAAACCCGTGACAGTATAGCCGCATCCTCCCTCTTTCCCTGGACAAACGATGCAACCCTCAAAACCGGCGTGAGTATGGCCACATCCTCCCTCCTTCGCTGGACAAACCATGCAACCCGAGGGAAACCGGAGGGAAATGAACGAGGGAAATTAAAAGTTTTGGTATTCGAAAATTTTTAACATTTTGAAATGAAATATGCGTAATACTTGCCAAAACAAAACCTTTGATGTGTTTCACATCTCGGCCAATGGTGACTTGAAAAAATGGTTTTATATGAGAGTTTATACATGCACTAAACCAAAAAGACCTTATACATTTCTGAAGAGAAGGAAAAATGAGATTTATACAATAAAATAAGTTTGTGATTGCCGTAGAACAGAATAAAGTTTATGAGATTTTGTTTTTGGATTATTATAATTATCAATTTCATCATAAAATTTATGACCATTCAAATTTCATTAAATAATATGTGTGAGTTTTTTTTGGGGTTAATAAGGGGTTTGGATAAATAAGTGTATTTTTTATTATAAATAATTATTAATGAGGTTAAATCTAAGACATTTATTTAAATTATTAATTATATAAAATTGTTGAATTTTTATTTCATAAACTAGAGATTTTGTTTGATTTTTTAATCTAATTATGTGATATTAAAGATTAATTATGGTAACTTAAAAATAAGTTTTATGTGGTTAAAAGGGAAGTTGTAATGTTATGGTATGAATGATTATTTTCAATGAAATTTTTTGGTTTAGTAAGGATAACTCATCTATGGACATTTTCCATGATTTTTAAGACGGAGTCAATACAGGAAAGGTGATACTTAAAGGGCTCCCAAATGCTTTAGAAATTTTATATCTATTGGTTTATAAACATTAGAGGTTGAAAAATATCCTAAGCTCTAGAGCTAAGTTTGTTCCAACTTAGCTATATCTTGAACAACAAATTGTTGTTGACGACAAGGATATGATAGAAATTTGGTGGGTTGTAGGGTAGTCTTGTCATGAAATAAATGTAATGTAGTTACTAGGTAGTTAGGGCGAACCATTTTGGTGGAACTTGGCCATAAATGGGACATCTATCCATGCATATTTTTTTAAGAACAAATACACCTAGTGGAGTATCATTGTAGGGAAATCACTTTAGGATCTAGGCTACTATGCACACAGTAACTAAAGGGATATTAGTGAAACCCACAAAAGTATTATAGGTGCTTTTATATAAATAGGTTTTCTTATGTTCTCATTGGATAGTTATGGGAAAATGACAATAACGTAGGAGAAGTTATAGGTGATTTTATAGAAATAGGTGTTCTTGTGCTCTCATTGCTTAGGTATGGGCAAATGACAATAAAGTAAGAGAAGGATTTGACTACTGGACAATTAGAGGAATGATTCCACACAAAAACAAGCATGGTGCTACAACACTTTCTAGGCTAAGGGATTTTTGAAGGGGTTCCCCCACCATATGACTGGAAGAAGGGAATGGTCATTCCAGATGCTTTGAAAGTGTTGAGGCTTCAGCCAGGTCACAAGTATTGTCTGCTAGGAAGGCTTTCCAAAGAAGTTGGTTGGCATCACTATGACACTATTACGGAATTAGAAGGGAAGAGAAAGGCAAAGGCTTAGGTATCATATGAGAGAAGGAAGCAATTGGAAAAATTGAGATCAAAAGCAGTGGAGTTAGCCGAAAAGCAGCTTGCCCCAAAGATGGAGCTCTTAGCTTCAATAAAGTATTAAATAAGTTGCATGTTGTGCTCAATGAAGCAATCAATTTTGAAAATGACAAGAAAATATTTCTAAAGGTGAGGTTTTTTACTAGAAAGATATAACAACACAGAAATAATTACACTGTTGATACAATAATAATATAATCCACAAACAACCTTCTCACATTCATGATCTGAGTATTTAGTGAATTAGACAGAAGTAAGAACCTGATAAGTAGCAAGGAAACAATGAGACTTGGGTATGTTCACCAAACCAAGCAAAGAATACACCTGGAATTGGCTCCCAATTTATTTAAGTCTTTTCTCTGCCATGAAACCTTTAATTAGCAAATACTCACATATAAAGATGCAGTTAAACCTATGACAAGGAAGATTGTCATATGCCTTGTTCAAAAAATTAAAATAAATGAAACTGTGGATCTAAAAAGAACCTAGAGAAGATACCTATTTAAATAACTTAAACCATATTGGTAGAAAACAATTGTTTAATCTTCAAAGCTAATTTTCCACCCAGATAATGATTAAAGTTAGGGTTAGGGATTTAGGGTACTAGTGTTAGTTGAATAATGATAATAGTTATGACTAGGGTATTTGGGGTTTGTTTCACACGACCCGACCATGCTTGAAGTGTCAATTTAAACTAAACGATTCGACTGGAACTTATTTAATAGCTCAAACGAAAGAACACGGTTTCGCCCAACCGAACGAAGGCAAAATGGAGCAAATGAAAAATGGGTCGCACGAACGTGCACAAGGCACCCATTCAGTCACAACTTAGCAAATTTGATATGGCTGCCCTCAAACAAAACGACCCAACCCAAACGCGTTTAGGCAGGCGCCCTCACATGGCGCGACACGATGTGCATGACCAAACGAAGGCAAAAGGGAGAAAACGGAAAATAGGCCGCACGAACGTGCAAAAGGCACCCATGCAATCACAACTTAGTAAATTTGATACGGCCACCCTCAAACTAAATGACCCGACCCGACCCGAATGTGTTTGGGCGGGCACCATCACAATATGGCACACCCGACTGAACAAAGGCACAAGGGAGAAAAAAGAAAACGGACTGCATGAATGTGCACAAGGCACCCATGCGGTCACAACTTAGCAAATTTGATACAGCTGCCCTCAAACAAAACGACCCAACCCGAATGCATTTGGGCGGGCGCCCTCACACAGCGCGCTCGACCGAACGAAGGCATAAGGGGGAAAACAGAAAACGAGCCACACGAATGTGCACAAGGCACCTATGCGGTCACAACTTAGAAAATTTGATACAGCCACCCTCAAACGAAACGATCTGACCTGACCCGAATGCGTTTGGGCAGGCACCCTCACATGGCGCGCCCGACCGAACGAAGGCACAAGGGAGAAAATGGAAAACGAGCCTCACGAAGAACAATGCACCCTTGCGGTAACAACTTAGTAAATTTGATATGGCCACCCTCAAATGAAACAACCCAACCCGAATGCGTTTGGGCGGGCGCCCTCACACGACACGCATGACCAAACGAAGGCACAAGGGAGAAACCGGAAAATGGGCCGGATGAACATGCACAGGGCACCCGTGCGGTCACAATACTCTTGAAGGTACATGCAGTATTAGGGACTAGATTGATGCAGTGACAGATTTTGTGGATATTTCATACGTGAAGCCTTAGTGAATGTTTATCCTAGTGAAGTAGACTTATATAATGTTGGCCCGGGAAAGGGTATGTAATTTATAACTATAGTTTTTGCATACAGGGTGGTGAATAAGCTTGAAATTCGAAGATGAGAAATTCAACACCCACTGGAAAAAAATTCCAACTTGAATTCTTGAGATTTACAAAAATCCATTTACAACTTGGAGGGGAAATATTCCCAACTTCTTACTGCATAGGAGGAAAATGAGCCAAGAAAAGACAAGAGAATTCCCCATGTTTTCGCTTTGAATGAGACGAGCGAGACAACGTTCATGACACCGAGCAAGAGACACATAAGATTGAAAGAATTCTTAGCATCGATGGAGTTTAAAAAGGTGTGGAGAGCCCATCAACTAGTAGAAGGGTTGTCTTGACTCTGAAGGGCACACCCTTGAACTGATACTTTCTGCCTTATCATATTAACACCAACCATGAATTCCACCTTTAGACTAGTGAAATCCCATGTTGAGGGATCGAATCAACCACGAAATTCATTAACTCTGCCCACCCTGTATCCATCAATGAACTTGGTACGAAGGCAAAGGAGGGATCAATTAAGAGTTGTCCAACTTCATAAGACTCCACATGTGAGGGGTAAATGGGCGCATGGCCAACACCCCCACAAACCACCACCTCAACCTTAGTGACGAGATCCTGACGCCAAATGTTATGCATGATGCGAATATGTGCATATATAGGAGGCGACAGGGGGGGCATAGAAAGGAGGTCATCTTTGGAAATATTCAAAAAATAATTCTCATGGTGCATATATCCAACTAGAAAAACAAGAGAGAGGGACAATTATATTGAGTGGAATTATTCATGGAATATCTTTCCAACCTGACATGTCATTGATCTCATACTAACCCGCTTACTTCAAGAAGGAAGGCTTGATTCGTTTGTGTATCCACCTCTTTGTTTTGGATTTTTAAAATGTGGCAATAAGCCTTTTGAGGGAATGATTTTAGGGCACTATTGATTTTTCTAAGGAGGAGGGATAATTTTTTTTTCTTCAGGAGAAAACCTTTTTGAAGGTGTTGAATAGTGATAAAGGAATCCCCCAAGATCACTAACCTAGAGACATCTCGATCATTAGCCAATTGGAGACCTGGAAGAAGCCCATACATTTATGTGAGATTGTTAATTATTTGGACTAGCCCCCATAAGTACTTTATTTTTCATATTCCATCAGGATTTAGGAGAATCTCTCCCCCTCCCCCTCTCACCACCCCAACTATTTAACTTTTATATTTTATTGAACTATTATGGTTCTATTATAACTCTTTATAAATGTATAAATTTATATAATTTAAATTTATGTGGTATAAAAAAACCTTAAACATATTAGAATCGTGAAGATAATAATAAAAAATAGAAACTAAAAATATTATACAAAAAAAGTGGTGTTCTATGTAAATTAACAACATAACTTCCAACATGATCCTCATAAAACTAACTAAACCCATATTCGTCTACTGTCAAGTTTGATATTTCAATAATTGTTTAGATGATTTTCATGAATTATTAGAGTTTTTGTTTAGCTGGTTTAAATTCAACTTGAGATTTCCCTAGGTGCCCTCACACGATCCAACCCGACCCACCCCGACCCGCCCGAACACATTTCCTTGTGCGCCCTCACATGGCACGACCCAACCTGACCCACCCGAATGCATTTCCTTAGGTTCCCTCACACGACCCAACCCAAACGCATTTGGGTGGGTGCCCTCAACCGAAACGACCCGACCCGAATGCATTTGGGCAGGTGCCCTCAACCGAAATGACCCTACCCGAATGGGTTTGGGCGTCGGGTGCCCTCAAACGAAACGACCCTACCCAAATGGGTTTGGGCGGGCCCCCTCAAACAAAATGACACGGCAAGCTACCGAACGAAGGCACAATAGAGAAAATGAGAAACGGGCTGCACGAACGTGCATAAGGCACCTGTGTGTGATGTTTGGATGGGTGCTAATTTGTAGGGTTTTCCATTTTTATAATTTTATTTGTTGTTCTTTCTACCATGCTACCTAGTTTCTTTCCTTTTGCCCTAGCATTTTAACTTTTTCGATGTCTATCTCTATATTGTTTCTTGCCCCATTTCAAATGTCATCCTTATTTGGCAGGTGTTTTCTTTAATATTGTGTGAATATTTTTCCATTAGACAGCTTCTGTGGCATTTGTCTACGAAAATAGCTTGTAAGGCCCATTCATCGGGGTATTTGATGAAATGAAATGATTATCGATGATCACCAACTAATGCTACCTACAAAGATTTACTCTAACAATTCTACAGTTTTCCTGTGCCAACAATTATACAACATTTTAACCTCATGAACTAGTCTCCTCTGTTCTCTTAGTTGATGCTATAAGCACTTATTGTTGTTGTCAAAGCTTTTACTCTCTTGTCCCATTGAGCTATTTCAGTTATTTGTGGACATTGATCTATTTTCATTTAATTTCTTCAATTTTTCTAACTGTTATGCATTACCTTTGGCCAATGCCTTCTTTCTTACCTATGCTTTTTCTGCATAAGCATTCCAGCCACCCATAACAGTAGGGGCAATAGGAGCCACGCAGTCCAGCCAGAGCCTAGTAGGGGCAACGCGGAGGCAGCAGGAGCCACGCAGCGCTGACGCAGGCCCAGTCAGGGTAGCACAGGGGCAGTGTAAGCCCTTCAGGTGTGACGCAAACCCTTACTAAGCAGCGCAAAGGCTGACGCAGGCCAGTTAGGCTGACGTAGAGGGATTCATAGTAGTGTATTACTGTCGTTTTTATTTCTCTGTTGGGTGAACCAGTTTTGGTGCCCAGGATTCTTATACTTAGATTCTACATAATAATGAAAACCCTCCAAAGCTAGCTACACTAGTTCTCCCACATTATATTTTTTCCGAGGACATTTTTCCAGAAAATACGTGTGTCACTTTGTCTATGAGCATGTTATTTAATATTTGATCTATATGTGTAGGTTGCTAGTTGTATTTACTATCTACTTTGCTAATTTATTGAATATTTTAGAAATTAACTTGTAACTTAATTCAAGTAGGAGAAGTAAATCAAGATACTGTAGTAGGGTTTCTTAGATTAAGAAATTTTCACATTCCCTAGGTCTAGCCCCATTAGGTCACCTAGGGCAAAAATTTCCCAAGAATCTAGCTAGAGGAAAACTTCTATCTCCTAAAGGCAGTTGCGTTGTTGGGTTCCCTCACTCTCCTTAGAACTTGGGCCAATTCCGATGGTGGAATCTCTGGATACCTCAAGCCCTAGCTCTAGGATCAAGTTTTTCTTAGGTGTTCCCAAGAATAGAACCTAGTAGGATCAATTTGACCTATCGAAGTAAAAACTCTTGTCTGATCCTTTCCCCTCACCTTTTCTAGGATAGGAACATCATTGGTTGCTAAATTCCATCCCTGAACCTGGGCTGGGTCCACTTGGCCCCGTGTGGTCCCATTTGGTGTCAAAGGCCTTTCATCAAGGAACATTTGGGAATCCAAGTTCCCAAAGGATTTTAGGGATTGAGAACTTCCTTCATAAGTCTTTTTCTTCTCCCTCAACCCTTCAATCCCCCTCCTCCCTCCCTATAAGATAAATTCATTTGCTTAAAAGGAAAGCAAGTCCCACTCTTTATTTTATCTTAGGGAAAGGGTTTTGGAGGGTCACTTCCCACCTATTAATTGACCTTTACTCTACAAGTGACTTCGTAAACTACCGAGACTCCACCCATCGGTGAAAGTCCGTGAAGAGCAAGGAGCCTTAGCTGTGGTGAGAATGGGCTAAGCCTCCATCGTTTCCCTTGTCCTAGCAGTTGCCCTCTTATGAACCCCTTTTAGGTCCACTACTAGTTTGAGTGGTAACAAGTTGTTCACAATTCCATTTGTCAATAACTCTTTGGTATGCCCACTTTTGCCATACTATAGCTCCAATATGAGAAGTCCAAGGCTATGGAGGCTTCCCTTCTTCCCACTGAATCAGTCCTCTACAATATAGTGAACTAGGGCTAGTTGGTTGGCCCACTTGACTGTTACTTTAGTCCTTCAAATTTTGCACATCCTTAGGCCCTATACACCTGCCCTTCTACCAATTTTGTTGTCCTTCACCAGAACAAGAGTCAGGGCTAGTATTCTTTAATAGTAACCTAACAACCCTCCAACTGTACTTGGATTACCATCAGTCTGCCCAACCACAGTCAATTATTTTTACTGATCTAGGGCCCACAATATTGTCTTCATCTAGGGCTCTTCAAATCTTCCACCTAGCACAAACCAACCATTAAGGTATGCAACATTCTTCTGAACCCTCACATGATGATCTTGCTCTTGGAGGATTATCATGACCTCCCTTTAGCAACCCTTACTCGACCCTCGTACTCAACCTAATTTAGGATTACATCTCTCTTCACCCCCTTGATGTGCCAGATAGTGGGAATACATGTAAAACATGCTAAGATGTGCCAAGTGATAAGGCATGCCAAGATGTGCAAGGGTGTGTCAATGCATGTCAGGGACTGTCAAGACAACAGAAGGGAGAAAAAAGTTAAAATACCAGGAAATGAACACATAAGAGGGTTAATAAGTCATCAATTTACCTTTTCCAAGAGGGGCATGCTAGGCAGACCAATACTGGGTGGCAATAGGTGCCAAGTGAAAAGTCTTAGTGCATTCTACGTGCCAAGTATTCCTTTGTTGCTTCTCATCTACTTTCCAACAATTGATCGTCACAAATAAATTTAATATTAAACCATGTCAAATCATACCAAGGCATCTCAATGTATTCCACACATGCTAAGGCTTTCCAAGCGCCAACATGTGCCAAGTGCCAATATGTGTTAGGGACTAGTGTTATGCATGTTATGAAGTGGACGGGAATGTTGAAGAGTGCTAAGGTGTGCTAGAGAGTGATAATGCATGTTGATGAGTGTTAAGGATTACTAGGAAAAAAACATTAAGGGAGCACTAGGTAAAAATTCATGGAAGCTAATGAATATGAGGAACGTGTGCTAGAGAATAGTGTTAATGAGTGTTAGTTTTCATGCCAAGGAGGGAGTGACAAGGTATGCTAAGCATTGGTAAGGCATGCTAGGGAATATCAAGGCATGTCAAGAATTCCCAAAGTGTGCTTGGGAATTCTAGGGTGTGCTAATTATATCATGTGCCAACTAATAGTGCCAAGATATGCCAATACATGCTAGGTGCTAAGGATATTGTGGTGCAGGATGCCATGGTATGTCAATATGTGTCAAGGAAACAAAAGGAAGAACCAATATTAAGAGGGTTAATAAGTTAGGACTTTATCTTTTTGAAAAGGGGCATGCTAGGCACACTAATAATAGGTCCCAATACATGCCAAATGGCATTGTGTACCAAGTGCTAATGTATGATAATGCATTCAACCAAGGTGTTCCAGGGCATGCAGCTAGGGACTATATGCAGCATGCCAACACATGCTATGAGAGCTCCATGTTGTGTTAGTGCATGCCACCATGTTCTTGGGCGTCAGTGCCATCACAATATGTTCTAGGTACAAAGATGTTCCAAGACATGTTGGGTGCTAAGAAATGTTAGTGTGTGCCAAAGCATTAATTTAAGGTGTGCCCAGATTGTTGAGGATTTTTAGGTCTTTCTCATTAATAGAATTTTTAAAGCTTGATTATGTATTAAATAATATATTTCCTACACATAATAGTGTAACTTTATCTAAAGGGAATTTGCTAGATAATAAATTTAATAGATGAATCATGTGTTGACTCATAGGAAATATCTATTCGACTAGTCATTACTTGAGGGAAATGATACACACTAATTACTTCTAAAAAAATTGATTGACCCTAACCACTATGGCCTTGGAGATATTATAAAAGACACTCCACAATAATATTATTAAATCATTATCTTTTGACAAAAAATATATTAACAGGCACATAGCGTAATAAAAAACTCATTGGATTGATCAATGATGACAGGCATTTTTTGACCGTCACCAAAAGTAACAAAAAGAGCATTGGTGAGGGTCATTAAAAGTTCGTCACTAGAAGTGTCACCAAAGAGACAATTAGTGATGGGCCTTTAACGACCCTCACCAAAAGTGTCATTGAAAATGTCTTTGGTGACGGACCATAAAGGACCATCACTACTTACACTTACAATGACGATTTTTTAATGATCAATGATGACTAACATTTTTTGACCGTCACCAAAAGTAACAAAAAGAGCATTGGTGAGGGTCATTAAAAGTTCGTCACTAGAAGTGTCACCAAAGAGAGAATTAGTGATGGGCCTTTAACGACCCTCACCAAAAGTGTCATTGAAAATGTCTTTGCCGACGGACCATAAAGGACCATCACTATATACACTTACAGTGACGGTTTTTTAAGGACCGTCACCATATGTGACATTGGTGACGGACCTTAAAGGTCCATCACAAGCATGACCCTCACCAATGTGCTTTTTTCTTGTAGTGATATTTAAGATATTCTCATTATGAAAAATAATTCATGTGTTAAATAATATTGGAGGAATATCTTTCTGTAGAAATATGCTCGATACCACAATCATGGTATATTTTGGATAATATTGGATTGGACATAACTCTTCCCTTTTTTTTTTCAACACATAAAAGAACGATTGATAAGAAATAACTTTTCCATATGATTATTGAGTATATATAAGCATGATATATCATCATAACTCATAATTAAGTTGAGGAAAATATTATATGGTCTCCTAAAGCATGATATTGATCAACATCTAATGTAAGAACAACAACTTCAGAGTGAGTTTCATAAACTATGTTAGATATGATTTTGAATCTTGTTAATTAATTCACTCAACAAACACATTGATTGATATTTGAAAGGAAAAAAACATGAAGAAGGATTCAAGTATGAAGTCAGACCATACAAAGGGATGTTGATATCAAAGGGAGCTTGTAATAAAACATGGTATCTTATGGCTATCATGACCAAGTAACTCTGAATTTGATAACTTGGTATTGATGATTCATTTGAAGTATGACTTGGATACCTAAAAGCACATATTGGATAAGTTCATATTCATAGTAGTTTAGATATTATATTTACAATTGTTTCATTTAAAATGAATCAAAATCACATGGATTGAGTGGACAACATTGATTTTGGATAAAATGTATTGATGGAAGAAATGTGCACACCACAAATGTAGGAAATGTATCAAGTAAAAAGCTAGCTTGTTGGTCATGTTGGATCCAATCACTTTCTTCATGTACAGATGGAGCTATGATTAGTGCTACATTAAAATGGTTGGGAAAATATACTATTCGTGATGAATATACTTTGAATGATGATTGATGGAAGGTGATATAAACAGTTTATGGCAAGAACCCTGTTACAAAGGAAGAGCGAGAAAGATTTTGGCTCCATAACATCCAAGAAGGTTGAAGGTAATATATGATATGATAATGACAAATAGGAGTCCTTGTAGCTACTACTATAATATCCAGAAATAAAAACTAATTGTTGAAAGAGAAAAATAATGAAGCTAATGTTTATAATTAACTAAATATTATGATGAAGTCTCACTCATTGAAAGAGATAAATCTCCTTAATATTTGGAAAGGATTAAGGAACTCCTCCTTGGTTGAGAATTATTTACGGTGGAAACTATTATCACTCCCCCCCTGCTTCCCAAGGCTAAGAATGGAGCTAAAGGAGGGTAACCATGGACCAACCTTAAGGTCAGGTAGTTGCAGCCAAAGGGATGACTCGATATAATGTTTTAGTCTCGTTATGATGCTCAATAAATTAAGGTTTTGTATGTTTGGAGTTTATTTGGATAGGTATGATACTTAGGAAACAAGGTCTAGGGTTTAGGTCTGATTTCAATGATTTAGTAGCAAAGGTAATGGTCAACCCAAGTAGGTAAGCTTAGAAGTGTTAGTATGAAATCTTAATGCAAGGTTACGAAAAGAGATCACTTTATCTCCATAGGATAAACAACCCTAACAAAAAACATGGTTGTCAAACTTCTTAGATCCACGGTAGACGGTAAAAACAATTGCAAAATAAACCGTGATATATGAAAATAAAGCAGTGAAACAACAAAATGAAATAATGGTTTCTCCAAAATATTCAATGGACAAGACAAGGATTAAAAATATTTTTTTGTATTATGTAACACCTCGGAAGAGAACTAATACAATCCCCCTCAATGGGATGGGTAATTCTTGGCTGTCCTCAAATGCTTCAGCTTCAGAGTTTCTCTCTCAATGTTGTAGAATACCTAAGACATCTAGAACTCAAAGGGAGCTCAATAAGCAAAAAGACAAGAAATGTAATCAAAGATAGACAATGATAAGAGGATCAGAGTCCGACCATGATAAAAGGATTAAAGGTAGGAAGTGAATGGAAACCCTCATATTTATAAGAAAATATTAAGTTATACTTGATAATGGTGCATAATAAAATATTATTAACCTAACTGCTTGGAATATTTTATTATATTTTGTTGGAGGGAAAAGGAATTTAAATTTGTTAAATCGATTTATTTAGAAATAATAAACAAATAAAATATTTACTTATCATTTCAAGGATGGGATCAAGGAATAAATTAACAAATAATGATTTGTTTCAGTATTCCTAAATGATTTAGTCAAATTTAACGATAAATACCAATTAAAGAATGATTTGATTAATTATTACTAGAGAATAATAAGATTAATAATGATTTATCTAATTATTTCTCATTAATTGGGTTAAATATGACTAGGAATATTATTAAACATAGGTTTAATTAATTATTCCTAGAGGAAAATAAAATAGATATAGATTTATTTAATTATTTCTCTTGGGGTTTTCTATTTGGATGAGAAATAACTTAATAGAATATGGTTTATTAAACTATTTCTTAGTGAAAACAATTTTACTATGGTAAAATTGGTCCTACATGGTGTATTTCGATCCATCTAATTATGCATGGTTAGATGACCTAAAATTGGTGTAACATATTTCCACCCAATGTGCAAGCGTTAGGAGCTAATTTTATGACTGAAGTACGTTGTAAGAACATAATCATTAGACGTGAAAGGGGAGTTATAGAGAGAGAGAGATATACGCAGGAAAAGTGAAGCAAGAGAGGATAATAACCCTGAGGGGGCGAGACTGAAAACCACCAGTCTCCTTTAATGGTTGAGTACCTGTATACAATGAGGTGGGGAAGGCATACCTATGCCCACCAAGATGAAAAATTACAAAGAATAATGGTTTACTCAGTAAAATGAGACTATGCTATAAAGTACATGATATGTTGGCGTAAGGATGGGCCAGACAAAAATATAATGGATATGATATACATACTATGCTTCGGACAATAGTTGGGATTGAATACAACAATATCTGAGTATATGAGATATAATAACAGCCAGAGAAGCTTTGATAAACATGAAAGTACTTTGAAAATATAAATGGATCACCTAAGTGATACATGCATGCTATATGCATTGTAAGCAGCTGGGGCCGAATCCATCAAATCTGTGGAGATTCATCTAAGGATGTAGAAGATAATGAGGTCATTCAGGAATTTTGGGGGCTACCTGGAGGGCCACCCCCTCATGAGGTTTGGAAAATCTCACACACACACCCGAGAATCACTGGATCAATCTGTTGGAACAATGAAGTATCGAGTATACTAATCTCGATCATGCTGAAGTGAAGAGGATGAGAAACAATCAAGTTAGAGGGAAATAAGGAGTCCCTTTGTCTGATCTAAGCAACTGAACAAGAATGGAAGCTAGAGCCAAGATACATTTCCCTCTAGACCTCTCTTCTGGAATTAATGTGTTGATGTCGACAGAAGGAGGTCTGCCATAGGTGAGGCAGTAAGGAATCATCAAATAAGGCAAGAGATATCATAGAAGAGATACTAATGGAATGAAACCAAGGATGATGATGGAATGGGGGATCATGAGTAGAAAACTGACAACTTCCCTTGTGACAAAATAAAATTCATAGATGACTTGACAGCGACTGACTCGACTTAAGAGGGGATGGGGTACAATGGGACACAAGAGAGGGAAAAGGCATGATTGGATGGAATACTGTAACAGGAGGAAAAAGGGACTCGGGAAAGACTCCATGAACGTGATGATGACTCAACTCATATGCTCTGATCAAGGGAAAATCGATGATGTTTCCACATAGAATAGGCCTAGAGGGGTCCATGAAATCATGATCAAAGGATGGTTACTGATGACGAAATTCAGCATAAGTGCCAAAAAGTATGAAGACTAAGTGGTGCCCCAAGTAAAAGTGGCGGAAGTGAAAAAATTAGATTTTGACAGGCGGTAAAGTGACCCTTCGTGGAAAAAGGATTCTAGATGAAGTATCAAATCACCAAAAAAAGAATGGGGATCTAGACTTGCCACTTCCACCCGGTCGAGCATGGGGAACAGATGATAAGTGACAAGTTGTTATATTTCATGATGCGTTTAAAGTTTTAGAATGATCTATATGGTCCCAATTCGTTACTTTTGGTATGCAGATATAGCACTAGTGAAACCGGCCATGTATACAAGACAACCTACAGCGCCAGGGGCTACTGAGTCTAGCACAACTAGAAGAGCTAATAGAGCTAATTTAGAGGCACTATTTGATGATGTCCACTGCAGATGTGCATTTTTTATGACCGGAGTATCAGAGCACAGCTGGCAAGATCTAGATGATTGCTACATTGAGGCATGTGCTGGTCTACCCTCGAAGTTGCGAGGGGTCATGCAACGCATGGTGATGGCTGGGTAGGGTATCAAGGATTTTCAGGCTGCAGGAGTCGAGCCATTGGCTCAGGACACTCCAGGTAGTGATTAAATGTAGGGGCATGAGGGCCCCAATTTTTATTTTTATAACATGCTATGAGCACGTCGGATTTATTAGAGTAGAGGAATCCGAAGCATTTATGATTTTGTGGACACATATTATGGATATGCATATTTTATATATGACGAGCATGTGGATAGCCTTTTGTTTATGGTTATTGTCTTGTGTTAAATGCATGTGATAAGTGCCAATATAGAATATCGTTTGAAATGTTATCTACATAGTGATTTTGGGATCTAGGTACATGACTGAATATAATGGTTTCAAATTCACGCATTAAGAGCTTCACTAAAAAGGACACGGTTACACACATGATAAATGACATTCAATTGTCTGACAAAAAGCAGGAAATTTTTAAATGAACATGAAGATGAAGGATGTGATGGTCAATGGAATCGATTAATAAAATTATTAGTGAATCATATTTGGCCTGATTATTGGTGGCGGACCCAATACATATGCCATTGGAAATGAATAAAGAATGTAGGGGGTAAAAATTTTTGAGGCGTCGAAGGCTAGATTCCACGAGTAGTTGTTACACAGCAATTCGTCACTATCACTACAATCCGCGTTCCTTGATCTTGGAGGACCCATACAAAGACCCTTGTCTACTTTACAAGCATGGAATACATACCCGTAAACCACACTTTGTCTTCCAATTCATCTCCCTTTATAAATTTTATCGACGATCCTTATAAAAACCTAGTTTTCAAGGTTGGTGCTTTGTCTCAGTGTCTGACCCACAACGATAGAAGACATTTTCACTGAGACCCACGCCGATCGGTGCTTTGTCTTTTGGAAAGTTTTAAAAATGGAAACAAAGCTTCCATGACTAGAAGCTTCATGAGGGGGGTGAACTGGAAGTTTGTTTCGAGGATATGGTCAAGGAATTCCCCTTTGGGCTTCTTTTTCCCAAGAAATAGTAACTACTCCAAAGGATAATGTCCTTTCCCATTATTTGAGGGCCCATAACCTCCTCATCTATTCTTATATAAGGAGACCTCCTTCAACTCTACTGACTTAGTTAGAAATCATAGAGAAGAGAAGAAATTATAGCTTCGAGAGAATAGCGCGGAGTGTGATTGTTTTTGTGTGTTAGGAACATAGTGAGATCTTAGCCCTTTGTGTATGAGGGTGTTGCAAACGTGCTTGGATATGGACCTGCCCGAAGGAAAGCCTTAACATCAAGGCTTGGTTATAAAATCCCTTTGTATTAATCATAATAAAATTCAACTAATTTTTATCTTCCACTCTTGTTTACATTTATAATGAGATTTATATCATTCCCTGATCAGTTAGATAGGTTCTAATTATTTTATGCTTTTCATGATTTTATGTTTGTTGTGGTGTCTTGACTGTTTGTAAAGGTAATCCAACATTGGTAGACACATGTATCGAGTTTGAGGAGAGTGTCAGATCAAGAAGCTTCGAAGGAAGACAACAACATAGCATCAGAACAAGGTAGGTCATCTTCCTTGCTTTGAATTTCATTTATAATATAGGAAGGTAGATGTTAGTATGTTCCTGTAGTTTCTAGACCCACCTTAGGGCTAGAGGAATCACCTTTGTCTGTAGAGGTGATTTACCTAGAAAACAAGTTGGTGACTCCATTGGGGAGTTTCCTTTGAGTTTGCCACTCTTTTAGGTCTTATTCATTCGATGATTTTAGTTGAACAACCATTTCCCTATTTTTTCTTATGTTTTTTCATCAATTACAATGTTTTAGTTTTTTCTTGAAGTGGTGAGTCTAGTCTTGGTTAGGAGAAATTCTTTGTTCTTTCTTTTTCAGGAATTAGCATTTTTTTTTGTTTGACAGTCGCACCAACTGGTGCTAGTTGACAGTTATAAAGACTTTCCAATGGGCCATTGGTGCTAGTTTCAGCCCCTAAGGTCATGCCAATTCCAATATGTGTGAAAAATTAAGATTTTTTCCCTAAGTCTTTCACCAGTGTGTCTTTCCCTTCTCATATTTTTCTTTGTATGATTTACTTTTTCTCCCCTTCACTCAAGTTGGTGTTATTGACTCATTAGCTTGGTTTTTGGTTTTTTCTGTGACGTTCATCCTTACATCCTATTTTTTCTAGGATCGTGCAGTGATTGCCAGGTTGCATGCTTCGCAGGACATCGCCCTGCTGATTAAGTCAGTTTCCTTGCTTAGTGAGCCATCTCTAGTTGATTGCCTTTTTATTTTTGGTTAATTGACTATTCAAGTCTCAAATTTCTCTCAACCTCATTTGGTCCTCTTGTCTGCTTGTGAGAATAGATTACATTGCTCATTATTCAGCTGAAAAGTCTGCTATATTTGATTTATTGATGTAAAATGGAATGAATGCCTTGTTTGGATCCCATGCTTTGGAAGTCCTCCTTATGCTTGAACCCATATGCCTCATATCTTTCTGAGTATTTTCATTACAAAGTGTTCAAAAAAGGATTGTATTCTTAATGTTTGTTGCATCCTTTTTGCATAAAGGGAATTTGTGTTCATTTAGTTTTCGTTTCAAACTTTTCTTTTCGTTAAAGTGCATTATATCACATTGCATTAAATAGTCACTTTTGAGATTTATCATTGAACTTAGATTACATTGTTTAATGATTGAAAATTAAAATTCACATTGAGTGCATTCTCTTTCATTAAAAGCTTGCATTATGTAGATTATCATTTCATCAAAAAATGCATTGAATGCATTCTTACTCATTAAAAAGAAAAAGGAAATTGTGCATAGATTACAATTGCATAGTTTTCCAAAAGAGAATTTTCCTAGATTACATTGCATAGTTCACATATTTGAATGTTTTAGATTACTTTTGGATAGTGAAATTCATCTAGTTAGGGAAAATTCTCATTTGGATTATTACTGTTTGTTGCATCATTGTTTGAGACTCTTCCCTTAACTAGATAGCACTCATCAAATTGACGATTTTCTTTTCTCATATAACTACATATATAAGTTCTCAGATAACAGTGGCAGGGACTTGGAATTGAAAAATAATTCAATATAAACCGCTAAAATGAATTTAATAAACCTAAGGAAGCATTGAAACACAATGCACATATTGTAGAGGTCTCAACTAGTGACGTGTTCCAGTGTCATTAAACCTAGTAGTTGTCATTTTCCATCTGGAATTAGACAATGCTAGTATGGACTTGTGCTCCCCATACCATCATTTATATAAAGGGAGACCCTCATAGGTTGCAATCCTTTATTTGTAGGAAAACTATTCTACCGCCCTGTAACCGTGATACACTGAACACAATATTCGGGGAGACTGCCTCCACGTACGTTAAGTCCTTGGTCATTTCTCTTTCATTTGATGACCAAGGTGTATATTGCAGTTCATGAGAGCTTGGTACACCCTCTTTCTTAGATACCCTGAGTAGTCATTTTTGATATTTACTGACTCTTTAAATTTGAAAATACCATCAATCCCTTGCCCTTTCAAGCTCGTTAAAAATGAAAGTGGCTAGAGTCACCTTTTATCCTTTTCTTAACTCTTAAAACATGAAAAGGAAAATTTTTCTTTCAGTGTCATAAAATTTACGGCCCACGAAATATTCCTTGTTAAAGTTATATTCCTTAGTAATTACATAGGATTGAGGCCAATGGCGAAATTTCCAGGGTTCACCGACCAAGGAATCCCCTCAGATAGGAATCCTGATCCTTTTCCTTCATTCAGGAATGTTAGTGCCCCATATATGGAAATGTTGTCCCTTCCTGGGTTAACCATTGCTCTACTTGTTTGGTTATTTTTGACCTTGGTGGTTACGAACATCCAAACGACTTCTCAACCAATTTCTCCTTCACCTTAACCATGTCAACCCCATGTTGATCCTAAGGTTGTCTCCTCACCTTCTTCGTCCATTTATTCACCTCGTTCTTCCTCTTCGCGTGGTTAAATTTTGGAGTCTAGTACCCAGCTGGCTAAGAAGAAGAAGAATAAGTCGAAGAAGAAGAAGGAAAATAAGGAAGGGGGGAATTAGCAACTATTGCTACCCATGCATCTAATGTTGAGAAACCTCCCACTCCGTCTTACAGAGTCAAATTCCCTTGCAAGCTATGTGAGGGTGACCACCTTATTCGTGATTTCCCTGCTATTCCTAAGGTGCTAGAAGTGTGGTCTGTTGGTTCGATTCATCCTTCATCATAAACCTCTGGGCATCATGCTGATGATGAGCATTCAACTAAAGATAATGTGACTCATAAGAAATAGGGTAAGATCAAATTTTCCTATTGCTTGTGTGAAGGGAACCATCCCATTCACCTCTGTCCTTATATGGATGAAGCCTCTAAAGTGATAGATACCATTTTTACTTTTGAGCCCTATATTTCGGTTGGTTACCAGAAATTTTTTTCAAGTCCTCCCATAGTTGATCAACACATTGATCGGGATTCATCTCTGATTAATACCAGTCTCCCTGAAATTCAATCTCCCGAGTCCATTCCTAACCAATAATTGGTTGAGAAAAAGGTCGACTTGATCCCCTCTACAGTTCATCAGGTATTTTCCATCAAGAGTGGGTCTCCTCCAAGTCAGTTTCTTTTTGTTTTCTCTGATCCCCTGGGATCAAAGGGCGACCCTCCTATTTCCATGATCTAGGAGGGTGATCCTCCGACTCATGTTGCCACCGTTATATAAATTGATACTCCTGCTCTCGTTCCAAGAGCCCACGAGGATGGTATTTCTGCTCCTATAACTCAGGGGGATAATGCTCTTATGCATATGGCACCCCCTCCATGTAGCTTGGTCACTTCGTTTAGTTGGAGTTGATTCACAAGTTATCGTCTTCCCTCTTATGTGACCTTTGATATCAATGTACAGGCCTACAATATGGTCGTATCAGGCAAGATTATAGATGAAGGTGCCTCAATTAGTATTATATACTCAAATACATGGCAAGCTTTGGGTTCTTCACATCTTGTGCTTGTTACTCAGAATTTTTTGGCTTTTAATAGAGGAACTAGTCAACCATTAAGTATCCTTCCAAAGTTTCCTATTACTTTGGGAGGGAAAACGGTCTATATAGATGTGATGGTGGTCCAAGGCCCCTTAGATTTTAATTTACTCTTGGGGCGTGACTATGCTTATGCCATGGGTGCACTTGTCTCTTCCCTCTTTCATGTGATCTGTTTTCCACATGAAGGTCGGATGGTGACCATTGATCGGCTTTCATTCCTTGGTCCTGATGTGACATCTAGTCTACCATTGTCCCTTCCTAGTCCTTACCTACTAGTGGTGTCCTCCCCGCCACATGTAAATTATGAGGCTACCTGTCACATGCCCGCATTCAATGATAATTCCATTGTGCATCGTGTGCTGGGGGAATTGGGTCCTAACTTCCAAGATGTTTTTCTCCCATTTGATGCAAACCTTTTGGAAGCCATGAATTTTAATTAGTCATGATCAAGGTGTACGGATCAGAGTTCTTTTTATTTTTTCAAGCTCCTTAAAAAATGAGACATGATCTTCGGAGTAGAGTTTGCTTTCCTGTGTCAAGCTCCTTAAACAATGAAACAAGGTATTTAGAGTAGAGGTCATTTTCTTGTGTCAAGCTCCTTAAAAAATGAAAAATGGTCTTTAGAGCAAGGTTCATTTTCTTGTGTCAGGCTCCTTAAACAATGAAACAAGGTATTTAGAGGAGAGGTCATTTTCTTGTGTCAAGCTCCTTAAAAAATGAAAAAAGGTCTTTAGAGCAGAGTTCATTTTCTTGTGTCAAGCTCCTTAAACAATGAAACAAGGTCTTCGGAGTAGAGTTCTTTTTCTTGTGTCAAGCTCCTTAAAAAATGAAACAAGGTCTTCGAAGCAAAGTTCATTTTCTTGTGTGAAACTCCTTAAACAATGAAACAAGGTCTTTCGAGCAGAGTTCCTTTTCTTGTGTCAAGCTCCTTAAAAAATGAAACAATCTCTTTGGACCAGAGTTCATTTTCTTATGTCAGGCTCCTTAAAACATGAAACCAGGTGTCATGAGGATGGTTCTTTTACCGTGTCAACCTCGTTAAATAATGAAATAGGTTCCCTTTTCAGTTCAAGACTTTGATTAGATCTCGTAAAATCCAAGTCGAGTCTTTCTCTTTATCTCGTAATTGATCCTTCATTTCATCCACCTCTTGGTAACAAATAGTCTACTCAAGTGAATGCCATGAATCTGGGGGGCATGTAGCTCGAATTAAGTTATCATGTTGTGGGCATGGAAACATTTCAATCATAGTTTGTTTCCATTTCAAGATTGTGTAAAAATGAAACCTGTTTCAAGCATAGTTTATCTTTGTTTCAATCTTGTGTAAAAATGAAACCAACTTCAAGCAGAGTTTCCTGATTTCAAGATTGTGTAAAAATGAAACCATTTTCAATTTACCTCTCATGATTTCCATTTTATCAGCTTATTTTTCCATATGAGCCTTGGTGTTCTCATTCCATCGTAACTATTTCCTTTGCTGATCATATGCCCTCACTTGGTTGTTTTACCCATTCTTGAGGAACATCTATGATGAGTAGTCTTCTTAGCCAGCCTCTTGACCTTTAATTTCTCTCATCAATTCCACCATTACCAGAAGAATTTTCTATCCTTACTACAACTCATTCCTCCAGGAGGATTCAACTTTCAGCTCTATTCTAACTCTTAAAAATTGAAAATATTGCCAAGACTCTTGTTGTTTTGAACTTGTTAAACAGATGTGAAAAGATATCTACCCAGTACACATTTACCCCTTTCTCAGGCTGGAACAGATTATTTAAAAAAAAAAGAATACCTTAGCGAATTACGACTAAGAAGTTCTCTCATATTTTTTTTTCTACCTTTTCGGGTATGAGGGACTATTTACGAAAAGGGACCTACTGGAGCTTTCTTTTTTGCTTCTTTTCGAACTCTATAAACCTAAAAAGAAGTCGATTTCTTCCTTTTTCGGAATCATTAAAAATAAATTGCATCATATGCTGTCATCATGACATTACCGAGCTCCTCCTTCCTAAGGGCCCGTAGAATTTACTAGGATGGATTTTTCTGAAGGAAAAAATTACATGACAAGCATATGCTATCCTCTTCAAGCTTGTGTAAAAATAAAGAGGTAATCGTAAGAAATGGTAGGGGAAAATGGAATTTATTAATTAGTTGTGTCGGTAGTATGTCACTCTTGAACATGACACATATCTGCAATTCGTGTCGGGTTAGGATATCTTCACTTTGTCACTTTTCCTCAATGGGTTTGGGAAATCATTTTCCTCTCATTTGATTACCAATATTGTCCACATGACCTCTAATCCTATTTGAGTCAATTTTTTCCAAATTCCAGAGTCGTGTTGCTAATATGTTCAAGAGAAAATCCTTCGATAGTTTGTACATTCCTTGATCCTCTATTTCAGTCTTGATTAACAATCATATCACATTCTCTATTTCATGTTGATGATGTGGGATTCATTATGACCCTTCTTCTACAGATCTCTTCCTATCAACTTCAGCTCATTATTCGTGAAGTCGATCTAGAGACTCCTATCTGGTACCTTAGAGCTTGCATGTCTCAATGACAAGTTCTTCGCATTCGACGATAGGTTCACATCATTGGCCTTTGATAGGGTGATTTCACGGGGGTTCGACTTCAGTTATTTATTCACATATTGTGGATTGTTATGTTAGTACCTTCAGAGCTATTGTGGTTATTGGTGGTATCTCTCGCACCTCTTAATGGCTTTCATCATTTTCTGGTAATCAAGTGATTTTCCTGCATGTTTGACTTCAGCTCATTTATTTGCATGATTGAAATTGTACTTGATTGGGTTGTGATGGAGCACAAGACCCTAGATTTTATTCTCTAGAGTCCAGGCTACGAGGCTATATAATTTTTCCATAATTGGATACATGTTTATTTCATATGGATGGCATTCTCTTTCATTAAAATCTTGCATTAAGTAGATTCTCATTTCAATGAAAAATGCATTGAGTGCATTCTTACTCATACAAAACAAAAAGGAAATTTTTCATAGAGTACAGTTGCACAGTTTTCCAAAAGAGAATTTTTCCTATATTACATTGCATAGTTCACATCTTTGAATGTTTTAGATTAATTTTGGATAGTGAAAGTCATCTAGTTAGGGAAATTTTTCATTTGTAGTATTATTTTTCGTTGCATCATTGTTTGAGACTCTTCCCTTAACTATATAGCACTCATCAAATTGAAAATTTTCTTTTCTCATATAGATGCATATATAAGTTCTTAGATGATAGTGGTAGGGCCTTGGAATTGAAACATAATTCAAGATAAACTGTCAAAACGAATTTAATAAAACTAAGGAAGCATTTAAACATAATGCACACATTGTAGAGGTCTAGGCTAGTGACGTGTTCCGGTGTCATTAAACCTAGTAGCTGTCATTCGCCATCTAGAATTAGACAACGCTAGTATGGACTTGCGCTCCCCATACTATCGCGTGTATAAAGGGAGACCCTCATATGTTGCAATCCTTTATCTGTAGGAAGCCGATTCTACCACCCTGTAGCTGTGATACACCAAACACAACATTCGAGGAGACTACCTGCACATACATTAAGTCCTTGGTCATTTCTCTTTAATTTGATCACCAAGGTGTATATTGCAGTTCACGAGAGCTTGGTACACCCTCTTGCTTTGATACCCTGAGTAGTCATTTTTTATCTTTACTGACTCTTTCAATTTGCAAATACCATTGAGCCCTTTTCCTTTCGATCTCATTAAAACCAAAAGTCGCTAGGGTCACCTTCTGTCCATTTCTTAACTCTTAAAACATGAAAAGGCAAATTTTTGTTTCAGTGTCTTAAAATTTACTGCCCATGAAATATTCTTGCTTAAATTTATATTCCTTAGAAATTATTTAGGATTGAGGCCAATGGCAATGATTCAAGGGTTCACCAACCAAGGAATCCCCTCAGATGGGAATCCTGGTCCTTTTCCTTCATTCAGGAATGTTAGTGCCCCGTATATGGCAAAGTTGTCCCTTCCTAGGTTAACCATTGGTCTACCCGTTTAGTTATTTTTGACCTTGGTGGTTACGAAAATCCAAATGAATTTTCAACCAAGTTCTCCTCCGCCTGAACCATGTCAACCCCATGTTGATCCTAAGATTGACTCCTCACCTTCTTCGTCCATTTCTTCACCTTGTTCTTCCTCTCCACCCGGTGAATGTTTGGATTCTAGTACCCAGGTGGCTAAAAGAAGAAGAATAATTCGAAGAAGAGGATGGAAAATAAGGTAGGGGGGAAATAAACAACTATTTCTACCCATGCAACTAATATCGAGAAACCTCCCACTCTATATCGCAGAGTCAAATTCCCTTGCAAGCTATGTGAGGGTGAACACCTTCTTCGTGATTGCCCTGGTATTCCCAAGGTGCTGGAAGTGTGGTCTGTTGGTTTGGTTCATCCTTTATCATCAACCTCTAGGCATCATGCTGATGATGATCCTTCAACTAAAGATAATGTGACTCGTAAGAAATAGGGTAAGATAAAATTTCCCTATAGGTTGTGTGAAGGGAACCATCCCATTCACATTTTTCCTTATATGGATGAAGCCTCTAAAGTGTTGGATACCATTTCTACTTCTAAGCCCTATCCTCCCGTTGGTTACTAGACGTTTTCTTCGATTCCTCCCATAGTTGATCAACCCATTGATCGGGATTCATCTCCAGTCAATACCACTCTCCCTGAAAGTCAATCTCCCAAGTCCATTCCTGACCAATTATTGGTTGAAAAAAAGGTCGACCTAATTCCCTGTACATTTCATTAGGTATTTTCCATCGAGAGTGGGTATCCTCCCAGTCAAGTTCTTTTTGTTTCCTCCGATCCCTTGAGATCACACGACAATCCTCCTATTTCCATGATCCAAGAGGGTGATCCTCCGACTCCTGTCGCCGCCATTCTAGAAAGTGATCCTCCTGCTCTCATTCCCATAGCCCAAGAGGATGGTATTTCCACTCCTATAATATAGGGGGATAATGATATTATGCCTATGGAACCCCCTCCATGTAGCTTTGTCGCTTCCTTTGGTTAGAGTCGATTCATAGGATACCGTCTTCCTCCTTATGTTCCCTTTGGGATCAATGTACATGCCCGCAATATGGCCGAACCAGGTAAGATTATATATGAAGGTGCTTCGGTTAGTATTCTATCCTCAACTACATGACACACTTTCGGTTCTCTGCCGCTTGTGCCTGTTACTCAGAATCTGTTGGCTTTTAACAGAGGAATTAGTCAACCATTATGGATCCTTCAGAATTTTCCTATTACTTTGGGAGGGAAAAATGGTCTATATAGATGTGATGGTGGTCAAAGGCCTCTTGGATTTTAATTTACTCTTGGGGCATGACTATGCTTATGTCATGGGTGTACTTGTCTCTTCCCTCTTTCGTGTGATCTATTTTCCACATGAAGGTCAGATGGTGACCATTAATCAGCTTTCATTCTTTGGTCGAGATGTGACATCTGGTCTACCATCATCCCTTCATGGTCCTTACCTGCCAGTGGTGTCCTCCCTGCCACATGTCAATAAAGTGGCTACCTATCCCATGCCTCCATTTAGTGATAGTGTCATTGTGCATCATGTGATGGGGGCATTTGGTCCTGACTTCCAAGATGTTGTGCTCCCATTGGATGCAAAATGTTTGGAAGCAATGAATTTTTATTCATCTTGATCAAGGTGTATGAAGCAGAGTCCATTCTCTTTTGTCAAGCTCCTGAAAAAATGAAACAAGGTCTTTGGAGCAGAGTTCATTTTCTTGTGTGAAGCTCCTTAAACAATGAAACAAGGTATTCAGAGTAGAGTTTGTTTTCTTGTATCAAGCTCCTTAAAAAATGAAACAGGGTCTTCGGAGGAGAGTTCATTTTCTTGTGTCAAGCTCCTTAAACAATGAAACAACGCCTTGAGATCAGAGTTCGTTTTATTGTGTCAAGCTCCTTAAAAAATTAAACAAGGTCTTCGGAGAAGAGTTCGTTTTCTTGTGTCAAGCTCGATCAATAATGAAACAAGGTCTTCGGAGTAGAGTTCATTTTCTTGTGTCAAACTCTTTAAAAAATGAAGCAATATATTTGGAGGAGAGTTCGTTTTCTTATGTCAATCTCCTTAAAACATGAAACAAGATGTGATGAGGATAGTTCTTTTACCATGTCAACCTCATTAAAAAATGAAATAGGTTCCCTTTTCAGTTTGAGTCTTTGATTAGATCTCATAAAATCCAAGTCGAGTCATTCTCTTTATCTCCTAATTGATCCTTCATTCCATCCACCTATTGATAACGAATAGTCTACTCAAGTGAATGCCATGAAGCTGGGGGGAATGTACCTCAAATTAAGTCAACATATTGGGGGCACACAAACATTTCAAGCATATTTTGTTTCCGTTTCAAGCTTGTGTAAAAATGAAACCTGTCCCAAGCATAGTCAATCTTTGTTTCAATCTTGTGTAAAAATG
This sequence comes from Pinus albicaulis, assembly GCA_034641835.2. Lineage (NCBI taxonomy): Eukaryota > Viridiplantae > Streptophyta > Pinopsida > Pinales > Pinaceae > Pinus > Pinus albicaulis. Next base: position 809,638,919 of record CM076578.1, on the reverse strand, counting down.
AAACCAACTTCAAGCAAAGTTTCATGATTTCAAGCTTTTGTAAAAATGAAACCATTCTCAATTTACGTCTCGTGATTTCCATTTTATCAGCCTATTTTTCCAGAGGAACCTTGGTGTTCTCATTCCATCGTCACTATTTTCTTGGTCGACCATATGCCCTCACTTGGTTATTTTACCCATTCTTGAGGAACGTCTCCGATGAGTGGTCTTGTTAGGCAGCCCCTTGACCTTTAATTTTTCTGATGAATTCCACCATTAATAGAATCAGTTGCTATCCTTAATACCACTCGTTCATCCAAGAGGATTCAACTTTCAGCTCTTTTTTTACTCTTAAAAATTTAAAAGATTGCTGAGACTGTTGTCATTTTCAACTCGTTAAATGGCTGCGAAAAGATATATACCCAATATACATTTACCCCTTTTTCGGGCTGGGACAAATTATTTACGAAAAAGGAATACCTTAGCCAATTGCGACTAAGAGGTTCTCTCATATTTTGTTTTCTACGTTTTTGGGTATGAGGGACTAGTTACGAAAAGGGACCTGCTGGAGTTTTTTTTTTTCGCTTCTTTCCAAACTCTATAAACATGAAAAGATGCCAATTTCTTCCTTTTTCCGACTCGTTAAAACTAAATGACATCAAATTCCATCATCATGACATTACCAAGTTCCTCCTTCCTAAGGGCTCGTAGAATGTACTAGGATGGATTTGTCCGAAGGAAAAACTTATATGACAAGAATATGCTATCCTGTTCAAGCTTGTGTAAAAATAAAGAGGTACTTGCAAGTAATGGTGGGGGAAATGGAAGTTATTAGTCAGTTGTGTTGGTAGTATGTCACTCTTGAACATGACACTTATCAAAAATCCATGTTAGGTTGGGATATCTTCAGTCTACCACTTTTCCTCAATGGGTTTGGGAAATCTGTTTACCTCTCATTCGATTACCAATCTTGTCAACATGAGCTTTGATCCTATTTGAGTCAAATTCTGCCAAATTATGAAGTCATGTTGCTAATATGTTCAAGGTAAAATCCTTCTGTAGTTTGTACATTCCTTGATCCTCTATGTCAGCCTTGATTAACACTCATATCACATTCTCTATTTCATGTTGATGATGTGGGATTCATTATGACTCCCCTTCGACAGATCGCTTCCTGTCGATTTTATCCCATTATCCTGGAAGTCGATCTAGAGACTCCTATCTAGTACCTTAGAGCGTGCATGCCTCAATGGAAATTTCTTCGCATTAAACAATAGTTTCACATCATTGGCCTTCGATCGAGTGATTTCATGGGTGTTCGACTTCAGTTCTTTATTCACATCTCATGGATTGTAACATTATTACCTTGAGAGCCATTATGGTTATTGGTTGTATTTCTCGTGCCTATTAACAACTTTCATCATTGGCTGGTAATGAAGTGATTTTCCTACATGTTCAGCTTCAGCTCATTTATTTTCATGCTTGAAATTCTACTTGATCGGGTAGTGATGGAGCACAAGACCCTAGATTTTATTCTTTAGAGTTGAGGTTGCGAGGAGATATGATTTGTCCATAATTGGATACATGTTTATTTTAGATGGATGGCTGTGACCATACCATAAGTATATATGTGATCCTTATCAGATGGATGGTTGCGACCATGCCATGGTAATTTACGGATGGTTGTGTCCATACCTTGATTCATGTATTTTCATCAGATATTTCAGTTATGTATATGAATTTATGCTTGATTTGCAGGTCTCCCGATGACAACGTCTGGTTACATTCACATACCTGTAAATCATTTCACCCCTCACTTGCATTTAGACTTCATACTTTAGGGGGCATCTATTACACAGAAATTTGTCACTATCCCTATACTCCCGATTCCTTGATCCTGGAGGACCCATACAGTGACCCTTGTGTACTTTCAAGGCATGGAATACATACCCCTAAACCACACTTTGTCTGCCAATTCATCACCCTTTACAATGTTTTTGGAATATCCTTATAAAAACCTGGTTTTCAAAGTCGGCGCTTTGTCTCAGTGTTTGACCCATGCTGATAGCAGAGATTTGCACTAAGACCAACGCTGATTGGCACTCTGTCTTATTGTCACACCCATGCTAATTCTCTTTTGGAAAGTTTTTAAAATAGAAATGAAACTTCCATGACTAGAAGCTTCACGAGGCAGTGATCTAGAAGTTTGTTTCGAGGATATGGCCAAGGAATTCCCCTTTGGGCTTCTTGTTCCCAAGAAATAGGAACTACTCCAAAGGATAAGCTCTTTTCCCATTATTTGAGGGTCCATCACCTCCTCCTCCATTTTTATATAAGTAGAACTCCTTCAGCTCTACTGCCTTTGTTAGTAATCGTAAAGAAAATAATAAATTATAGGTTCGGGAGAATAGTGCACAGTGTGATTGTTTTTGTGTGTTAGGAACATAGTGAGATCTTAGAAATTTGTGTATGAGGGTGTTGCAAATATTCTTGGATACAAAACTACCAAAGGAGAGCCTCAACATCAAGGCTTGGTTATAAACTCCCCTTGTATTTATCATAATAAAATGCAACTAATGTTTATCTTCCACTCTTGTTTACAATTATAATGAGATTTATAAAATTCCTTAATCATTTATATAGGTTGTAATTGTTTTATGTTTGTCATGATTTTACGCTTGTCGTAGCGTCTTGACTGTCTATATAGGTAATCAAACATTGGTAGCAGTGTGTATCAAGCTTGAGGAGAGCGACGGATCAAGAATCTTCGACGGAAGACGAAAAAATAGCATCAGAACAAGTTAGGTCATCTTCCTTGCTCTGAATTTCATTTACAATCTAGGAAGGTAGATGTTAGTATTTTCCCGTAGTTTCTACACCCACCCTAGGGCTAGAGGATTGCCTCTGTCCCTAGAGGGTATTTACCTGGACAACAATAGAAAATTCCACAAGGAAGGATCCATCTGAAAGGCGTCACAAGAAAAAAAGGAGAATATGATGGAAAATGCAAGAAACCTGAATGCATCGCAGAAATAAAACACCCATGAGGGATGCTATGGGTAAAATTTCTATGCCCCTTACACTTGGTAAAGGTATGGTCGATACATGGTGTAGGGAAGCTATCGTGGGGAAAATCTTTATTCAGGTATGGAAAGTCCATATAGAAATGAATGGTGGTGGTTTTATTTAGAATGGGATAGGAAAAACCATCTCGCTTGAGCTTATTGATTGTGTTTTGGAGAGAATTTCCTGAAGATATATGTCTCAACTTTCGACGAACAGGGTAGGTATCGGGTCAAGTGCCGAAATGGTGGTTGATAGTGGAAGGATCATGTTCGGGCTTCTCTAAATAGAACCTGGTGGAAACATTATGGAATCCTTTGAGTAGCTTGGTGTAAGCCTCAATTTCATCAGGGGCTCAAGGTTCCCCCAAAGAGATGTTTTCTTTGTCGACAGAATCGAGTGTAGGAACGCGATTTCTAAACCAATCGACCTCATCAAAGAAAAAGTCATTAAAATCGACATCATACTGGTCAACGGATTGCTGTGGGAGGAAGTACACAAGATGGTGCACATCATCGCAAGGAAAATCATAGGTGGTCATTGGTTCCATAATGTCTTCATTAGAGTTGAAGAGGTGGGGACTAGCACATGAAGTGATGAGGCTACCTGACGCATCATCATGAGGGATATGGTTCACATACACATCACTACGAAGTGTAGACAAATATTTAGTAGATGAAACATCTACTGATGTTGATCCCAAGGTGATCTCCAAATGAGGTTCACTCAAAATAGAAGGGAATACCCCGAAGGGGTTTTTCACCGAGGATCTCATGGATGACAATAGATAGAGGATGGTGGTTGAAGGATTTTTCATCTCCACATTAGGAGGAGGTATGACAGTTTCCTCCGGTTCTACCAAATTAGAAGGTACAAGTAGAGGGGTACAGGATCCACTACAAGCGACCTCTATTTCGCAACCAACTTCAAGGGTGTCGCAAAAGTCATCGAGATGGGGACAAAGGTGAGAATAGTGGACATGTTGATCACAAAAAGCAAAAGGGTGGTGTGTGCACAATGATTTGAGTTTCTTATCTGAGTCTGGTAAGGTAACATGGACCTCTGGGATATCAGATTCAAGAAACAAATTGTTGAGCACAGGTCTGAGATGAGCAAGTTTAGGAAAATTATGGTTGGCATGCCCAAAATAATCACACAAAGCGCACGAAGGTGACTTCTTTGGAGGCTTAGGAGGAGCAGAAGTTGTTTGGTAAGCCTTATCCTTAGGTTCCTTCTTTCTAGTTTTTCCCCCCATGACCAGATGATTTGGAAATAGGAGTAGATTCTTGTTGAGCTGGCTGAGGGACTGAAGCAAAGGTAGGAGTCGTGGCGACCAGTTGGGCTGGGGTTAAAGCAACAAAAGGTTTGAGCTAACTAGTCAGGGTTTTGGCTGGGGGATCAATGTACCATACTAGGATCCCCAGGGTCAAATTGGGAAGGCTGAATGTAGCCATAACAGGTATCGAAAAGACTCCAAAGGGGGGTGAGAGAAACGATCTCTGACTGGAGGGGTAATGGCCTGCCGGAATGGATCCCAACTAGTTAAGGCTAGGGGGGTCATTCCTGGTTGAACAGGAGTGGAAGATATACCATCAGAAGAGGAAGGTCCTTAAAAGGAATGGTCTACAAGATCCGTCAAGTCACCACAATCTTCTTGCAGAGGTGTAGGCTGCGGGGTAGTGGAACCAGACCTCTTGTGGCTAGTCCAAGACAATTGCATCATGAAAACATTCGACAACCTGGGATGTGCGACAAGAGGGGGGGGGTAGGGAAGGCACCAAGTAAGGTGGAATATTTATAGACTCTTAGTGAAACACTTGTAAGAGGTGTGAATAATCTCTTATTTGCCACTGAATAGATGATAGAGTTGTGAGAGAGCTGAGACTCTGGTTCGTAATATGTCAATTGATCTATGGTACTGATATTTCCATTGTCAGGAAAACACATCTTACGTTAAACCACAGATACAACAACAGACATCGCATAGGTATATATATGACCTAATGGGATGTTGTAATGCAAGGGGGCATCGATGACTTTAATGTCAATGCAAATAGTCTTTCCCACAAGAGTGACAGGACACTTGCGGTATATGAAAAGGGGCTGAGAAGAGTGGTCGTCTGAAGCATGCAAGGTGATGGTGGATGGGACTAACTCAGGTTATTATGCCAAACTAAAATAAGATAAAAATATATCTTATATCATCATTTTTACTGAGATATATAATAATATTTTATTAAAAAATATTAAAGAGTAAGATAACATATAATATTAAAATTTATTATAATATTAAATAATATATCACTATATTTACAATGTATAAAATTAATTGTGTGTTTGATTAATGGGATTTGGATTTTGTATTTATCTATATTTTCCTTTTACTACTGGATTAATAAATTTTATCTTTGATATCTAAAGAAATATTATCCAAAGTTATTGATATTTTTGATAAAATTTATTATCAATATATTTTATGGAAAAATACAAATGTATTCAATAATGAAGATAAAATATTTGTTTTATTTTTTTAATCATATATCTTTTAAAATGTTTTAAATATTAAAAAATCTTATCCAAAATAGCTTATTTTTTTTATAAAATTTATTATCGACATATATTTATGAAAAAATACAAATGTATTCAATAATCACACATATTTAAAAAAAAAATTAAATATTTAAAATATTGATAGATTCTATCAAAATAAAATTTAGCCTCATTAAAACTAGTTATTTAATATATTAGTGTAATAATAATAATTTATATATTAAAAAAATCAGAAATGAAATCAATATAGATAATATTATAAGTAAGAAATTTTAAAGAAATTTTATAATAAATAAATAAAAATTAAAAAATTGATTTTTATTGCACTAAGACATGGGGGGAATTCTGCCACCGCATTGCCTTTGCTAACATTAAATATGGGAGATGGTGTGGCCTTTTATCCCCATGCACTGAGACGTACCAGAAATTTTGATATCTAACAACATTAAGATGGAACATTTTGCATTCTCAGTTCTTTCTCACTCTTCCCATTTTTAACTCGAGTATATTTTCTACACTAGCATCCCTTTCAAGCTACAAGTGAGATATTTCCATTACAATGACTATGTTTTTGGTAAATTTGTGAGTGAAGGCCTAGGCCAGTATGGCCCGGACCCCTATAGTGTTCATTATTCCACAAAGACTGGAACCTATAATAATAGATCAATTTCACGGGAGAGTTGTAAGTATATATTAAAAAAACTGGTTGAGATTCAAGTAAATTGGTAAACTCCTCTATAACCAACTCCTAATTTTATTATAGTTTGGTTAATTTTGGATGGTGGAATTTCGTATTTTGTAAGAAAAGTGAGTTTAGTATTCCTTGTGTATTTTTGTTTCCTTTTGTTTCTTCCCATGTCCAAAGCCTTCCTCATTTGTTACTCTCTATTATTCCAATTTACCCCCACTCCTCATAAGCTCAAGAATTGGTTCCTATTCTCTACACAACCTTATTCTAGTTAAATTTTCCACGCTTATGGGTCCTAAACACTCTTTATATTTTATCAAATCTAGTTCCTCTAGGTACTTAAAATTTATTTTAATATACAGGACGCATTCTCATGAAGATTCTAGTGGTCGAAACCCTTCATGTAGACCCTAAGCCCAGGGTCAATCCTAGTCTAGTACAATAAATTTCCATTCTACCAACCCACCTAAAATTCATCTGAAAATTCAACAATTGGAATATTTTACCATCAATGACCTCCTTAATTATTTCAAATCTGAAATCCAACTAAACTTGCTAGGTGGGTCCATGAACTCCGTCACACTAGGGGATGACAAAGTTGATACCTTAACTCCATCATCCTCCATTGGCAAATGAAGATGCTTCTTGGCCAAGTCTTGAAAGAAAAACATGAGGTCCACAATGAAATTTACATTAGAGGAAATTTCAGCCTAAAAGTGGCCTCATAAGGAAAAATAATAAAGTAATAGTGAAAATAATATAATAAGAGTTATGAATTTTGGAGGGAAAAGTAATTTTTTTTTTTTATTGTATTTTTTGGCTTATCTCCTTATAGGTTTAATCAAATTTAGAGTCTATACACTCATTGGATGTGGAATTAAATTTCATATCCAAAGAGTGCCCATTATACATACTTTTGAGAAGACCCGCATTGATAAAAGTGAATATACATTAAGAAATGCGTTGAACACATTTTTTTAATGTATCTTAAAATTTTGTCAATGTGAGTCTTCTCAAAAGTATATATAAAGGGTAATAATTCTAGATGATGAGTTTAATTATGCATTCAATGAGTGTCTCTACTCTAAATTTGAGTAAACCTATAAGGAGATAAGCCAAAAATACAATTAAAAAAAGTAGTTTTTCTTCTTTTCCCTCCAAAATATTTACATGTACCTCTTTTTAAATTTAAAGGTTTTTTATTGGTTTACATATTATGAAATGGAAATTACGTGAAAATTTCATGGGAACATTTAGGCTAAAATTTCCTCTAATGATATTTTTATTAATAAAGTCCAAAGTGCTCAATTCTCACCAGCACATTATAGACTCAAAACTCCATCAAGCACATCATGATGGGTTACTTTATAGAATGGATAAGTTATGTGTTTCTAAAGGTGATTGATTTCAACTAATCAAAGAGGCCTACACCTAGAAGGTTGTTGGAAAATTTTATGTAGGGAAGACCATGGCTAACTTGAAGAGGTATGTGTATTGACCCAAGATGCAAGAGAGGGTGTCTAGGTTCATAAGAGGCTGCATGCTTTGTTGTATGAGAAAGACTAACAAAAGGAAACACAATCTATATCATCCCTTAATTTTACCTACTCCTCCTTGGAAAATCATTTCCATGGAACTTGTGGAAGGTCTATCGACAACGAGGAAGGGACATGACTACCTGTTCATGGTAGTTGAGAAGATAACAAGATCTGTGTTTTAATGCATGAAAAAAGATCACCGTCGGATAAGAAACAACAAGCTCGTTCTTTACACAAATCTTGGTGCACTTCGAGATACCAAGGAGCATAATTTTAGATAGCATACAATATTTCAGAGTGCATTCTAGACTACATTTTGGGATAATATGGACACAAAATTGAAGATATCTACAACACTCCATCCACTAACAGATGGGAAGAAAAGAGCAGTGAAAAATTATTTAATGCAGCTTCTAAGGGGATACAACCATACAAATTTGAAGACTTGGGATGAAAATATGGTATATATAAAAAATTCTTACAATAGAGTACTCCACACTTCTATAGGAAATTCCTTATTTGAGACTTGTTTTGGATATTTCTCACCTTCAAATTTAGATATTTCATATGGGAAACAAGGAGGAGTGAGGGAATAACTTACAACAGATGTTTTGATGGGTGTAAAATTTATAAAGAAGATCAGGTAAATCCATCTACAAGTATAAGAAACAATGCATAAGTAAGAGGAAAAGTATAAATCCATGCATTATTAGAAAAAAAATAGAGAAATTTTCCAAGGCAGATGACACAACATGACTATAGTTGAATAAGAGAGGATGCAGGGGTTTGCTAAGAAAATCAAGGGCATTAGGTATGCTTCCTTTGAGATATTGGAAAATGTGAGTAATAATTCCTATAGACTCAGTCTTTAACCATTTGTGTGCATTTAATCAATTCTGAATATAGAGAAGTTAAAACCCTATGAGCCTTTCATGCTAGATTAGGAAGATGACCAAGTCGTAACTTGTGTGGAGGATCTGGTACCAAATGCTTAGGCATAGTTTATAGAAGATACATTTTTCCAGAAGAGGTGTAGAACTACAAGACATGGGAAACATGAGCTTTCCAGATTGCGTTGAAGGGGGAACTTTTAAGAAAATCTAAATGGTACACTAGAGAGAAGGTGGAGGAAAAATTCCATCACCTCATTCAGTAAAATATTTTGGTGACACAAATTCTCCCAAAAGGTGTAGGTGTGATCCATATTGGACCATTATATTATTTTTCATCTATATCAATTCATTTGGAGTGGAAAAAGTGGCGGAACCATCTCACGAGACAATTTTTACGTGTGGGACTCAGATTGGAAAAACATGGTTTAAAACCTTGGGTGAGTGCTTTGAGGAATCAAAAGACCTTTTTTGGGGGTAAATTTTTTCCTTATTTGTGTCATAAATTTTCATTTTTTTTTACACAGAAAGAAATTTCAAATGACATATGAAGCGCATCAATCCAAGTTTGTATGCAAAAGTTATGCCATTCAGAAGTTTACCTTCCTATTTTCACACTTATAGTTCAAGAGGATGTCGCGTCAAACCATATTATATATGAAAAAGAGTGTATCCAAGTGTTTTTGATGTAAAATACTCTATAAGGGTCTATATTGTAGCTCTAGTTAAGAGTTGATGTAGTCAAACTTAACCACCGGTAGACTATCAGATTGGGTTATAATAGGGACACTAAGAGGAAGAGGCATTCCATTCTTTCGAGAGAATTGTGTTCCATAGCTGAGAAAAGATAGTAAGTAGAGATAAGAGGTAGAGAAAACAGAGAGGATATGTACAATGTAGCAGCCCACGGTCCGCATGCATTACTTCTTTATACCTATAGCCATATTTTTAGAGAGAAAAAACAATGAAGCAGTCTCACATTCCAGCTGGGTTTTTTACTAAAGGGTTTTCCAAAGAACATATCTTGTGTTTTATGTGTGTGTGAGAGCTTATTTTTTCGTTCCCTAGTTTTCTGCATAATTTCCATTCGTATGCATGCACCAATTAGAGTTAAAGCTATACATCTATAATTTTAATAAAGCTATAATAGCGTAAATAATTCATTATTTTAATATATTATTATCAGATATATTGTGATGAACTATCCATTGGGACATCCATGATAGTTTACGGATCAAAAATACACATGACCTTGCCTCGGTAACCTCCTATGATAAATGCTTCTCCCCCAATTTTCATTTTTTATGCATTGAATTAAGAAACTATATTTTTCTTTCAAGTAACCTCCGCCGATAAATTATGTTGCCCAATTCTCATTTTTTCCGCATTGGATTAAAAATAAATATTTTTCTTTCATAAGTAGATGAGTAACAAGCTACACCTTGAAAGTTATATGCAAAATTTTTGACAAAACTCTCACACAATTATATCAATGTACAATAGCTTAAATTGAATCTATAATTTTGAATATTTTAATAGACATAAAAATAATAATTCATGTACACTATCATTGATCTAGTTTCCCTTATGTGGGTATGTAATTTTATTTAATTTTCACAATGAGAAGAAATGATTAAGTTTCTCTACATCTAGATTTAACTTCATGTGGCATAACAATATTTATTTAATAGATTCAAAACCTATTACTCAAAATAAACCATTTTTGGAAAAGAAAAGAGAGACATTAACATTAATATATTATATTAATAATGTTAAATGTATAATATTTTAGTATATACTTTTAAATAATATATTATATTTTAAAATTTTATGGTAGTAAATATATTTTTTTCAATTTTACATCCAATAAGGATACATAAAAGGGGTTTCATGAATTGTATTAACACATGGGTTTTGGATTTTGACACGTTCACTAATATCATTTAATGATGATAAATATTTTTTTTAATACTGAAATTAGAGATTATATCATAAATTATTAAGTTCGATGTATTGATTATATACTTTATATAGGAGTTGTTTTTAATGTGATTTTTTGTAGTTTTTGAAAGAAATTTTTTTTTGGTGACATCTTCATTTGTGTTATTTAAACTGTTTTCTTGATTGCATAAATGGATTTGGAAACGTGAAAAACCTCTAGGGAACTTGGATTATGAAGAGTTTACCTATCAAACTTGTGATTTTGATGAATTCTTGCTGCATTTTAAGCAAATTACATTGGAAAAATAGTTCTGATTTTTTTTCAAAAATTCGCATTAAATTCAACACCTGTAAATTATAACAATGATGTGAATTTCAGTTATTTTGCATTTAATACTATATATTAATGACAATAAATAAATATTGTTATTAGAAATTCATTATGAAGTTGTCTTTTATGAAATTTTTTTGAATATTTCTAGGTGGATTTTTCTCGTCTCATTTCTCTAAAATCCTTCAGGAATTTATTGAAATCAGAAATTTAATGGGCAACCACTGCACTATCAAAGTTACGTAGGCGTTTTTCTCGTCTGATTTCTCTAAAATCTTTAAGGAATTCATTGAAATAAGAATTTTAATGGGTAACCACTACACAATCGAAGTTCCGTAGTGTTTTTCAAGGTGTTGAATCCATATACACACTCAAAAAAACAACACAAATCAAGATTTCACCTCAAATATTTCTAATTCCAAAAAGTCACAATAAAAACAACTCTATTCATTATTAAGTAAATAATTTTGGATTTTACAAAATAATTGATTATTGATATTTAGAATGTTAAACATTTCAAACTGATTAATTCCATTAACCATATATCGAGTGAATTTCAAATCATTTACATTTTATATCAATTTTAATTAATTATAAAATTAATTTTATTGTTTACAAATATGTTTCATCTAATTATATTTAAAGCTGTACTAAATCTTGAGAAATTAATATTAGTTATAATCATTTTTTACTTTATAAATCTGTTTTAAATTTTACTGAAATTCTAAATATTTTATTCTATCTATTACATTTTTTGCAGGTTTTCTAGCATATATTTAGATCTAATTCATCTAGAATATTGTAGGGATTGGTTAACCTATCAAGTTTGAGTTGTGAACACTCCAGAATGAGAATGTCCCATGAGTTTATGAGGGTTTTGAGTACATATATAAAATCAAAAAATAATTTTAAATAAGAAATATCAAGAATTGACCAAAAATATTCTGAGGGCCAAAAACTCCAAAAAATATAGTAGTTAAAATACCCATTATAAATTACTAATTACATTATTCAAATATATTTTACGTTATTCAAATTATATATATATATATATATATATATATATATATATATATATATATATATATATATATATATATATATATATATATATATATATATATATATATATATATATATATATTCTTAACTACCCATAAATCATTCGGTAACATCTGGCGGATATCAGCTATACGGTCCTGAAAAACTTGCTAATTTCCCTTCCTCATCGTTCGAACCAGCACCCTCTGCCTTGCCAACATGAGATCATAGTTAACAAAAAACAGGAATGAGGAATTTAGAGTATTAATTATTATTGATCCATGAAGGACGCTCAGACTCCTCGTGATAAAATTACCATCAGCTCAAGGAGTTATGTATAACCTCGTTAAGAGGCATATCTGTTAGGCAGATCTGTTATTTTTATATTTAAAAATAAAGAATTTTTTCCACTGTGAATATATATATATATATTGATAATCAAAGAGAAAGTTAAATCACTAATATTTTCTAGAATCAAGACTAGCTAACCCAACAAATGAGTAATAGAGAAACAATTCTCATGACAATAGAAAACAATAAGAACATTTACTTATGAAATATGCATATATTAAACATCATCGGAGCACATGAGGTGAACTGAGGTGAAAGAAGGTTTGAGACGGACGAGGGTTTGAAGACAGAGTAACAGCGACCGAAGATTTCCTAGGGTTTTAGCACAAGACGATATAGCTGACGGGTATTACCATGGCCGCGTCCTCGGGAGGAGGGCCGCATCCCTCCTACTGTAATATCACAAGCGGGGATCATTCACATCGGCCATCACATGCAGGGGAAACATAGCAAAATACTGCCCCTGTTCTGGGCGCAAAATGGCAAGCTAAGATGAAAGGACAGTGCTTGCCGAGGGCAGTTAAAAAACCAAGATTTATTATACCAACATCGAAATTGATGGAGTATCGAGGATATATGAAGAATCATGCTCTAATCTGTAAGTTTATAGGAATTTGGCCTTCAGAAAAGGAATTACTGAAATGGATTCAAATAAAATGGCAACCTAAAGGTCATATTGATCTCAAATTAGGGGCCAAAGGTTTTTTTACAGTTATTTTTTCAAATTTAGAAGATAAAGAACACGTTTTTGAGGGAGGACCCTATTTTTACAGCAATGCAGGGCTTTTTCTGAGACAATGGGAGGAATTTTATAACCCCGAACAAGAGAAATTTCTGGCTGCTCCTGTTTGGGTCCGGCTATTTGGCCTCCCTATGGATTTTTGGGATCCTGAAATTTTGGAAGGAATAGGAAATTATTTAGGTACCTTTGTTAAAATTGTAGACTCCACAGCCCGTGGTCGATATACCTCCTTTGCAAGAATTTGTGTCTACATGAATATCTCAGAACCCTTACCAGAAATGATAGAACTGGAATATGAAGGTAAAGTTTGGCAGCAGCTTCTTGATTACGAACATATACCCTTTCGCTGCCGCCGCTGCCATGAGTACGGGCATCTGTATAAATCTTGCCCCTTGAACGCTCCAGAGCAACAACCATCCCGTGTTAATGGCCTGGACACAACACGAAGGCAAGATGAAGAAGGCTTTGTGTCAGTACCCACCAAAAGGAGACAACAGCGTACAGGGAACATAGGCCCGAGGTTGGCAATAAATCAAAACCATCCTGGCTCGACATCAACTAGAAACAAATACGAAGTACTACAAGAGGAAGGTGAACCATCAGATTCAGAAATAGTAGTGGAGATCCTGGTAGAAGGACATGCAGAGACACCACAGAAAAACCAGTCATCAAAATGGAAAGCCGGACAGGAAATGGATGCACTAGAAGAAAATCCGCTGCAAGAACTCATTCCAATGGAGGTCGAGCAATCTAAAGATGAATTGAGTGCAGAGGAGAGGCTGTTGAAACGCCTACTGTTTGAATGGTGAAATCTTGATGACAGATTCATCCCGGCAGATCAGAAGAAATTGTACAAGGAAATTTTTGAGCATTATCTAACAGCTCAAGCACAGAAAGAAACTCAAGAACGAGAGCAAGCAGCCAGCAAGAAGGCACCCCCCCCTTCCAAACCAGAAAAAAAGAGACGACGGCGAACCCTGCAAGAATCAATACAGTTAGTAGGAGAAATGCTGATAAATACAGGCAAAATTATACCGTTAACTACCCATAAATCATTCGGTAACATCTGGCAGATATCAGCTATACGGTCCTGAAAAACTTGCTAATTTCCCTTCCTCATCGTTCGAACCAGCACCCTCTGCCTTGCCAACATGAGATCATAGTTAACAAAAAACAGGAATGAGGAATTTAGAGTATTAATTATTATTGATCCATGAAGGACGCTGAGACTCCTCGTGATAAAATTACCATCAGCTCAAGGAGCTATGTATAACCTCGTTAAGAGGCATATCTGTTAGGCAGATCTGTTATTTTTATATTTAAAAATAAAGATTTTTTTCCACTGTGAATATATATATATATATATATTGATAATCAAAGAGAAAGTTAAATCACTAATATTTTCTAGAATCAAGACTAGCTAACCCAACAAATGAGTAATAGAGAAAAAATTCTCATGACAATAGAAAACAATAAGAAAATTTACTTATGAAATATGCATATATTAAACATCATCGGAGCACATGAGGCGAACTGAGGCGAAAGAAGGTTTGAGACGGACGAGGGCTTGAAGACAGAGTAACAGCGACCGAAGATTTCCTAGGGTTTTAGCACAAGACGATATAGCTGACGGGTATTACCATGCAGATTGTTCTCGAGGAGGGTCGCATCCTCCCACTGTATTATCACGCGGGATCATCTGCATCGGCCATCACATGCAGAAACATAGCAACATCGCTCGTTCGCTAAAATGAAGCCAAGCATGAAAGGCGCAGCCAAGCGAGGCGTTACTAAAAACCAAGACTTATTATACCAACACTTCTAAATCGATGATATCGAGATACATGAAGAATCATGCTCTAATCAAAGTTTATAGAATTCTGAATGCGTATAAATTCGCTCCGTAAAATGGATTCAATTAAAATGGCAGCCCAAAGGTCATATTGATATGAAATTAGGGGTGAAAGGTTTTTTTACAATAATTTTTTCAAATTTACAAGATAAAGAACGCATTTTTGAGGGAGGGCCTTATTTTTACAGCAATGCAGGGCTTTTCCTCAAACAATGGGAGGAATGTTATAAATCCCCAATGAAGAGAAGAATGCTCTCGTTTGTCCAATATTTGGCCTCCCATGTGATTTTGGAACCGAAATTTTGGAAGGAATAGAAAGTCCTTAGGTACCTTTTGTTAAAATTAGAGACCTTATTGCACCGTGTCGACATACTTCCTTTGCAAAAATTTGCAGTTCACATGAATATCTCTTAAATTTTTGCCTTTAAATGACAGATCTGGAACATGAGGGTAAAGTTTGGCAACAGCTTCGATTATTATCATATACTCTCACGTCATTGGCCGCCATGAGTATGCATCCCGTGATAAATCTTACCGACCATTCTGGCAGAAAATGGACATTCGTGTTAATGGCCCGGAGCACAACACCAAGGCAAGACATAAAAGCTTTGTGTCAAAAGATTTTACCAAAAAGGAAACAACAACAAGACAAAAAGGCAGGGCCCGAGGTTGGAAATAAATCAAAACCATCCTGGCTCGACATCAACTGGAAACAGATACGAAGTACTACAAGAGGAAGGTGAACCGTCAGATTCAGAAATAGTAGTGGAGATCCTGTTAGAAGGACATGCAGAGACACCACAGAAAAACCAGTCATCAAAATGGAAAGCCGGACAGGAAATGGATGCACCAGAAGAAAATCCGCTGCAAGAACTCATTCCAATGGAGGTCGAGCAATCTAAAGATGAATTGAGTGCAGAAGAGAAGCTGTTGAAACGCCTACTGTTTGAATGGCGAAATCTTGATGACAAATTCATCCCGGCAGATCAGAAGAAATTGTACAAGGAAATTTTTGAGCATTATCTAACAGCTCAAGCACAGAAAGAAACTCAAGAACGAGAGCAAGCAGCCAGCAAGAAGGCACCCCCCCCTTCCAAACCAGCAAAAAAAAGACGACGGCGAACCCTGCAAGAATCAATACAGTTAGTAGGAGAAATGCTGATAAATACATGCAAGATTATACCGTTAACAACGGTATTTCAACAACTACCCAAAAATACTTAATGAAGGTGCTCTCCTGGAACATAAAGGGCTTGAATAGCAAAGGTAAATAGCGCCATTTGATAGATAAATTACAGTCCGAGAAGCCTCAGGTTATGCTAATCCAAGAAACAAAAGTTACGGGGCAAAGGCTCCAATCTATAATGCAATATTTTAAAATTCAATATGAGGTTATCGCTCTTGACGTTGTAGGTATGTCAGGGGGAATAGCCATACTTTGGAACGGAGCGGAGATTATAGCAGAGGGATGGATTGGAGTCCCCAGAATCTTAACAGCAACTTTTCGCCAGATTGGCTCAGAAGACAGAATCCTTATCTCGGCAGTATACAGACCTTCAATTCCAGGAGAGCGAGCAGAGTTCTTGCAGAGTATATGTAAGGTAAGTACAATGCATAACGAAAAATATTGGCTTTTAGGAGGAGACTTTAATATCATTTTAAATCTATCGGAAAAAAAAGGTGGGCTAAGAAGAGAGGACCCAGAGATGGCTCTTTTCCAGGAAGTTATAAATGATCTCCGTTTAGTGGATATCCCAACTATTAATGGAAAATATACCTGGAATAATCGCAGAGGAGAACAACATCAGGTCGCCTCTAGGCTGGACCGCTTTCTAGCGACTGAAGCATTAGTAAGCATGGATGTATATTATGAAGCGGCAATTCTGCCCACCCTCGGCTCTGACCACTGGCCGATTAGAATGGAGATTGATGTGAAGGAAAATCACCAGAACCGTCCTTTCAGGTTTGAACTCTTCTGGCTACAGGACCCCGGATTTATGGAAAAAGTAAGAAACTGGTGGCACTCAAATCCAATCAGGGGTCAGAATAAAATGCATTCCTTCTAGCTCTGTTTGAAATAGTTAAAAATCAAAATCAAACGTTGGAACAGTCAAGAATTTGGAAACATACAGCAGGACCAAATTCGACTGAGAGAAAAAATGAAAGAAATTCAGCAGCAAATCATCCTACATGGTCGAACAACGGAGCTAGTTTTGGAAGAGGGCAGTACGCTCAGCCAACAAGAAGAGCGGCGTAAACAAGAGGAGATATTATGGAAACAGAAATCTAAGGTCAACTGGCTCAAAGAAGGAGATCGCAATACAAAATTCTTCCATAGAGCGATGTTACAGAGGCACCAGCACAATAGAATTTTTTCTCTAAAAGCAGCAAATGGAGAGAGAGTAATCAAACACGAAGATATGGAACGAGAGCTGATTAATCATTTTCAAAACTTGCTAACTGAACCGCTCCCAAATCGCCAGGCAGCTATTCAGAAGATTACTACCCACATTCCTTGAGTAATCACTCGAGAACAAAACCTTGCTCTACTGCGGGCTGTAAAATTACAAGAGGT
Organism: Pinus albicaulis; assembly: GCA_034641835.2. Lineage (NCBI taxonomy): Eukaryota > Viridiplantae > Streptophyta > Pinopsida > Pinales > Pinaceae > Pinus > Pinus albicaulis. Next base: position 809,621,378 of record CM076578.1, on the reverse strand, counting down.
AGAAGAGGTGGTCTTGCAGCTACATAAGAACAAAGCACCGAGGCCAGATGGGTTCACAAGTGAATTTTTCAAAGCCGCTTGGCCGTTCATAGGTCTAGATATCTTGGAGGTTGTGGAAGAATCCCGGAGAAACAAAAAGGTGTATCCAGCGTTGAATGCCACCTTCCTGACTCTTATTCCCAAGCAACAAAACGCAAATACTCCAGTAGGCTTCCGACCGATAGCCCTTTGTAATGTCATCTATAAAATTCTCTCCACAATTATGGTTAACCATCTAAAACCTCTGCTTCCTATGTTGATCTCCCCTGAACAAACTGGCTTTGTCAAAGGAAGACAAATCTTGGACGGAATAGTAGTGGCCCAGGAAGCACTCCATACCCTCAAGAAAGACAAAAAGAAAGGATTATTAATCAAATTGGATCTCTCAGAAGCATATGATCGCATAAGATGGCAATACTTGATAGAAGTGATGCGGGCCTTTGGGTTCGACGAAAGGTGGCTTCATTGGCTACGCTCATTTATATCATCCACGCATTTCTCAATACTCTTGAATGGTAGCCCTTCTACTCCGTTTAACATCTCACACGGCCTCAGACAAGGCGACCCCCTATCTCCATTCTTCTTCATCATAGTTGCAGAGGGCTTAGGTAGACTTATCAAAGCTCATGTAGCAGAAGGAAAGCTTCAAGGTTTGAAATTGTGGGGGCCTCAGCTGCCGCTGATCCACCAGAAATTCGTAGACAACACCTTATTATTCTGCATGGCATCACTCAAAGAATGTATAACTATCCTCAAAATTCTGGAGGTCTTTAAGGAAGCTTCCGACACTGAAATAAATAATGATAAGTCCAATGTTTATTTCTTTAACTGTACAGTAATGATGCATAATTATCTTTCCATAACCCTTGGATTCCAGCGAGGGTCCTTCCCCCTAAAATACCTAGGTATGTTTTTAAACCCAGGACCCACTCGAATAGCAGATTGGAAAGATATTATTGTTAGAGTGGAGAAAAGAATTCAAAATTGGGCCTTCAGAACCCTGAACGCCCCCGGGCGCCTCATAATGCTAAAATCAGTACTTCAAGCCTTACCCATATATCAACTGTCAGGGAGAGCCTGTCCGAAAGGAATATGTGTTCAGTTGGTAAATATCTTCAAAAAATTTCTATGGCAGGGAGCCCAAACCAACAGAAAGTGGGCGCTCCTCTCTTGCGATAAATTAATCAACTCGAAGGTTGCAGGTGGATTAGGACTGCGTGATCCTTTTATTTTAAATAATGTGTTGGGAGCAAAACTATGGTGGCACTGGCTAATGGGAGGGCAGGATCTTTGGAAGCAAATATGGAAAACAAAGTATGACATGCCACTAACAGTCTCAGGCTGAATGAAAGTTGACTTGATAGGACACCAAAAGGTTCCTCAATATGGAATCTAGCAGCAACGAACAGAAATCTCATCCATGCAAATAGTTTTTGGGAAATTAGAGATGGTAATACAGCTCTTTTCTGGGAAGACTCATGGCAACAGCGAGAAAAATTGTTCTCCAGATTGGACTTGGGAGAAATTTTCCTATTCACAAATACCCCCAATAACAGACTCGTGCAGCAGTACTGGTGCAATAGCCAAAATGGAATGTGGCGGAAATGGAAAGACAAAATTTGGTGGCCAGCTGCTCCAGCAACAGAACAATGGAACAATTTCGCTAAAGAGCTCAACACTCGCAAAATTAGAATAAACTCAGGTCGAGACCTCCTAAGATGGGGACATCTAACAAGAGGGTTGTTCACCATTAAAGAAGGCTACTATATCCACACTCAGCTAGTGTTGAACAATGTTCACCCAATATGGAAACGAATATGGGAATTAAAACATTGGCCAAAGGTCACATATTTCCTATGGTTAGTCAGCCACCGAAGAATTCTAACATGGGAGAACCTACAAAAGAGAGGCATGGCAGGCCCTTCGCGATGCCCCTTTTGCACTACTGAAGCTGAAACGACTAAGCATCTGCTTAATTCCTGCACCAAGGTGCAGCCTCTATGGGAAAACCTTGCGTCTCTGTTTCGGCAGATAGATAAAAGAAATGAAAGCATAACAGAAACCATAGTTAACTGGCGAAAAGGAAGATTTCATTGTCAGGTAATTAATAGGGCATGGACCCTCTCATTGGGATTCCTACTCTGGAATACTTGGAAGGAAAGGAACCACAGAGTTTTCCAAGAAACATAACAACCAATGAATCATATTTGGCAGAGCTCTAAAGACAACATTTGAGAAATCATCTTAACTGAAAGTTGGTCGGATGAATATTGGAAAACAACAGGTACTGAAGCCCTGATACTAGAAAATCTAAATCTCAAACCACAGCTGCTCTGTAAAAGCCTATGGAAATTCAGATCCCCTAGTCAATCAATCGACGAGCAATGGTTTCCTCCCCAACAAGGTTTCCTTAAACTCAACTATGATGCGGCATCGAAAGGTAACCCGGGGCAAGCAGGGGCAGGGTGGATTTACAGAAACTTGCAGGGGGCTGTATGTAGATTCTATGCACTTGACTTAGGCCATGCAACCAATAACGAAGCAGAACTCATGGAAGTCAAACAAGGTCTTCTGATAGCAATTAGAGAACAGTACCAGCGAATCATTGTGGAGGGAGATTCAGCAATGGTAACAGGGGTACTCCAAAAACTGCAACAAGGCACACCCTGGGAGAAAATCTCACAAAGCTGGCGAACAACAGCCCTGATAGAAGAAATGAGTCAACTGGTGAAATGCATACAGTACTTGATAACTCGACATGTGAAAAGAAAAGGTAATGCTGCAGCTGACGACTTAGCTAACTGGGGATGCCAAAATGTAGAACGCTACATAGATGGTCGCCCAACTGATCTGATTTGTAACGTAGAACTCCACTCCCTACAATTGATTGTGGAAAAATATCTTCAACCCCCCGATCGAGGTGTACAGTTTTTAGATTAAAATCTCGGAGGTGGCGACTTGGCACGCGCTCCAGCTCCATGCAATTAACATCATTTATGTCAGACCGTCAATCCAGTAGGGTGAAGTGTGCGAGTACGCAGATGGGAATAATGGTGCAGAGTGGACAGGATGGTAAGACAGGCCGCAAATGGCAAGTTTCGATTAAGGTAAGGGCATCCCCGCAACCCCTCCATTCATTCATGCACGGGTTCCTGCATGCAATATTCTGGAGGCGGCAGAGGAGGAGGCTCAGCGATTTCCAATCCAGCAATTTTTTGATCCTGTCGGGGTATGTAACTGTCACTCTCTTTTCTTTTCTGATGTCAAAGAATGTCGTTCTCTTTAGTTTTCAGCATATTCAACCTCTTCTGGGCTTGATTGAGATTTGTCGCTGGGTTATCCCTGAGCAGCAACCCGTGCCTCCTTGTTTTCGTGACCCCTGCATGGTGATTGCCCAAGTCATAAACCCTGGTTGCATACTTGATCGCATACATTTCAATACCTTGCTAAAGAACCACTGCATCCATATGTCTTTAGGGGCTAAGCTCATAAAATGTTTGATTAAGTTCCAAAGCTATCATTTTCATCATGATCAGTCTCGGCAGTGTCTTCTCATGATAGTGTCGACACAGGTAGTCAATTTTCATATCCGCACTCAAGGTAATTTTCCTTCAACCCTCTAGCTTCGGCCAAGGAGAAAAGCCGTCACTCTCATGACGCATGCAACTTATGTCCCTTCGCCCAACCCTGAAGGTTTGCATGGTAGATTAGGGAAGAGGCTACGTAGTCTCTGTCCCTTAGCCAATCAAACGGCCCCGCACCTTAGCCAGCTTAATATGACTCCTAGCCCTCGTGATAATTATACTCTCTCAATCCTGCATATTGTTCATGCAAAGCCAAACAGTAAGGTCGCCCATGCAGGTAGGAGGGATAATAATCATAAGGTTATTTCGTATGTTAATTTCAGGATTTACTTTATGTATATAGTCAAAAGTCTGGAAAATCAATGCTATGAATCTCTGTTTCGGGCGTGTAGTAGCACCAGGGGGGTGGGGTACCTGTGTTTGCATGAGACTCAAGATATCCCTATTCAAAGGAGGTCCACGAGTTCTATTACCAAAACCCCTCACATATTTGCTGTGCAATTTTGTATGTCAGATTTTTTGCATAAAATCCTTTCAGCAATGGGGAAAAGACATCAACGGGCTGATACCGCCAAAGGTAAATAGTAAGTTCAGTTAGAAATCGTCCCCAAGAAACGGGGTCGCAAAACCAATCAAGAACACCTGGAAACTCTAGCAGCAAATTATGTGATAGGAAATTCCTCTGAAGTTCGCCAAGAAATTCGGGGGTGGGAAAAGGAAATCCAGATTGAACCTGAAGACAATGAGGCAGAGGCAGAGATTTTGGATTTCATTACAGATCCAGGCAATACCCGAGGCCGTCTCACTCTGTTTAATCAGACTATCCACACCTACTGGATAGTAAAATGTCTGATAGCAAAAGCAATTCAAAGTATTCAGCCAGTTCTTGCTAAGACAACCCCTGCTAAGTCAGACCCCAGCACTCAAGCTCTTCTTCTGGACATTCAGGACCAGCAACAGCACATCAAGATAACACAATATCAGGCGGTGGATCGAGTCAGCAGACTGGATGATAAAGTGGGCCGCATGGAGAAGACCCTTCAGAAGATCCTCCAGCAGCTCCAACAAACTGAAATGCCCGGGACTAATATTAAGGACCTTGCACCGGTCTCTTCATCAGATGGATAGGAGTTTTATCTTTTTAGATTTTGGATGCATTTATAGTTAACTATGAACTCTCTTTATGTTTTATGAATGTACAAACTGCAGTAGTAGGACAGCTAGCACATGAGACTTTTAGACGTAGGAAACAATTCTAGTTTTGAGACGCTTTTCATGCTTTTAGATGGCCAACAGACCTGGTTTCCTTCGGGCAGGTTGAGGTCAAAGACTGAATATTATATTTTGTAGCCTGTCCTTCAAATATAAATAGCAAATAGTATAGTCCTACTGAATTTACAAAAAAAAAATAAGAACATTTACTTAGTTACTCTACAAATATCAAACCAGTAGTAAGCACAACACATATGACCAAGTAAAGCTCACAGTGGGCACATAAGAAGCACCAACAAAAATTCATCATGTGCATGGGACTATACATAAAAAAAAAATCCATAAGTAGCGAGAAGGCATCCAAAAAAATCCATGACCATTTAGAAAACAGCCATAGAACATGCGATAAAATCCACACTGTACAATAAGTCGTAGATTCCTAGAAGCTAATACGACCATCATTGAAAATCACAAGAATTACTACAAATTCAAATATATGAAAACAACTTGCACCATGAGGACAGTGATTGTACATACCAACCAATGTCCAAACTATGCCATTAATCCAATCTGTTTTGAAACATGAGATAGTAAAAAAAAATCGAAGTATAACACGTAAAACATGATAGAAGGAAGGCAAAAATTTACACAAAAAAGTTTTGTAGTTATTAAGAAACATGTTTCCAGAAGAAAAAAAATGATTTATTCATCATGGCAACAATACCCATGGCTACATATGTTATGAAGAAACCAGATAAAAGGACTCAGGGCCCTCTAGAGAAATGCCATAGCAATATTGAGGGATATGTGTCTCCGATATATTCCAAAATAAGTGGAGCATAAAAATTAAAATACAATAGATACATGATCTGAAAAGAAGATAAGACGCAGACCACCCTTGTAGGAAAGACATGCAATTTGATGAAAAAATTACGTGAAGCCGCCATTTGAGAGATGATATATAAAAAAATCCGATGTTCGGGCACTATTATCTGGAGGATTTGTAAAGTCACTAGAGGCAGAATCACTCACAAAGAAACTTTGCACATGAGCCAAATGTGTGTCCACATTATCTAAGAATAAGCTTTAGCATTAGTTTCGTATTATAGGCTTAATTTCCTCCAAAGAGGGAAAAAAAAATTATAGTTTTTCACTTATTTGTCTTTAAAATAAGACACAATAAATTCAACATTTGTGATTAACAACCAAATAATTAATAATATTTATTTTCATTTTCCTGAACTTATACTCAGGGAACCATTTCATATACTGCCCACCAATTCTGAATCTGAGTTATACAGTCCTACCTAAAACTCTTTCGTCTCCAGCAATAATATTTCCTTTCTTACCTCTAAATAAACAACATCAACAAATGTGGAAATAAAGTCGTAAGAAAATGGACAAACCCTTTTGTACCCAAAATTACCTCCTCCACCACCTCCGTATCTCATTCTTTACCTAGGAGGTAAAGAGGAAGGTTGCCAATGAACACTAGGGACAAATACAACAAGAATTCCTACTAAGAAAACTATATAGAGCACGAGACAAAAGGACTTGAAAACCAAAGCTAAAGACCACTATATGATCACCAACATACTATACTTCAAGATTAAAAGTCAACAAATTGTCGAGCTCATCACATTTCAAACATAACATGACACAATACAACTACTACGAGTTCCTTGGAGGTAAAATTGACACAAAGACACTAGCACACAACCCACAAAGTCTAACTAAAACTCTAATTTCACTAGAGAACACGTGACACTGAACGCGTTAGAAAAATTGAAAAGTATAAAAAATAAATAGGGGAAAAATTCTACAACAAAGTTATTTTGATATAAAAAAACACCACTAACAACAAATACCCACCAAGGTTGCAGAAAATTTCTCAAAAACTTGGGAATTAAGGAGACAAATTGATGATATTCATAACCCAAAGCCAATACAAAAAATTGTAAGCCCGTAACAATCCGAATGACACTCGCAAGCACGTAAAGGGATAGCCAAACCCATTTAAAACTACAAAATATCCATGAAAACTAACGTTACAAACAAAAATTGTAGTGGTATGCCACGAGGAAGAAACCAGTAATTGAGGAAAAGGAGAAGTCCTTTCCTCCTTCACAAAATGCATACACTAGCCAGCCCATCTCCACCCTTTAAAACAACAATACACCCACATAACTAACACACCTAAATTAACTACACATGACATGTCATTACACAAAGAAGCTAGGTGTGAGGGGAGCGCACACTAAGAAGCATCATTGATATTCTTAGAACCACCTCATCCGCATCGGGGACATTTATATTTTTATTAATAATATGAAAAAATATAATAAAAATTAAAATATCAATAATATTTATAATAAAGTTTCACAATATAATTTTTATATTAATTTATTCCAATTGAATACTATTTTAAAATAAGAAAATTTTTCAATATTTTTATATGACTATTTAATATGTTTAATTTATATTAATATGTCCATTTTATAATAAGTAAAAGTTTGGGAAACATTTACATGTGAGTTAAAAATAATATAGATCTAGCTATGTGAGAGATGTTTTATTGTTTGCAAAAATTAAACATTAAAATATTTAACCCAAGAGCAACTTATAATTAGCAACAATAAGTTGAGATTTATTTTAAATTATAAAATAGAATAATTATTTAACCATATTTAAATTTAATTAATAAGCATATCAAAGCTTTAATACTTACAATAAACTCACAATATAATAATATGTTTAATTTTAATACTTACAATAAACTTACAATATAATAATATGTTTAATCATGAACATGGATGTCCACTTTGTCGTAGATATTATTAACTTATAAATAGAAATTGTTAGAATACACCCTACATATTTATTATTTGTAAATAAACTTTGTTGCAATACCATGGCTCATCAGTACAACATGCCCAAAACCCATATCTCATTTCGCAATAAAAAGATTTTATAAATATTTTATTAGAATTTTATTTTATAACATTTTTGTATTAAATGTAAAGGAAAAAATAATATAATTATTTTTGATGTATTTATACAACTCTATCACATTAAAATATAGAATATATAAATAGTAGCTATAAATTAAGATCAATTTTACCATATAAATTAAAATAGTAATTTTGTAACCATATTTAAACTTCACTAATAAGCACATACAAACTTAGTATTTAAAATATAGAAATATATTTAACCATGGATATTCACCCCAAATTTACCATGAATATTATTAACCATACAATACCATGGGCCAATACCATGGCTCATCAATATCACATGCCGAAAAACCATCCCTCATTTGAGAATATATATATATATATATATATATATATATATATATATATATATATATCTTTGTGTGTGTATTATTTTGATACATTTTTGGGCCTAGAGATAATCTCTATCCCAAGATGGTTAATAATTAAACCAACCTAGATCCATCTTAACCTTTCATCTATCATGATCAATTAAGAGGGATCAAATCTCTTGAGGTGAAAACCTTTCTTCAAGTTCTGCACTCAGAAAAGAGAGATGGATCTAAGCAAGTAATCAAACAAGTAGAACTATCGAATATCAACACAACTAAAATATTAATAAAAAAATGTAAAATTATAAAATATTATGTTGAAAGTACTAATACTCTTTACATTAGTATTTTACAGACAGTAACAATATTTTGATTAAATAAGGTAGACTTATATATTAGCACAACCACATTTACTAGTATAGTTGATATTTCATATAGTGTGTATGAAATATATTTACAGCCGCATTTACTAATGTGGTTGATATACATGTACAGCCGTATATCCACCATCCACCACATTAATAACTTTTAGGTGTATTTTGTTAAAGGCTAATTATTTTTAGTTATTAATAACTATATAAATAATAATATCCATAATATTTTATATTTATATAATTATACTTATTATGTTAACATTATTTTGTATATTAATATAATATTAGGTGTTACATAAAATTTTGGTAATATATTAATAGTTTTATTAAAAACTTTAATATAATCCACATAATAATAAGATTTAGTTCTTATTAATATTACGCATTTATTCTCACTATAACATATGTCTTGGTTAATAATTATTATATATCTATGAATATAAATTTCCAATATATTTTATATATTTATTTTGAGTATATTATTAATATTAACTATAAATATACTATATATTAAAGTAAATTATGTTATACTGATACTTCGAAAAATAAAAATACACATATATATAAGTATATTATATTAAAATATATAGTAATATATCATTTAATAATAAAATATGTAATAGTAATATATTCTTAAATTTGGTTAATATATGAATACTTATAATTGAAACTATAATATAATTCCAATATAACATAATAAAAGTATTTTATTATCATTTATAATAAGTATATATATCTTACCAAAATTTTGGATGCTTTTTATATATTTATTAATATAATTTTTAGTATTTTTTATATATTTACTTCAGTAAATTAAAACTATTAAATAAATTTAAGAGATTAGTAAATGCACGTGATTATTAATATTATAAAATGAAGAAAATAATAAACTCAATAGTTTAATATTATAAACCCAATCAATTTATACACTCAAGGGATAAATATTATAAACATAAAGGATAAACAAATCCTAGGAATAAAATTAAAAATGAATGGGATTAATAAACCCTAGGAATTCTCATTTTAAACCTAGGGTATTATTTATATTATAAACCCAAGGAATTAGTAAACCCAAGAGATAACTATTATAAATGCGAGGAATCAAGAAACCTAATATAAAAGGTAGAAGGGATGAATAAAACATAGGAATTAATATTTTAAACTCAGGGGATAAATAAACCTAAGGGGTTAAATTATAAAACCAAGGGATTAAATTATAAACCCAAGGGACTAATAACCCTAAGGTTTTAATATTATCAGCCCAAGCATTTACCCAAGGGACTAATAACCCCAAGGTTTTAATATTATCAGCCCAAGCGTTTAATATTAAAAACCCAAGCAATTTGTAAACCCAAGGGATAAATATCATAATCCTCAGAGATCAACAAACTAAACAGATCAATATTAAAAACACCATGGATTAATAAACCCTCAGAATAAATATTTTTAACCCAAAGGATTGAGAAACCCATATTACTGTTAATATTACAAACCCAAGGGACCAATAAATAAAGCCTAGGTATTGTTAATATTATAAACCCAACAAATTAATAAATCGAAGAGATAAACATTATAAACCTAAGGGATTAATATTACTCTAGGACTAATATGTAACCATTAATATTGGGGTTTAATAAAGCCAAATGATTATAAGTATTATAAAAAAAACATATTAATATTACCAACCCAAATAATTAGAAAAAAAGGAATAATATTATAATTGCAATAGATCAACAAAATCAAGGGGATAATGTTATAAATCAAAGTGATCAACAAACCCAAGATATTATTAATATTATAAACCCAAGGCATTACTATTATAAATACAAATGATTAATAAACCCAAGTGATTAATAAACCCAAAGAATCATTAAACCCATCAAAATAATATTAAAAACCCAAATGATTAATAAACCATAGGAATTTATATTTTTAACTCATGTGATTAATAAACCTAAGGGATTAAATGACAACCTTGAGGAATTATCAATATTATAAACTTAAGGAACAAATAAACCTAATCGTTTAATATTATAAACCTAAGGAAATAGTAAATCCAAGGGAAAAATACTATAAACCTAAAGCATAAAAAAAACATAAGTGATCAATATTAAAAAATAATGGATTAATAAAGCTTGGGAATTAATATTTTAAACCCAAAATATTGATAAACCCCCATAAATTTTAGTATTATAAACACAAGGGATCAATAAACCCTAGGGTTTGTCAATATTATAAACCAACAAGTTAATAAACTAAAGAGACAAACGTTATAAATCTAAGGGATTAATATAAACTCTAGTACTAATATTTAACCTTTAATATCTGGATATAATAAACCCAAGAGATAATTAATATTATAAACCCAAGGGATTAATATTACCAACACAAAGAATTAGAAAAATCAATGGATTAATGTTATAAACCCAATGCATTAAGAATTGAGTGAATTATTAATATTATTAACACACATGATTCATAAACCAAAGGTGTTATTAATATTATACACCCAATAGATTAATATTATAAATACAAATGATTAGAAAACCCAGGTGATCAGTAAACCCAAGAAATCAATAAACCCAACAAACTAATATAAAAAAATCCAAGGCATTAATAAACCCAAGGGAGTATTGATATCATAAACCCAAGGAAATAATAAACCAAAGGGTTTAATATTATAAACCCTAGGAACTAGTGAACCCAAAGGATAAATACTAACAAACTAAGGGATCTACAATCCAAAGGAAGAACTATTGAAACACAAGATATTAATAAAGTTGAGCAATTAATATTTTAAGTTGAAAGGATTGATAAACTCATGTTAATGTTATAGACCCAAGTGATGAATAAACTCTAGGAATTTTTTAATATTATAAACCCAATGAATTGATAAATTGAAGGGATAAACATTATAAACTTAATGGATTAATATTAAACCCTAGGACTAATAATTTACTGTTAATATCAGGGTCTAATAATCTTAACCAATTATTAATATTAAAAACCTAAGGGATTAATATTACCAACCCAAAGAATTGTAAAACAAGAGTTTAATACTAAACCGTAAGACTAATATTTAATTAATATTAAGGTCTAATAAAACCAAGGGATTACTAATACTATAAACCGAGAAGATTATTTTTCTTATAAACTCAAAGGATCAATAAGTCCAAGATATTTTTAATATTATAAAACCAAGGAATTAATATTATAAATACAAATGATTAATAAATCGAGAGAATCAATAAACCCAACAAATTGATATTAAAAACCAAAGAGATTAGTGAACCCTATGAATTAATATTTTAAACTCAAAAGATTAAATGATAAACCAAATGAATTATTAATATTATAAAATTAAGGAACAAATAAACCCAAGCATTTAATATTATAAACTCAAGAATTAGTAAACGCATTGGAAAAATATTATAAACTTAAGGAATCAAGAAGCACAGTGGACCAATATTAAAAACAAAATGAATTGATAAATCCTAGGAATTAATATTTTAAACCCAGAGGATTTATAAACCCACTTAAATATTAATATTATAAACCCAATGGATCGATAAACCTTAGGGATTGTTAATATTATAAACCCAACAAGTTAATAAACCAAAGACATAGATATTATAAACATAAGTGATTAATATTAAATTTTAGGAATAATATTTAACTCTTAATATTTGGATTTAATAAATCCAAAGGATTATTAATATTATAAATCGAAGGGATTAATATTACCAACCCAAAGAATTGGTGAAATTAAGGAATTAATGTTATAAATCCAATGGATCAAGATATGTAAGGAATTATTAATATTATAAACACAAAGGATCAATAAAGCCAAAGGATTATTAACATTATGAACCAATAAATTAATATTATATATAAAAATAATTATAAACCCAAACAATTAATAAACTCATGGAATCAATGAACCCAACAAACCAACTTAGAAAACCAAACAGTTAATAAATCCTAAGAATTAATAATTTAAACTCAAAGAATTAATAAAACCAAGGGATTACTAATATTATAGATCCAAGAAACTAATAAATCCAAAGTTTTAATTTTATAAACCCAAGGGATAAATATCAAAAACCTAAGGGATCAACAAGGCGAAGGGATCAATATTAAAAACACAACAAATTAATAAAACTTAGAAATTAATATTTTAAACCAAAAGAATTGATAAACTCACATGATTATAAATATTATAAACCCAAAAAATCAATAAATCTTAGGGATTTTTAATATTATAGACCCAATGGATTTATAAACTGAAGGGATAAACATTATAAACCTAACGGAACAATATTAAACCCTAGGTATAATAGCTAACCCTTAATATTAGGGTCTAAGAAAACCCAATCGATTATTAAAATAAAAACTCGAGAGATTAATATTATCAACCCAAAGAATTAGAAAATAAGAGATTAATACTAAACCCTAGGACTAATATTGAACCCTTAATATTAGGGTTTAACAAACCCAAGGGATTATTAATATTATAAACCAAATATATTAATATTTAAAATCAAAACGATTAATAAACCTAAGCAATCAACAAACCCAAAAAACTAATATTAAACACTCAATCGATTAATAAACCCTAGGAATTAATATAAATTAACTCAAGGGATTAATAAACCCAAGGGATTAAATGATAAACGAAAAGAATCATTGATATTATAAACTTAAGGAACACATAAGCTCTTAATATTATAAATTGTAAGGGAAAACCATTATAAACCTAAGGGATCAGAATATGTAATGGGCCAGTATTAAAAATAGAAAGGATTAGTAAACCCTAGGAATTAATGTTTAAACCAAAAGGATTGATAAACCACATGACTATTAATATTATTAACCCAAAAGATCAATAAAACCTAGGGATTGTTAATATAATAATCCCAACAAGCTAATAAACCAAAGGGATAAATATTATAAACCTAAGGGATTAATATTAAACCCAAGACAAATATTTAACCATTAATATTTGGTTTTAATAAAACCAAGAGATTTTTAATATTATAAACCCAATGTATTAATGTTACCAACCTAAATAATTAGAAAACTCAAGGGATTAATGTTGTCAACCTAATTGATCGACAAAAATAGGGAATTATAAATATTATAAACACAAAGGATTAATAAACCCAGGTGATTATTAATATTATAAAGCCAATAGATCAATATTATTAATACAAATGATTTATCAGCTCAAATGATTAATAAACCAAAGGAATCAATAATCCCAACAAACTAATATTAAAATACCTAAGCGATTAATAAGCCCAAGGAATCAATAAACCCAACAAACTAATATTAAAAGCTCAAGTGATTAATAAAGCCTAAGAATTAATATTTTAAACTCAAGGGATTAAAAAAACCAAGGGATTAATGACAAAAAGGGATTTTTAATATTATAATCCAAAGGAACTAATAAACCCTAAAATAAGCATAGTTTACCATGCCCATTTTTATATTGAGATAATCTTTGTCACAATGTGACGTTCCACCATGGTTGATTTTCATATTTTAAAAAATGTTCGTCACAATGTGACATTGGACCATGGTTGACCATGATTATAAACATAAGATATTTATATTAAAAACAACAATTGATATTATAAAACCTCTGAATAATTTTATACCCTTGGAATATGAACACTTAAATCAATAAACCCAACAGATTGATATTACCAGTCTAAGGAAATAATAAACACATGGGATTAATACTAAAAAACCAAAGGGAATAATACTAAACCCAAGCGAATAATATTACAAACCATAAGTATATAATCCCTTAGATAAATATTATAAACTGTCAAATAAACATGGTTGAGAATCATTTACCATGGTTGATTTAAACATTGAGAGAATCTTTGTCACAGTGTGATGTTGAACCAACGATGATCATAGCTGGCCATTGTTGATATTCATATTGCGATGTTGTTTATCACAATGTGACATTCGACCATGGTTTACCATGATCGACCATGGTTGGAGATGCTTGACGATGGTTGACCATGGTCTATTTTCATACTAAGAAAACCTTTGTCATAATGTGACATTGGATCATGGTTCATATTTATATTAAGACAATCATTGTCAAAATGTGAGATTGGACCATGGTGGAACAAGACTATAATCACATAAAATTTATAATATTATACCCTATGAATAATATTATACCCTAGGAAATTGAACCCTTAGTTAAATAAACCCAAGAAATTAATATTGCACCCATCATTTTAAGCCCAAGCGATTTATAAACCTAAGTGTTGAACATCATTATATACCCAAGGGATTTATATTGTGTCCAAGGATTAATATTATAAACCTTAAGAATAGGAACCCTTGGATCAATAAACACAAGGGACTTATATTAGAAATTTAAAGGAATAATAAAACCAATGAATAAATACTAGGAAACTCAAGAGATTATAAATCCAAGGGTATAATATTAACCTCAATGGATTAATATTATAAGTTACCCAAATTGTTTACACCCCAAGCTAGATACTATAAATCAAATAATAAACTTGATAGACCATGCTTAGTCGTTGTTCATTTTCATATTGAGACAATTTTTGTTACAATGTGACGTTGGACCATGGTTGATTATGGTTTTCGTATCAAGATAATATTTGTTATAACGCAAAGTTCGACAAGGTTCGCGATGTTTGGTTTTCAAAGTGAAAGAAAATATGTCATATTAAATATCTTAAACCCCTTAAGCCCTAAAGCCTTAGAATAAATATTATAATAATAAATAATGCAATAATAGAAAAAAATAATAATAAACATAAAAAACCCACAGGGTGACGGCTTGTTGGTGATTGAGTGTTCTGTTAAGGCACTCGTTTATAAAGGTCATCAGTTCAAACCCCGTGGGTGCCCGTCAAGCGTAAGCATGTGAACTTTGTTGTGTATTGTGAGCGGGGATGATGCCAGCTAGAAGGGTTTTCATTGGCAGCAGCACGATGTGATCTTGTGTGGAAGATATGATTGTATGGTTCTCGTTACCGATTTCCCTCCTAATACATAAAAGAATAAAAAAAAATAATAAAAAAATAATAATAATAATAATAATAAACATAAGAAATAATCAATAAGAACCACATTCCAAACCATTAAGACATCAATACAAAACATTAAAATGAATACATTAATAATAATAGACCAAAAAAATGGAAATTTAATGAATCTCCCCATTGAGAGGAGGAGGAGGAAAACCAAGTGACATATCTTGAACAATCTGAGGACAGAATGAAAGGTGACGTTGCAGTTCAAGATGTTTCAATCACTTAGTCACTTTAGTTTTCAGAATTAGGAAACCAACAATTCCCCACGAATAAACTAAACGAGCACACATTTCTAAGCATTCAAATTCAGACAAAGATTCCCCTCATTTAGACGGGATCCAATAACTTGCTTTGGCTGTGATTGATCCATTTATGAAGGATGGCATAAGGTGCAAAATAGGAAAGAAAAAAACCCAAAAAACAGCACAAATGGCCATCCATAAACAATTTTTTTTAATTTTTATTCCTTCCTAATAGGCTTCGAATTTTATTTATTTTCCTACACACTTTACAAATTGTATATTTTATTTACTAATAATAAAAATTACTCGTGCTTCTGTGGGGGAATATTTGACTGTGTTTTAACTCAATCCTTGAATTCCTTAATGAAAGGCCATGACCGGAAAAGTCGAATAAAGCATCGAGGGTGGCATGGTGGACTACACAACAATATTTTAAAGATTCAGCAACTACAAGTCAATATTCTCAGTGTACCCCAGAGTTATCAATCATAAAAAATTACTATAATTTATCCTCACATTCTTAGTCATGGTGGAGTATAATATGACGTGATATGGAATCTGGATGTTCACCACAACTTACATTCTATCTCCTTCAATACACTCAGGTAGTAGGGCATGTCGTTTCCTTTTAGAGTATGCATTTCAGTCACACTGGTTAGGGAAGCGAATGTTCAAAATTTTCGTGGCACTAGACACTACTCTCTCTATCTCTCTATCGACGAGTGTGCGTTGTCAGGGATGCACACAATGTTTCCTCCATTCACTTCACATATCACATCGTATATCTTTGGTTTATTCCAAGGTTTATTTTGGAATAGTGTTTATCTATTTTCGATTTAAATGGATGTATTTTTAGTAGTGCACAATTACAGGGACGAAATCAAGAGTTTCCAAACTATTTTTTCCTTTCCAACGTCTATTCTTTTCATGGTTTTACAAATTCTAAATTTGATAAATTGTAAATAAGTGTTTTGATTGTTATTTGCATCAATTGCAAATAGGCATTTTGATTGTTATTTGTATTGATCAACAATTTAATTATATTAATTATATAACTAGGGTAATCGTAATTAATCTTTACATATTTCAAATTATTCGAAAATATAACAAATCACAGTAAAATCCTTAATATTTTCAAAATATTCACCGCAGCTCACTTCAGACCCTACTGATTTCATACAATGTCTTGCCCACTTCATGGACGTTAAAAGAGAGCAGCTCAATAAGAGGTTCACATGGAAATGACAATGCAATAGGAGTTTCCACGTGGAAGGATGGACACTCTTCGGGCGGAGATCGATTGCCACATCCCATGCATTGCCACCCCATCCGCTCCTCCAGGTTCTAGTGCACAAGATTCGGCACGAAGAATTTTTTTTGATAATTATTAAATGTATGTTGCTAGTTCCTTATGAGATGATACTCTCATAGATTCACTAGTGATGCTACAAGCGATATACTTCTTCTAGTTTTCATCTTGCTACTTTATTGAAATATTGTGATACCACTTGTAAAATTATCCGCTCCTCAAGGTTCCAGTGCACAAGATTGGACACCAAGGAATTTTTGTGATAACTACGAAACGTGTGTTGTTAGTTCCGTATGAGATGACACTATCATAGATTAACTAATGATGCTGCAAGCGATATACTTTTTCTAGTTTTCATCTTGCTATTTTATTGAAATATTTTGATACCAATTGTAAATTTATCTTTTTATGGATTTTATATTGGAATGTGGCTAAAAAGTCAAAGTGAGACCAGAAATATTATGTGAAAATTTAAATATTTATTTTGATTAATAAAATTATTATTCCTAAAAATATATTAACGGCTATCATATGTGATATTAGACTCATAACTACAAAGAAATTTATTTAGAATCAATTATTAACAAGAAGGGAGAAGGAACAAAAATAAATAAAATTTCTCTATTTTTCCAAACACAGTCGAACTCTTGGCTCAAGCATATCACTAAATATTTAATGACTAGAGATAAATGTCATGGGTAGAAGTTTTGTAAAGAGAACCGCCGAAGAAAAAAAACTGCCAGTAATTGCTCCTGATATTCGTGGAAATAAGTTATAATTGCCAAAGATGCATGGAAGACTCTACAAGAATATTACCAAGGTAGTGATCAAGTTAAGGTGGTAAAGCTTCAGACATTGAAGCGAGAGTTTCAGAATTTGAAGATGTTAGACGCTAAAAGTATAAGTGACTACTGTGTGAGAGTCAAAGATGTGGTCAATAAAATGGCTACACTTGGGGAAACAGTAAGTAATGAAGTTCTAATAAAAAAGTTATTGAGATCATTAACACCTAGATGGAATCATGTTGCCATAATATTAGAAGAAAGAAAGGATTTGACATAATTAAAGATTGATCAATTGGTTGGATCTCTCATGTCTCATGAATAAATATTGAATGATAGTTTTGAAGTTGTAGAGAAAGCTTTTTCCTCTAAATTACAAATTACACAGAATGAAGATGCAAGTAGCAGTAGTGCCAAAACCAATCAAGATCAAGGTAAATGGCAAAGCCAAATTTTGTTCTAGAGGTAGAGGGAGAGGTGGCTCAAGAGGAAGAGGTAGTTCTAGAGGAAGAGGTAGATGTAGATTTGATAAGAGAAATGTTCAATGTTACTATTGTAACAGGTATGGCCACTTTGAAAGAGAATGCAGATTGAAAGAGGGTAAAAATGCTAACTATGCTCAAGAAAGTAATGAGTATCCTCCATATGACTTATTTTTATCTTATGCCAAAGCTGAAAATACTAGTAAAGATGTTTGGTACATAGATTCTTGATGCAAGAGCATTAGGCTCAAACCAATATTTTGTATATAGGTAGACTTAGGGGGGTCTTATATTTTCTTGGTCATCTAATTACTGAATAAATCGAGTGATTTTAGTTTAATGTAGAAAATATTGTAACTGCCCGAATGATTAATGGGCACTTGAAGAGATAGCCAGGTTCAGAAGTTAAGCTAATTTTAGGAGTCTGTCTCTGTCTGTCAGAGCGTTAGTCTTAGAGTTAGAGATATGAAGAGTTTTGAGCATTAGAGGAGTTGAGTCGATTCAGGATTTGTATAAAAATAATCCCTATGACAGAGTCCATAGACCTGCATAGAGAACTGCATAGGCTGCATAGGACTGTAGTGGAGACAGAGTAGAGGAGAAGGCCAATTAATCGAAGATCTGGTCAGCTAAAAAGCTTGTAAGTTAATTCACTGTGTAAATAAGAAATGTTTCAGTATATTTGTGCCCTCGTCGATTTAAATCCTGTGTTAATATATGAGCTGTTGATGAATGATGATCGATTTCTGTGTAATTGAAGTTCAAATCCCATAAGCAACGATATGAGCAGAGTGATAGAACTTTGTACAATCTATAATAGGAATATTTGTGTAGAAGGACGAATAAGAACCCTGTGATTAGTTACATAGACTCTTTAGAAGACCGGCTGAGACTGAAAGGATAATTCAGTTCATTTATGTGTGTTGAACTCTGGCAATGGGCCTATGCTAAGTATTGACTCCTCATTAAGGAAAGGGTTCGTTGGGAATTGGGTGAGATCCCATATCAAAGGATGATGGCATAGGACTGTGGAGCATGACCATGGAGGGGCCTGCATCGTCAATTAAGGTGAAGATTGATTGGAATTCTGTGTGTAAGATTCAGTTGTGGATTGCTCAAACCTTGCGAAGGAGTGCTCAGCTGTAAGTCTTGAGTAAAATGAATCGTGGTTAAAAGGCGAAGGTGAACAACGTGAATAGCATTGATGGAACCCTGAGGTCATAGAAGTAACCGGAACATGGAGTATAAACAGTGAACGTGGTCAAGAGTTGAACCCGGCAGTATATCGCGACGTACAAAGGCGGTAAGTTGTATTCCCCAATTGGACACGATCAATGTCATAGGTTGACATGTGGCCTTAAGGGGTTTTGAAAAACCACTCTCATTGCGAGTTAAAGCTCATGCATATAGGTCGCACGAGATTTGGTTGATGGCGTCAGATCACCTGAAGCAGTGCGACGTGTTGTCCACCGTTGGATGTGGTAGGCCATTAGCGTTGGGCCCCATGCATATATACATCGACTATGGTTGTCCTAACTAAGGTTCAACAAAGGTATGTGCGGTTTTTGACATTGACAAAAGTTTATTTATATTTATGTGGCCAAACCTTGTGTTAACATTTGAATACATAAAAAGGAAAAGGGGGTCGAGTTGTAAGGAATTGAACTGAGTAGGCGGGACCCAACCTTTAATATAGGATCCTTTGGTTCAATACGGATTGGCTTCAATCTAATTGTTAGGCCTTATTGAATTGGGTTTTAGCAAGGTGGCATATTCTATGCATGAAAAGGTTTTAACCTATGAAGGAAGGGCGAGATATAGTCTCGACGTGCTATGAAAAGGATGCAAGGGTGAGATTATCAAGGAGTATGTTATATGATTGAGGGTTCTTAAAACCAAATGGAAAGTAATTTAATATCCCAATCAAAGATTGAGATATTAAAAGATCACAAGTATATTTAAATTGCCAGTTCAAGAAATCAGTGCAAAGTAAGTTTTCCAATTGGTGGAATTGGTTGCCGGGAAAAGAATTGGAGGCACTTTATACACAGATTGAGATTGAAATTTTGGAAAACCGGGACTGTGGGTTTACCCCGTCATCAAGTGGTATCAGAGCTAGAATTTAATTAGCTCTCTGAAAAGTTTATTTTGAAGTGCACATGTACTGAATAGGAAAGAAAAGTTGAAGCTTAAATCTGTTTAACAGAAAATTTGCAGATATGATTTGACATGCAGTGAAGGTCTCCAGATGAGCAGAATCTGGAGCTGAAGACAGGATTCCTGAGGATTGCAGCAGGTAGAAATGTAGTGTAGGTGAGAAAAGAAACAAGATCATTTAGAGATCTTGAGAGGTAAGATGATGAGCCTTATTTGAACTCTAGTTGGAAGGTATTGTTTGCAGATTTCAAGGTGCAAGCAATTGAGGAGGAATCTCAGCATAAGCAGATCACAAGCTTGAGAGTAGTGATAGCAGATTCCAACGAGGGATTCTGAGTCCAGAAAGAGTGTGGAAGAACCTAGAAGATTCCCAACTGAGGTTGGATGAAAGAAGAACAGTGGTGTTCTTGAGAGAAGTTGCAGAGTGAAGCCTAGAGAGCAGAAGAGTGCTAATTGCAGCAAGAGAGCTTGCTGTTGCAGAGGCTTAGTGCAGCTTGTGAGTGAAGAACTCCTAGAGAATAAAATGGCTACTGAGAGCCATAGCAAAGACTGCAAAGATTGCAGAGGTTCTGAGAGAGGCCACAACAGAAGAGTGATGGAAGATGCGAAAACAGTTGGCATGAGATAGAGACTCACTGATGAAGAATGGACGAAATAAATAGCTGAGATTACAAAGAAGGTTTATAAACTAGAGAGAAGGATAGAAGAGAGCCAGAGAATTTGTTGGCTCATGAAAAAGAGAGTAAATTGGAAACCATTACAGTTGAGATTGAGGCAAAAGAAGATTGCCTTATTGAGAGAAGAACTCAGAGCAGTTGAGTTGAAAGAAGAAATTTCTGCTTATGAAGAAGAACAGAGAACAAATGAAGAGTGGAGATCTCCAAGAGACCTTGTAGGACACGATGAAGACTTGAGGCAGCAAGAAGCTTGTCTTGCTGAGGAGGAAATTATTGAGGATTTCCTGAGTTATTGGACAAGTCCAGATGATGTCAGGGCTTGTGTTCTTGAGTCTGACAAATGTGAAGTGATGACAGACTCCACAGAGGAAGAAGAACCCCGAGTTCTTGAGGCAAGGATGGAAATTGAAGATTCCATGTGCAACCCTGTTCAAGAAGAAGTGCTTGAGGAAGCAGCCAAGACCGAAAGGTCTTGTGATTTGAAAACTAAAAGGTTGTGTGTGTTTACAGGAACAGAAGGTGAAAGAGAACAAACTGCTAATGTTGTCACTGAGGAAGAAAATGGAGCAGCTACATGTTTTGAAGATGTCCATGCACAGTTGGAGAAAGATTCTTCTTTCCAACATATTGGAAGTAGAGGAGATTTAGTTTATGATATTGGCCAGAAGATGGAAGTTGCACAGCTTGAAGAAATTGAAGACGGGGAGACCATTGACGAATCTCTGAAGAGCATGGAAGACTTGGAACAATAGGACGATTTGGTGATCAAATCATCAAATGGGACCATGAGGTCTTATGTTTTTAAAACTGAAAAGTTGTGTATGAGTGCAGGTGTTGATGAAGGCAGTTCACATGATGGAACTGTGACAAATGAAGCTGACTATTTCCAAGTAAGATATGATGAGTATCTTTCAGGTGAAGATCAGATTGTGGAGGAATTCATTTATTCCTTATTTTATAGAATGGATTGCCTCAAGGAGGACATGACGGTTGTGTTTGATGATAATGAGTTTGTCATTAATGATGATAATGACAGTTTTCTTCTATTAAATGGCCAAGTAAGGAGTGATGGGCCGATAGCTGAAGTTTTTGCAGAGATGAGAAATCAGGATTATATTCTAATGAAAGCTGAAGAGATAGTGACAACAGAAGATAGTGAAGAGGAGATGCCAATATTGTGGCATGAATTAATTGTTTTGTGGCAGAGGACAGAACCACAGAAGGAAGGTGTTCAGATGGTAAGGATAGAGATGATTGAAGATGAGAGAGTTCATTCCTATGAACTAGAGCAGAGAGACATCCTTGTAGAGGATGATGCAGAAGGGAGACTAATTGACAGTCTCAAGAAATGTTTGAAGATTTGGAATCATCATTCTGGTGTGATGATTGAGAAGGAAAGAAGGTTGGGACAGCATACTGAGATGCTGACAGAAGAAATAAAGTCTCTAAGGCCTTGTGGATTTTGTTTTAACAATTTCTTTGTGAATGCAGATTCTGCTGATGCTGAAGGATAATTAACAGCATGGGGCAGTCAATTGAAAGAGGAGAAGAATTCTATGGGAATGTTTGATCCATGGAATGGAGAAATGGAGCTGCTAGAGAGTATGCTGAATCAACAAGATTCAATACAAAAGAGAAAACCTCAATTTCAGAATTGGGGTTTGCAGCATGAGAAGATACAGAGGAATAAAGCCAGGAAATATTTTTTTAGTCTTGGGACAGACTTAGAACTACCGAAAGAGAAATTGGTGATTGAGTCATCAATTAATATCATCAGGTCTTGTGAATTGAATTTTGACATTTTGGTTGTGTTGACAGGCAAGGTAGGAAACAATCCATCTTTTGAATTTGTTCTGGAAGGTGATGGACTGTTGCAGAAGAAAGAAGGTGAGGCTATCATGCCTCCCGTGAAGGAACTTTTTGTTTCTACAAATGACAAACAAGAGGAGTTTTTGCCGAATGAAGATGAGCAGCGGGAAGGAGATGATACAATCATGTCTCATGGACAGAATTTGGTTGCTATTGATATTAGAGAAGAATTGGCTTGTTGGAATAGCCTAGAGGAGATTGAAGAGAAGGTTGTATGGGAGACTGTTGGAGCTGCTACAGCAGTGGAGAAGCAGAGTTTCACTCTGAGAGACGATGAAGATACAGTGGCTAGAGAACTTGATTTGATTGTTGGAGTCAATCAAGAAGAAGGGAGGCGATTTTTGAAGATTGCCACGACATAAGAAGAAGATGCTGAAACTGAGTTGCAGAATAGTTAATATTTGTTTGGCCAAAGGAGATGGCGAGAACGTTTGCTGAAAACATCCAGAGAAGATAGTGAAATGCCAGAACAATAGCTTGGAGCGTTGCTGGAGAGAATGTTGAGGCAACAAGCTGAAGTGCTGCCAGCGAAGGAGCAAGAATTTAACTGTTGCATAGAGGGTATGGATGATTGGGTGGCGAATAGGGCAGTAGTAAGAACTGAAGAAATAAGAGTACAACAAACAGAAGTAAGAGTCTGGCAGTCAGAAGAAATATTAGACGGAGAGATTGAATTTATAAGAAATATGATGTAGAAGTTGCCCCGGAAAAGGACAACAACAAGGAAGCAGAGAATCAGCAGCAACAAGAAGAAGACAGTCACAGACTGTGAGGGCATAGAAAGTGCAAAGATGCAGACCAAGATATGGAAGCCAGGAGGAATGTGAAAGAAGAATGCTGCAACAAATAACCAGTTGCAAAACAAAGTATGGGATCCAGGCAGAGAAAGATGAAGCACATGATGAGGAGATTATGAACCGTTTTAACCTGGGAAGTCAGTTTCAGAAGTTAAGCTAATTTTAGGAGTCCGTCTCTATCTATTAGAGCATTAGTCTCAGGGTTAGAGATATGAAGAGTTTTGAGTGTTAGAGGAGTTGAGTCGATTCAGGATTTGTATAAAAATATTCCCTGTGGCAGAGTCCATAGACCTGCATAGAGAACTCCATAGGCTGCATAGGACTGTAGTGGAGACAGAGTAGAGGATAAGGCCAATTAATCGAATATCTGGTCAGCTAAAAGGCTTGTAAGTTAATTCACTATGTAAATAAGAAATGTTTCAATATATTTGTTCCCTTGTCGATTTAAATCCTATGTGAATATATGAGCTCTTGATGAATGATGATCGATTTTTATGTAATTGAAGTTCGAATCCCATAAGCAAGGATATGAGCAGAGTGATAGAACTATGTACAATCTATAGTAGGAATATTTGTGTAGAAGGATGAATAAGAACCTCACGATTAGTTACATAGACTATGTAGAAGACCATCCGAGACTGAAAGGATAATTCAGTTCATTTATGTGTGTTGAACTCTAGCAATGGGCCTGTGCTAAGTATTGACTCCTCATTAAGGAAAGGGTTCGTTGGGAATTGGGTGAGATCCCATATCAAAGGATGATGGCGTAGGACTGTGGAGCATGACCCTGGAGGGGCCTGCATCGTCAATTAAGGCGAAGATTGATTGGAATTCTACGTGTAAGATTCAATTGTGGATTGGTCAAACCTTGCGAAGGAGCACTCAGCTGTAAGTCTGGAGTAAAATGAATCATGGTTAAAAGGCGAAGGCGAACAACGTGAATAGAATTGATGGAACCCTGAGGTCAGAGAAGTAACCGGAACATGGAGTATAAACATTGAACGTGGTCTAGAGTTGAACCTGACAGTATATCGCGAGGTACAAAAGGCAATAAGTTGTATTCCCCAATTGGACACGATCAATGTCATAGGCTGACACGTGGCCTTAAGGGGTTTTGAAAAACCACTCTCATCGCGAGTTAAAGCTCATGCATATAGGTTGCGCGATATTTGGTTGAGGGCATCGGATCACCTGAAGTAGTGCGACGTGTTGTTCACCGTTGGATGTGGTAGGCCATTAGCACTGGGTCCCACGCGTATATACATCGACTATGGTCATCCTAACTAAGGTTCAACAGAGGTATGCGCGGTTGTTTACATTGACAAAAGTTTATTTATATTTATGTGGCCAAACCTTGTGTTAACATTCAAATACATAAAAAGGAAAAGGGGGTCGAGTTGTAAGGAATTTAACTGAGTAGGCGGGACCCAACCTTTAATATGGGATCCTTTGGTTTAATATGGATTGGCTTCAATCTAATTGTTAGGCCTTATTGAATTGGGTTTTAGCAAGGTGGCATATTCTATGCATGAAAGGGTTTTAACCTATGAAGGAAGGCTGAGATATAGTCTCAACGCGCTATGAAAAGGATGCAAGGGTGAGATTATCGAAGGAGTATGTTATATTCTTGAGGGTTCGTAAAACCAAGGGGAAAGTAATTTAATATCTCAATCAAAGATTGAGATATTAAAATATCACAGGTATAGTTAAATTTCCAGTTCAAGAAATCAGTGCAGAGTAAGTTTGCCAATTGGTTGAATTGGTTGTCGGGAAAAGAATTGGAGGCACTTTATACACAGATTGATATTGAAATTTTGGAAAACCGGGACTGTGGGTTTACCCCGTCATCAATTCTGAATGCTCTAACCATATCACAGGTAATAATAAATTATTTTCAACCAAGGATGGAGGTTTTAAATCCAAGGTCCAGCTTGGTGATGTAAACCATTGGAGGTTGCTGCCAAAGGAGCTACGCAGGTCCAAAAAAAAAAATGTATAAAGAGTATTCATGATATTTATTATACTCCACAATTAAAGCACAATTTGTTAAGTGTTGGGCAGCTATGTGAGAAAAATTATAAAGTAGTATTTGAAAATAATACATGTACTATCTATGACAAGAATAAGGGAAATAGGGTGATCATTGTTGTGCCTATGATAAGAAATAGGATGCCTCCCTTGAGGTTTAATGAACATAACAACAAACTTGCAAATATGGCTTACGAGGATTGAACTTGGCTATGGCATCTCAAGTATGGGCATTTAAATTTTCACAGTTTGAAGTTTCTAGCCTAAAATGCATTAGTTTCTAGTTTACCCAAGGTAGAGGAGCATAAGGAGGTTTGTGAAGAATATGCTAAAGGCAGGCATTTAAGGGACAGGTTTCCAAAGAGAAATGCATGGAGGGCTCATCACCCACTTCAGCTTGTTCATTCAGACATATGTGGTCCTATGCAGACTAATAGTTTGGGTAAGTCATCATATTTCATCACTTTTATTGATGATTAGCTGCGAAATTGTTGGGTATATTATTTTAAGGCCAAAAGCGAAGCCTCAGATACATTCAAGAAGTTCAAGGCCCTTGTAGAAAATGAGAAAGGGTCCAAGATCAAATATTTGTGGACTCACCATGGAGAAGAATTCTGCTCAAAATCTTTCCAGAGTTATTGTGATATCAATGGCATTAGGAGGAAACATAATACAGCATACACACCCCAACAGAATGGCGTAGCTGAACGAAAGAATCGTACTGTGGTTGAAATGACAAGGTGCATGTTGCAAACTAAGGGATTGAGAAATTCTTATTAGGGAGATGCAGTTGCTACAACAATGTACATGCTCAATCATAGCCCCACCAGTGCACTAGAGAAGATGACTCCTTATGAAGCTTGGTTTGGAAAAAAGCCTAATGTTAATCATTCCAAAGTTTTTAGTTGTTCGGCTTATGTGCATGTACCTTATCAAAATAAAAATAAAATTGATGGAAAGAGTGAGTTATGCATTTTCATTGGGTATAGTGAGACAAGCGAGGCTTATAAATTGTATAAGCCCCTGACTAAAAATATTATTGTCTCAAGAGATGTAATTTTTGATGAAGGGGGAGTTTATGATCATCAAAAAGGCCATGTTGAGAGGACAAAATCTATTTTAAATGATGATATAATTGTTGATATTGAGCAACCAACTAATGCTTCTATATTTAGTGGTTTAACTCCACCAAGTAGCCCTTCATCAATTTCTTTAGCATCATGTTCAAGTCCAACCTCTTCTCTAAGTTCTACAAAGAAGGTAAGGAGATTGAGTGTCATATATCAGAGGAGTGCAATTCAACCACATGAAGAAAATGCAATAGGTGAGAAAGTGAATTTTGCTTTAATAGCCAAGGTTGATTTTTAACCATCATGTTTTGAAGATGCATGTACTAATGAGGTTTGGGTGGAAGCTATGAAAGAAGAGATGGATTCCATTCACATGAATGACACTTGGGAATTGACAGAGCTTCCGCATGACAAAAGAAATATTGGCATCAAATGGGTCTACAAGACCAAATTTAACAGTGATGGGAGTGTTGAAAGAGACAAGGCAAGATTAGTTGCCAAAGGATTCATACAAAAGTATGGAATTGATTATGAAGAGATTTTTGCACCAGTAGCAATACAGGAGACCATTAGAATGTTGATTTCATTAGAAGCTCAGAAAAGGTGGAGCGTACATCACATGGACATGAAAAGTGCCTTCTTGAATGGGTACTTAGAGGAGGAAGTATATGTGGAGCAGCCACAAGGTTTTGAAGTTGAAGGAAAAGAGAATATTGTATACAAGTTGAAGAAGGCTTTTTATGGTCTCAGAAAATTTTTGGAAGAAATTGGAGAGATGCAAATTAAGCCTATAGTGATTCATTGTGATAATGTATGCTCCATCAAGTTAGCAAAGAAACCAGTTCATTTCATCACAACAAGACAAAGCATTTTGACATGAAATATCACTTCATTCTGGATTTGGTGCAGAAGAATGATGTTGAATTGAAGCACATAAATACTAAGGATCAGCTAGCAGATATCTTCACCAACGAAGTTTCAAAAGATCAGTTTTTGGAACTAAGAGATAAGTTAGTAAGCCCTCATTAAGAATTAAGGGGGAGTGTTGAGAATAATGCTTAAATATTTCCATGTAATTGCTGACATTAGTCAGTAGATTTTGTATTTCTATGTTATTAAAAAAAAATTGGTGCAGCAAATTATTAGGATGGTCAGTGCTCAGAAGCATTGGCAGTGGTCAGAATGAATAATTAGTAGTTGATAAATAATAGAATTAGTAATAGGTTTATTATATAAGATTGTATTTCAATACATGATTAAATATGTGGTGTACAAGTTGAGGAGTGATCTAATCTGTGCTTTTATTTATTTTCTTTTATTTTTTTCATATGTGTTGGGGTCATTCGAGATTCTACAAGTATACACTATATAAGTAGATATGAAAATTAAACTAGAAAAAGTTAACTAGTGTGAATGATATACCCTTGTAACAAAAGAAACAGAGATATACAACATATGGAACAATCTATACTACTATACTAGTATCTCATTCATTTTAAAATCTAAATTCTTGGAAAACTGTGGGGAATATATATATATATAGTCGACTTAAAAAGAATTAGAAATTATTGCTAGGTTAGTGACTCATAGGCCTAGGATGAGCAAGGGAGACCCATTAGTTAGCCATGAAAAGTTCAGTAAGTTATTAATAGGGTTGTAAAGAAGCGAGTTACCATATTATTCGATGCGGGAGCCTTTGAAACTGCCAAATATCATTCTAAATGAGAACCTCGCCGCTTGTTGAGTGGGATATAAACCACCTTTTCATTGTCTATTTTTTTTTAAACTAACAATACCTAGCTAATAAAGTGACCATGCATAATGGTTCCTTGATGAGTGTAGGGCGGCCTTTCCTTCAGTTAAGTTACTCTATATATGATTCTGCACTTCGAGAAAGGTGCTAGCGACAAGGGGACAAGGTGCTAGTTCCACGACATGAGTCTACCAGGGCATATAACCTACTTAATGTTGTTTTTATAGACATGAAAATAAAAAAGAATAGCCATATTCATCCATTGAAGCATTAATTTATAACCAATATATAGCCAAAGTTCATATTATAAGCTAACAATAATATTATTGTGCGCATGCATAGGATAGGAAGAAAATATACTAGCAATAACATGCATAGTGATACGAAAGGGAAAAAATATAAATGTTACATTTTACTTAAGGTAAAGAACAAAAGGCCAACTTCGGTCATGTCAATAACGACAGTAATACAAAGTATATGATATAGAAGTATTTGGTTCACTAGAAGGGGGCAAAACCTTAATAACATTTTAAACATTATAAGGACATGTCTATGGTAGCCATCTTTTTATCCAATGTATCAATAAAAAAACCCACTGAAAATTACAGAATGAAATTTCAAACCCTACATAATTTAGGGCCTTTTCTAAATACTGTAATAAAAATACACTTCATCTATCGTGCAGTCAAAGGCTGAATCCGAACATTTTTGTAGAATCGTGAAAGAGTGATTTTAGATTAATACATATAGAGGATGAGAGGAAATAAACAATCTGGGAGGAAAACAAACTCGAAATCCCTCAGAGCATAGATTCAAATGTAGCCAAGAACTAACTTGTACATAACAAGAAAAAACCCCTTAGTCTGGTCACACAGGGTCCACTAAATATTTACAGTTGTATAATAAAAGGAAATTCATTGCAACTAATATCTTACCTTTGAGGAAGATGAACGAAACCATTGCAACTGTACTTTGCTGTGGAAGAAAACGAATTCTCTTGGGAAGAAAATAGAGTGAGGGTTTTAAATTT
Source organism: Pinus albicaulis (assembly GCA_034641835.2). Lineage (NCBI taxonomy): Eukaryota > Viridiplantae > Streptophyta > Pinopsida > Pinales > Pinaceae > Pinus > Pinus albicaulis. Next base: position 809,591,551 of record CM076578.1, on the reverse strand, counting down.
AAATGTGGTTTCTGAAAATTTACCATGAAGAAAACGTGTCCTAAAATCATAGAAATACCATAAATTTTGCAGAGGGTGATAGCCATGGCTAAACCTCTAAAAGAAGCCATGGTTTGGCTTGCATTTATACGACAAAATTGAAAACAAAAATTCAAATATGCACATATATATAGCCAAGAAGTAAAAGAAATTAGAGTGTGTAAGGTTGAGACAAGGCCCAGTCTGAACACCTTGCTCGACGGGTATGCACATTCTCTTTGGATTGAATGTTGAACAAGAAAATAAATTTCACAATTGTAAACCTTTTAAATGTAACTTAAATCATTCACCTTTTACCAGAATAACCTTGTGGTTCGAGAGCTCGTCCCTCAACTGGACCAAATGAATCCATTGGAGCGAGAGGATGAGGGTAGGTATTCACTCGAACGTTGATGGAATAATCCTCGCCGTCAATCAACCGAAAGTCAATCACCACTATTCAGTGGTGACACTCATATAGGATTTGATATATTGTTAGGGGCCTCATCTGTTTAATGACATCACATAAAATGAATACATAATACCTCTATATATATATATTCGACTAATGTTAAGAATAAATACATATACATTTATAAATATATACAAAGAATAGACCTTCTTCATATAATAAGGGTTGACATAATTATGTCATAAGAGATGGAATTATATATATATATATATATATATATATATGATTTGGGCTATGATACAAGGAAATTCATAATTTAATAACCGATACCCTTAAGCTTTGGGGGAGGTTGGAAGGTAGGTAGTCTAGACCAACTCTCTATCATAAGTCATAGCTATGATATTTTTAAGAAAATATTGATTTACAAAGATTATATAAATAAAATTCATTACCATGTTGAACCTATTGAATCACAAGCCAAAATTAAAATTACAGAGACCATAAAATGTCACTTAATTGTTGAGGACATGAAAAAAATGTTTGAAACCAGAAGGGTGTTACCTTTGAGAAGAAACTTCAAGGGTCATACAACTAATGTGGTAGTTAATATATATTTTATTTTAGAAAAAAATAATTATTGTGTAATTCCTAGTAATTTTTAGAATTTTGGCTTCTGTGATCCATCGTATATATTTAGAACATTTTCGGTAATAATCACATGCAATATAAAATCGTCCACATGTTTCAAGCCAACCACTGTGGTTCATCATCAAGACTAGGTGAGAGATAAGATCCAGATTTTGAGTTTAAATAGTTGTAGGAATGACTAAACTAGCCATTACGACAACAACTAGTTTGCCTATGAAAATTAAATTCACTTACTAATGGCTAGTTTAGATTAAAATATTTAATTTTTTTATTGATTTTTTAATTAATTAATAATATATATATATATATATATATACATATATATATATATATATATATATATATATATATATATATTATTCTTTTTTTCAAGGGACGAAGTGAAAGGAAATATTGAAAACAACCAAAAAAAATCGTAGACCGAGCCCAAAATACTAATGCAAAAGAAGAAGAGAAGAAACAAAAGACACTTAAGAATATAAGGCAGGGATCCAACACCTATTTATATTCAAGCCATCATCTCTATTGAGATTAACAAGTCATTTTTCAATCTCTAAGGCTTCCCTTAACTTATGATGATGGAAATGGTCAATCCTAGCAATGACCTTAGCTTCTTCGATGCAAAGATGATGGTTTGTCTTTTATGCATGCTCAGCTAAGGCGAAGGAGTGGGATCTTCCATGTTTAATGTATGCATGGAAGATATCGCTCCTTTGCCTTAGATGAGCATGTAGAAAAGACTAACTATAATATTTTCATCGTAGAAGGTAAGTTCATTCTTTGGATTAACCATTTCCATCATTGTAAGTTATGGAGGCGTTAGAGATTAAAAAAAGACTTGTTAATATCAATAGATTTGATGGATGGAATATCAATAGGTGTTGGATCCTTCCCTTATATTGTAAAGTGTCTTTGTTTCCACCCTTCTTCTTTTGCCTTGGTTTTTTAGGCTCGGTCTGTGATTTTTTTATAGTTTTATTCAAACATTACTTTGACCTCATCCCTTAAAATAATAGTGTATATATATATATATATATATATATATATTAATATTAATTAAAAAATTAAGAAATAAATTAAATATTTTAATGCAAAGTATAATAAAAATTAGTTGTTACTAATTGAATTTAATTTTCATAGTCAAACAAGTTGTTATACTAACGACTAGTTTAGCCATTTCTACATCTATTTAAACTCAATGTTTGGATCTAATCTCTCACCTAGTCCTGATGATGAACCACACTGGTTGGTTCAAAATCCATCGATGATGTTCTATTGCATATGATTATTACCGAAAGAGTTCTAAAAAATTCCTAGTAATTCTTAATTATTTTCTAAATAATTTTTGGGGGATGTTACATATCGTATTAGGGAAAAAAAAAGGTTGCAACGTTATGGCCTTTGATCTAACCACAATTTTTTCTAACAAAATAAATGCATGATTTTTCAAAAAATAAGTGGAGTGAGAAAAAGGGATAATTTATGGAAGAACCACAAGAAGATACTCACATAGGTGAGAAAATCATAGTATATCTAGGTGAAAAATTGTAATTTCCAACACTAGAATTAATGAAAAGCCACAACCAGACCACAAAATATATCGCGTGCAACAGGAGCTGTGTGGCTGCAGGTCTGAACCATTATAGATCCCCACAAACATGTCTCTTAACTTACATTATTGCTGGCCATGAGAATCATCACATCGACATGCAGCATTAGTAACAACATTTAATGTGGTCATTCAATATTTCAACCATGAGTGATTCTGTAGAAAGAACATGTGCACGCTCATGATTATCATAGGTCGCTTCAATCTGCCAAGCCATTGGGCATTAAGCCGCCGCTACCACCATTGTGAGTTGCAGTTGTCATTGGTTGTAGCTCATCAATTGCGTCTCTCTTTCTATGAAAAAAGAAGGCTCCAAGGTCGTGGCTCCAGGGATTGCGAAGTTAACACCGCTAGTGTAAATCGTGACTCGAACCACTGCAAAGAGATCACCGCCCAGATATGGAGGCAAGAACAGCAGACCTGAAGCTTGAGCAATGTAATCAACGACTAATCGACCATTCGAAAACCATCCAGTTGCTCTTTTAAAACAAGTTTCGCCATACGGCAATTTACCGACGATTATAGGAGCTATGGGATTTGAGGCTAACCAATTGACCATGTCCGCCACTCCAAGGTTACCACAAAGATCTTTGAAGCCGAATTGGAGGAGAATGATGTGTCCATAGCGCTGAGCCAGAGTTATAATTATTTTTTATTTATCTTTTTGTAAATTAATTTATAATGAAATTCATAGAAAGTTTATAATGGAATAATTGATTCTAGATACATTCTGTATCTAGACGGTTTCCCTAGATAACTGGTGAGTACAATGGTTAGCACCCATGTATCTCGGTGGATGGGATTTTTTCCATAGAATGACTAGGAGTTCAGTGATTACAATCAATTTTTTTCGAAGAGATCAACTGGTAGTAAGGCTCAATATGGATGGTTGTCCAAATAGCATGGCAGTTGCGGATCTAGGGAAGGATCGCTCATTAGTGGTAGACGTCGAAGTGGTCTCCTAACGAGGTCATGCGGCAGATTGGGATGTTGTCCAGTAATTGACTTCGGGAGGTCATTGATTCGGGAGTTGAGGAAGCGAACTCGGGAATCCAACTTGCCAACTACACCTTTCCGAGGGTTATGAGGCAACTTGATGGAGCATCTACTGATAAGGTTGATTATTTTGTTATTTATGAGTGAATTCAATAAATTCATTGAATGTAATCATTAAGGGGGAATGTTGGAGTTAATGCTTACATTCCATATTTGAGAAGGTGGTTTGTGATGGCTGAGAAATTCTCTCAACCTCTCTGTCTAATTTACGAATAAGTTGGATCTCAGAAACTCTATTTAATAGAGTAATCTGACTATAATCCGTGTGTGTGAGTGTGTTTACACATACACCATTTGTGCATAATATATGATTGAGTTTCTGTAATTGTGTCATTTTAGCTATTTCTGTCACTTATGAGGTATGTATCATATATATAGAAAGAGAAAGCTAAAGTGCAGTGTTTTACTCATCGTCTTCGTTTATTTTAAGGAACAAATTGAGTATGGTAATATCAAAGAAATGGGCGAGGACATTAGAAATATAGGAATTCAGTATCGACAAAATAAGTAAAGGAATGAAACCATTAAAATGTTACTTATTAAAATTAATAAAAAAAATTCCCAGTGTGGAAAAGGAGGAGGAAAACGAGGGCGTTTTTAGAAATTTAGTAAGGGTAATCAGGGTCAAAACTTTAGTAAAAATGTTAATCAGACCAAAAGAACTCAAACTCGGGCCATATCCAAAAATAAATAAATTAAGGGATTAAATGGGAAGGATAAATAACCGATAAAAATATGGGGATGTGGAGAGCCCCATCTTCTATGAAATTATCCTTACAACACAAGATTTGTGCAAATTCCATAGAATATTCAAGAGGCCTCCATTGGTAACGATGTGGCGAGGAATAATTGATGAATCAACACAACATTAGAATAATGTTAGGTTGAGTATCAATCAACCATGGTGGAGATAGAAGGTATAATTTTAAACCAACCTATTTTTATTTTAAAATAACTTGGTTCCAATTTAACTATATTATTCCCTAGATTGTATAAAATAGTTAATTAAATTTTAAAAAATAAAAAAAAACATGGCTAGTCCACTTAGGAATTAGGCCAAAAATCAAAATTACTAATTCTATGAAGACATTTCCATTCATGTTAAATGGGAATTAAACAACTATTAATTTGAACATTCTTCCATTATCTTCATAGTACGTTTTGGTAGGGATTGAATGGTTTGAGGGGCATAGGGACATTTTTAATTTCCTTCATAAAAATATTACGTGCACTCTTAAAAAAAATATTGAAACTCTAATTATAAAAGGCATACTTAGGCTAATTTCTATGTTAAAAATATTTTCTTTACCATTAAAGATAAATGCAAGGAAAGGATGTGTGTTGTTTTCCATTCAAGTTAATGACCACTCACAAGATAGGATAGCTAAATACTTGTACGATTTGGAAGTTATTTAGCACTATCACGATGTATTTCCTAACGATATTCCTAGTTTTCCACCTACGAGAAAAATATGTTTTTTTATAGAACTAATACTAGGAAAGACACTAGTATCTAAAGCATGTTACCTAATGAGTGTAACTAAATTGCTAGGGTAAAAATTGAGTGACCATAATTCTAAAACAAAGGATATATCATATTGTGTGTTTCATTGTGAGGCACATAAGTATTATTTGTAAAAAATAAAAGTAAAATATTCAGTTTATTTAATGATTATTGACAACTAAAAATAAGTATCCTTTTGGATAAATTATATTTTCTAAAATATATCTCACATTTGGTTATCAGCAGTTGAGGATTAAATAAGAAGATATTTCATAAATAACTTCTTAAACTGGATACAAACACTATCAGTTTATAGGGCTTCCTTTCGAGCTTATGAACACATCTGCTACCTTTCTATGCTTAATGAGTAGTTTCTTTAGCAATATTCTGGAAAATTTTATACTAGTATTTATAGTTGATAAATTTATTTATTGAAATACATGAAAGGAGAACAAACAACACCTAGAGACAATGTTTTTGAATCTACATGAACATGAGTTGTATGCTAATTTCATCAAATGTGAATTTCATCAAGATTATATACACTATCTAAGACATGTGATATCTAAAGTTGAGAAAACAATAGAGCCCAAAAAGGTAAAGGTCATTCTTTACTTACTAATTCCTAAATATCTGGAAAATATTAGATAATTTATGGGTATCAAAGGATACTATCACAAATTCATAAGGGATTCTATAAATTATCTTATCCCATATCTTCATTCTAGAAGAAAGGGTGAAATGTGGGTGCACTCACAGATGTCAAGAGAGATTTGAAGAATTATATTTACTTATTGTTGCACCTATGTTGAAAATAGTAGACCCTGATAAGGAATTTTTTTTATTTTTTTTTTTTGTAGTGACACTTTTTTGGAAGGTTTGAGGGGAGTGCTAATGCAGGGAGATCATGTGATGCATTATGAATCCAAAAGATAATGAAATGAACTATGGAAAATATGAATTTAAACTAGTAGTGGTTATCCACACACTTAATATGTGGAGACATTATTTATTTGGTAAGAAATTTACCTTAATTACTGATCATGTGTGTGTAAATTTTTTTTCATTCAACGTAATATGAATGCCAAGAAATATAGATGGATGAAATTCGTTAATGAATATGTATTTTACATTAAGAATATAAAGGGAAAAGAAAAAAAAGTGGCATACACACTAAGTCAAGTATGAATTAGATTTTTCAGGTAACAATAAGTAGGTTTGAAACAAAATTCAAAGAATATATCACAAAAACAACATTAGAAGATAAAAATTATAATCATATTTGTGAAAATATGAAAATTAAAACTCACTAAGGAAAAAAAATAGATTATGTGCTTAATGAAAAAATATATATATTATGTATTAGTATTGTTGAAAATATATTGAAGTGTATCATGTATCAGACTAGACTCTTAACTACTAGGGAAAAAGTTTGGATTAGTGTCGTAGGCCCTTTGTTCACGTAGTGGAGTCATTTGAGTTGAATACATAAGGCCTTCGCGAATGCATATGGTGCCATGAAGGCCCCAAAGGCCTAAAATGTTAATTTCTCATACGTATATATATATATATATATATATATATATATATATATATATATATATTAAATTAATGATATAGTATTTGTAAAATGGTATAAAGAAAAAAATAATAATAACCAATACCTTTAATGGATGTGGGAGGAAAGCCTTTATACTCTTAAGAAAACATTGAGTATCAAGGAATATATAAATAATAATCATTACCATGTACAATTTGTTGGATGAAAAGAAAAAACTAAAATGCAGATACCATACAATGTCAGTAAATTGTTAAAGAGTTAAAAATAATGTTGGAAACTAGAATGGTGTTACCTCTCAGAAGAAAATTAAAAACTCATCCAACTTATGTGGAAGTTAATACATTTTGTACTTTAAAAAAAAAAATGTATAATTCTTGTTAGTTCTTAATTACTTTTCTAAGTATAAGGGATGTACACATATTGTCAAAAATACTTAGTTTCCCAATGAGCACCCTTCAATCCATCGATGGTAAAACATTTGTGCTTCAGGGAATAATTGTAGAATTTTTGATCAAGCTAAAGCTGATTACGGTCGATGTAAACATTTTTAATGCTCTAGTGGATTATAATCTATTCCATGGGCATAGTTTTTTATGAATATTGTCGTGTCATCGGTCTTCTGTGCTTTTCTCTTTTCCCATGAAGGAATAAATGAAACCATAAATAAACTTGATTATTTCATGACAGTAACTAATTGTACCGCTATGGGAACTATCTTGTCATTTATTGGAGATAATCCTTGAGATTATTGGAGCATTAATGCAATCTAGTTTAAAATTCCATCACATACCGGTGTCTTTCCTATACCCACACTTGAAGTTCCTTCTACTTTTGTAACATCCATATACAAGATATTTTCCACAAGGGCATCCCATCATGTTTCATTTAACAATTATATTAAGGTGAATCAACATAATGCAATTTTACATTTATTTAAATTATTCAGTAAAAAAACAATATACCACTCCCATAAGATGATTGAACACACAAATATATATGGAAATCCATCTAGGAAAAAACCACAAAAATACTTTTCTTTATATGATTAAGGAAAACAACAATCTAGTACTACAATTTTTGAAGGCACCACCCTAAAGGAGACGCGAGTCTCCTCAGCATTGCAGGCACCAACTTGCTAGAGGTTACACCCTCCTTAGTTTTGTGGGAATTTACTTGTAGGAAATAGCGATCCACAAAAATTTCCAAGCAACAATTTGATGGAGGCACCAAACCCCTAAGATTTGCAAGCATCGGCTTGCAGGAGACACCAATACCCTCTATATATATTGATCTATTTTCTTTTTCTCTCTAGATTTTTTTTCATCCCAATTTTAGACTAGGTCTAGAGGCACCTTTTGTAATTCTTGTACTAATAGCTCCTCTTAATTTATATCTTATCTCTTTCTTTACTTTATCTATAACAACCTTCACTTTGTGATTCACTAGACGTCTTCTATCATGCTACAAAGTACAAAACTTTCTTCAATGCACTCCTTCTTGGCTCATATCTCACACTTCTCATATTAGCACACTTTGTTTATTCATTTTTGCTTAGATATTCCTCCAATATTTCTCTATGCTTTCTTTTTATCTCTTACAAGATGAGATATTTGCAGATATCCTATCTCTTCACAAAGTTTTCACATTTACTTCACCTTTTTTTCTCTCCATATGCACATATTATTCTCAATTGTGAGCTATTTCCATTCTCACTTCCACATGCAATATATGATATTTCATATCGTTTAATCACCACATTATTTTCTAACTACCTGTTATGATTTTCAAGTTTTTCACATGCTCATTTATTCATTTAAATCCATATCTATTCCATTTCTTGCCTCGACAATTTTTTTTTTAATGTTATGGGTTTATTCCTTATAACTACATCCCCAATGGGTTTTGATTTCTAAAACTATAACCCCTGTGAATGGAAACTACCCCATATAGTTCTACCAAACTTGTGCACTCGGAGCTTTTGTTCAGCACTTGATTTTCCATGGAACCAAAGGCTTTTAAAACATTACTATTCCCATACAATATTGAGACTAAAGTCGCAAGAACATTAGATAGGAGTTCTTTGGATGGAACTCCTTTTCATTTGTAGCAATTGGCAGCCAAATGTTCCATCTGTTTGGGACTTTCATTGTTAGGGAGATCCACTATCATTTCCATTTCACCATATGATGACTCCAGATTCAATTAACACCAAACATAAACATATTGTAGTCGGTATCAATGGTAGAGGCAAAATATTTTTTTAATATGTAAATACCTTACACACAAATTCGTGTCATAGTACCGATGACTTTGTTGGAATATATTATATTCCTTGGAAGGTAATAATGTCTTTGCATTATGTCAGAAATTGAATACGATCTTATGTAAAAGAGTAACAAATTATATCCCATATTAATTATGGCATAGTAGACTCTTGTACCCATTTATTATATAAAGAGGTGTTATTTTGGAGAATTATACTATCCCACATTCAATATGTTAGAATAATTCCTCCAAATATCTGGGCATATAATAGGGTCAAGGGAGAATTTTTGTAAATTATCACATCTCATATTGTGCTCATATTGCTATTTGTATTGGGTTATTTGTAGTTGCTCTCTTTGTAATATCGCAGGAGATTTCTAGGGATAATAGAAGACAACCTTCCCGTGCATGTAGTCCAATTAGGCGAACAATGTATAACTATTATATTCTTTCCTTTTCTCTTTCTGTTCTTATTTATAGGTTGATATGTTGCTAGTTTCTTAGATAGATAACTATGTTAGTAGATCTAATATTCTACCATGGTATCAGAGCCATGGTTACTGTGATCTAACATCTTCTTTGAATTTAACCATCAACGCACATATCTTCATTTTTAATTATCTGGGCACTCATTTTTTTGTATTATTTTTTTCTATATGGTAGCCATTAGGCTTCTCTTCAGATTTTGGGGATGATTCTACATATTTGAGATTTTTTTTGTCATAACCCTAACTTTGTTGTGTATTTTTTTTGCAGAATTTTTTTTCAAGGGGCTCTTCACTGTTTTTCTAAAAGATCTACATGTTTTTTGGATTTTCAAGGGGTTCTTGATTGTTCTTTTGTAAGATATATATGTTTTTTGAATCCTCCTCAAGGAGATCTATCTCCTTGTTATCAAATTCAGCTACGGAAATTACGACATTTTTTTTTATAGGGCGGAAGAGTGGTGGACATAGGGTTCATATCACAATTTTTGAGGGTTCAGATCATTATTTTAACCACAAAGGTTGATGCAGAGTGGATGTGCCATCTCTGAAAACTAGTTATAATAAGCATTTAGAGCATTATTGAGTGTTTTTTGTTTTTCCATCTGACGTTTTTTGTCAGAGCTATTACCTTTTGTGCATAATTTCCTTGAAACAAGTAGATATTTGCATTCCTCTAACTGAGCTACCCAATTTCAAAAAAGACAATAAGCCCAAACAAAGTCCTAGAAGCATAATATCATTGATCTAATATTGGTAGTTTTTTCAGGTTTTTTGGTGACGACAAACGAATTGTGGAAATTTATAGTTTTCTATCCACTTTTTCCGTTGTCATTTCTTGCATTTGGGTTTATATTTATTGTCAAAATTTCTATCATTATCACTTAAGAAGTAAATTTTGTTCCTGAACTTATCAGCACTAACTATCTTGCATGGAAAAGGAAAATGATTGATGTTCTCAAGAGTAAGAATCTATGGAGGTCGGTTAATGGTGAGCACAGGAAACCTATAGGTGTTCAAGACTTGATTAAATGGGAAGAAAATTTTGATCCAACAAGATATCTCATTGGTAAAACGGTTTCAGATAGTCTCCAGGTAAGTATTGAGGCAAAATACAACCCAGTTGAGGTATGGTAAATTCTTGCTTCTTTATTTGATAAATATGATTATGTTTCTGCTTATTAGCTTCAAAAGAAGATTCATTAGCTAGATCCTACTAATTTTGAAATAGTAGAATTATATCTTGCTAAATTGAAAACCTTAAATGAAAAGTTAAATAATTGTGGTAAAGATTACAAGAAAATAGACACTACTCTTATCATTCTTGTAGAACAAAAATGGTCATCTTATTTTGACATGTTTTGACGAAACTTACTTTTGATGATTTCTGTAAAGGGTTGATAAATGAGCAAGAAAGGTTGATTTCTTCACGGCAAGTCTCACCTGATAAAGTTTTTAAGGCACATAATAAGAATCCAAAGAAAATTTTCAATAATGCCAAAGTTTCTTGTTCACACACTTCTAATCATACTAATAATAATGTCCATGCTTCTCATGCACGTCATGAAACTAGTAAGAAGAAAAAAGTGTATGATCCTTGTAAACATTGTGGTAAAACTAACCATCCTGAAAAGAATTTCTTTAAAACGAAATGTTTAATGACTAAAGAAAAGAAGAAAATTCTAATGAATCTCAAGTAGCTTTATGTGCATCTGTTGTTTTATCTAATAATTCTTCTTCTAATGTGGAATGGAAAATCGATTATGGTGCTTTTAAACATATGAATGGTAATACTTCTTTATTTACATCTTATCACACTAATAAGCACTCATATCAAAAAGTTTCTATTGGTGATGGTAAACAACTTTCCGTAATTGGTTCTATTAATTTTGATGTTTCTAATGGTCAATTGGAAGACATTTTCATGTTCAAAACATGCCCATTAACTTACTTTATATTTATCGTGCATGTCAGAAAGGTTTTAAATTTGAATCTTGGCTGGATAAATATGTTCTTAAAGATATCAACCAAAATTACAAAGTAGTTTCTTTTGGCCCTATTTATCATAGCACTCATTTATATAAATTTGCAAGTTTTAATTCAACTAAGAGACAACCCTTTTATTCCTATGTTGCTCATGCTGATGAACTAAGTAAATTACGGAATGAATGATTGGGTCACTTGAATTATGGTAAAATGAAAAATTTACTAACTAAAATGGTTCATGGTTTGCCTAATATTTCTTCTACTACTGGTGTTTGTGAAGGATGTGTTCTTGGTAAACATCATAGACAAATGTTTGACAAAGGTAAATCATGGCATGCTAAAGAACCTTTGAAATTAATTCATAGTGATATGTGTTCCTCTTGAAGTTCCTTCAATATCCCACTCAGTTTATTTTCTTACCTTTATTGATGAATTTAGTAGAAAATCTTGGGTTTATTTTTTGAAAAATAAAAGGGAAACATTTGTAAAATTTCAAGAATTTAAATCGACGGTTGAAAATGCATCTGGTAAGAGTATTAAAACTTTGCAATTTGATAATGGGGGGGAATTCGTTAAGAAATAATTTGATGCATATTTATCTAAACATGGTATTGAACATCAAAAGATTGTTCCTTACACACCTCAAAATATTGGTATTTCTGAAAGGGAAAAAAAAAAATTAGTTGAAATGGCTAGATGTATGCTTTATTTTAAAGGACTACATAAGAAATTTTGGGTTGAAGCCACTTGTTAAATGGAGTTCCTACTAAAGCTGTTAAGCATGTTACCCCTGAGGAAAAATGGAATGGACATAAACCAGATATTAGTAATTTTAAGGTGTTTGGTTGGGAATGTTGGGCTCATATTCCTAATGAAAAAAGGAATAAGTTAGAACCCAAATCTCACAAGTGTATATTTACTGGTTATGATGAAAATTCCAAGGCTTGCAGGTTGTTTTATCCTTCTAATAAAAGTTTTATAATCACAAGTTATTTTTAATTTTCATGAAGTCTCTTCCCCGCTTGAGTATGTAGAAACTCATGTTACCCTGAATTTAACAATACCACATGTTACTCCTATTCCTATTACTCCTTCTTCCAGTTTTGTGGCTCTTATTGATCTTGATTCTTCCTCTCACTCAAGTATTCCACCTGAAACTCATGAAGGTCGTGAAGTGACTCATGTTCCTTTTATTCTTCCTATTTGGGATCAGAAAACCCTTGAATCTGCAGGTAGTGAGGTCGGAAATCCTTTCGACACTCGTCGAACTAGATCTAACTTTTCTCTTATGACCAAAGTTTTGGCCAGAAATGATCCTGCTACATATGCTCAAGCTAAGGGTAATCCTCATTGGGAATAATCTATGTTTTCTGAATATGAATCTCTTTTGAGAAAAAATACTTTGTATCTTATTCCTCTTGCTTTAGGAAAGAATTTAGTTGGTTGTAAATGGGTTTATAAAACTGATTTCACTATAGATGGACATATCGAAAAGTAGAAAGATAGATTAGTCGCCAAAGGCTTTAATCAACTTGAAGTTATTGATTATAATGAAAAAATTTCTCTTGTTGCTAAAATGAACACAATAAGAACCATTTTATCACTTGATGCATATTTTAAGTGCGAAATTCATCAAATAGATGTTAAAATTGCATTTTTAAATGGTGATCTTACTGAAGAAATTTATATGCAACAACCTCCTGCTCTTATTTCTGCTGATTCCTCAAGTTTAGTACGTAAATTACACAAATCATTATATGGTCTCAAACAAGCCTCTAGGGCTTGGTATGATAAAATTGATGCATATTTCTTGAATAATGGTTTTAAACATTGTATATCTGATCCAAATATGTATGTTAAGAACTTTGGTGATAATTTCCTCATTATTTTTTTATATGTGGGTGATCTAATTATCGCTAGCAACGAGCTTGTATTAATTCAAAATATGAATTGCTCTTCAGAATCAGTTTGAGATGACAAATCTTGGTACATTGCACTATTTCTTGGGCCTTCAGATCTGGCATATGGCCGATGGTATTTTTATCTCTCAGCCTAAGTATGCAAAATATATATTGGCTCGTTTCCATATGAGTAATTGTAAACCTGCTCCTACACCAATTCAATCCAGTGTAAAGTTAAATATTGACTATACCACTCCATTGGTTGATGCTATTCTTTATCGTTAGCTCATTGGAAGTTTAATATATTTAACTCACAGTAGACTAGATCTCTCTTTTTCCATCAATATGATTTTTCAGTTCATGCAGCAACCTCGTGAAACTCATTGGCAGGAATCCAAGAGAGTTCTACGGTATTTACAAAGGAGATTGCATTATGGTGTATTTTATTCGAGCAGTGCTACAATTTTACTCTCTGGATATATAGATTCTGATTGGGCAGGTGACAGTTCTGATCAATGGTCAACTGCTGGTTACATATTTCAACTTGGTTCAGGTCCGATCTCTTGGTCCAGTAAGAATTTGAAGACTCTTTCTTTATCTTCATGTGAAGCAGAGTATAGAGCAACGAAAGAAGCAGCTAAAGAAGCCATTTGGTTATGGCATGTTCTTACCGAGCTTAGTCTAGTTCAAAAATAGTCCACCATGTTGAAATGTGACAATCAAGGTGTAATTTAGCTTCCTTACAATCCGGTATATCACTCCAAAATAGAGCATCTCAACCTTTATGCTCATTATATTAGAGGTCTTGTTGCCGATGGTATTATTTCTCTAGAGTATCGTCCTACCGAGTAGTAGGCAGCCGGTATCTTGACGAAATCCTTGACAGAAGAGAAGTATGTGTATCTTCATTCTTTGCTTGGGATGAGGGAAGTTTTCATCAAGGGGGGTTAGTAATGACTCCTTCCTTCCTTAGTGTTAGGATGGGCCCTCCTCCCAACCATTATTAAGGGGGATTGTTCGAATATATTATATTCCTTGGAAGGTAATAATGTCTTTGTATCATGTCGGAAGTTGAATACAATCTTATGTAAAAGAGTACCACATTATATCTCATTTATATTATGGCGTCATATACTCTTGTACCAATTTATTGTATAAATAGGTGTTATTTTGGATAATTATACTATCCAACATTCAATATGTGAGAGTAATTCCTCCACATCTGTGGGTATATAATAGGGTCAAGGGAGCTTTTTTGTAAATGATCACATCTCATCTTTTTCTCATAGTGTTATTTGTATTGCGTTATTTGTAGTTGCTCTATTTCTAAGATTTATTGGGTTATTTGTAGTTGCTCTCTTTCTAAGATTTATCGGGTTATTTGTAGTTGCTCTCTTTCTAAGATTTATTGGGTTATTTGTAGTTTCTCTCTTTGTAAGGTTGCAGGAGATTTGTTATTTGTAGTTGCTCTCTTTGTAATATTGCAGGAGATTTATAGAGATAATAGAAGACAACCTTCCTGTGGATGTAGCCCAATTGGGTGAACCACGAATATCTCTTGTATTATTTTTCCTTCTTCTCTTTCTTTTCTTATTTATATGTTGATATGTTGTTGGTTTCTTAGATAGATAGTTAGTTTAGTAGATCTAATATTCTAACATAGTTTGAGTTTATCGTGCCGTGTGACATTGGACCAATCACCAAGTGCCACCTATTGTTCTTTCACATTTCTTTCCATGTAACCTTCCACTTATTCAATTGGCCAAACAAAAATGAATAAAATGGTGCCCAGTACCAGAGCTTCATGTTACCATGTCATTGATCTTGCCACATGGTGTCCACATCATCTTTGACTAGAAAACGTGACCTTCTTGGTCTTCTCAAGCCTAGAATCTCTTCGTCTTCTCAATAGTCTCCATCTTTAATGTAAGGCCCCTCTTGAGTTTTTTTTATTGATAGACCCAATATGATTGATCATTTACTCACGTCATGTTGTTTTCATTTGGAGAGAAAGAACCTATCATTGAAGTATGTCCATTTATGTATTTCCTCCTTTTCCTTCTTAACTTGTTTCATTTTTCCATTGTCTTTCTAGACCTTAACATCAATGAAAACGCTATCAATGCATTGTTCACCTAATCCTTAAGTGGTGCCTTTTTATTTGGAAGTAGTGATTGAAAAACTGGCAATATTGAGAAGGGGGTGAATGAGTACTGCATTTTTATCAATATATTCTATTTTCTTTCTTATCGTGAATCAACCATCTATTCACAGCATAACATGTGAGAGGATCCAAGCATGTACCATATGCAGATATAACACGAGCATGTAAATATGTAAGAAACATATACACATAGTAAACCATCAAAACACACATTCACAGAAATCATCACCATCAACATAATTGAGAGCTAATCAGTCCCATCAATGTATAATCAACATACTTATAAATCCTCATTTCACCTTACAGCAAGAAACACTGCTCAAAAAATGCAATGAAAATGCAATGACAATAGGCCCTCAGCCTCTGCAAAACTACAGACTCAGCAAACATACTTCAGCATCAAACTCTAGCATCCTCGCACAAACAACAAGCTCTCATTAACACTTAACAACAACATCATACATTCATATCTAGGCTGACAGCATACCGTCTCACTCATATACAAGCACTAGTAGCCATGTAAAAACTCAGTTTCATAACCCCAACAGACAGTATAGACTGCAATACTTTGACCTTTACCATGGTCATAATAAACTCTAACTCAAGACAATACAGAGCAACTATATAGTTTTTCTTCAATATACTCACTCATCATTTGGTTAAAATGATGACAATACGTGAGGCCTACAACAATACAAAATATGTTTGTGTCTAGACATCCAGTATCCATAGTCAAAAAATGATCTGCGTCTCTATTCTCTGTTTCATTTTTTAACATGAACTGGTAACTTAAGTTAGCAACACACAACACTGATTGTCTCCCTTCTGCTGGTCAAACGCTCATCTCACTCTGCTACAGGTGACTAAAACAAATCGAGCTTTTTGATCTGACATTCCTATGTGCTGGCAACTCAATCATGCATGAAATCTCTTCTGCACAGGTCATGCCCTTTTCAATATTACGATTTCTAAGCTCTAATCCCATTGCTCCAATTCGCATGCACATGTATCTATGGCTCTGTACTAACTACTCTGTCAATATTCTCTGGGAAACAACCAATTCTTCATCAATTCGCTACAGTAGGCTCTCACCATCGAAGAAATTAAGCCCAAATCTCTCCCACGCACGATTTATTTCATCGTAATACTCGGTAATTCCATGATGAACCAGATCCACACAGAAAATTACTACACACAACTCTACCACTTTTTCAAATGGCGAATAGATTAAACTCACTTTTCTAAATACAATGCAATCGATATACCCTGTCAATATATGGTGATCAATTTTTCTTAGCCCTTCACTTCATGGACTAAGTAATATTTGGACTATTTTTAATTCATTCCATAATTCCGTAACATCGATGACAAAATCGTGGAACCAATGCGTTCCACCACTAGATGAGATCTATCAATCTTTAATTCGATCCATTACCATATTCAACAATGCGTAGACTAAATCTGCCACTAACACTAAACTAAAACATTCATTGTTTGAAAATATCAGGGTACATTAATCTCTTTCTCTTTCTCTTTCTACTATACGATAATTCCATCACTTTAAAGAATTAATATGGTCATACATACATTGAAAACCAATTTTGAACAAAATGAAGGGAAAAATAGCTGTGGGCAAATTAGCTGGACAGTGCAACACCAAGACAGCACCTACAACTCAACAAGACCACAATCCAGATCACGTTGACATCAATGTCAACGAGTCAAACAGCCATAATGCCAACAGGTAGATCTATGTCATGAGCGTATGTCCCCTTTAGCAGAAGAGATAACCTCTTTGACAGCCCCTTCAAAAACTCCATCCCGATTTGTAACTTGACCGGGATTATTTTCCCACACATGCCATGACTTCGCTTATTCCATGTGATTCCTTTGATGTCAAGTTTCCTTCTCCTTGAGCCATCTTGTAGGTATATATTCACTGAGTAATCCTAGAAAGATTATGCCCGATGATGCCTCTATTCTCCCCATATGGGAACTAATACAAGGAAAAAAATTAAATATTTGGAACTTGATCGGGATTATTTTCTCACACATGCCATGACTTCGCCTATTCCATGTGACTCCCTTGATGTCATGTTTCCTTCATCATGAGCCATCTTGGAGGTTATGAATTCACTCAATAATCCTAGAAAGACTATGCCTTTTCATGCCTTATTCTCACTAAGTAGAACTAATAAAGAAAAGAAAACTAAATATCGAATCAAGCGAGGAGGTGTTTTCTAGGCCATCCATGCAAGTGCCACCCTTGGACTGAATCAAGCTTTTTGTTGCTGACAATGACCTTGCCAATAAATTTCCAACCCCAATCCTCCCATTGATGAGTGTCTATTACTTGTTACTTATGTTCATAGTCATTCATATTCATTGGAAAGGAGTCGCATTAACTCATGCGGCCACTCACATTTTATTTCCTCAAGTTTTTCTTCATAATGATGCAATTCAAAGCTTTCCATGACATCATCCATATTCAATAACATGGCAATTCAAATCTATATCGCATGTTATCTATATCCCATGGCCACAGCATGGGGTGCCATATGACAATGACAATAACCCATGAGTTGATACACATTCATAGGAATCCTTGGTCTGTGCAGTCAGCACTCCATAATGTAACTTAATCGACTTCGTTGGACCTTGTCCATATGTATTTTAGTTTTGGTTTGGCCTGTGATTGGAGAACCTTTTATTTTCAAGTGTGGTTCTTTGAGGTTTTTTTTTAATTCTGTGTTTACCATTCTTGGTGCTTGATTTGCATTTTCCAAGTCACATACACTTGGCTCATCATAAGCACACGTATAGTGAAACCAAGAGGTTACATAAGTTACTCCTCTAGCGATGTGACAGGCGTTTAATTATTCTGCTAATTACTTATCAAGACAATCAAAAGTATGTTCTCAATATGGGATTTGTTCGGAACTTGCAAATTGTTGTGCATGGTGTGCTTGTGCAAACTTTTACATGTCCTGGGATTGTATTATTTTATATGGTATTATAGTGACAATATAAGGACCCTTTCACAAGTAACCATTTATAAAAACACACCACACTTGGCAGGAAACGAAATCACTCTCGGAGGAAAGTAAATCGCGCGTGCATGAAAGTAAATGCTCTGACAAGAAAGTAAAAACACCAGGAACTATGGTGTGACTTGTTCTAGTTTAATACTATTGTTGTTGTTGTAGCAAGTTACTGAGTAACATCTGCTTATCTAATCTCTGCACTTTTTCTCTGAGGTGTGATGCAATGATTGAGAAAAAAAAACTCCAAGATAAAGTGTTGACATCAACATATGAGAGTCACACAACTTCCAATCGTAAAACTGTTATTGTGCTGAAAATAAAGCAGAGAGAACCTATTTGCGAGTTGCGAAAACAAGAGTTGGAACTGCAGCAACGTACACGGATACTTCAAGGTAGAACCAAACTAAATAAAATTACTTTTTTTATGCCGAAATAATCGTAAGATGTTCAGAGTTCGATCGAAAAATGAACTGATAGTAAAATTAAGAGCTTAAATATTCAGAAAGAGTTAGAATTTTTTCTTGAGAGCAATCACCGGTGGTTTTCATGCAGTCTTTTCTATTTTCATCCAGAAAACAGGAAAGTGTTATAGAAGCTAATTAAGCTTGAAAGGCTCTTCGCTAAAAATACTTTTGCTAGATTTTAATTTTCTTGTAAATTTGAAACAATGGATTTAATTTTGGAACTCTCTAATGTAGTTTATAGTTAAGACAAAAGGATATTAATGCTCTTTATGGTTAAGAGAAAGTGATATTAATGAATGTTAATGTGATTGGATAACTAAACGAATCCTTTTCAATTGAATAGAAAAGTTAAACTAAAACATTAAAAATAACAAATAATTTTAAAACTTTAAAAATAATAAATATTTTTTAAATTCACTTGCATAAAATAAATTATATGATCAATTATATTAATGAAAAATAAACAATAACAAAAGGAAAAAAATATGGATTAAATAATTGAATAAAATTGATTGAATGTACAAAAATGTAAACTTATAATAATTAGATATATTTTCTACACTTTTAGTTTATTTATTTTTAAACATTGGTCTTAATAATTTTGTTTTAACAAAATGCAGAAACGAGAAAGGAATTGAATTTAAGGTAAACGATTTCGATATTGATCAGCCACGACACAACTTTCATCTTATTTTTCCATCTTATTTTTGTTAACAGTTTTCAGGATAGTAATTTTTCTATTCTTATTCACATCTCAAATAATATATGAATAATACAGTTAAAAAATTATTTTCAATTATTTTTTTTTTAGTAATTAGATGTGTTTATTTTGGATTAGAATTTTTAAAGATTTAATTTAGTTATGAATAATTTTTATTAAGTGATTGGTATTTTTTTTTTTAATAATATACAAAAATTAATATTGAGATTTTAGTTAATGGAAATTTATTTTTTGAGAAATTTCAATAGTATATAAAAATTAATGGTTAAAGTTTATCACTAAAACATATTTGCAACTTAAGAATATAAATGATAAAATGATGTAAATCTTAATTTTATTCTATATTATTTTAGAGATACAAATATTTAACTTTTACATTAATTATTTTTTAAAATAATATTAATAATAATTTAAAATAAAATAATTAATTAATTTTTTATTTTTTATTGATTTTAAAAAATAAAATGTATCATTATATTCATTTTTTATGTTTATTATAAATTAATATCTATCAAAATTTACCAATTATTTAATTTATATACCTATATTATAACTTTTAAAAAAATATTATAACTCTTAAATCTTATAATATCTCATTATCTTCTATAACACCTGCTATTTGATAATTACAACATCTGCCATTTGATAATTAAATTTTCTGGACAAAGGATTATCCCCTTTATCCCCTTCGCTGGAGTTCTTTTCCTTAGATTAAGGGGCTTCTTATCTCCATTCTCATTTTTATTTTTATCCTCATAAATTTATAATGTATGTGCTTCATACTCTATGTTTCTCACGTCTCCATTTTCATTTTTATTATTATTATCATAAATGTAAAGGGAGGTATATTTTAAATAGAATATGATGTATCCTTTACTTTTTCTTTGTTAAGTTCTTGTGATGAAGGAAGGCTTTAATTGAAAATAAATTATTATAATTCACATATACATAAAAATTCCGAAAATATAAGTTTATAGAGTATATAAAAGTTGACGAGAACGTAAGTTTGAATTTTCCAAAATCCCTACAATTTGGAGGGCTATGGAAATGTAATGTTATCTAATTAGAATGTTATAATATTCTAATTTCAATGGTGAGGTGAAAGTGTTTTATTCAAAGTAATTTGTTATAGCCTAACTAAGGAAAAAGAATGTCACAAAATCTTCTTAGATTAGGTGTATGGTTATAAGGTCCATAAAAGTTTCGGACAACGCAAAATTAATTAAAAAAATACAAATTCTTAGGTTTAACAAAAATTATTAAAATAATATATTTTATTTTAAATATAAAATAATATTTATTATATTCTTTTATATAATATAATATAATTAATAATTATTATATTTTTTACAAATTAATAAAATAATTATATTTAGTTTTATTCGGTATTTAAATTAATAATGATTGTAAAAATAAATATTATATACTAGGAAGTTTGAGGTTTTAATTTTCTAATTATTTTTAACTGTAAAAAAAATATCTAAATATCTAAAAAGTATAGTAATAATGATTGGAATTAAATATATTTATTACTAAATTAACAAAATTTATTTAATAAAAACAAAATACTTTAAAGTATTTGTACTATGGTTAATGACTAAACATATGGTTAATGACTAAACATATCATAACAAAAATATACTTGGACCATAAGATGGGGAATGTGCAACCAACGAGGCCGTTCACATTTAAAATCAGAACAGCCAAATCATGAACTTCTCATGTTCAAAAGATACAATATGTCTAAGTTCTATTCTTCTCACATTTTTTTACACGGTTGCTTAGCAGATTTAAGATTAAATTTGGTTGGATTCCAACAAACTCTTAGCATCGTGTAGAAACTGCATCACATTGTTTGGGTCGTGTGATTCTAAGTTTATTTAGAAGGTAAGTGAGTCCTTTGATATGCGTAGGATGAATTACATCTTTTTAATTTATTTATATTTAATTTATATTTAATTTAATATTAAATATAATATTAATATTATTATAAATATTAAAATTTAATAATAAAATTATAAATAAAAATTAATATTATTAATATGATTACTTTTTAATAATTTGATAACAATATTAATTAGTAGAAATTCTTTCGGTAATAATCACATGCAGAAGAACGTGATCGATGCGTTTCGAACCAACCAGTGTGGTTCATCATCAGGACTATATGAACCACACTGGTTGGTTCGAAACGCGTCGATCACGTTCTTCTGCATGTGGTTATTACCGAAAGAATTTCTACTAATTTTATTATGGATCACAGAAGCTTAGATTCCAAAAACAATATTAATGTTACTAATAATAATAATATTAATAATTAATGACAATATTTAAATACAATATATTAAATAACTAATACTAATACTATAATTTATAAATTAGCATTGTAAGATTATAGTGTGTTTTAGTGTTAGGTTAGGTTTATACTATTAGGATTTACATATTAAGGTTTGGAAAATTGTTGTTAATATATTATTATTATTTGATTTGGTGATTAGTATAATATTAAAACGTATATATAACATTAATAATATATTAATATAAGATTTATAATATTATAATGATATTCAAATAATATAAATAATAATTTAATATAAAATTAATGAAATATTAATAATATATTAATTTACATATTTAAATCCCCGGATGCGGGTGCTACGATGGCTATGGAGTGTGAGAGGACAGGAGCTACCGGACGGGAGGCCACTTGCCATCCCTCACGGCAGCATTGACTACACCTGTCCGACCGAGCACGATGAGCCAATTTTATCTGTCCGCAGTTATTTCAATCCCGATTGTGTTTAATGGAGTATGCTCTGAAGGCGATACTTATCATCCTTGAGGCGATTCGAAGCTGCCTCGACTACAGAACCCATATCTTGCACAAGATTTGCAAGACTGGTTATTCAATGCGGCATTTGGAGAGTTGCAGGTTGTGTTCTTTAAACGCTATGGAGCCGCTAGCCCCCCAACCGATGAACGCGCATTGCAATTATGCTCTGGACAGAGCCAGAGAACGCACCTCCACTGGTAAGCGTAGTCGAATCACTTGTTGTCTGCAGCCCGATGACAACTTACACATTTCTGTAGCTGGCCCCTGTTTCCTTGCGACTGTTGTGCTGGGCATCCCTCCTGCTACGTGCTCTCAGGTTCCTCCGAACTCCAGTCCTGCTAATTCTGCAACAATGCCTAGGTTGAGGCAGAGAATGAGGTGCAGGAGGGGGCCTTCGCGCCCTGCCAGAAGGCCGTCTCCCTCTCCTTCCTCTTCCCCATCGGACTCCTCTAATCACTCTGACAGTCTCCCTCGCCTCCTCCGGGGGCGCTTGCTCCGTTCTGGACGAAGGTTGGATTCTCCTTCTGGAGATGCGCTGCCCGCTCAGTCGCACACTGCTCTTTTCTCGTTTGATTGTGCTTTGAACAAGCCTCACGTGATGGTGGCCATCTCCGTGGTCTTCTTGGAGGAGCCTATTCCGGAAATTCCGCCTGAGGATCCTGATCCTGACGCCGGCACACACATGAACCAGATGCAGCATAGCGCGAGGGGTCAGCCTGAGGCTTCTGAGGCGACTCTGCAGGCGGACTCTGTTCGTGTTTCAGCTTCGGCCGCTGAGGCTGCTCACCATAATGAAGATTTCCCCCATGTTCACAGCAATCCAGAAGACTTCAGCTGCAGGATTGAAGAGGTTCCGCCGGATGAGTAACTCGTCTCTCCTTTCTGGTTTCTTTTGTTTTTTCGCGACCCTCTCGGAGGGCCTGTTTTGCTATACCAATGCCTATCTCAATTCTGGTCCATTTTTTGTAAAAAATCAGTTTCAGTCCGTTCTATGGTCTAGTCATGTTTGGGACCAGTGTCTTAGCAATGCGTATGGTTACAAGTCTATGTCTTTCCAGCTCGATCCCCTGCGTGGGATTTTTTATGTTCTGGGTTCTTCAAGATGGCGCCCCTTGCAGGGCTGCCCAAATCTAGTCACAGACAGCCTAAATGGCCTCTCTGAAGGCACAGATATGGCCTCGGCCAGTTGTACATTATTTTCTTACTGATAATAGATTACTCTAACTTAGCAAAAAAAAATTTACATATTTAAATGACTTAACAATAAATCAATTTATATTTAAACCATGTTAATTATGGTTGAGTATTATTGATATGGTTAATTATAGAGAAACCATAATCAAAATATGGGCAACCATAGTCAAACATTATTCAAATCATGATCAATTATAGTCAAATATATTCAACTATAGTTGAACATAAAGAAATCATGGTCAAATGAGTAAATGATGGATTAGATGATGTGACGTATTATGAATTCATGTCTTAAGTGTAATATGATGTATGATGGCTTTTTTATTCCTGCTGTTATATCAAATTCATATCTATCTGTCCCACGGTTCTTTATTCCAGTTGTGTGAAGAAAATCAATCTAATTCTATCCCGGTAAATCATAGTAAAACCATATTCATCCATAGCTAGTGATGATTAGTCATGGTCAACCATAGTCATACAATTGTCAACCCTTATGAAAAGACATTTAGCGATTTTTGAGAATGGTGAACATTGAAACTCTAGTAAACCATGATCAACCATAGTCAAACAATTGTTTAGCATAGTCATTTATAGTCAACACATAGTGAGTGGCATTTAAAAGGGTGAACATGGAAAACCATAATCAACTATTGTCAACAATAGTCAATCATATTCAACCATGATTAGTCACACTCAAGATTTAAAAATGTTATATAATATCAATATTAATATTATTCAAGTTTTGAAAGCAGAACTTTGAGGCTCATCGGCCCTATGCTTCTCTAATCTGCCACACTTCCTTCGTTGTGCATTGCAACAAAGTGGTCCTGTGACCCTACCTATCAAGTTGATGTCCCTCTCATGCTGTACTCCCTTATGCTCTCCTCAACCCCTTCAATTCCCACATCTTTTTTCTTTTCTTTGTCGATTCCCCTTTTAGCTCGTCCTCCGTTGTGGCCCTTTGGTCATTTTTGCAAGCCCTTTCAATGTGGTAAATAATGAAAAATTTGTCACCCCCTCCTCTAGTAGACCAATAGATTATAGAATATAACTCCTTGATCGTGAATGGGCCTAAGTTCAAAAATTATTCATCCTCCCATTTTTTTGAATAAACTAGATGAAATCCATAAATTCAAAATCTTCAGCTTCTATCTATCTAAAATTTGGTAGATAGGGGTTTAGTGGGTTAGTTCATGGGCCTATATCCATCCAAAACAATAGTTCTCTAGTATGTCATGAATACTTGGAAACCCTTGATAGAGGGGGAAGTCACTTCTTTAGTATACAACAAGAGTTTCCTCACATTCATCTTCAAGAAAAAATGAGATTGAGATATATTTTTTGATCATCAAACTACAATTTTCTAGATTGACCTAGCTCATTGAATGTCCTTTCCAAAAGAAGCAGTTTATTTCGTGATCAAATAGTTTGGTTCCGGAACAGAGGCTCGACATGTTGATGTGTTAACTCCATCATGCCCAGATCCTCTAGGTAGTCTGTAATTAATGGTAAAAGCACTCAGTCAAACTAATAATAGCGTGATACACCATGGACAGATCAAAGGTAATCCAGTCAATTAGAAAATTATTTATTTTGGTACAAAATCTGGTTTCGAATTCTATTTTTTTGTGTGATAAAATAAGTTTGTTAGCATAGGTGTTAAGAAATGCATATAGTTAGGGATTTTAATTTTTTTGTGAGAGTTAGATGGATTGGGTTGCTAATCCTCTCAAAAAAATGATGAATATATATAGGGATTTAATTTCCAAGTGTAGGAGGGCAGAAAAAATGAAAAAACCAGAGTGTTGTTTTTTTTTCCAGAGTGAATAAGGATTGCTGTGTTTTTTCATAATTGTGATGTTTTTGAAGAGATTTTTTTTTTTAATAACAGTGGAAGCAGAGTTTATATCCCTTGATAGTGTGTTTGGCTGATAATTTCATTTTGTGAAGTTTCTTGTATAATTTTTGCATAGATAAATCACTACGTATTCAGAATGGTTTAGGACTGGCATGCTCTCACTTGTATGAGGAGAGGAGAATCAAAAACACGTTTTAAACTCTGTGTGGAAATACTTTATATTGCATTCTTCTTCCAACAATCTATAAACAACATAAAAATAAGTTTTTAAGATCGATATGAAGATCTTGTGTAAATTATATTCAAACAGAGCCTTGAGGAAGCATAAGTTCATCTCAGGAACAACATTTTTGTTTTATTTTCCATCATTTGGTATCAGAGCATCAGGAACCCAGTTCTATCCTTATAACTTCAAGAAATATGCCACCTAGGAGAGGAGGAGCTAGCATAGGTCAGGGAAGACCTATAACAAATGAATTTTTTCTTGAGAAAATTAGACATCGTCGCACAAGAATGGAAAAAACACTACAAGGAAAAGACCCTCTAGCGGATGTTTTTGAGAAACCACAAACAAAAATACCCCATACATCCATTTCTAGCGGAGGTTAGTACAGGAGGTTGGCAGGTGGAGGGTTTTGCAGATGTTTTCCTAACGATGCTCTTATCGTTAAAACTCGCCCCAGTACTCTCAATAAAAGAAAGCACTGGTGCTGACAAAATCATTGACACACCGGACACCGTGCACTTCGTACACACCTGATCGGTGCGTCATAATATAATAGAGCACCAGTGCCTCACAAATTATTCACGTCAGTGCATTATAAAACACAACGCCAACACCAAAACCACCTGGAGCGGTAGAAAAAAACCGTAGGAGTGCATCATAAAAAATGCGCCAAAACATAAAATGACTGGTACGTTTGTATAAAATAGTACTGGTGCGCCTATAAACAACGCGCATCATTAAAGGGTTAAATTAAAAAATATTTACGACAAAAAACCGGGATTTTTCAGTTTTCCAGTGCTCCCGAGCTATCAATTACAGGTGCGCACGATACCATAGAACGCACCAGTGCGCACTGAACATTGGCACACCGGACAGCATGCGCGAAGTAGACACACTACCAGAGCGTCCAATTACTGTAACGCACTGGGGCGTCAATACTCTTCTGCGTCGGTGCCTCATAAAATATCGCGCCAAAACAGAAATGAGTTGGTGCATTCTTCTCTAAGAGCACTGGTGTGCCAGAAAATGCATGCACTAGAATAGCATTATCTAAAAAAAAAATTAAGGCCAAAAAACTAGTGCTTTGTGACTATTACGCACCGTCCAATTATTGTAACGCACCGGGGCATCAATACTCTTCTGTGCCAGTGCCTCATAAAATACCACGCCAAAATAGAAATGAGCTAGTGCGTTCTTCTCTAAGAGCACCAGTGCGCCAGAAACGACACGCACTATAATAGCGTTATATAAAAAAAAAATTAAGGCAAAAAACCCGGTGCTTTGTGACTATTACGCATCGGTGCTTTACCATTGTGCTGCCTAGTGCATCATCAAATTTTCATGCCGAAACTGAAACATCCCAATGCCCGGTTACGGAAATGCCCCGGTGCATTATAAACAACGCGCCAAAATTGATACTGCCCGGTGCGGTTTTATTTAACCGCATCGGTGTGCTTATAAAACCCCGTGCACCGAAACACGGTTAATTAAAAAAAATTACAGCCAAAAAACATCATTATTCACTTTCCTTAGTGCTCCAGAGCTCTTAAGCCCCGGTGCTATTTCCTTTTTTCTGAGCCGCCCTGACATCGGTGCTCTCATTGCACCCATTGCACTCACTGCTACTTTGCATTGGCCACCAATCTCCAGCTTGCATTTTGAAAAACAGTAGGAAACTTTTATTTTCCAAATTTTACAGCCAATATGCCTCCTCGACAGAGAAATGTCTAATTATTTTTCTAGTTTTTCTATTATTAAGCCTTTTAGCGGATTATAAATTGAAATAAACTTAAAAATAACCATTAAAAAAGAAAAAGTAAAAAATATGTCGTGCAGTGCACTCAAGCTGTTCGGCTCGCACCGGATAGCAGTTCTACCTGTAAAATTTATAGGCAGCACCGCTACTGGTGCTAACGGTAACCGCACCATTTCTGGGGCGATGTCGAAAGGTGCCCCGAATAATTTTAAACTAAAAAGAAAGAAGAAAAAAGGTGTTGCGCTCATTTATCCAGGCACACTGTTGACCCCGGAAATCACAGTGCAGTGCGTTGACTTCATTTTCCGCCCCGGTTTATGTCAGCACACTGCATTTTTCATTCTGAGAGGGTCAATGGTGTGGCTGGGTAAGAGATCGCACCATCAACTATGTCATTGTCATGAAGTCGAGGCGCTAACATGAATATATGTGTCGGGGCGTATATTTCAGTTAGCGCACCACTATTCTGAATTATATACAGTCCACGATGCTTGAAAAACAGACATCTGCACCGAATCCGGTGTGGTCTATTTCATCAGGGGCCGCGAGGACGGTGCGCTAAAATAATAGGACACACCGGCACCGGTGCATGACTGTTTTTATGGAGCACCGACTTGTATGTTTGTTTTTTTTTCAAAAAAAAATTATATATGTATATTTATAAATACATTTCTATTTTAATAAAAAAATTACTTAATATGGCAATGATTCAGAGAGAACAGGAGCAACAGAAGCAACAACAAGCAGAACAATATGACATGATTCGCCAATGGGAGGCAAGAGAGAGGGAGAGAGATGGATGCCCTCGCCCTATTACTGTAGATACCCAGGAGATCCTTATGCAAGTAGGCCTCCTCAAGTTCTATGAGGAGGCTATTTCTAGCCTAAAGGCCCATAGTCTGCTTTTGAGACATCTTATCGGCAGGTGGAATGCCCACCAACAGGCTTTTCAGGTTGGTCTTGACCAGTGGTACACACCAAATGAGGGGGCCATTTATTTTATTACAAGACTATAGAGGAGAGGGGTGGATTTTCCGTCATTCCTAGACATGCCAGCTGGTTGTGTAGTAGGGATTCAGTTAGTTTACTCCCAGAGATACATTGGAGCACATGTACTATCTCCTTCAGAGTTTCAGGTACTTGGACGTCAGTTACGTACAGGTTGTTTTGGTAGACAGGACGTGCAGTGCCTCTCTATTATCGCTTCGATCATTTCACACAACACCAGTGACGGGAAACAAATTAGTTGCTCGCTTTTATATTACGTTGATTCTTTAGTACAGCAGCCACAACTTGTCAGGTGGTCTGCCATTTTTTTGCGAAAATTTTGTGCGGCCTTAGATAGATGTCGTGCTCATGCACAAGGGAGGGTCAACTTTCCTTTTTCTTCAGAGCTGTTTTGTTTATTTTCTGATAGGTTTCCAGAGATTAGACCTAGTTTTGTTGGACGGCCTCGTAGGCCGATGTTCGAGGCCCAGATGTGCATGTGGGGGCAGATGATGCCCAAGAGGGGAGACATTATGTTTCATGCGAGGATATCACATGATTCGCTGGACCTACTAGCCAGTGTTGGCGCGCTGCATCCCTTCATTATGGTCCCATGTCCTTATGCTGGACTAGAATGGCGAGGGTGTCCCAACATCCTCTTCACTCCTGATGAGCTGCCAGATGATAGAGGTAATATTATTGTTTTATTTATATTTATTCTAACAGGTCCTTTAACTTGTTTTTATTAAATTGTGTAATGAAATTGTCTAATTATTGTTATATACATGTATATATTTTGCATACATTGGCTCTTTTGATGCCGATGAGATGCCAGATCCACCACATGATCCAGGTGTCAATCCTGATGATTACGATTAGGAGATGGCTTATGCACTGGAGGGTGAGGCCGGTGGTGCAGTAGAGAGACATGCTGATCTTGCGCCTCATGGTGCACCGATACTGCCTTTTGCTAGATGTGGTCGACTTCAGACCAGATACCAGATGGAGTTGGGTAGCCAACTCTGTGGATCGATTTTAGATGTGGGCATTAGGCCCTCTCATTAAAAATAGATATAGGGCGATGATAGACTGTTATGGATGTGGAGAGGCATGCCACATGACATGTACAGCCTGATGTGGCATGTCATAGGAGCTATCACAATTTTTACGCGATTGAGGAGGATTTTCTGTAGCTATAGGCATAGTTGAGCTATGGCACGTGATGGACAGTCCGCCAGTAACGACTCAGATGCATCTCGTGATTGTTCACCTCGCGGCGCACCTGATGATCAGCATGAGGCTCCACTGGTAGCATCTAACACTAGTCATCATCGAGATGAGGCTGGACCATCAGCCACATCCAGTCAGCAGCCTGCAGCATCCATCATGAGTACTAGTCACGATCATCATGAGCAGGATGGACCATTGACCACCGAGGCTACAGTACTATTGACTGAGCAAGCCTCCACTACTACTGCACATCATATCGATCATGTTTTACTACCACCAGCGGATGTATGCATCAATACTAGTGATCATCATGATTGTGAGCAGGCTAGTCGACCATCGACTCTCGAGGCTGCACCCAGATTTACTGAGCAAGCCACATCCACTTGTACTAGTGTTATTGATGTTTTTACACTACCACCAGTGCCCGATCCATGACATTTATATTACAGTTGTATATTTTTAACATTATTCAGTTATATATATATATATATATATATATAGATGGTCCATGTATTTTATGTTCATGTTGCAGTTGTACTTAATTTTCATGTTGATGATCATCATGATGTGGCGCATATTGTTAGTCATGTTAGATATGTTCATTTAATGTTTAGGTTGCAGATAGATTTGTATATGTGATAGGCGCATGAGTTATTTGACATTATATTGAGATGTATATTTGATGTTTGTGTTGTGATGATGCTAATATATAATGTTAATTTGATGTTAATTGAATGTGTTTATTAGTCGAATATAATGTTTGTACGATGGTTATCATGATCATGATGATTTTTATTAATTAATATAATATTATTAAATGACCATGATATTTATTAAATATTATGTCGTGAATGTAATTGTAATTTAAATTTTAATTCTATGTAAAATTGTATTTGTATTTGTACTAATTGTAATTTTAAGTGTAATTGTATGTAAAATATTTATTAATGTAAAATTTTAATTGTAATTGTAATATTTAATTTATTCTGAAATGATTGTAATTGTATATATGAAATTTTTTTAAATTGTAATTGTAATTCTAATTGTATGTAAATTTCACAACTTGTAATTGTATTTGTAATTTTAATTTTGATTGAATTGTATGTAAAATATTTGTAAAATTGTGATTGTAATTGTAAATGTAATTGTATTTGTAACTATAATTTTAATTGAATTGTCTGTAAAATATTTGTAAAATTGTAATTGTAAATGTAAATGTAATTGTATGTAAAATTGTAAATGTAATTGTATGTAAAATTAAAATTGTAACTGTATTTCTAATCGTAATTCATGTATGTGAAATTAATGTAAAATTGTAATTGTAATTTTAATTAATGTAATTTTATGTAAAATTTTAATTCTATTAATGTGAAAATTTTAATTGTATTAATGTGAAATGATTTTATTAAAATATTTAAATTTGTAAATTTGCAAATAATTGTAAAATAACAAATCTAGAATAATACAGTTTTTTGTAACATAAAGTTTATAAATGAAAGAAAATAAATTCATGTACCTCATAGTTATCATTATTTTATTATGATTTTACATATATAAAGTTTAGAAAATAATGAAAATAAATTCATGTACTTTATAATTATCATTATTTTATTATGATCATACATACCAAAAAAAAATAAAAATTTAAAGTCCGGTGCGCTTATCATTCTAACAGGCCCTGGTGTGTCATATTAATACAACACAACGGTGCCTCACATTTCCGTGCACCGGAAATGAATAAACGCAAAGAAAAAAAACAAAACTCTATTTTGTTCAAGTTAAAAAAAAGCGGCAATTTGAAAAATGGGAAGCAAAATATTTTCGAAAATCTAGTTTGATAAAATAATTCTTTAAATACTAAAAACTTTTCATTATTTTACTATTTTTGTTAAAAATTTTCAGTCATATTTTTGCAGGAGACAAACCTGGATCAAGAGAGTACGAGGGCACTATGGATGGCAAAATACGTTCGAGCAGAAGTATTCAGACAATCAGGAACCAAAACTCTGGTGATTCAAGCCCTTTATCATAGAATTTCAAACCATTTCGTGATTAAATTTAATTATTTTTTTTACTTCTTTTACTACGGTTTTTTATTTTTTCCTTCAGTTTTATCCATTTTTACCCTGAACCTTTAATTTTTTTTGTTTTTTCCCTTTCTTCTCCCTTATTTCTGTGATTTCGGAATTAGGGTTTTTCATTTTAGATTGACATCCAACCCACGGGACGACTTGCATAGTCGGATCCCAATCCATTTGGCCATTGCGTGAATTTTTGAAAAAATGAATTTTTCTTTCGCAGTGCACCTTGCATACGCCACCGCACTGGTGCTCTGTATTATTATAGTGCACCGTGCAAGTTCTGTGTCATAAAAATTTGAAAACAAATTTTTTTAAATCCATGCGCCAAATCTGAAATAGGGCACCAGTGCTCTCTTTAACTAGGAAAGCATCGTACGGTGTATTACACCATTTTTGCGGTGCGTTTATAATACCCCACGGACTGTTAGGTCTATTACACTATTTTTGTGGTGTGTTTATAATACTGAATGCACCGTATGGTGTATTATATTGTTTTGTGGTGCGTTGTTAATATATCCATGCACCAGCGGCGGTGCGAATTTCATGAAAGGCGCACCGGTGTCTCGAGATTTATTTTCTACCTGAAAAGTTGAGAATTCATTTATAAATATATTAATGAATGATATGCTACAGGTTTCAAATTGATAAAGAAATGACTGACAAGATATCAAGTAACAAAGATACCGTTAACACATCAAGAAAAGAAAAAAAAAGGCAAGTTATTTGTAAATTCTTTATAAAAAATATTATTTTTGAACTAAATTTAACTTAAAATAATATGTATTTTTTACTTTGTATCATGCAGAGCCACAAAAGATGAAGCTCGATATGATTATTTCCGATCTACGACCAAAAGAGCTTAAAAGTCTAATGGCAAAATTGTAAAAAGATGAATCACGTGAATGAAACAATACTATCTATCCAATATGAGTTTCTTTTTTTAATTATCATTAATAATATACTTAAAATTATTAGATAACATGTGTCAAATAGTCTACTAATTCACATCTATTTAATGTTCTACAGGGACCAACAACTCATAAAAGGAATGTTGTTCTAAGAAAAGAAAAAAAATAGAACATGCAAATGAAAATGAATTTCTCCTTCGCTCATCTGGAGTGGTGCTGGAAGTTAATGAAAGGGGGAAAAAAAATTACAAAAAATTGAGGGATCTAGTGGAATGAATACAACAACGTGCTTCAAATGTAATATGTAATCATTCAATTTTTCAGTTATTAGGTACAATAAATAAACAATTTAGCATTAAATATTAATTTTCAATAATTTTCTTGTAGAAAAGAAAAGAAAATGGAACCCATTCAACACATAAAATAGGATGACAACGAAGAAAATGGTTGATCTCTAAGTTTGTGAGTAATTGTTACTTCCTTATAACAACTTAACAAGATTTCATTTTTGTATTTTTTAAGTTGTTTTACAAAAATCGTCATTGAATGTCTTCAAACAGGTGCTAACATACAAAGAAGAACCATTAGACGAATTGATTGAAATTGGGTTAAATATGGTTTGTGAGTATATGTTGGCATATCAGAATTTAATTGTGAAATTTGTAAGCATCTAACGATCTTGTTTTAATTAGCTCCCTCTATAATTAATAGAACAAAAACAGTTTTTATATTAGATATATGATTGGTTATGGGGTATAACAATTGCAGGAAACAAAGTATGGAACTGCGCCAAGAGATGAAATTTTGAGAGATGGCATGGTACATGGTTTTGAAACAATGTGTATAGTTTATGAGTCAATTGTTGCTATGGTACATCATTTTTATTTTCGATTTACATTGATGTATATTATTTAATATTGGAATTTGCATTATTCTCACCAATGCATATACACCCATTTCAGTTTATTTTTGTGTTTGTAGATGGAAAGTGAAGAAGAAGAAAACAATCAATGTCGTGAACACAACATTCCTGAAAATAACCCAAGTCATGGAAGTAGCTCTAGTAGTGACAACAGTTCAAGAGAAGAATGATGATCACTATGTAATTTGGATATCAAAGCAAAGTGTTTTATTTTTTGAAATGTGTCTATGAAATCAGACATATTGTTTAATGTAATGGACATAGTGTCCCAATTGAAAGACGAAGGGATGCAAATAATTTTTCCCATTTTGTATGATAAATAATGTCTTCTTCATATATATATATATATATATATATATATATATATATAATCATAAAATATGTTTTAATTTATTCTATTGTGTTCTCCATTATCGCTATTGCATTCTCCATTGTCGTTCGCAAATGTACTAATAAAAATTTAATTCATATGAATATTGTTATAAGATTATATATATGTGTCGACTTTTGATGAATAATGAATTTAAAAAAACCACAATAATTCTGATATGATATAACAAATTAATCCAAACAGCACATTCAAATGCATTAATAAAAATGTAATTAATATGAATATTGTTATAAGATGTGTTTACCTTAGATGAATAATGAATTTAAAACAATCACAATAATTGGACTGTCAGAGGTGGATGTTTCTAAAAAAAAACAGAATGAAAAATGTTGTGTTTATATGTCTATATGCACCGATGCATCTATGATTCTATGGGCACCGCAGTAATACCGATTCCAATTATAAATATCGGTGCATTTGTGTGATATTGAGCACCTAGGAATTTATGTATCTATAAGAACCAGTGCATTTGTAGATTCCATGTGCACCACACGAATATCGATACCAATTATAAATCTCGGTTCCTTTCTGTGATACGGAGCACCAGTGCCTCATAAAGATACACGCACCGGTGCGCTTATATGACCTATGGGCACCACTCAAATCCCAAGAACAATTAGAATGGCCCTGTGCGTTGTATCACCAACACCAGGCCCGGTGTTGTTGTTTTTCTTAACGGCCCAGTGCACTCTCCTTCAACTACCCCAGTGCATTGTCTACTGATACACATTAGTGCGTTAAAACCTGATAAGAGCACCAATGAAAAAACATCTGTAATAACCTCTAGCCGCCCATTTTTTTTAGTTTTTTTTGAATTTCCATTAAAAGCTCCGCCAAAACCTCCATTACCAGAAATGGATGTGGTAGCATATGTTTTTTTGACAATTTTGGCCAATTTTATAACACTAAAAAACTCCTTTATAACCTCCGCTAGAGGGTCTTTTCCTTGTAGTGAAATGGAAATTTCTAAGAGGAAAGCATTTGAAAAGGGATATGCCAGTGTTTAAGTGGAATCTTCTGATTAAGAAGAAGAGGAAGAAAGTGAAGGAACAAAAATTTTTAAGATGTTAGCAAAATGAAGTGGAAGAACAAAGGTGGAAACACCTTTGTATGAAGGAAACCTTAATGTTGAAGAGTTGATGGATTGGATGAGTTCATTAGATATGTATTACGACTATGAGGAGGTTGAAGAAAAAAAGAAGGTAAAATTCATAGCCACTAGATTGAAGGGCCATGCAGCCATCTCGTGGTATGAGTAACAAACATCCAGAGAAAGAAAGGGAAATCCAAATATTAAGAAGTGGGATAAAATAGTGAGTAAATTAAAAAGGAAGTATATGCCTAAATATTAGCAATTAAATATTTTCAGATAGTTACAAAACTTAAGACAGAAGGGGATGACTGTCAAAGAATACACAGAGGAGTTTTACAAGTTGAGCATTAGATCAGGACATGCTAAAGATGACATAGAAAAAGTAACCATATATATCAATGGCTTGAGATATGATATACAAGATGAAATCGTTTTGCTAAGTCTGAAGACAATTGAAAGTGCCTATCAAGAAACTTTGAAGGAAGAGGAAAAAATATTGAGGAAGCAAAGTAAGAGAAATAGAGGTAAAAGTCTAGAAAGAGGAAGAGGAAATTTCAGACCAAGATTATAGAACTCTCAAAATGAAGTAGGAGGTTCAAGTTATCGACCACCACAGAGGGGATACATTGGTAGAGGGAGATTTGGACTAAGAGGTAGAGGCCAAGGAAAATAAATTCGGTGTTACACATGTGGATAATTAAGACATGGATCATGGGACTATCCTCCAAACTAAATATAAAATCAAAGGAATGTGAATATAGATGAGACAAAATAAGAAAACCCTTAGGCCATGGGGAAAGAAGAGCCATCTAAGCTGGGAGAGTCTTTATTGTTAAAAAGGGTGTTTCTTAAGGTAGAAAAGGAAGAAAATGAACCATCTTAGAGGAAAATTCTATTCAGGACTATATGCATGTCTAAATAGAAATGCTCAAGGTTGTGATTGAAAGTGGGAGCACTGAAAATATTGTCTTCACAGATATGGTAGGGAAATTGGGGTTGGTTAAGATGGTACACCCTACTCCCTACAAAGTGTCCTGGTTAAAAAAAGGACATCAAATCCTAGTGACAGAATAGTGCAGAGTGGAGATATAGATTGGTGCGTATAAATATGTGATGTTGTGTGATGTAATGCCAATGGATGTGTGCCACATGTTACTGCGAAGACCTTGGAATTTTGATAGGAAAGCCATTCATGAGGGCAAAAGAAACACATATACCCTAGAGAAGGATGGGAATAAGCACACATTATTGCCTTTGTATGATGAAGTGAATGAAGGAACAACTGGAAATAATGTTATGATGATCAACGTAAAAGATTTGCTGCGTGAAGTAAAAAAGAAGAAGGAAATGCATTTTGTTTTTGTGCGATAACCCAAGGTAATATATACCTCTACTAATTTATATAATCTGCCAGTGGAAATTAAAAATCTTCTAAACGATTGTGTTTACATTATTTTTGATGACTCACGAAATGAATTGCCACCAATTAGAAGTATCAGCCATTGCATATATTTGATACATGGTGCGAGTTTACTAAAAAAGGTAGCATATAGGATAACTCCTCAGGAAAATAAAGAATTTGGAAGACAAGTGCATGATTTGTTGGATAAAGGATTGATAAAGGAGAGCCTAAGTCTGTGTCCAGTATCGGTAGTGCTCAGTCCAAATAAAGGTGGTGAATGTGCATGTGCACTGACTCCAGAGCGATAAATAAGATCACTATCAGGTATAGATTCCCCCTGCAATGTATGGATGATTTGATGGATTTTTTGAGTGGATCAAAGTATTTTTCTATGATAGATTTGAATATTTTATACCATCAAATAAGGATTAGAGAGGGGGGATGAATGGAAGACTGCATTCAAGACCAATAGTGCATTATATGAATGGTTAGTGAGGCCTTTCAGACTCACTACTGCACCAAGTAGATTTATGAGATTGATGAATGAGGTCTTAAAATAATATGTTGGGAAATTTGTGATAGTTTATCTTGATGATATTATAATTTTCAGTGAGTATAAAGAGGAGCATCTACAACTTGTTAAGTTGGTTTTGAATACTTTACAAAAATAAAATCTGACGATAAATTTAAAGAAGTGTAGTTTCATGAAGAAAGAGCTTGTTTATTTGGGATTTGTAGTCTTAGAAGAAGGTTTAAATATGGACCCAAAGAAAATGCAATCAATTTTGAAATGGAAAACTCGAAGAAATGTATTTGAGGTAAGAAGTTTTCATGGTCTTTCAAGTTTTAATAGAAATTTTATAAGAATATTTAGTCAAATCTTTTCACCAATAGCTAAAACAATGAAGGAGAGAAAAAAACCATTTAATTGGACAGATGTAGCAGATCGAAACTTCAAACTAGTGAAAAATAAGATCACTGGAAAACCTATTTTGGCCTTACCAAGCTTTGATAAAAAATTTCAACTTGAGATTGATGCTAGTGTGATAGAAATTGGAGCTATCCTGAGCCAGGAGCATAGAAATATAACTTATTTCATTTAAAATTTGAATGAGGCCAAGCAGAAGTACTCATCCTATGATAAAGAATTCTATGTTTTTGTGCAAGCTTTAAAGAAATGGAGGCATTACTTCTTTCCCAAAGAATTTATTTGGTATTCCGATAATCATGCACTGCAACTCATAACTAATCAACCAAATTTGAGCTAAAAGCACGCGAAGTTGGTAGAGTTTCTACAAATTTTCACCTTTGTAATAATGCACATAAGAGGTTAGTCAAATAAAGTTGCTAATGCTTTGAGTCGAGTAAATTTGGTCGTGCAGGAGCTGAAGATTGGCATTTTGGGAATTGAAGAAATGATTGACATGTACAAGAAAGATACATATTTTAATGAAATATATGAAGTTCTTCAAAATATCATGACTTATAATATAAGCCAATGGTTTTACTACATGATTCAAGGAGGTTTGTTGTTCAAAAACAACAAATTGTGTATTCCTAAGTGTTCCATGAGTGAAAATATGATTAAAGAGAAACATAGTGAAGGATTTTTTGGACACTTTGGATAGGACAAGACATTCACTCAATTGAATTCTTTCTATTATTGGCCAAAAATGGAAACTGATGTCCAAAGGTTTTTTTGGGAAATGTAGGATTTTTCAACATGCCAAGGGAAGGAGCCAAAAAACTCGGTTATATCAGGCATTGCCAATACCAAATAGGCCTTGGGATGTGGTCAACATGAATTTTTTTTTGGGTTTTCCAAAAACTCAAAGAGGACATGACTCTATCTATGTTGTTCAAAATATATTTTCAAAAAGGGCTCATTCCATTACCTGTAGGAAAACTAGTGATGCAACTCATATTGTTAATTTTTTTTCTAAGAAATTGTAAGATTACATGGGCTGCCTATGATTATTATTTCAGACAGAGATATTAAGTTCTCAGGACACGTTTGGAGGACTCTATGGAGGAAGATAGGTGTGAATTGCAATTTTAGCACATGGGAAAACCCAAGTGGTGAATAAGATCTTGGGAAACATATTACGAATCTTGGTTGATAGAAATCCAGAACAATGGGATTTAGCACTTACTCATGTTCAATTTTCTTATAATAATACTCCTAACAGGAGTAGAGGAATAAACCCATTTAAGATTGTTTTTGGAATGCATCCTACAGAAGTTTATGAGCTTAGATATTTGGAAAAGAAAGAGATAAGGAGTGAAATGGCTGAATAATTTGTAGAACAGATGCAAAAATTGCACGAAGATGTCAAGCAAAGGTTGCAAGAAAGCAGCATCAAGTATAAACAAAGGGTTGATGTGAAGTGAAGAGAAAAGTATTTCCAATTTGGTGATTTAGTTATGTTTTACTTGAGGAAAGAAATATTTCCTGTAGTTACTTATAAAAAATTAAAAATTAAAAAGATAGGACCACGTAGAATTTTGAGGAAGTTTTCTACCAATGCTTATGAGATTGAGCTACTAGAAAAAATTGGAATATCTCCCATCTTTAATGTCTCACACTTTTACCCATATATTGAATCAGAAGCAGCATCACACGATGAAATTGTAGAAGAGGAATTTCATACTCTAAATTGGAAGGAAAAAATGCAAAAGACAACAAGGAATGAAGTGGAAGCAGTTTTGAAGAAGAAAGTGACAAAGAATACTAAAGGACATACATATTATCAGTATCTCATTAAGTGGAAGGGGCAGCCAATTGAGGATGCTAGTTAGATGACAACAAAAAAGTTAAAAAAATATCAAACAAATCCCGAATTTTTGATGGACCATTATTTTCTTCCCCAGGATTCTAATCCAGGAGAATCAAACTACAATGTTCTAGATTAACCTAGCTAGTCAAATGTCCTTTCCAAAAGAAGCAGTTAACTTCCTGACCAAACAGTTCAGTTCTGGAATATAGGGTTGACATGGTGATGTG
This sequence comes from Pinus albicaulis, assembly GCA_034641835.2. Taxonomy (NCBI): domain Eukaryota; kingdom Viridiplantae; phylum Streptophyta; class Pinopsida; order Pinales; family Pinaceae; genus Pinus; species Pinus albicaulis. The sequence continues at coordinate 809,551,828 of CM076578.1, read as the reverse complement.
TTAACTCCATCATGCCCAGATCTTCTATATAGTCTCTAATTAATTATCAAAGCACTTGGTCAAACCGCTAATAATGTGATACACCATGGGTAGATCGAATGTAATCTGATCGATTAGAAAATTCTTTATTTTGGCACAAAATCTAGTTGCAAATTCTATTTTTATGCGTGATAGACTATGTTTGTTAGCATAGGTGTTAAGAAATACAGATAGTTAGGTATTTTAGTTTTTTTGTGATATTCTCATGGATTGGGTTGTTAATCCTCTCAATTTATTGTTGAATAGATATAGGGATCTAATTTCCAAGTGTAGGAGGGCAGACAAAATGAGAAAAATAGAGTGGTGTTATTTTTTTGTTAGAGTGGATTAGGATTACTGTGTTTTTTCAGAATTGTTGTGTTTTTACAAAGATTTGTTTTTTTATTACCACTGGAAGGAGAGTTTATATCTCTTGATAGTGTGTTTGGCTCATAAGTTCATTTTGTGAAGTTTCCTGTATAATTTCTACATATATAAATCACTGTGTATTGAGAATGATTTAGGAATGGCATGTTGTGTGAGGAGAGGAGCGCCAAAAATTTTTTTTTAACTTGGTGTGGAAATATCTTATATTGCATTCTTCTTCCAAAAATATGTAAACAACATAAAATATGTTTTTAGGAAAAAACTGGCGATCCTGTGTAAATTCTATTCAAACAGAGCCTTGGGGAAGCATAACTTCATTTGAGGAACAACAGTTTGGTTTTATTTTCCATGAGTCCAAGGGATTTAATTGGATTTTTGGAGGAGAAACTTCAACCGTGACTATGATCTCATGTCCAATGTTCCATTATGGGTGAAAATATATTCCCTTCCCCTTCAGTATTGGAATGGTATCACTTTCATAAATATTAGGAATGCGTTAGGGAAATATGCTGATTGTGAATCCAAATTTATAATTTTATCTTGTGTTAGGATTTGCGTTGAAGTAGATCCGGAAAATGGTCTTCTTAATGCAATCAATCTAGGCTTGGAAAACTAGTCACACATTTAATAAGTGGTCTACAATGAAATCCCTTTAAAATACAAAAATTTTTCGTGACTATGGAGATTTTGCTAGTGTTGAGGAGGTAAATCACCTCGGCAGATAGAGGCGATCCTTAATAGCCTAGATTGGGTCTAGCAACAATCATCTCACACAGTGACGCAGGTTCCTAGTTACAAAACGACAAAAATCATAACGAATTTCCTACCTCAAATCCCACACAATGGTCGTTGAAGAAAGGATGACTCTTCCCATCCCTCGCTTGGCAGATCACGATTCTTCCGCTCGACACATCTGAACACCTGCACAAATGCAAAAGATACAACGATACACAATGTAAAATCTAAAGCCTGTAACCATACATCAGTCAGAGAGGATGTAATTCATTGCATCAAAGAAATGGACACATGAATACAACCATAATAAAAGTCGCTTATCATTAAAATAACAAAGGAAAGATATAACCCAAAGATATGATGCTTGATCTTCCTTCGGCGGGGCTGATCGCGGAGCACGTTTCAACGAAGCATATCAGAAACGGGACAAAGCTCTCTCTCTTTGGCTTGGCTCTCAAAAGCTATCTGGCTATAGTCTCCTTGTTACAACTTCAGCTCTAGCTTGCTAAGGGTGAAGGCAAGCTTATATAGATGGGGGAAGAGGAGTTGGGATCCCTACAATCATGTGATTGGCTCTATCTCTAAGGAAGCTTCCATGATAGGTGGAAAACCACCTCCCATACATGGAGATCCGGAGCCAAACCTCCCAACTCATTTTAGTAGCTCATTTAGGAGTTTGTTGGAATCGAACTTCCGCCATTTATTTTTAAAAAACATCCCTTATTAAGCTTGGTGCGAGTGAGACACTGGGACAAAGCACCAGTTGGCGTGCCCTCTATGGTGGATTTTTCCCATTGGCATGAGGGTTGAACTGGCTAGTCGCGCCAAGGCCAAAAGATCAGTTTTTTAGGGTTTTATAAAGGAAGCTTTCTTTAGAGGATTGATTGTCCTTGTCAAGGGGGATGCCATGAAAGTGGTTTCAGGTCATGTCACTACTCACAGGTCACCGGAAAGGACCTCCAATGTGCGGGATAGGGGATTGCAGGGATAGTTACAAGGTACTGTGTAACAGATGCCCCCTAAAGCATGAGGCCTGAGAGAGAGAGAGGGGTGAAATGCTTTATGAGAACGTGCCCAACTGAAAACACTGCCATCAGAAAACTGGCATAGACAAATACAACTGATATCTCAAATACATGATGTGTGGTATGGGCGCAACCATCCATAATAGAGTGTACAATATTCAAGATCCAAGGTATGGACACAACCATTCAGTAAGGATCAATAAGTAGACTCATGTATGGTCGCAGCTATCCAATCAATGAGTCATGTAACTAATCATGATAATCCACAAAAATCACAGCCTAGATTCCATCAGACAAAATCTAGGGTCTTGCACTCCATCTCGACCCAAACAAAGTACAAGTCTTAGCATGTGAATAAGTGAGCTGAAGTCAAACATGCAAGAACATCGTCTGATTAATAGCCAATAACGAAATTTGTTAACAAATGCGAGAGGAACCATCAATAATGACGATGGCCCTTAAGGTACTATAGGTACAATCCACAAAATGTGAACAGTGAGCTGACGTCGAAAACCCATAGAATCATTCGATCGAAGGCCAATGATGAAAACCTTGCGTTGAATGTGAAGAACCTGCCATTGAGGCATGTAGGCTCCAAGGTGCCTGAAGGGAATCTCTAGGTCAGCTTCCTGGATAATGAGCTGAAGTCGACAGGAAGTGACCTTGATCGAAGGTGGGCCATAGTGTTTCCCACATCATCGACACGAGACAGACGAACATAATGTTTGTAAATCAGGATCAGTAGAGGATCGGAAGGAGGTTGAAAACTGTAGAGGCCAACTTCTCTTGAACATATCGGCGACACAACACTGTATTTGGAAGCATTTGACATCAAAGTATCTAAGGTCATGATGACATGGCAAAGAGCAGATGAGTGGTCAAAAGAGATTACCCAAACCCACGGAGGCAAGTAGATAATGAGATGAGATGTCCTCAACTCAACACGAATGCAGACAAGTGCCATGTTCAAGAGCAACATACTCCCGACATGATGGTGATATTGGGTCCATTTTTCCCCAAAATTTCTTGCGAGTACCCCAATTATTTTTGAAAACAAGCTTGAAATGGATAGCATATGTTTGTAATATAAGTTTGTCCCTTGGACAAATCCATCCTAGTACATTTAATGGGCCCTAGGAAGGAGGAAATCGAGTAACGTCATTACGACGGAATCTGATGTCATCAGTTTTTAACGAGTCTGACAAAGGAAGAATTTGGCATCTTTTCATGTTTAGAGAGTTTGAAAATATAGCGGAAAAGAAAAATCCAACAATCCCTTTTCGTAGATATCTCACAGATCCGAAAAGGTAGAAAACTATGTCTGAGAGAACCTCCTAGTCGGGATAGGCTAGGGTATTCCTTTTTCGTAAATAATATATCCCAGCACGAAAAAGGCGTAAACATATAATGGGTGGATGTCGCTTCGTAGCCATTTAACGAGTTCAAAAGGACAAGCGACTCGGCGATATTTTCAATTTTAGAGAGTCGGAAAAGAGCTGAAAGGTGACACCTCCTGGAGGAACGAGTGGTATAAAGGGTAGCAACTGGTTCCGGTAATGGTGGAACTGCTCTGAACAAATAAAGGTTGAGGGGATGGCTAACAAGACCACTCATTGCAGCGGCCCCTCAAGAACAGGTAGCATAATCAAGTGAAGGTGTATGATCGGCCGAGCAGATGGGGACGATGGAATGAGAGAACCAAGGCTCATCTGGAAAAACAGGCTGATAAAATGGGAATCACGAGAGGTAAAATGGGAATGGTTTCATTTTTACACAAGCTTGAAATCAAGAAATTCTTCTTGAAGTTGGTTTCATTTTTACAGAAGCTTGAAACAAAGATAAACTATGCTTGAAATTGGTTTCATTTTTACACAAGCTTGAAACAGAAACAAACTATGCTTGAAAAGGTAAGCATGCCCCCAGCATGGTGACTCAATTTGAGGTACATGCCCCCCAAGCTTCAATCCATATGAAAGGCAGATGGAGTGAAGGTTCAACTTACGAGATCAAGAGAAAGACTTGAATGGGATTTTACTAGATCTTATCAAAGACTCAAATTGAACAGGAAAGCGTTTCATTATTTTAATGAGGTTGACACATTAAAAGAACTATCCTCAGATGACCTTCTTTCATTTTTTAACGAGGTTGATATAGAAGACAAACTATCCTCGAAACATCTTGTGTCATTTTTTAACGAGCTTGAAACAAGAAAACGAAATATGCTCGGGACACCTTGTTTAATTTTTTGACGAGCTTGACACAAGAGAACGAACTCTGCTCCGAATAGACCTTGTTTCATGGTTTAAGGAGATTAACACAAGAAAACAAACTATGCTCCAGACACCTTGTTTCATGGTTTAAGGAGCTTGACACAAGAAAATGAACCATGCTCTGAAATACAGCATCATAATGAATAAGAAGTCATAGTGACAGCAACAAAATTGAATCAGGCCCCCAAGGAGAGCTGGTAACTTTCTTCACTCTGTTCACGTTGCAGGAAATATCTTCAATTTATTTTTCACTTTTAATTATCAATTTCAAAAAAATTGACAAATAAATACCATAGACAACTTTCGATATAAAACCACCTATAAAGTATCACCTGCACTCCTTCATCCCGCATGCACATTCATATACATATGAATTCATATTATGTCCCCTCTCATGTTAAGACCTTGGTTAGTTTAAATATATCTCTAGACTTATATTATATCGCTGAACCCTATAACTAAGGTTACAGCCCGACACCTTATAGTCAAACACTTATAATAACCTTAGGCCCCGGCCCACCTATACAATCGACCATTTAAGAAAATGTATCCTCCATACCTTAGATTATCCTATGAGCTCTTTCAGAGAGCGATCACTGTTCGATGGCTGGCCTTCAGATAGGACAACGCACGTCGATATCGCGCCAGTCCCACAATCAAAATTTAATGCACGATGGCACGCGAAAAGGGCGGTTTCTCTAGACTACTTGTGGCCACGTGTTAGGTAGCTAATGGAATCGTGTCTGAATTGAAAAAACCGCTTACCCCAAAAAGGCGATGCGATACGGGAGGTTTGGTTTCGCAATCCCTCTCTCAGTTTTGGAATAGTGATTGACCAAGGTTAAGTCAGATTACGCCATTCATTCTATTTGCTACGGTTCACTAACTCACGGTATAACCTTAGGACAGGAACTCTCAGCAAAACAAGTCTAATTGTCTTTAGGTGGGTTTTTTCCTATGGCTAAAAGTCCGCAGTTCTATGAAAACCACACTACTGGTGCGTTCATCCAAAGACTGGCCCTCTATAATGTCTACGATGATGGGTTAATATCTCACTCCCGTCCCTCACAAAATGTAATGCGACAATTTCAGGGAATCCTCAATCAACCATAGACAGGGATTTTGCAGATATTTACACAGTAATTCTCTTCATTGAATTAATTAAAGGACGGAGGATTCAATATGCTCGGGACCAACGATTTCACACAGAGATTAATTCAAACACACACAGATAGTCAATAACATGCAGGCTTTTATTCAACTAAATAAAAAGCATAACACACGGCTTCACTGTGAAAATCTCCTCCCATCAATACATCCGGGGGATACAATTTATATGCAGTAAAATGTGTCTTTTCAGTTCCTCGGTGAGGACCGTTTATCTTCTAAAAATACTTAATTACATTATTTGAATAACTGAACATGATAGATGGACTGAACAAAACTATTCGACTTCTACTGACTCTAACTGATCTAATGCAACAGACAGCTAAGGTGTTGACACCTTGCTGTTACAAATTCGAATGCTTTTGAACCCTCCTAGCCACAACATGTGGACAAAACTTCCTACATTGCTGGCTAGTGCCTAATGCTCCTGCATCAGACTCCTGAGGGTGATTTTCTTCATGGACTCTTGTCCATGAGCTCCTCCACTGATCTTCCTATATTTTGCAACATTCCTTCATAGTCAAAGCACTTGTTCATTTCATTAATCCAATCCACCAGCTCCTCTGGATTTAGTCCTCTTACAAAACTTGATACTTCAATCTTGGGCTTAACTGCAGACCCCAGAACAGTTCTGAGGAGCCTCATGTCAGGAGGAATCTCCGTATTTTCTTCAGCTTCTTCTAATTTAGGTTCACTGATGTCTTCAGGATCTAAGGCTTTCTTCGCTCCATGGCATCCATTCTGACTTCGAACCTATGCAAGGTCTCCAACACTTCTACATTGGCAACGGGTCTCCTTCTGCCAGCACCTCTACCAATTCAGATTGCCATGTTAATTATCTGCAAAAAAAACTCAAAAACATGCTCTGATACCACAATTGATAGCAACAAAATTGAATCAGGCCCCCAAGGAGAGCTGGTCACTTTCTTCACTCTGTTCACGTTGCAGGAAATCTCTTCAGTTTATTTTTCACTTTTAATTATCAATTTTAGAGAAATTGAAAAATAAATACCATAGCCAACATTGGATATAAAACCACCTATAAAGTATCACCTGTGCTCCTTCATCCCGCACGAACATTCATATATGTATGAATTCATATTATGTCCCCTCTCATGTTAAGACCTTGGTTACTTTAAATATATCTTCGGACTTATATTATATCGCTGAACCTTATAACTAAGGTTACAGCCCGACACCTTATAATCAAACACTTATAATAACCTTAGGCCCCGGGCCACCTATACAATCGACCATTTAATAAAATGTATCTGCCATACCTTAGATTATCCTTCAAGCTCTTTCGGAGAGCGATCACCGTTCGATGGCTGGCCTTCGGATCGGACGACGCACGTCGATATCACGCCAGTCCCACAGTTGAACTTTAATGCACGATGGCATGCGAAAAGGGCGGTTTCTTCAGACCGCTTGTGGCCACGTGTCAGGAAACTAATGGAATCGCGTCCGAATTGAAAAACCCTCTTACCCCATAAAAATGGTGCGATATGGGGGGTTTGGTTTCGCAAACCCTCTCTCGATTTTGGAACAGTGATTGACCAAGGTTAAGTTGGATTACAGCATTCGTTCTATTTGCTAGAGTTCACTAACTCACGGTCTAACCTTGGGACAGGAACTCTTAGCAAAACAAGTCTAATTCTCTTTAGGTGGGTTTTTTCCTACGGCTAAAAGTCCGCAGTTCTATGACAACCACACTACTGGTGCGTTCATCCAAAGACTGGCCCTCTACAACGTCTATGACGATGGGTTAATATCTCACTCCCAGCCCTCATGAAATGTAATGCAACAATTTCAGGGAATCCTCAATCAACCATAGACAGGGATTTTGCAGAGATTTACACAGTAATTCTCTTCATTGAATTAATCAAAGGATGAAGGATTCGATATGCTCGTGACCAACGATTTCACACAGAGATTAATTCAAACACACATAGATAGTCAATAACATGCTGGATTTTATTCAACTAAATCAAAAGCTTAACACACGGCTTCACAGTGAAAATATCCTCCCCTCAATACATCCGGGGGATGCAATTTATATGCATTAAAATGTGTCTTTTCGGTTCCTCGGTGAGGACCGTTTATCTTCTAACAATACTTAATTACATTATTTGAATAACTAAACATGACAGATGGACTGAACAAAACTATTCAACTTCTACTGACTCTAACTAATCTAATGCAACAGACAGCTAAGGTGTTGACACCTTGCTGTTACAAATTCAAATGATTTTGAACCCTCCTAGCCACAACATGTATAAAAAACTTCCTACATTGCTGGCTAGTGCCTAATTCCCCTGCATCACATAGCTTCCGACGGTTTCCCATCCGATTGAAGGAAAACATCTTGGAAGTCAGGACCTAGTGCCCCCAACACTCGATGTACAACGACACTATCACTGAATATGGGCATAGGATAGGTAGCCACATAATTGACATGCAGCAGGGATGACACAACCAGTGGATAAAGATCCGGTAGAGATGATGGTGGACTAGCTGCCATATTAGGACCAAAGAACGCAAGTTGATCGATGTTCACGATCTGACCTTGGTGCAGAAAACACATCACACGAAAGAGGGAGGAGACAAGGACTCCCATGGCATAAGTATAATTGCGGCCCAGGAGTAAATTAAATTCCAAGGGGCCAAAAACAACCATCACGTCCATATGGATAGTTTTCCTTTCCAAAGTATCAGGAAACTTCCGAAGGATCCCTAATGGTTGACTAGTTCTTCTGTTAAACGCCAACGGATTCTGCGTAACAGGCATAAGTAGCGGAAAACCGAAAGCTTGCCAAGTAGTTGAAGACAAATACCGACAGACGTGCCTTCATCCATAATGGTGCTGGGTATGACCAGATGGGAGGCCTGTAATGTGATCTCAAAGGGCACATAAGAAGGAAGGCAATAACTTGTGAATCGACCCCAATCAAAGGAAGCAACCAAACTACTTGGAGGGGCTACCATCGAACCGAGATGGTCTTCCCCTGATGTTATGGGAGAATAAGGAGCATCCTCCGACACCTCCATCATGGAGGCAGAAGGAATATCCTCCGAGACCTCCATCATGGGAGGCGAAGGAGCAGCTTCCTAAGGTACAGGGACAGGAGAATATTTCTCCAAGTCCAAAGAATCTGAAGAAACAAGAAGAAATTTAGGGATATGAGATCCACTCTCGACAGAAAAGACTTGGTGCACCACAGACGGGGCCAGCTCAACCGATCCCACGACCAATGGCTGGTCAGGAATAGATTCATGATTTGGAATTTCCAGGGGAGAGGGATCAACCACGAATGACTCTTGACTGATCGGAGTATCAACTAGCTGAGGACTCAAAGATAGCTGCATGTAACCAGCCGGAAGGCATGGTGTAGAAATAGTCGGGTTGGCCAACACTTGCTTGGCTTCATCCATATATGGACACAGGTGAATGGCATGGTGCCCTTCACACAACTTACATGGATTGGTAAGCTTACCCTGTTTCTTATGAATTTTACCAGTGCTAGTCGAAGATGTGCCCCCAACATGACTGTTGAACCATTCTTTAAGCACCTTGGGAATGCCAGGGCAGTCTCAAAGAAGATGGTCTCCCATGCACAACATGCAAGCGAATTTTACTTTCCATGGAGCGTTGGAAGGTTTATCAAGAGCAGATGTTTTAGAAGGAGTAGCTACAACCTTAGCCTCTCTCTTATCAAACTTCTTCTTATTATTATTCTTCTTCTTCTTCTTAGCCACCTAGTTACTGGAATCCAAACTTTCACCAGGTGAAGCAGAAGAGGAGGATGCAGAAATAGGCGAAGAAGGGGAGAGGTCCACCTTGGAATCAACATGGTGTTGTTCAGGTGGAGGAACTAATTGAACAGTAGCCAGGACATTCGGGACCATAGAGGTTGAAAACAACCAAACAGGAAAATCAACAGTTAACCCAGGAAGGGACAACGTTGCCATATAAGGAGCACCAACATTTCCAAAATGAGGAAATGGACCAGGATTCCCATCGGAGGGGATTCCTTGGTTGGTGAACTCTAGAAAAGTTGCCATCGAAAACGACCTGAAAATACTTAAGGACAATAACTTTTAACCGGGAATATTTCGTGGGTGATTAATTTTATGACATTGAAACCAGAATCTATTGTTTCATATTTTAAGAGTCGAGCAACAAGAAAAAGGTGACTCTATCACTTTCAGGTTGGACACGAGCTTGAAAGGACAAGAGCTCGATGATATTTTCAGTTAAAAGAGTCAGTAAAGAACAAAGTGACTGCTCTGGTAATCTAGGTATATGGGTGTACCAGATATTCGTGAACTGCCATATACACCTTGGTAAAAATGAAAGAGAAATCAACCAAGGAGTTGACATACATGCAAGTAATCTCCGCGAATGCTGTGTCAAGTATATCATAGGTAAAAGGTGGCAGACTTGGCTTCCTACAAATAAAGGATTGCAACCTAATGGGGTCTCTCTTTATATACATGACGGTACGGGGAGCATAAGTCCATACTAGCACTGTTTGTATCCAGGTGGGAAGCGATAGCTGCTAGGCTTAAAGACGCCGGAACACGTCTCTACCTTAGACTACTAGATATTCCGTTAATGTTTCAATGTTTCCTTAGGTTAATTCAGTAAATTTTAAAGTTGATCTTGAATTATGTCTCAATTTCAAGGCCCTATCAAATGTCATATGGCAATCTCCTATATGCAACTATATGAGGAAATAAATATTTGAATTCGATGAATGCTATCTAGTTAAGGGAAGAGCTTCAAACAATGATGCAACAAACAACAACACTGCAAATGAAATTTTTCCAAACTAGATGACTTTCACTATCCAAAAGTAATCTAAAACATTCAATGATGTGAATTACACGATGTAATCTATGCAAAATTCTCTTTTTTGAAAACTATGCAATTGTAATCTATGCACCATTTCATTTTTCTTTTGAAAGAATAAGAATGCATTCAATGCATTTTTTGATGAAATGAGAATCTACTTAATGCATGCTTTTACTGAAAGAGAATGCACTCAATGGATTTTTATCTTTCAATCATTAAACAATGTAATCTAAGTTCAATGATGGATCTCAAAAAATACTTTCCAATGCAATGTGATCTAATGCATCTTAACGAAAGGAAAACTATGAGACGAAAACTAAATGAACGCAAATTTCCTTAATGAAAGGATGAATGCAAAAGGAATGCAAACAAACACTAATAATGCAATCGTTGTTTTAAACACTTTGTAGCAAAATTCCTCAAAAGGCTACGAGACATATGAGGTCAACACAAAGAGGACTTCCAAAGCATGAGATCAAAACAAGGCATTCATTCCCTTTTACATCAAGCAATCATGGAAAGAAGACATTTTAGTTGAACAATGAGCAATGTTATATATGCTCATACAGAGAAAATACCAGAAGGGAAAGACACACTAGTGAAGGATTTAGGGAAAAAATCTCAATTTTCACACACCCTGAAATTGGCATGACTTTTGTGGGTGAAACTAACGCCAACTGGCGTGACTTGCTCACTGACAACTAGTGCCAATGGCTAATTGGCACGGGTTGCTAATTGACAACAAGCGCTAATGCCTGAAAAAGGAAAAAAAAAAAGAATTTCTCCCAACCAAGACCAGACTCACCACTTGAAGCAAAATCTAAAAATAACGCAGAAGCAAAAGTACTGACCAAAAACTCCTGAATAAGAGAAAATCCTAGCACCTACAGGAAATGGCGCGACTATCTGGCTGTAATCCATGCCAGAAAAGGGATGGCGTAGGTGATGAACTGGAAACTTACGCCAATGGGCGCAACTGTCAGGGTGGAAACCACGCCAATCAAGCCAACAATGAAAATATGAAAATTTCAGAAAAGCAGAGGTCAGATTTGATCCTCTGGGGCTGAACAGGGGTCTAAGACCAAGGAGGGTGAACCAGAAGAGCAAATAAATCAATCAAAAGGTAAAAAACAACCCAAATGGAAGAAGGACTAACTCCGATTGATCCCCAGCAGAGTCGCCAGTTTGTTGAGGAGGTAAATCCCCTCTGCAGACAGAGGCAATCCCTACTAGCCCAGATCAGGTCTAGCAACAATCAGGTCATGCACTGACACAGGTTCCTAGTTACAAAATGACAAAAATCATAACAAATTTCCTACCTCAAATCCCACGCAATGGTCGTTGAAGAAAAGATGACGCTTCCCATCCCTCGCTTGGAAGATCACGATTCTTCCACTCGACACGTCTAAACACCTGCACACATGCAAAGGATACAACGATACACAACGTAAAATCTAAAGCCTGTAAGCATACATCAGTCAGAGAGGACGTAATTCATTGCATCAAAGAAATGGACACATGAATAGAGCCATAATCAATGTCGCTTATCATTAAAATAACAAAGGAAAGATACAACCCAAAGCTCTGATGCTTGATATTCCTTCGGAGGGGCTGATAGCAGAGCACGTCTCAACGAAGCCTCTCGGAAAAGGGACAAAGCTCTCTCTCTTTGGCTTGGCTCTCAAAAGTTGTCTGGCTATAGTCTCCTTGCTACAAGTTTAGCTCTAGCTTGCTAAGGGTGAAGGCAAGCTTATATAGATGGGGGAAGAGGAGTTGGGATCCCTATAATCATGGGATTGGCCCTATCTCTAAGGAAGCTTCCATGATAGGTGGAAAACCACCTCCCAGACATGGAGATCTAGAGCCAAACCTCCCAACTCATTTTAGTAGCTCGTTCAGGATTTTGTTGGAATCGAACTTCTGCCATTTATTTTTTTAAAACATCCCTTATTAAGCTTGGCGCGAGTGAGACACTGGGATAGAGCACCATTTGGCGCACCCTCTATGGTGGATTTTCCCCATTGGTGTGAGGGTTGAACTGGCTAGTCGCGCCAAGGCTAAAAGATCATTTTTTATGGTTTTACAAAGGAAACTTTATTCAGAGGATTGATTATCCTTGTCAAGGGGGATGCCATGAAAGTGGTTTCAGGTCATGTCACTGCTCACAGGTCACGAGAAAGGCCCTCCAATGTGCAGGACTGGGGATTGCGGGGACGGTGAAAAAATACTATGTAACAGCTAGCAATTGCCCTAAGAAACCAAAAGATCAAGAGAAACAAGTTGAACAAGGGGATGAATAGTAGAAAGTTAATAACATAAAAGGCTCTCAAAAGTTAAGCCCTCCTTAAACTTAGCCACAAAATCAAGCTCCTACTAAATAATGTAGTCCTCCTTCTCTAATGAAAAAATCAATATGCACTAGATACGTAAAAATAAAATCATCCAATGGAGGAAGCTCGGGTAATAAGTATGAAACTCTTGCAAACCTAGAGGAAGAGATGGAGATTCCCTAGGAAAGTACCCAAAGTTAAGATATTTCCCCCATCCTTGTTTCTCCCAAGGATCAGTAGAAGTACCTAGGGATGTTAAATCCAATGATACCCAGAGACTTTACAAGTTAAATCCTAAGATGAAGAGGAAGACTTACTCTCGCCAGGAGATGCTACAAAAGGAGATCCATTTGCTAGTTTAGTGGATGAAATGTCGAAACTAGAAAAATATAGGGAGATTGATTTCGAAACCCATATATTAGAGAAAACATCCAACAGATAAATAAGGATTGAATAAAAATAAAAAGGGAAAGCACTAGGCCATCGATACACCCTAAAAAAACATCTAAATTGGTGACCAGGGTGGTAAAGGAAAAAGTAGAAAATTCAAATTTGCCTCATCTAAAAGGGATCCCCATTTAAAAAGTAAGTGACACGAGTTATATCCTTAAATTGTAGGGGTGTATAGTCTAAAAAAGGAGATCGAAAGTGAAATATATAATCAAGAAATAAAAATACTTTATTTCCCTTCTCTTGCAAACAAATCTTGAGAACCAATAAATGATATCCCTACAGTTTTATTTATGGAATTGAAGTGGTATCTATTCAGTTAGTTCATGAGGTGTAGCGAGAGGTATTCACATTACTTGGGGCCCATCCCAAGTTCAACTCCTTAATTCCTTACACATTTTCCACTGGCTTGTAACCACATTTCTAGATCTTTATTCTATTTAGGTATGTTATGTTGTCTATACTTAGCTAATTTTTCCACACCTTGGCTGCCTTTGAGTTTTGGGCCTCTTATATATTCGGGGGTCATTTCAACACTTCTCTATATAGTTGGGAGAAAAATTAAGCTTAGTTATTTTCTGAGTCCATTCCAAGAGCACATGGAATACATTATCTCTAAAGAAAAAATGATGAATATTAAACCTATTTGAATAAAGATCACATGGAGAAGTAAGAGAGTGGATCCAAAACATATAGTTGTTATATTGGAAATTTTTATTTTGTTTGATTTCTTCCTTCATTACAATACCCTATTCAAATCCTCTCTTCTCTCATGGAATGGATTTTACCATCGTCCTATCAAATTGGGCCTTTTCTTCTCTATGAAATTTGGCCCTATCCCTTCTAGATTTAACCCCATATGGATCTATAACTTTTACTTACATGTGGTGTTTTCTTAGTCATGACGCCCCATGGATTAAAGGCATACCTATCTGAATTTGGGAAGATAATATTAAAAGGATGAAAATATGCATAAAATCTTGGGCTAAATCTTGATTGAAGGAAAGCTACTATTATATCCAAGAAACATAATTTTTTTTTTATATCTCCTCCACTCCTCCATGGAAGAATGGCTTGTGTATTAGTAAATTCTGACGCAAGATAAACTCATGTTTAAAAATATCATTATCTACTAAAAAATGAAGAGGATGATTAGAGACTTAAGTCCAAATTATTGTGGCTGTAGGGAGGATATCAAAACACTAATTTTTCCATAAGCAAGTGAAAAACAGGGAGGGAATAAACCATCTAGTAGAATGAAGTGACTGGTATCATAATAAAAAAAATCATCCACATAAGAAAGTATTAACAGTATTTTTTTACTAACCTCTATTCACATTAGGACTCCCTTAAGAGGAGGTTTATCTCTATATGTTGGAGCATACACCTCATGTCTTCATAGAGGAAATGAATATAAAATTTCCCTCCTCCCTTCAGAAGAGGAGATACAAAGAATTTTTTTCTCTTCCCACCCGAAGAAATCCCCTAGGCGAGACAATTTCTCAGCACATTTCTATCAGCACTTTTAGGAAATTATTAAGATTTACTTTTGCAAAATGATTGGCTAGTAATTAAGAAATTGTTGCATGGAAGGTGAAATAAATTCATTATTTTTTTCATTAGACCCCAAATAAAATAATCCTTCCTCCTTCCACAGATTCAAACACATCTCCCTCTGTAGCATTTCCTATAGGGAAACCTCTAAAATCCTTGCTAAAAGTTTGAAATTGTTTCTCCTAGAAATTATATTAGAGAATCAAGGAGGCTTTGTCCCAAGTAGATAATTTTTTTATAACATAATCCTGGTTCAAGAGGTTATTATTTTTATAATATTGAGGGGCAATAAAGGGATGGCCATGTAGCTGGATATGGCGAAATCTTTTGATCATGTTTGTAATAGCTTACTCTTAAACAGGTTGAGTAGATTAAGTTTTAAGAGTACTTTTATATAGTGGATCTCTCTTTGTATCGACTCTCCATGGATTTCTCCCTTGATAAATGGTAGAGTCTAATTAATTTTTTCTAGCCTCTATAAGTTTATCCCAAGGGTGTCATTTGTACCCCTTCTTCTATTGTATTATAACCAATCCCTTAAGTAAAGGGATTTAAATTTAACGCAACAGTGGTCACCTTGCTATAATGAGATTCAACCCTTCAGAAAAAATAAATAAATAAATAAATAAAAAAAAAAAAAAAAAAAAAAAAAAAAATCATTCTCAATTCACTAATGATACCACATTCCTTGGAGGTGCCTCCATGATTATGTAAAAAAAATTAAAATAAATTTTGGACAACCTCCTAGCTACTTCTAAGGAACTAAAAAGTTCATCCAGTTCACAAAATTTCACTTGGAACATCTCGATGAACAAGAGATATCAATTTAGCAGTAATTTTTGTTTCAATTTCATGGATGGATGTAAAGACTTCAAATACCTAGGGATCATGATCTGTTTAAAATATCTATCCTCTCATGCATGGAAATTAGTCATTTCCAAGATAAATAATAATTTGGAGTATTTATGTGCCTACTGACTCACTCTAGCTGGTTGAATTACTCTCATCAAGTCTATTTTTTCAGCCATCCCTTTATAGAAATTATATTCCTTTATAGATCACAAATTGACATTCCACTATTTGGGGAAGGCCATTCATAAATTCCTCTATGAAGGGAATAAAATTTCTACCAAACAATTCAATATCATACATTTTTTCATAATTCGCACCTCAAAATACCATGGAGGCTTTGGGGTCAAGGAATCAGCGCTCATTAATTAAGAAATGTGGGAAAAATTGCTTTAGAGAATTGGAAAGAACAAGGAATCTTCATCAGTCTATGTTATATGAAAAAATTATGAGCAATTCGGAGGAGAAGGTTAGGGTAATATACCTCCACTACCAAGCCTTTTCTCTCCTGCTTGGAAATTGATTACCACCTTGATAGGTTTAATTAAAAACTACCTAAGATGGACTTTGAGGAATAACTCTTAATTCCATCTTGGGAATGATTCTATATTAAATTACCCTCTTCTTTAATTTGAGGGTCTTAAGCCTCTTCAATAGTTCCTATCCAATAAACGAATGCTCTCACTAGTAAACATTGCTATATGGAAGAAAGATGGTTCTTGGGATGATTGGAATCTTGATCATATCCCTTCTAATATTTCAAGCCTTGTGTTGAGGTATAAAAGTTGTCTTTTTAACGCCTATTTATCCTACATTAATTATCAATCCAGGTACGATTTTTTATTTCAAGAGTGTACTCTGTCTGAGGCTGCAATTTAATCTAAGAGTAATGCCTTGCAATATGTAGTATAGTGTTGTAAATACAAAAGTAAAAATATGTTTGGAAAAGAAATCTAACTACAATGACATGAACTTAAATGCTCTGATATTCAATCATTCACTCAACAAACATCAGTCAAGGATGTAGTAATGATAACTCTTTCCTTTAGAAACTGATGTAATTAAAATCAAATGAAAACAAGATAATCAATCTCAGAACAAAGGTAGCAATAACCAGACGTATTTTACAGTTGATGATCTCGCATTAAAACAACTAAATGAAATAGAAATTGAACTAAATCATTAATGTTGCTAATGAAAGTAAACTAGGCAAGTTCTCAAAAGCAAAACCAAAGTCTTTGCAGACTGTAACCTAGTGAATTGAAATGAACAAAAAATCTGGAGTTGAACATCAATATCTATCTAATGAATTTGAATAAGCAACATAATGAATCTGAACAACAAATGGAAATGAACGAAAATTGGAAATGGAACATCAAATGCTGAACAACGAAGCTCTGTTAAATCGTAACAAGATAAATGATACAGGAATTAAGATTCTTGTTAGAACGGAACAACACTGCAATTCATCAATGTAACACACCGATATCAATAAGAAATTAGACAGTAAACCAATTAAATTACAAACTGTAATGAAAACAAATCCGAACTGTCACACAATGATAACTGAAAAGTAATACAAACAGCAGATCGCTTCACCAGGGTCGGGCCCTTAACCACCACTGAAACACCGTTGGGCTTTACTCCAAAGTTAAGAAATGGAACGGCAACAAGATCTTGTATTAATCAGACATAAACAACATTTATAGCAGTTTCTCTCTGATCACTTGAGTTAAGAAATTACAGAGTTACAAAAGAAATTCAATAATCCTCCCCTTTCTTTTACAAACGTCTCCTTTTATAACTAAAAGGAGGAGAAATTAAATAGTAAATATGATCCCTCATAGCAATATTGGATTGTCCCCAAAAAATTTATCAGCAAAAAAAGATATTTCCATTAACCATTCAACAGGAACAAGTCAAATTTGGTATTGCAACTGGAAGAATTTGGCAAATGGCCACAACAGCGAATCTGGGAAAATCATCCTTAGAGAACCTTAGGTTTCTCTTAATACGGACCGAATTTTGGCAAACAGATACTCGCTATAGTTAATTAGGTCTGTTATGGAAAAAACCCATGTTCCGGATCTTCCAGATTCTTCTCCATTTGCCCTGAATGTCCAACACAAAACTAACACTTCTTATTCCAACGAATTTCTGAGTTGGAATATTGTATGATGTGCTAGAGATCAAATCTGCAATCTAGCAAATATCTTGGAGGCTAAAATGGTGAGTGTTGTTACAAAATATATTAATAAACCATCATTGATAAAATCATGCATAATAATCATCAATTTATTAAAAATAAAGGAGAAGAAATAATATTTATCCATAAGAGCATAAATAATCATAAAATGGAATTATATGATAAATTATGATAAATGACATGATAAAGAAGAGTAGAAATTGATGAAATAGATGTTAAAAAGTGATAATAATAATGACATATTAGTGGCCCAACACACCCCCAAACTGAATATATTGCATGCCCTCATGCAATCCAGAACTAAATATATTGCATGTCCTCATGCAACCCAAACACAAAACCTATGTGTTAACCAAGAAAAAAAAAAAGTGTTCATCCGAACTCATGAAATGGATGGAACAAATGATTTTTTTTCCTCAAATAATGAATATTCAATTTTAGCAATGTTGATGAAGGTGTAACAATTTTTACATTTGACATTCAACTGTATGTATATGAAGTTGCAGAAAAATTGATATAAGTAACAACAAACTTCATTAACCATTTTCTCAAAAATCAGATTGTTTTGATGCACAGATCATGAGATATAAACAAAATGGCTATAGGTGATAGTGCATAATTTTCGAAATTTTATGAACTAATTTAGCGTGAAATTATTTGGGTTTGTGTATTTTACTGATACCTCTTTGTTATCCAGAAATCACAAGAATTTAGTTCATAGTTTTGAAGATATATGCAAAGTAATTTTTGCACTATATAAAAATGAAATTGTATGCCTTAAACGGGAAAGAAATTAAAAAACATCCATCATGTGTACCAATTCCTCCCCCAAACTGAAGAATTAGCATGTCCTCATGCAATTCTAGAAAACAAAGAGAGGTGGTTGCTACAATCTGTTGAAATCTATGTTTGGTGTAAAATAACATGGAATAAGGGAGGTGTTGAGAATGAGTAAGAATATCAATGGATCATAAAGAATATTACTGACATGGTCATAAGAAAGAAATGAAGGAAAGCAACACTCCCCCAAACTGAAAGATGATATGTCTCTAAAAAATAGGAAGTGGTAAAGATGTGGAATGAATGATGATAAATAATGCTCAATGGATTTTCATGAAATTCTCCTAAATTCATAATAAATCAGAAAATTATGCTATTTTACCTCAACTGTTACCTCCGAAAAAAAATGTGGAATGACATGTAGGGACTATCCTTTGCTGAAGTTGATGTAGGTTGAGCAAATACTGAAAGTGAGTCAAAAGGTGGAATCCATGCAAGAATATCATGTCTAAAGAATTGTGCGCGTTCGCAAGTTGCGTGAGCCTTTGCTGTTAGTTGCAATAGTGTGGTCGTGTTGCAAATAGAATTTCCCTCATACTTGTTGTTCTCCTGTAACCAAATCACGATTCTGCATGCAATTTTCTTGAATCCACAGTGTTAATTTTGAAGAGCAACAGATAATAAGTATGCCAAAATTTCAATCAGAAAAACTTCTATAGAAATGCAATATGAAAATTGGGATTCGACCCACATGCAGGTATATTTAAAAGGCATCTGTGCCCCCCCCAAAAGATGATAGGTTGCCCTCGACTGGAAAATATAAGAGCAGCATACTGCACAACAATTGTACAGCATGGAAAGGCATACATACTTATGATATGATCAACAAATTATCGCATTACTGAAATCAATGCATATTTTGAAATCATGATTAGATATGGAAATGTTTATGTAATGATTCGAAAATAAGGGGAAAGGATAGCTGATGTGAAAAAAAGTACTTATGCGATCGTTATCCACATAAACCATTATGATCGATTTATATATAAATTTCATGCATAAGAGGTTCCGAACAAAGGGTTTAGGAGCATACTCTCATTTGATATTATATAAATATATAAGAAAAGGGTTTATCATTACTATTGATTTGTGAAAAATATTACTCCAATACCATCAGCAGAGCTCTGTTGCCCACATGTGTCTATAACCTTGACAAAGTTGCTTTCTCACCCTTGGAACCATTATCCTTTATTTATGCCTAGGGAAGTGTTGTGTGAAGTCATGATGGAGGCCACTGTGTTGGCTTGGGAACCAGATGAATCACAATGCCATTCACGAGGAAGGAGTGAAAAGTGGACAGGTCGGCTCGTGATGAGACCTCCTGTTCCAAGGTATTTTTATTTTTCTGAGTTGTCCATTGGATCATATCCTTGGTGTGGTGGCCATCATGGGAATGCCACTTCACTGCTTTCTTATGATCATGGTAGGTTGGCTCTTGATGATATCCCCTATCCTCCATCTGCCATATCATAGAATTGTTAGTAATCATATAGAGATTTTTTTTCTTCTTTTTTTTTTTTTTTTTTTTTATGTATCACTTCCCTGTTTATGTATAGAGGATGGCTCAACACTCCTTAAGAGTAGGGATGGTGGAAGAAGTCTGAACATCTCAATAGATAAAGTATGCCCTTATTCTTATTCAAAAAATCAAAGAGAGTTATGAAGATTTAGGGAAGAATCAACATGATAAAGATAACTGATCATATTAATTTTAGTGAAAATAAAGACAGCAAAGTGATATAGATGGTTGTGTCCTTTCCTTTTCTTATCACTACAAAACAATTTCCTAAAAATTGCAATTTCTCTTGATTTGTTGATTCCAATAACCTCTAATTTTTGTGTCCTTGCATGAATTGTATGTTTGCATTTAAAAAAGTCATGAAGAATTCAAAAAAATCCTCAAAATGTTGTTCTAAAACAAGAAAAATGCACTCAGAAAGTGTTGTTCCTTAGATGGAACAGTTGTTGTTCCTTAAGAGGAACAACAAAAACAATCTACGAAAATGTTGTTCCTTTTGGAAAGGGACAACAAAAACAGTTGCCAAGAAAAACATGTTGTTCCTTTTGAAAGGAATAAGAAAAGCAAGCGGGAAAAATGATGTTCCTTTGGAAAGTGACATCAAAAATAGGCAGCAAAAACTATTGTTCCTTTGGAAAGGAATAGCAAAAACAAGCAGAAAAAAATGTTGTTCCTTCGGAAAGGAGCAGCAAAAATACGCAGCAAAAGTGTTGTTCCTTTTGAAAGGAATAGAAAGGAACAACAAAAATAATCAACGGAAATGATGTTCCTTTTGAAAGGAATAGCAAAAAGAAACACAAAAATGCACTGTTTCATAAGAGGAATGGCTGTTGTTCCTTAAGAGGAAGAACAAACAAATATAAGCACGCAAGATTGCTATTCCTTAAGAGGGACGGTTGTTGTTCCTTAAGAGAAACAACAACTGTTCCTTAAGAGGAACAACATGAAAAATAAAGGCACACAAAAAGTGTTGTTCACTATATGGAACATCAAAGAAAATGCACGCAGAAATTGCTGTAGGGAACAACAAAGGAAAAAAATAGAGAAAAAAACAAAACTAATGTACAATCTATTATCTAAGAAAATCAAATCAAACAAAAAGTCAAATTTATGTACAGGTTTCAAGAAAAGGTAATTTTTTTTTACAGGATTGGTGCTACCGAAGAATTGTCTTTTGCAATCGAAACTTGCATGGTGGGGTCCTTATTGTTCAATTTCCAATGGAGTGGAAATTACAATTTTAAGGGATCAACACCTGAAAGACAAAAACATAAAAGAAATCAGAAAAGAAACAACAATTTATTAGGTTACAATAGCTATGATGTTATTTCCTAAGGGAATATCAATCTATCAATGGAAAAAAAGAAATGATCTCTTGGAAAAATGTTCTGGCAGCAGTGACATGAATCTTAGAATGGGAATTAATTCTTCATTTTTCATATTATGAATCCATTGGGTAATGAAAAGGATGAAATACCCTTGTTTCATTCAAATTTCTTTCAAGAATCGCCCGTTCATAAATTGACCTTCTTTATTCTCCTAAGACTTGCAAAAAACGAGTGTCTACCTGCAATAAAACATTAAATAATGGATAAAGAGTGGTGATAAGGCTCCCCTAATCCAAAAATTATGCAAAAAAAAACTAACAAGTAGTTACTCTCTAAAACAAATCCACGGAAAAATAAAACAAATTTTATTTGTCACCTGCAGGAGAGTAGTGGTCGACCATAATAACCAGCAGTGTTTTAATCATACATTCTTTGTTTTTCGTTCAATTTGAGTGATTCCAAAGCCAAATGAGAGCTAATTCAAATTTTTATCTCCAATAGAAATATTTTTTAAAAATTCAATGCTATGATATGTCAATTTTACTTAGAACGACCTGCATAATAGAGTCATTTTCGATTTTCTAGCTCAGAGCAACAGTTGATATTTCAAGCACAAATTTTTCATTTAATGATGGATTGAACTAATTCAAATAGGAGATTAAATCAGATTCATTTATTGATCTCCAATAGAAACATGTTTTTAAGACAAGAAGAATTGATGGGTTAAATAGGCTAGTGAACAGCCGAGAAAACAAAGTTTCGAGAGTGCTGATAATCAGTCCGTATTTTGGTCATAAATTCCTCATACGATATCGAAATCGAGTGATTAAAATTGCTTTATAAACTAGATTCATAGAGGAATCTACCATAGAAACAGGGTTTAAAAACGTAGTCATTTGGGGCTCCAAAAACTGACTGTCCCAACTCTGTCCCTGAGCTACCTACTAGACAACCTGTCAATGTTTTGGTTATAAGTTTTTTGTTTCAAATAAAAATTGAGTGATTCAAATAGGGTTGCAAATTAGACATCGAGGGATACTTAGGATAGAAACAAGTTTTAAAAATATTCATTTTTGTTCGCTCAAAACATGACTGTCCTAACTCTATTTTCAGATATTTCATCAAGCCCGCAAGCCAAAAAATATGATATTCAAGCAATTTTTCCATATTGGTGATAAAAATGAATATGAGTGTTTGTAGAATTGTTATTTTCAATATAATGCATCAACATACAAAAATAAATTAAAATATTTATCATCGATGTTGATTTCCATAGCGTGTTGCAACAAAAACAACCATTTTTACAAAAATAAAATAAAAAAATGAGTTTATTTTATTTCCTTATTTATTTTATTTTTTCACTAGCCTACTCTGATTTCGAAAATGAATATGATTACATATAAGAGTATTTTCAGTGTAACCATTTTTGAAATAAGGCTTCAATTATGTACATACCCAAATTTGAAAAATGCATGTTAATAAAAATTAGGGTATGAGAAGCCAACTTCCCTTGAAAAGATGGTGCCAAAAATTGTTTAAGCATGGAGTGATGCTGCAAGAAAATGGAGTGAAACCAATCTTCAATGTATCAATTAATTTCTTGATTTCCCATAGCTGTCATATCATGAACTTCTTGAGTATTTAAAACGGCTTGTTGATGCAGGCTAGAAGAAACCTCATTTTCTTTTATAACCTCTACAATTTTTGGACTTGATACATTCTGAATCTCGGTATAAGTTTTCTCCAATGGCGCATGTGAGATAGAATGGGTGGGAAGGGTGGGTAAATTTTTTAGTTCAACACTGTAAGCATGTTGTACCGGTTTATTATGGTGAGGGTGTGGAATGAGTTGAGCAGGAAATTGTGTAGGGAATGGAGCATTTTGATGATGTAGTTGATTGAGTTGAATGGATGATTTTGATAGGCAAGGAAGTTGTTGTGGAAGAGCTGGAAGATGTGTTTGTTCTACAAGATGAGGGAGAGTAGTCATGCAATCATAAGATGAACCATGCCAAACTTGTAGACAATATTGGTGGTGGTTATATTGAGATTGGCATGGCTTCCCTAACATATGAGTATTCCATAATGGATTATGCAAGGAAGAGAATGGAGATGAACTGTTTTGAACCATACCTATAGGCCATGATTTCCATAATTTTTACCCTGTTGTAGTTCCCCCATCTCTTTGATATGCTACTTCCATCCTCGATAAGGAAGAAAAACTATCTATGAGATGCTCCATTCGGTAATGAGGGAAAAACACTTCATCAAATTTTTTATTTTTTTGAACCTAAAAATACATTCAATTGTGAATTTAGAGAGCTAATAAAATCATATTTAAAATTTTCAAATAAAACATTGATTTCAGCTCTTATGTCTCTTGTTCTTGTAGTAAATTTGGAAAAGAAAGAAGAAAATTCTTTGAAATTCTTACCAGCCTTGGAAATTCCTCTTGAATACCTTATGCACAATTCACAATCATCATCATATGATAACTGAAAAACATCACCTTTTCCTGTCAGATTTAATAGTTCTAAAAATTCATCTTTGATTCCTTTAAGAATGAGTGTTTTCAAGATTTCTTTTTCCAAATGTTTACGCTTTTATTTTTGAAGGTTGTATTGAAATCACTCTACATAGTCCTCCAAGATTTCATATTCCCCTTGTATCATACCGAAAATATCTTCATTAGATTTGCAGTAGTCCTAGTACTTCTTCAAGAATATGTTCTTCATGTCCTCCTATGTTTGGATGCAGTTCCCACCTAGGCTCATGAACCATCGGAGAGTTTCTCCTTTTAGAGTAAGAGGAAACACTTTCAACCTTTCATCATTAGTACAATAATCATATCCTCTAAAAAGTATTTCAAACTCAAATAAGAATGTATCTGGATCTTCATTTGTCAAAACGTGAAAATTTGGTACAGACGATGGGGTAATTATGTTTATTTGTGTCACTCCTCCTAGATCTTTGATAGGAAATTCAAAAGTTGCAATGTGATCCATTTCTTACCATAATAGAAGATGTTCTTAATTTTTTTCTTTAAGGATCCTCCTTCCAATGTTCCTGTCAATTGGTTAGTGAAATGGGTGGTTCTTACATCACCACTCAAGTGGAATTACAAGGTTTTTTTTCAAGAATTCTACCTCTAAAATTCATACTTCAATTCCTACCTTAAATTTCACTCAATTCTGCTGTGAAGTGGGCCAATGAACAAGTATTTTCCTCACTCAGTACGCAGGTTCTTACCTTTCATTTTTAATACCCAATTCTTCCCTAGTAGAAAAAAAATCAAATATGCATCACTCTTTCTAAATGGCATAAACTCTCCCCAGCAACGACGCGAAAATGTTGAGGTATAAAAGGTGTCTTTTTAACGCCTATTTATCCTACATTAATTATCAATTTAGGTATGATTTTTTATTTCAAGAGTGTACTCTGTCTAAGGCTACAATTCAATCTAAGAGTAATGCCTTGCAATATGTAGTACAGTGTTGTAAATACAAAAGTGAATAGATGCTTGGAAAATAAATCTAACTATAATGACATGAACTTAAATGATCTGAAATTCAATCATTCACTCAGGAAACATCAGTCAAGGATGCAGTAATGATAATTCTTTCCTTTAGAAACTGATGGAGTTAAAATCAAATGAAAACAAGATAATAAATCTGAGAACGAAGGTAGCAATAACAAGATGTCCTTTAAAATTTATGATCTCACATTAAAATAACTAAATGAAAATAGAAATTGAACTAAATCATTAATGATGCTAATGAAAATAAACTAGGCAAGTCAAATAAAAACCAAACTCTTTGCAGAATGTAACCTAGTGAATTGAAATGAATAGAAAATCTAGAGTTTAACAACAATCTTTATCTAATGAATTTGAATCAACAACTTAATGAATCTGAGCAGCAAATGGAAATGAAAAGCAATCGGAAATGAAAAATCAAATGTTGAACAACGAAGCTCTGTTAAAGCATAACAAGATAAATGATACATGAATTGAGATTCTTGTTAGAATGGAACAACACTGCAATTAGTCAATGTAACACACTGATATCAATAAGAAATTAGATAGTAAACCAATTAACTTACAAACTATAACGAAAAAAATCCAAACTGTCACACAACGATAACTGAAAAGTAATGATACAAACAACAGATTGATTCACCAGGGCCGGGCCCTTAACCACCAGTGAAACGCCACTAGGGTTTACTCCAGAGTTAAGAAATAGAGCGGCAACAAGATCTTCTATTGATCAGAAATAAACAGTATTTACAGAAGTTGCTCTCTAATCATGAGAGTTGAGAAATTACAGAGTTACAGAAGAAATTCAATAATCCTCCCCTTTATTTTACGAACGTCTCCTTTCATAACCATAAAGAGGAGAAATTAAATAGTAAATATGATCCCGCATAAAAATATTGGATTGTCCCCAACAACTTTATCAGCAAGAAAATATATTTCCATCAACCATTCAACAAGAACAAGTCAAATTTGGTATTGCAACTGAAAGAATTTGGAAAACGGCCACAACACTGAATCTGGCAAAATTGTCCTTAGAGAACTTTCTGTTTCTCTTAATACGGACCAAATTTGGGCAAATCGTTATTTAGAAAGTTAATTCGGTCTGTTATGGAAAAAACCCATGTTCTGGATTTTCTAGATTCTTCTCCATTTGCCCAGAATGTCCAACGCAAAACTAACACTTCTTATTCCAGCGAATTTCTGAGTTAGAATATTGTATGATGTGTTGGAGATCAAATCTGCAATCTGGAAAATATCATGGAGGCTAAAATGGTGAGTGTTGTTACAAAATATATTAATAAACCATCATTGATAAAATCATGCATAATAATCATCAATTTATTAAAAATAAAGGAGAAGAAATGATATTTATCTATAAGAGTAAATAATCATATAATGGAATTATATGATAAATTATGATAAATGACATGATAAAGAAGAGTAGAAATGGATGAAAGAGATGTTAAAAAGTGATAATAATAATGACATATTAGCGTCCCAACACCTTGTGGATATACTCAAAATCTGGTTGTTTGGATGTGAACCATTAAATCATTAAGATGAAGACAATATGCATTTGAAAGCTCATGTATACACTATTAAGGATGGATATGAATAATTTTATTTCTTGGCTTAGATTCCTGCAACATCCTCCATATGGAAAAATCTCTTAGTCGACAATGTTATTCCTAAGGTAAAAAAAAAAAAATTGGGCCCTCCTTCATAAAAATATTGTTACTGTTGAAAATATTAAGAAAGAAGAAATTTTTTTCCCATCTTTTTTCCCTCTTTGCTACAAAACAAGAATAATATAGTTGCAATTTTTTTTTATGCTTCCCTTATTCTTTTTAGATCTAGACACCTTCCTTTGGAAGCCTTTCCCTTCACCTTTTTATGCCTTCTTACATCTCTTCCTTCATTAATATCTAGCACAAACATTAATCAAGGTCGTTCGTGGGAAGTCCTTTCTTAAAATTGGTCTAGTCCTCCCTCCCAAAATATATTTCCTTCCATATTTGGTTATCCATAAATAACGTTATTTTAAATAATTCCTCCATCACTTCCACATATACAACCATGAAATCCATCTCCCTCTTTGTTCAATTCAATAAAGGAATGCTAATAGAATCTTATTCATCTTCATATTCTCTAAAAATATTTTGGATGGATCTACTCAATGTCCCTAAATACTCTCTTACCTTGAAACTTCAGAAGCATTGTATAGCTAAAGTGAATTGGAAAAATTTTCAACAAGATAATGAAATTGATGACTAAATACACAAGAAAAAGAAATGGATTTTATGTTTTGATGGGGCCTCTAGAAAGAATCCCAAGGGTGGAAAGAGGGGGATGGACTCTTCTAAATCCTAAAGGAATACAAGAAAATAAGTAGGCATGAGGGCTTGGTATCAAATCGAACAACCTCATAGAAATGTATGGCCTATGATTTAGCCTCTAGTTAGCCAAGGATCAAGATGTTTCCACAATTGTAATCATTGGGGAGTCTCCTATCCTCATACAACAGCTTCTCAAAGGATATCTTTTGGTGAATAACAAACTCTCCCTCCTCCTTTGTATAATCAGAACCATGTTGGGGTCCTTCTCAAACTAATCTTATTTCAATAGCCTTTAAGGTCAAAATAAGGATGCCAATGCCCATGTTAATAGGTATTTATCACTTGATGGAGGGAGGTGGGAAGTGAATGGATTACTTGGCTTGAGAGTTATGCCATCATATTCCTTTTCATACATACATGGCCCCCACTTCTTAATGGCTTGGAATAAATATTTTTTTATGAACTAAATGATGCAATGCAAAGTAAACTCCTCTAAACTCTTCAATCATTTCAAATCTATCTCTTAAAAACCTATGCGGCTCTCTACTACTGTAGAGGTGGTGTCATGGAATGTAAGATGGCAGACAAATAGAAGTTTTTCCAATTTCCCCCCTTCTATAATCCATGTAGAAAGTACTATTCCAACATTGATATATATTTCTCCCTAAATTTTTGTGTTTGTTTTGATGGATTCTAAATAGGGAGAATTCAAATTGATGTGGATAGAAAAGTATCATGAAGTGTGAAAGGATATAGGGCCTTGTGTGGCATTCATGGAAGGAAATTTAACGCCAAATTGGTTACAGATGGTTCAATATTTCAAGAACATTCACAAGAAGGATAAATTTGTTGGATTGGGGAGAAATTTCTCTATTATCACCGTTGAAATAATGTGCTCCTCTTAGCCTGGTAGCCTCCTGATAACAAGAAGGAAGCAAGCTCATCTTGTCCCCATCTCGTTGATCGAACTATGTCCCTCTTTGTCTAGTAGTATTGTTGTTAAGGGCATAAATTCTCCTTGATCAAAGGTGCCCCCAAGGCCTGATCTTTGATTAGGATGATAGTTCGGAAATTCTCATAAGATGATCAAATGGTTATATTTCATATTAGTATCCCATAGTGTCTGTAAAATTATCTCACGTTGTTAAAAGTGGTTTTATTCGAGCCCTATTTAATAAGTTCATCTCCCTTGTGATAGTGTAATTTATTTGGTGATACCCTTCCCTTTATGTCTTAAGCCATGTTGTATATTGTCTCTTTTGTAAATCCTATCCTAATTTTATCCTTTACAAATTTCCCTCACCGAGGCATGTTAATTTGGTCTCCTATGTGAATAAATTCTCTACAAACTATCTCTATGTTGGCATCAAAGTCAGGTCTACCTTTGTATGGGTTCTCTCTAACCATTCTGCATGTTTATCTCTCATGGATAGTAAAGGTGCTTCTTCCTTGGTATTTGGGTGTCTGAATCAATTCCTTATTTTACCTCATCCTCTTATTGGTGGAACATATGACATCTACGAGCTCAAGCAACAAATATGTCAATAGTCTTTGCACATCTCGTTCCTCAATGAAGAATTTGAAAAGCTTCAATCTAAGGTAAACCTACTTGAAGAGGGAATGGATTGGTTTTGTCTCCACTTTACAAACATGCAAGCCGAGAGAGATTTGGATGTGGATCACAACATGGAAAGAAACATACTAGAAGGAACTTCTAATTAGATGTACATTAATCCTCTATGTTAGTCTGTGTTTATTCTTTGCAAATTTGTTATGGTTTGATGCGAATTTTGTAAAATTTATAGTTGCATTAATTTCTACATCATGTATAATTAAGGTAGTAGAGTGGAATTATTTTTTGAAGCTCTCTTCAATATCTCTTCTTGATAATTGAAATTATTATACTAAATGTAAACAACTCCTCGGATTCTTATTGTGTTTTAAGAAAATAATTAATGAAAAACTTAATCATCCATGCCAAAAAAATATTAATATTAAAAAATTTGACTAATAATAATAATAATAATATTTTGACATTGGAATGGTACTGAAAGCTATCCAACATCATAATGTAACAAACATTGTCGTAATATTACATTACATTGCTACATTGCAATTTATCGAAAGTCGCAATGCAACATTACAAAATTAGTCAACCAAATTTACTAATGTGATTGAATATGCTTGACTATGTTTGATAGTCAACACCCCTCATCATCGTTGAAACATAATTACTTATTATTATTATTGATGAATATTAATATCCAACAACATTAATTAGAAACAATCAAATAAATTCAACCTTTATAGTCAATGTTTAAATAGTCAACCATTATCTCCAACTCCAGTCAAACATAATATATTATTAATGTTATTAATTAGTATTCATAATCAAACATGTAGTGATGTTGAAATGGTACATAGATCTATCTAACGCCATATTGTGACAAACATTGTTTCATTTCAATGTTACAAACTAGTCAACCACATTAGTAAAATATAGACAAACAATGTTGACCAATATGCTCAATGTTTAAATAGTTCACCATAATCTTCAAATTTTTTCAATCAAAATATCCTATTAATATTATTGATTAATGTTATTAATGAAACATGGTGTGACATTGGAATGGTATGCAAATATATCTAATTTCACATTATGACAAGCATTACAACATAATGTGACAATCATTGTCACAATCTTACATTACATTCCAAGTTATTCAATGTTTCATTATGACATTACCAAATTAGTTAACCACATTTACTAATTTTGTTGACTATGTTCAACTATGTTTCATATTCAACACTCTTCAACTCTGGTGAAACATAGTAGTCTATTATTATTATTGAATACTATTAATAGTAAATCATATTCAATCACATTAGTAAACAACGTCCAACAAAGACAATCTTGAAAAGAAAGAAAAATTTCGGTAAAAATCACATCATCAGAGTTTTTTTGACATGTTTCGAACCATCCAGTGTGGTTAATCAACACGACAACATGAAGAACTAGATATTTTCATCAAGTTAAATAGATGAAGAGAAAAAAATTTATTCATTATAATATAAGAGTTAAATTTGACTAAATAAAGATTATTTTTTAGTAAATATATTTTGATATAAGGAAATAATTGTTAGAATATAGTTGTCAATATTGAATTAGGGAGAGTAATCAATCTAAAGGAAAATTTTTAATGAAATGAATATCTAAAATAAAAATTATATTTAGGTCAAGTCTAAATAATGAAAAAAATAAACAGTTAATAAAATAAAAATAATATTTGGGACCAAATTAAACAATCTAGTCCCCGATGGGGGTGATTAACCAAGCCATCGATGTTAATGCAATAACACGTGGGCATTCATGATTACCACATTGCCGATAGTGCGAGCACCTACCTCCTCATCTTCTCAAGGAACATTGTGTACGAGAGATGTTAATGCTGCTTGTGTGAGGCCTCAATCAGTATCGACGCTGTCGGGCAGTGGCATTGATCAACAATATATGGAGGTGGCGTGGTTTTCTAGTAGAAATTATGGGCTTGATCTTGTTTTGTTAAATGAAGTTTGAGCTTTGAGCATGGGTGTGACTGTTTGAGAGGGCACCATGTCTGAGATAAGTGACAACATCACCGCTGGTGTCCTCTCCTCCACTTACGAGAGTGATTTCTTATTAATTTCCATTTTGGTGTATGGTCTTTAGTTATCATGCACAGGGAAAGGTTTAGAATTCTAGCTCCGATATGAACTTGTAGGACCCACTAGGGTTTGGTGGGTTCTCCACATAGGAGTGGGATTTGGCTCCTTGTCTTCAGTAGTTCCTTCTTAGGGTGTTGCATGGTGAGGAAGTTTCTTTGGATTGGGTGTGTTGTAATTTGGGTGGCTTGGTTAACGAGGGTTCTACATAGGGTGGAGAACGATGAATTGCAGACCTAGGTCCTCGTTGTTGGTTCAGATTTATAGTTCTCTTTGTTTATCTCGAGTTATTTTTTTGTTGTCACGCAGGCATGGGTGGGGTATTTCTCCACGGTGGAATTTTAGGTTTGTGATGTTACTCATTGTTTATCTCTAGCCCTTTCTAGCCAGGTCAACAAGAATATGCCTTGTTTCCCATATTGTCTCATTTGTATTCATGTATTAAGCCCAATTCACGTAGCGTAGGGGGTTGTGAGCCTCCATTGCAGGTGGTAGTTGCGAGAACAAACTCTGGTGGGGGCAGTAGCAGTGCAAGTTGCTTAGGATGAGTGGTCTTTAGGGGTCATGGTGGCAACATTATGTCTCATTAAGGTCGGTTCGCTTCTAGGGCTTGTGGTGGTCGTGGTTGTGGTGGATCAGTGGTTGGTCATGGGATTCACATCCCACATAGCGAACAATGGGATGGCGCGATACATTGCAGTGATTCAGAGCGACGGGGGAAGGAGCGTAATTTGGGATGAGGTCAGAGACAAGATTTTTTTTTGGAGCACTATGAGGATTTCATTCAATAGGTACTAGAACATCCAGAAACCTCGAAGCGGATGTGACAAGAAGAGAATACAAAGATCATTCCTACATTGAACAAAACTCACTACTTCGAATGCCATGTCTAGGAACGCATAGTGGTCGACTGGCGATGCCATAATATATTATATGAGAAAGAAGAGAAGTTGCAGGCTTGGATGGCCATATTTGAAGAGAAATTCAAGTGTGTTAGGCCTCTGTAATTTATTAGAGTGGCAAGACTAGACACTGCATAGACTACATCAAAAACCACTTTGGGATTCTAGGATCTAGCCCTCCTGAATCCACAGAGGGATCTCTCTATAAGTTCAAAGATTGATTTATCTTTTAAGGTCTTGGTATGATATTAGGCTAGTTATTATGAAAAAGGGTTTTTTTTTTGTTTCGTTGGTCGGTCATGATCTTTAATTGAGTGGAAAGTCCTAAAAATGAAAGAGTTTCAGAGGGGTGAAGGTGTGAATAATAAAAAACAAAGTCTAGCTGATATGATAGGTGTGAGACCACACTTAATCCATTGGGCTATGGAGTCACAAAAGGTTTTAATTGCACAATAGTTTTCAAGAGTGGTCCATGGGGAAAGTCATCCATAATAAAGGATTCTTTAGATTAAATGATGGGATGGAACATTAAAGTGTTGAGAACAAGGTAAAGTTATCAACTCAATCAAGAATTAATTAACTCTGCTGAACACGAAAAATCCTTTAACTAATTGTTTTGAAGTAAACCAAAGGACAGGGCTAACCATAGACTTCTTTGAACAAACTTGTACTAAAGCCAACTTATCAGATAAGCAATCCAGTAATCCCCATGACTACTTTCGAAAAGGATGAAAACATATAAGATAACAAAGTGTAGCTTAAGATCAAGTAACATATCATTAAAATCTAGGCATGCTTTCAGCATACTCTTAGGGAAACTTTCAAACAACCTTTGGAGAAAGAACTAGAAGACAGGGCAAACCATAAAATTTCCTGGTCCAATTCTACTTAGCATGTAATGAAAAAATCATTGAAGAACAATGTTTAGAGTTTATAGAGTAAGACATGGGCTCACCAACATTCCTTGACTGTTTGGACTGTATTAAATCATTCTTAAATACACAATTGGAGGAAAACATTAAGATAAATCTTATCAATGAGAGTAGGGTACTTCTAAGAGTAAGTCCTAGCTCTATATTTGTTGTTCTTTATCAGAGAAAAATGGACTATTTTATGTAAAACATAAGACGGAAAACAAGTACAATGAGAGGCACATCACCATTGGTATAGACCAAGATCCCATGAATCATATTGTATATTGATGTCAATCCAGTTACATACTTCAAGTCCAATGTTTCAGTAAAGCAAAAACTTCTCTTCTCAGCCTAACTTCTTTGATTACAAACAGAGCTTCAAAAGCCTCTGAAAACTATTTACATATAGAAAGTTTCGAGCAGCAAGTATTACATCAAGAGTCCAACAACCAACAACATCTCATATTATTCAGAAGTATTTATAGAAGGAAGAGGAGGTGGGATGAAAGAAAATGTCTCTAGGTTCAATTAATACAAGTTAATACCTCTCTGCCTTTGAGGGGTTCAATAGAGAATTTTTCTGATATTTTCTCTGTATTTGTTTTCATTAAGTATTAAGCTACTTGGCAGATTTTGTTGACTTTAAAACTCTTTAGGCAGGCTAGCAATAACTCTGGCTGTCTTTAAACAAAATATCACTGACTAGGCAATAAATATGCCTTCTTTTGATTTATGAGGTTGTAGGTGGCACTTTTGGTAGCTGGGGATTCAATTAGCCCCTTTGATGTGGCTTTTGAGACTTTTTTAGACTGACCTATCTCTCTGCTTTATAAACACAGTGATTTGCTTTTTGATATTTGTTTAGGCTTAATTAAGCCTTGATCTTCATCTTTGGGTATTCATTCTTTAGCATTGTCTTAATCTCTTTAACCCGTGGATTAAAAACCTTGATCTTCAAGTTTAGGCATTAATCCCTTCATCATTAATTTCTTCACTCTGATACACTTTGCTATTCTGTCTTCACCGGCACAAATGGTTTTATGCAGTTGGAGGGTTTCATTTAGATCAATGACCACGATCCCTTGATGACATGATTTCGAAAACCCACTGGTCCTTTTTCTTCGTTGGCTTAAGGCACAGAATCGTCACTCTAAGCCTTATTTGTCACCTGTCTGTGACTGTGGAAATATACATAGCAACCACCATTAAATCCTACAAAAAACACAAAAAATTGTTAAAAAACCCTACGGATGTGGTAAAGACTGCTTCAGAGGCTCGTGAGGGTGGAAGAGAAGTGAGGAAAAAATGTGGATGTAGTGGAAAAAGGGAGAAAAACCCTGGCAAAGAAGCTAACCAGGTGCAAATGGAGGTTTGGGCGCAATGGCGAACATGATCCGTTGAATTAGGATAATCAACGGTGGAGATCTCTCGATGAAGTCGCTTGGGAGAATATATGAAGGGCAAAGAAAAGGGTTCGTAATATAACACAATCCATTCAGTCTCAGAGATCGATGGCTGAGATATAAAGTGAAAATGATGTTCAAGGAGGGCAGCAGTATGGCAGAAAATTGGGAATGGATTTCGCAAAATGAAATGGGGGAAAGCGATTTTGCCCAAAAGCAATGCGATTCGATACATTGATTGACACAAATGCCCTTTTATACCACCCATTTCACAAAAAAAATTGGCGTTAATCTTTGGGCGCAAAAAATTTACGAAACGCATCGTCAACCGTTGGATCGGAGGACCCAGATCCAACGGTGCAGAATGAATGCGACTGGAAAGTTGCGCGGACAAGGAATGTAGTGGGGCCCCACGATGACGTAATGTGTTTGTCATGTACTGGATGGGTTTTTTAGTTATTGGGTTAAGTCCTGACCATAGGATCTTCGAAACGAATGGTCGAGATTTCAAGAAAAGGCGGAGATTTTGAAATGGGAAGAAGGGATGGGAGAATGATTAGGCGGAAGGATGGGGCTCGATGGCCATTGATCTGTAGAGATCAACGGTCTAGATTAATTCAGACCATAACGTCGAGAATGAAGAAAAGTAGAGGAAAAGGGCTTTCAGAAAGGCTTTTAGGCCCTTAAGCGCCCGATTGCGGAGCTTTGCGACGTATGGAGGAAGGGGCTGAAGGAAATAAGCCCTCAGGGGCTTAGAACCTATATAATGTAAAAATATTATTTTTAAGCCCAAAAAGAAGGTTTTTGAGTTTAAATGGGAGTTCTGATAGGTGAGAGAAGGGAATTTAAAACCAAATAAAGGGGAGATATAAGGTTTTAAGGGGATTTTGATGCTTTTGGAGGTTAAAATGAAGGTTAATGGAGGGATTTTATAAGGGGAATACGGATGAAAATGGGGTTGATTAGGAGTAAAAGGAGGAGTGAAATGATGAAAAATGGAGCTCGATGAGCAGTTTTTTCTTTTGTTAAATAGCAAGTACTTTAGGACTAATAGTGGAACAGTAGTGAAGATTAACTGAAAGGGTAATGATCATCATAAGACTTCAAGAACTCAAAATTTGGAGATGAAATTGTTTCTTGAAGGCTTAAAAAACATTTTGCCACCATTTGATATGAAAAATTTTTATAGGTGGCTAATAGTGGCTCCACATGGGGATGGCATCTCCTCGAAGGTGTCAAGAACTTTAGACAAATTTCTCTGGAAGCTGATCAGTGCCTTGCACTTTTGATAATCTCTTTATCAGCTGCTAAGAAAAAGGGCTTAGAACTTGATATATCAGCAGAAAATTATTTCCCAAACACCTACCTACAAAACCTACTTCCTAACATTTTTTTCTTCTTCAGAGTGCATTTGGACTTGCAACCCTTTTCATCAATCAATTTATTCTTCTGTTGAAAACACAAAACTAGTCTAAGTCTACTTTTATTTCTCCATGAACTCAGTTTAAACAGTTGAGTTCATAAATTCTCTACCTAACAACCTTATGTCAGGATTAGACTGTTTGACAGACTTTTATTCTCTAAATTCTTAAAACCGGAAATTTAAAGCAGCCAGGCTAGGATTAAATAGTCTAACTTGTTGCTGATCTATGGCATAAAAGAAAGCTGCATATAGACTAAAATTCTGCAGAAAATTAAAACAAAAATGGTGAAGGTTTAAGATCTGAAAGCTTAAAAACATCCTTCATTATTTCTTCAGCTCTGATTTTGAATTTGTTTGAGCTACTTAATCTTTCTTTACTGGTTCAAGTTTTGAGCTTTTTAGAACCAGTTCTTTTTCTATCTCGAAGGTTCAAGATTTGAGCATGTTTGAACCTTCTTTCTTCTATCTTAATCTACCTTACTGATAAGCCAAGATTGTACTGTTTGGTTGATCTAATTCACTAATCTATCAACAGTAAATTGAAAAGCTAATTAGTCATGATTAGGCTGTATGACTAACTAGAAGTGTGTTTTTTAGGAGTGGCATTTGAGCTTGCACTCTTTGATATTTTATTTCTCTTTTTTGGTATGGGGCTATACTTTTCTTGTTTTCATTTTTACCTATTTTCCATTTTCTATAGTTTTTGTATTTTTAGTTTTATAAATTTGAATGCAATGTTAAATATGATATTTACAATGAGCGAAAATAAAAGAAAAGCTTCAGACTGGTATAGTTAAGAAAAATAATGTTTGAGCATCCTGCCATTGACAAGACCTCCAAGAAGTTCAGTTCCATTCAGTTCCTTCAAAAAATATGCATTGCTACCAGCAATAGAATGAATGAGATAAGGACCTAGGCATAATTTATCAAATTTTCGATGTTTGCCCTTATCTTCTCTCCTAGAATCCCACTTCAAAACTTTTTCACCAATGCTGAAATCACTTGCTTTGGTTCTTTTATAAAACAACTTCTTGATGTTTTCTTGCTTCTGTAGTGCTTTGTTGTAGACTTCCTCTATGGTTTGTTGAAGATGTATATTTTGATTAATTCTTCTTGTCATATCATTATCCTCAGACAGTTCTTCTTGGATCAGCTTCATGACTGGCACTCCTAGACTGGTTGGGAAAATTGCATCTGTTCCATAATCTAGTTGGTAGGGTGACATTCCAATTGATTTCTTAAGATTTAATCTGTCAGCCCATAGTGCATGTACTAGCTTTGTGTGCCATGATTTCTTATTGTCTTCCAGCAACTTCTTGATTATATTCACCAAACTTTTGTTTGAGTATTCTGCCAACCCATTACCTTGAAGGTAATAAGTAGTAGAATGGCCCAATGTAATCCAATATTTATGATATAATTCAACCATATTTTTGGATCCAAATGCAACAACATTTTCAGTGATGATCTTCCTAGGACAACCAAATCTAGATAGGATATGATTTTCAAGGAATTTTATGATGATAGAGTCAGTGGCTTGCCTGGAAGGGATGGCTTCTATCCATTTGGTAAAGTAGTCTGTTGCAGTGAGGATCCATCTATGTTGGGCAGATGAGGCTGGATGGATTTCCCCAATTAACTCTAAACCACACTGCTGAAAAGGAGCTTCAACAGTAATTGGATGTAAGGGTAAGGGAAGCAGTTTTCTTTTGCCTTCAAAGAGTTGGCATTTGTGACAGGCAATAATCATTTTGTGGACATATTGAAAGAGGGTGGGCCAATAGTAACCAGCTCTAAGGATTTTATTGGCAGTTGTCTTCCAATAGAGGTGGCCTCCACATTCTCCTTCATGTAATTCGTCCTTGATCTTATCTGCATCATTCTCAGGCAAAACTTTAAGCAATAATCCACTAGCATTTTTCCAATATAGAAATTTATCCAAAATGCAGTAATTAATAGCTTTCAACTTTAAAAATCTTGCCTTTGTTTTAGACAAACCAGGAGGTGTATTTAAATTGAGCAAAACATGTAAAATATCAGCATACCAAGATGAAAACAGAAAATGATCTTCAATAATGGGAGTTGGAAACTCCTCCTGTTCATCTAATGCATCTATCATGTTTATATCAATATCTTCAAAATTAGACTCAGCCATTAATCTTGCTAGTCCTTGGCCTTTTATGAGCTTAGTGGGCTTGATTTCTACATCATATTCAAGTATCACAGCAACCCACTTTCCTCTTTTTCCATCTGGATCTTGTGTTAAAATGTCTTTTACAACTAAATTTGGCACAAATGAAATTATGTGAGAATGTAAAATGTAAACTCTAAAGTATTTTAAAGCTTTGACTAAGGAAAAAACATGTTTTTCCATGATATTGTACTTTAGAGGTGCATCTCTTAATGCCTTACTAAAGAATAATTGGCTGCTCTTGTCCCTTCAAGTTCTTCTATAACAGGACAACAGCCACTGAGTGTTATGATGTAAATGAAAAAATGAAGAAATCCTTTGTAAAATCAGGACTAATGAGAACTGGTGTTTTGGTTAATGCTTGTTTTACCAGTTCAAATGATTTCTTTGCTTCTAAGGTCCATTTTAACTCCTTCTTCCTTTTTGAGCATATTTTTTTATGTTTCTAAGGAGTTCAGCTAGATTGGGTATGAACCTTCTCAAGAAATTAATCTTTCCAATGAAAGATTGAAGTTCCTTGATGTTTCTAGGTTGATTGAATTGCAATATACCCTCAGTCCTCTTTGGGTCTATCTTTATTCCCTCTTCTGATATGATGTGTCCAAGTAGTTTGCCTTCTTGGAGACCAAACATTGTTTTCTTTGGATTTAAAGATAACCCATATTTTCTGCATTTCTCAAAGACTTTTCTCAAGTGTTCTAGGTGTTTTTCATCTGTTTTGGAAGAAACAGTGATATAATCAAGGTAAATAATGATGAAGAGACCTAATTCTTTTGAGAATGAAATATCCATGGCTCTCTGAAATTTAGCACCTGTGTTCATTAAACCAAAGGGCATTTTCACAAATATAAAAGTACCCCAAGGTGTAGTAAAGGTTGTTTTGAGTTGATCATCAGGGTGTACTAAAATTTGATCGTAACCTGAGAAGCCATTTAACAAAGAAATTATTCTAGAACCAACTACCTTTTGTAGAATATGATCCATCTTGGGTAAAGGGTAGTTTTCCTTTAATGAGGCTCTGTTTAAGATCCTAAAATCAATACAAAGACTTATTTCTCATGTTTTCTTCCTAACTGACACAAGATTAGATACCCAATTTGAATATCTGATAGGAACTATAATTCCAGCATCATACATTTTCTTAATTTCTTTCTCAACCAGGGGTAATTGAACAGGGTTTATTCTGTGAAATTTCTGTCTATAGGGCTTCTGGTTTTCTTTGAGGGGTATCTTATGCTGAATTATCTCTATGTCATATGATTTTAGATAATCATAACTCCATGAAAATACATCAGAAAATTCCTTAAAGAGCTCAATGTATTTCAGTTTAATGTGAGTTGGTAATGTTTTAGACAGTTTAATCATTTTTGGATTTAGTTCACTGCTTATGTTACATTCTTCTACTTTAGTTTCAATAGGTTCCAGTTTTGGTTTTTTGGAAACATCATTGAAATAAAACAATTATTCTAATGGGACCTGTCCTTTTGGAAAGCTTTGAGTGTTAGATTGCAACATTTCTAAGTCTTGTTTTTCTAAATCTACACTAATTTCTGTGGTATGTTCAAGCTTATTATATAATAGATTTATATCAGCAATCTCTGGAGACTTTGCTTCTTCATCAAGTGGGTTTTCTTCAATAAGACAGTCTTCGTCATACTTTGAATCTGAACTTGGTGGTTTAAATTCATTTTTGGACTGTAGGAGATCTTCTATTTGTTTATCTCCCACAAACAGTTTCTATTATTTTTCATTTTCTGGGACAGCTGGTCTAAATTTGACTTGGGTAGTGCATTGCTTTGTTTGATAAGGTGTTAGACAAGTTCTAGCAGCAAAAGCTAAACCATTGGCAAAGACGTTTTGGTTTCTTGGGACAAAGATAAGTTGGAATTCATAAAATGTTTTTAATAAATCCATAACATCATTCCTATAAGCCCTAAGTCTGGGGTGTTTGGCATTATATTCCCCATTCACTTGCCTAATAATTAACTCTGAATCCCCATGAACTTTTATCCTTTTGGGCCCTAATTTCTTCAATAAGTGTAGGCCTAAAAGGAGTGCTTCGTACTCAGCTATGTTATTTATACATTGAAAATATAACCTATAGGAATGCCCTTCAGCATGTTTTTTTTAGGGTTTTGTATCCATATGCCTACTCCAGCATCATTCTTAGTGCAAGGCCCATCAAAATTCATACTCCAAAGAAGACTAGTTTCAGATTTACTAGTTTGACTACTATCCTCTTCATCTATTGTGCTTTTAGATTGTTTTTGTAAGTCAGCACAATGTTGAATTTGGTTTAGTTCCTCATGTTCTTCATTATGTTGAGGATTATTCTCTTGATTCTCAAGGTTGAGAAACAATGGATGACGTTTTTGTAGCCCTAGACCTGTGATTAGTTTGCTGTAATGTTCTATTTTGGTAAACTGTTTTGATACTTTTGTCTTGTCTTCCTCCTTTTCTGTTTTTGTCACTATGTTACAGTGAGGGGTGGACATTAAGTCAGTTAAGGTTTCTTGCTCATTAAATGTTTCATTATTTAAAAGAATAAATAAGTCAAGGCCTGTATGTACAGAATAAAGATGAGAGTTTTCTAGTCTCTCTTGGCTACTGACCATGTATTGCATGTGAGATTCCCTATAAGTCTTCTAGTTTGACTAAAAATAGGGATGGTAGCATATGTCATATCCATTTGCATTTTTCCTTGTAACTTAGCTCCCAATGATCTTGATAACAGCATACCATACTTGGGGGGTACATCAGCCACTACAATATCCATCACTAAACAATTGGCTGGAATTTTAGCTAAGTTTACACAGAGATCCTTGATCAAACCTAAACATTTCACTCTACTGGAGTCAAAGGAATATATATATTTGTATGGTTTGGTGATTTCAAGGCCTAGACTCTCCATTACTGCTTTGGGCATTAACTTGTGAGATGCCCCTGAATCATGCATGGCATTGTGTAAAATTTTGTCATGAATTTTCAAACTAACAAAAAATGGAAGAACTAGCCCTTCTTGATATCTTCCCTCAATCTTAGGACCAAATAAGAGCTCTGGTTGGTCATCATTGAGGTTGATAGTGTCATTATTTTCTGCTATGTTGAAGGCTTTCAAAATTTGTGATCTATATACATCTTGGGTTATTAATTCGGTGAGGGGAACAGAGATTTTAATCTTGGCAATTTCCTATTCAAAACTGAAAGGCATTTGACTTTTTGCAATGTTTGTTTCAGCCTTGTTAATCACTACTTTATCAGCAAGATCAACTTGCTGATTTCCTCTATTTACATTGGTCAAAATTGTTTAATAGGAACACTAGCTGAGGTGCTAACACTGTTAGAGTCTGCACTCTATTTTTCATTAATTTCAGTGCCTTTTTCTTTTTTTTGAGTAGAATTTACAGCCACTGTTTTGTCCTTTTGTTTAATGTTTTTGGGTTTGCTTGTAGGGATGTTTTTTGTAGAATTTTTAGAGGTCTTAGTTTTGGGAGTTTCCTGATTCCTTTTACTCCTAAGGTCATATTCTTTTGGAGTTTCTATGATGACATTTTCTAGCTCTTGATAATAATGTTCATTCTCTGTTTTTTTATCATCATAGGATGTATATAGAC
This sequence comes from Pinus albicaulis, assembly GCA_034641835.2. Taxonomy (NCBI): domain Eukaryota; kingdom Viridiplantae; phylum Streptophyta; class Pinopsida; order Pinales; family Pinaceae; genus Pinus; species Pinus albicaulis. Next base: position 809,510,275 of record CM076578.1, on the reverse strand, counting down.
CCTGTTTTCTATTAATAGGAACATCAAAGTGGTCACTACCTACTCCCAACATGTTTATGTCATCTTCCTCTGTTTTTTAAACTATTTCTTCAACCTCACTTAAATAGTTTTCTTGGAAAGGAGGTCTGATATGTTGAGCATCCTCTCTTTGTCTATTTTGACGTCGATTTCTTCTAAAGTTCTGATTTTGATTTTGAGATTGATTTCTGTTTTGGGGAGCTCATTGGTTTTCTCTAGCTTGTGCTCTCTCAAGTATGCTCATCTTCTTCATCATCTCCTCCATCATTCTCTCCATTTTTGAACTAGATCTTGAAGGTGCAGATTCCTCCCTAAATGATACTTTCTTCTCATTTCTCATCCTCGCTCTTTTCTCTATTAGATTTACTTCCACAACAACAACTCCCTTTTTCATATCTTCCAAAGTCAAGGGATCTCTTTATCTTAGCTGATAAGCCATTTCAGGATCAAATCCTTCAGGAAATTTGGCCAAAGCTGAGCCTTGTGGAGGTTTCAATTCTGGGGGCTGGGCATTATAAACACTATTGAATCTAGTGCAATAATTTTGAACAGTTTCCCCAGTGTTTCTTTTGAGGTTTTTTTAATCTGAAAGTATTTGGAGAGGGTTTTTTCTAACTTCCCACTTGTTTAAGAATAATTTATGGAGAGCTTGGAGATCATTAATACTTTGAGGGGTTAAGCCTTTGAACCATTTTCTTACTTCTCCCCCTAGACTTTGAGCAAATAACCTAAGTTTGACAGTTTCATCGTCAATCTCATTCCTATCAAAATAGTCATTCATCTTGTCCACATGTTGTGAAGCAGTAGTAGCACCACTGGCATCATATAATGGTATCTTGGACTCATAGTCCTGTGGTAGATTGACTAGAGGTAAAGGAAGGACTAGAGGAACATACCATGTTGCCATGATAGGAGGTTGTGGAAAAAATGGGGGGTTTACAAGTGGAGGGTGTAAGATGGGAGGGGGTTGGTGGAATGATGTGGTTTGAATGGTGGGTGTATGGATAATAGAAGTGGATGGACCAGAAATATATTGTTTAGCAGATCTAGGATGAGAGAAACCAAAATTATGCAGGAAATGTAAATCAGGTGGGGTAGTTTTTCTGTTATCAAGATGTTCACCTCTATTATGGCACGAAGGTGGAGTCTCAAAATATATATGATCTATATCATCAAGTGACCTAGTTCTGAATGGGTTTCTTAAGTCAACTTGTGAATCTTGTAGATCTGTAAGGTTTTCAGGAACAGAATTAGCTCTATGGAGTGATCCGACAATGGCCGAAGCTTTAAAATTAAGAGACTTCCTAAGTATACTTTCTGGATTATCAACTATCTCAGGAGGATTTGGGTTAGGATAAGCTCTAGTATGAACTCTTCTATAATCCACTATGCTATGCTTTTAGACCCAATGTTCAAAAATTTTTTAGCCAAACATGACAATCTTTAAGAGGAAAACTAGTCTACTGACAAAGAAAATTTAATCCTCCAAGTTCCTTTACTGAGCTTAAATGATGTTATGATAAAGGGTTTCCAAGTGGATTCTTTTGGAAAACCAAGGAAAATCAGCAGGCCTACTGATGTTCAGTGGAGTCACCAGGTGAAGGGTTTTTAATTGATTTCAGGGCTTGAAAGTTGTTCACCATCAACAATCAAAACCACTCTAGGCAGACACTTGATTCATTTAAAAAAATGGGATTATCTGAGTTGTGAAGTTATCTATTACTTCATAAAGTCCCCAGTATGGTCGCCAAAAAATGTTAGGCCTCTGTAATTTAGTAGAGTGGCAAGACTAAACACTGCAGAAACTACAACAAAAACCACTTTGGGATTCTAAGATCTAGCCCTCCTAAATCCACAGAGGGATCTCTCTATAAGTGCAAAGATTTATTTATCTTTTAAGGTCTTAGTATGATATTAGTCTAGTTATTAAGAACAAGGGTTTTTTGTTTGTTTGGTTGGTTGGGCATGATCTTTAATTGAGTGGAAAGTCCTAAAAAAGAAAGAGTTTCAGAGGGGTGAAGGTGTGAATAATAAAAAACAAGGTTCAACTGATAGGATAGGTGTGAGACAACACTTAATCCATTAGGCTATGGAGTCACAAAAGGTTTTAATTTCACAACAGTTTTCAAGAGTGGTCCATGGGGCAAGTCATCTATAACAAAGGATTCTTTATATTAAATGATGGGATGGAACATTAAAGTGTTGAGAAAAAAGTAAAGTTAACAACTCAATCAAGAATTAACTAACACTGCTAAACAAGAAAAATCCTCTAAGTAACTATTTTGAAGTAAACCAAAGGATAGGGCTAACCATAGACTTCTTTGGACAAACTTGTACTAAAGCCAACTTATCAGACAAACAATCCAGTAATCCCCATGACTACTTTCGGAAAGGATGAAAACATATAAGATAACAAAGTGTAGCTTAAGATCAAGTAAGATATCATTAAAATCTAGGCTTACTTTCAACATACTCTTAAGGAAACTTTCAAACAACATTTAGAGAAAGAACTAGAGGACAGGGCAAACCATAAGCTTTCCTAGTCCAATTCTACTTAGCATGTAATGAAAAAATAATTGAAGAACAATGTTTAGAGTTTAGACAGTAAGACATGGGCTCAGCAATGTTCCTTGACTGTTTGGACTGTATTAAATCATTCTTAAATACACAATTGGAGGAAAACATTAAGATAAAGCTTATCAGTGAGAGTAGGGTAATAGTAAGAGTAAGTCGTAGCTCTATATTTGTTGTTATTTATCAGAGAAAAATGGAAAATTTTATGGAAAACATAAGAAGGAAAACAAGTACAATGAGAGGTACATCAGCAATGGTATAGACCGGGATCCCATGAATCAGCTTGTATGTTGATGTCAATCCAGTTACATACTTCAAGTCTAATGTTTTAGTGCAGCAACAACTTCTCTTCTTAGCCTAACTTCTTTGATTACAAACACAGATTCAAAAGCCTCTGAAAACTATTTACATATAGAAAGTTTTGAGAATCAAGTATTACATCAACATTCCAACAAACCAACAACATCTCATCTTCTTCATAAGTATTTATAGAAGGAAGAGGAGGTGGGATGAAAGAAAAGGTCTCTAGGTTCAATTAATACAAGTTAATGCCTCTCTTCCTTTGAGGGGTTCAATAGAGAAGTTTTATGATATTTTCTCTGTATTAATTGGTTTTCATTAAGTATTAAGCTACTTGGAAGATTTTTTTGACTTTAAAACTCTTTAGGGAGGCTGGCAATAACTCTGGCTATCTTTAAACAAAATATCACTGACTAGGCAATAACTATGCCTCCTTTTGATTTATTGAGGCTGCAAGTGGCACTTTTGGTAGTTGGGGATTCAATTAGCCCCTTTGATGTGGCTTTTGAGGCTTCTTTCAACTGACCTATCTCTCTATTTTTATAAACACAGTGATTTGCTTTTTGATCTGTGTTTAGGCTTAATTAAGCCTTGATCTTCATCTTTGGGTCTTCATTCTTTAGCATTGCCTTAATCTCTTTAACTTGTGGACTAAAACCTTGATCTTCAAGTTTAGCCATTAATCCCTTCATCGTTAATTTCTTCACTCTGATACACTTTGCTATTCTATCTTCACCGGCACAAATGGTTTTATGCAGTTGGAGGGTTTCATTTAGATCAATGACCGCGATCCCTTGATGACATGATTTTGAAAAACCACTAGTCCTTTTTCTCCATTGTCTTAAGGCACAAAATCATTACTTTGAGCCTTATTTGTGACATGTCTGTGACTGTGGAAATATACAGAGCAACCACCATTAAATCCTGCAAAAAACACAACAAATTGTTAAAAAAACCCTATGGATGTGGTAGAGCCTGCTTCAGAGGCTGGTGAGGGTGGAAGAACAGAGAGGAAAAAATGTGAATGCAGCGGAAAGAGGGACAAAAACCCTAGCAGAGCAGCTAACCAGGTGCAAATGGAGGTTTGGGCACGATGGCGAACAAGAGCCGTTGGATTAGGACAATCAATGGTGGAAATATTTCGATGAAGTCGCTTGGGAGAATCTATGAAGGGAAAATAAAATGGTTCATGATATAACACAAGTAGTTCGATCTCAGAGATCGATGATCGAGATAAAAAGCAAAAATGACGTTTGAGGAGGGCAGTGGTATGGTGGAAAACTGGGAATGGTTTTCGCAAAATGAAATGGGGGAAAGCAGTTTTTCCTTAAAGCAATGTGATTTGATACATCGATTGACATCTGTCCCCTTCGATACTTCCCATTTCGCAATATTTTTTGGCATTAGTCTTTGGGCGCAAAAATTTTGTGAAACACATTGTCAACCGTTGGATCGGAGGACCCAGATCCAACGGTGCGGAATGAATGCAACGGGAAAGTTGCACAGACGAGGAATGTAGTGGGGCCCCACGATGACGTAACATTTTCTTCATGTATTGGATGGGTTTTTGAGTTATCGGGTTAAGTCTCGACCATAGGATCTCCGAAACGAACGGTCGAGAATTGAAGAAAGGGCAGAGATTTTGAAATGTGAAGAAGGGATGGGAGAATGATCGGGCGGAAGGATGGGTCCCGATGGCCATTGATCTGTAGAGATCAACGGTCTAGATTAATTCAAACCATAACGTCGGGAATGAAGAAAAGTAGAGGAAAAAGGGGTTTCTGAAAGGGTTTTAGGCCTTTAAGCGCCTCATTGCGCAGCTTTGGGACGTATGGAGGAAGGGGATGAAGGAAATAAGCCCTCGAGGGCTTAGGACCTACATAATGTAAAAACACTATTTTTAAGCCCAAAAACAAGGTTTTTGAGTTTAAATGGGGGTTCTAATAGGTGAAAGAAGGGAATTTAAAACCAAATAAAGGGGAGATATAAGGTTTTAAGGGGATTTTTATGCTTTTGGAGGTTAAAATGAAGGTTAATGGAGGGATTTTATGAATGGAATAAGGATGAGAATGGGGTTGATTATGAGTAAAAGGAGGAGTGAAATGATGAAAAATGGAGCCTGATGAGCAGTTTTTTCTTTTGGTGAACAGTAAGTACTTTAGGACTAATAGTGAAACAACAGTGAAGATTAACTCAAAGGGTTATGATCATCATAAGACTTCAAGAACTCACAATTTGTACATGAAATTGTTTCTTGAAGGCTTAAAAAATATTTAGCCACCATCTGATATGACAAATTTTTATAGGTGGCTAACAGAGTGTTCCTTCTGTCCTCCTCCTCCTCTAGGAACAACTTCAGAAAACTCAACCTCCATTAGTTCTAATGACTAGTATGGTTATAGGTGTTTTACCTGTTTTGTGTTTTTACTAGTTTTTTTGACCTCCTAAGTTGTGGACTATGTTTTTATATGTTTTTCTATTTCTTTGCCATATGCTGATGACGGTAATCAGCAAACATGGCCAGGGTGAGACTACTTGCATTTTTCTATTGATGTACCTCTTTTTTGAACAATGAATAGAATCTTCATTTAAAAAAAAATACTTAAATAATCCAAAATAATTAATTCTAAAAATTTAAAAATAAAAATAAAAAAATAAATGGTCCAACTTGAATAAAGAATACATTGGTCAAACCTAAATAATCAAAACATTAAAATAAAAATAATATGAGTCAAAATTAAATAATCGAAACAATTAATTCTAAAAACTTAAAAATTAATAAAAATAATAAATGGTCATTTTTTTTTAATAAAACAAAATAAATAACTGAAATAAAAGTAAATAAATAGATAAATCTATAATGAAGAAAATAAAGTAATTAATTGTTTATTAGTAGTAAAAAAATACAAATAAAAAAAATTAAACAAAAACCAAGGAATTAGGAGGAAAAATAAATAAATAATAATAATAATAATAATAGTAATAATAATAATAATACCTTAAGAGGAAATGACAGGGATCCAAAAAAATGCAAATTTTTCAGCCATCATCTCTATTTAGATTTCTTGGCCTCCTTTCAATCTCTATAGCCTCCCTAAACGTACGGTGATGGAAATGATAAAACCTAGCAATGACTTGGGTATATTCAATGCATATGTTGTGTTTTTTATTTTCTGCAGGTTCTGCTAATGCGGAGGAGAGTTTCCTCCCATGTTTGATGGCTGCAACAAGTTCTCAAATCCTCTGATTTCTTAAGTGGTCATTTTCACCAACAAAGGGTGTCTAGCATGAATAAGGGACTGCATAAACACCTTCCATATACTTAGGGTCCACTAGGTATTTAATAGATCTTAGGGAACTCTAAATAGTATTTAGGGTCATAAAAGTACATGGAACCTTTTTCTTTCTTAGGATCCTTGCAATCTTATCAATTTTCCCTTGGATAAAAGGAATATGCACCACAAAAAACTGATCATTGGGTTCTTTTTTAATATTGAAAACCCTTCACTACAAGGAAAAGACCCTCTAGCAAAGGTTATAAATAGATTTTTAATGTTATAAAATTGGCCAAAATTGTCAAAAAAACATTTTCTACAACATTTTTTTACGGTTATGGAGGTTTTGCGGAGCTTTTAATAGAAATTCAACACAACTAAAAAAAAATGGGCAGCCGAAGGTTATTACAGAAGTTTTTTTTCATCGGTGCGTTACTCTGGCTTTAACGCACCGGTGCATACATGTAAAAGGTGCCCTATGGCGGTCGAAGGAGAATGCACTAGCTGTTAAGGTATAAAATCGCACCGAGCATAGTGTTGGTGATACAACACATGGGGCCATTCTAATTGGCATTGGGATTTTTGTGGTGCCCATATGTCGTATCAATGCACCAGTGCGTAGACATATAGAAATGCACCAGTGTGCAATATCACACAAATGCACTGAGATTTATAATTGGTATCAGTATTCGTGTAGTGCCCATAGGTCGTTCAAATGCACTGGTGCTAATAGACACATAAATGCCCCGGTGTGCAGTATCACACATACACATCAAGATTTATAATTGGTATTGATATTCGTGCAGTTCCCATAGGTCGTATAACGGCACTAGTTCGTAGAAAGACATAAGTGCACTGGTGCATCATACCACACATATGCACCGATATTTTTAATTGGTTTTGGTATTTGTGCGGTGCCCATAGGTTGTAGAAACACACCAGTGTGCTTCAAAATATAAATGCACCAGTGTATAGTAACTGACACGCACCGGTTTTCATTTTATATTTTTTAGAAACATCGAACTCTGACAGTGCAATTATTGTGATCGTTTTAAATTAATTATTGATCAAAAGTTGACAGATCTTATAACAATATTTATATTATTTAAATTTGTATTAATGCATTTGAATGTGATGTTTGGATTACTTTGTTATATCATATCATAATTATTGTGGTTTTTTAAAATTCATTATTCATCAAAAGTCGACACATATATATCTTATAACAATATTCATATGAATTAAATTTTTATTAGTGCATTTGAGAACGAAAATGGAGAACACAATAGAATAAATTAAAACACACACACACACACACACACGCATATACATATATACATACACATATATATATATATATATATATATATATATACATATATATATATATATATATATATATATATATATATATATATATATATTTTACTTACCATATATAAGACAGTCTTTGTCATACAAAATGGGACAGTTATTGGTATCTCTTTGTCTTTCAATTGGGACACTATGTCCATTACATTAAAAGAAATGTCTAATTTCACAGACATATTTAAAAAAATAAAACGCCTTTATTTGATATCCAAACATAGTGATCATCATCCTTCGATTGAACTGTTGTAACTCCTAGAGCTACTTCCATGACTTGGTTATTTTCAAGAATGTTTTGTTCACGGTGCTGATTTTTTTCTTCTTCTTCACCTTCCATATACAAACATAAAAATAAACTGAAATGAGTGTATATACATTGGTGAGAATAATGAACATTGCAATATTAAATAATATACATCAATGTAAATCGAAAAGAACAATGACGTACGATAGCAACAATTGACTCATAAACTACACACATTCTTGCAAAACCATGTACCATGCCATCTTTCAAAATTTCATTTGTTGGTGCAGTTCCATACTTTGTTTCCTGCAAGTTTTATACCCCATAACAAATCGTATATTTAATATAAAAGTTTTTTTTGTTCTTTTAATTATAGACGCAACTAAGTAAAACAAGATCGATAGATGCTTGCAATTTCCACAATTAATTTATGATATGCCAACATATACTCACAACCCATATTTAACATAATTTCAATCAATTCATCTGATGGTTCTTCTTTTCATGTTAGCACCTTTTTGAAGACATTCAATGATAATTTTTGTAAAAAAATAAAAAAAACAAAAATTAAATCTATTTAAGTTGTTATCAGGAAGTATAAACTCTCGTATTAACAATATCTGTTCTCTAGCGGAGCAGTAAGCAAGACTGGACAGAGGGTTTGGTGCACAGTCTGAGCACTACAACAAGCTCTGGCGGAGGGAAAGGCCCTTCTCTTAGAGCTTCGAAGACATGGGTTTAGTCTTGGCACAATACATGAGGCGAGTAGGGGCTAATGGGTTCCCTTCCTATAAACAAGTAACGTTGGACAAAGGAAAGGCCCCACTAGAAGTGGTGCAGATTGTCGTGTTAGCCACTTATAAATTATGATATGCTAAAGGGTGGCTAAATTTGTATTGAAGCCTTCAAGAGATTTATTTCCTTTCAAAATATATCTTCCTTGAAGTCTTATGCTTGTCCTGTCCTGGAATTTCATCTTCATTGCTATTTCATTCTTAAAGCCAGGTTGATTCACCAAAGAAAGTTGTTCCAAAGGCCACTGAAATTTCCCATGTCCACTTATTTCCCTTCATTTTCATAAAGCATTCTTTACGTCTTTTAACCCTCCATTTAGCCTCCAAAAGCCTCAAATCCCCTTCAAGCCTTGTGAAATCCCTTTATGAGGTTTAAAACCCCATCTTTACCCCTATCAGAACCTCCATTTTCCTCAAAAAACCTTTTGAAACCCTTGAAAATCTTCATTTTTACACTAAGACCTTAAGCCCCTTTCGGCCTTGGCTATAGCCCCTTTTTCTGCATGTAACCTGGAGCCATAACCAGGTGCTGGACCTTATCGCTAATCGCAATCAGAGCTTCCTTTTCCTAATTTTTCCTTTGTTCTTCCAAAATTCTCCGATGCGATGACCCCTTCTCCTCTGATCGCTGATTTAATCCTGATGGTTGAATCCATAAGAACCAATGGCCAGGATTCAATCACGCTTCACATGTTCCTTTCCCTTTTGCGCTTTCTGTTGGTCATTGATCAAATCTCCACTGTCGTATTTTCAGATCCAACGGCTAGAGATCCATCACGTTGCTCCATTGGTTCTCTGCTTCACTCATCACTCGCACCCGCGATTTGATCTATACCGTTGAATCCACAGGAACCAACAGCCAGGATTCAATCGTGCTCCATCCATAGTCCTCCATCATTTCTCTTTCGATCTAATCCTGGCCGTTGATCTCTCCTGATCCAACGGCCAACACTTAATCGCACATCGCAATTCCAAAGTCCCGTTCACTTTTCCTCCTCCGATGCCGATCGTCTATTTTAATATCAACCATTGAATCCACAAGAACCAACAGCCGGGATCTCATCATGCTCTGCCCATGACCCTTCACCATCCCGACCTCCGATTAAATCTCCACCGTTGATCAAGTTAGATCGGACGGTCCACATTGCTTCTGATTGTCAAACCCTACCCTTCTCATTTCTATCCCATTGACAGATCTCGACCGTCTGTTCCCAAGATCCAACGGTCAGGATTTAAAATGCCATTGACCCTACCCATATGTTCCACCCACGCACATTACCTGCTATCGCATTTATTCTGCACCGTCCGATCAACACATCACGATCCGACGGCTGACATTCCTTTTCGCAAAATTTTATGCTCGAGAGTTAATACCCAAAATTTTTGCAAAATGGGCGATTTTAGGGGGGACAGGTGTCACCCATCATGTATCTTTTATTCTGGCAAGTCCCACCCCTCCCCCCCCCCCCCCCCTCATTTTATTTTGTGAAAAATGCTACCGGTTTTCTGCCTTATCACCTACCCTCCACAACATCATTTCCACTTTTAATCTTAGCTGTCAATTTCTGAGATCGAACGGCCCACATTTACATCAGGACCTCTCTCATTTTATTTTCATCTGATCTCCTAATGATTCCATCTGGCGATCCCCGCCGTCAATTGTCCTAATTGGACGGTTCTAATTGAATATTGCCCTGTCCGCTCTCCATTCATCCGATCTTTCAAATAAGCCCATCGAAAAGATCTCTACCGTTATTTGTTCTAATATAACGGCCCACATTATATCACATTTTCATTTCATTCTCCATTCATCTAACCTCCCCAACAACTTCATTAACCAATCTCTACTGTTGATCATCCTGATCTAATGGTCCATGTTCATCCTCGCGCCCAAAACTCCAAAGCACTTGGTTAGATGCTCTGCCAGGCTTTTCATCCATTTTCTGCTATAATCACATTTCTTCCTCACTGCTCAACCGCCACCCCAGAGCCTCTACAAGTAGTCAAACCAAGCCTGCATGGATTTCTTAACATGTTTATCGTATGTTTGCAGGTTTTTAATGGCCGATGAAGGAATTAATGTTTTACAGTCACAAAGGTGACACAAAGGTTCAGATGGCAATCTCAGGGCCATAAATCAGCGTCAAAGGGTATCAGTACAGAAGCAGATCGAGAAATAAAGAAAAGTTAAAACATAAACATAGTTAAAATAGGTTGAAGTACAAAGAGATAGAGCAGTTATTATTGTAGAACATTGACTGACATAGACGTAGTCTATCTCCATGCTCAAAGGCCTGCCAAGCAATTATTACACTAGGGAAGCTACTACAAATTGTCAGAAGCAGTTATTCAGAAGTATGGGAATCCTCATAGCCCATTCTTCACTTAACTCACACAAATATGATAACAGTACCACTCCAGATGGTTTTTCCTCTCAAGGACACCCTGTGGATGATTTCTATCATATCAAACTGGTTTCAACAAGCTACAAAGTTATTGATCCTGTCTAGAATTCAATGTTATGTTTACGACATGGCATGGAGCATTCGAATTCTCTCTCTTATCTCTGAATGATAATTTAAAACTTTCCTCACCTACTTTCCTCATTTTTCTTATAAACGCTCTTTGAAGTCTCATTGTAAAAGGTTGGCATTTTGTGAATTCTAAAGTAATACATATTGCTGCTTTGAAGAAGCTTTGGTGTTCTGAAAGAAGTGTGGAAGTCTCTGTGTTTTCTGTTGATAAAGGAGGCTGAACCATTGGATCCCTGAGCCTGGTTATGGTGAAGTAACCTCTATTTTTAATGTTATTTCCCGTTTATCACTCTATTCCATTATGCTTTGACTTACAGTAGGATGAAAATATTAGGCAGAGAAATGTTTCTTAGAAGCACCTCTGACATGTTTATCCTTCACTGTTTATATGTTTTATGCCACTGAATATGACAGGGTAGTCTAATAGCTCTCTTGAATATTTAGGTTGTTCTATTTCAGAAATGGTTAATTCGGTTATGCTAAAGAATTTTTAGGCGTTCCCTCTTTCTTTACCACTGAATATCGTATATGAAATCTCCCTTTAATTACTAATGCTTGCAGTTTGACAGAGGAAGTTTTTTCAATCATACCCTCTGTTTTTTATTGTAATTGTCATGTTAAAGGTCCCTATAATTGCAGTCCTAAAGGTCTAAGGCGTTCCCTCTTCTCTGAATGCAACTATATGTTTTTTTTCACTGAGCCTTCAGCGGTAAACTTGTAGGAGGAAATAGGGCGCTCCCCGAATCCTATAATTTGTTAACGAAGGTTTAGTCTGCATTTCTTTTTCCTTTGAGTGTTTATATTGATTAAGTCCAAAGTAGTGAGCTTACAAGAGGAAATAGGGCATTCCCCGAATCTTTTAAGCCATTGTGAAAGGGTTTAGCTTGTTTTTCACTCTTAGCCTTTAATGTCCATCCCATTTCACCTATATTATTCAACATATCCTTGACCAAGTTAGATTTACCCTTTGTTTTCCCTTCCTTCTCCATTAGAAATTTTGAGACTTTGACATGACTCCATTGCCCAATGGCTTGTATATTCTCATGCTCTATACATACTACATGAAAAACATTTTTCCAACCAAACAAAGAAAACGAACAATCCTGCACATCATAACTCACCTAAAATCAACTACTAAAGCTTTCAAGACATCTCATTCTAAGAACACAGAGAGATCCCTCTCTGGATCCAGGAGGGCTAAATCCTGATATCCCAAAGTGGTTTTGATGTTGTCTTGTATTTTGGTTAGCCAATCTACCAAAACACAGGAACCCCAAGATAATGTTGATCATGGTGGAACCTATTGAATCTATGATAGCCTAGCAAACTATTATAAACTCTTTAGTCCTACAAATCTCTAAGAAAATCAGTTAGTAAGATATAGAGGAGACTCTATTTTTTTGAGCACCTTAGCTAAGTGTAATATCAGACATAGGACACTCTCATAACCAAAAAATGTACAAAATCCAAAAATATCTCAGATTAGCTTCATAATAAACATGGTGGTGGAACCATAAAATTTTTTACCTTCACAAAAAACTAAAAAATTTCCACCTCGCGACTCCATTAGCCCCAGTAGGCCTATTACCCATCTAGGTCTCCAGATTTCTTTAGGATTGTGTTAACAAGCCTTGAATAAGTTGAAAATCCTAGTCCCACATTAGATGAGACATTCAGAGAGGCAAAAATTTCAAACAATCCCTACAAACTTCAGCCTCTCTCATTTTTGAAAGCAGTCTGGCTTCACATAGGATCGACACTAGATCCCATCCAGACCCTAACCCTCCTACAATAGTTGACAATCCAGAGAGAATTCTGTGTTAGACTTCTAGAGCTGGAAAATGAGCTGCTGATAGGAACATTCCAAGAACAAAAGATCTCCCTGAAAACCTTGTTGTCTTGAAGGATTTACACTTTGACTTGCATAATAATAAGAACATCCTTAGAACCAGATCTCAAAGTGATCTAAACCAAACTGATCTTGAAACTGCAGTTCTGAAATAGAGCTTTAGTGGAGAAGCTTCACCTTCTACTCCTCCTGATTCAGAACTGCTCCAACACGTTAGCCCTTTTTATAACTAATCTGCTCAAAACCAGTTTGATGGCCCAAGCATTTCCTCCACTCCAATCCACACGACCACTTTCCAAAACACTCCACTACAGCCCACTTTCCCTCTAGTCAATCCACCAACTATAAATCCACCTTTCTCTCCATCCATGGTAGCATGGTATGCCCCATTGGTGTTACCACAACCTCTGGCTCCCTTGCCAAATGACTATCAATCTAAGATTCCCCATTTCACTGGTAAAGAATCTACCACAACTCAACAACATGTAGATAGGATGGAAGATGCTTTTGACTATATGGAAATAGAAGATGAGAGCATCAAGATGAGAATCTTTGCTCAAAGTTTAGGAGGAGAATTAAATAAGTGGTTTAAAGGCTTAACTCCTAATAGCATCAATGACCTTCCCTCTTTGCATCAAAATTTTATAAAAAAATGGGAAATCAAAAGCAACCCCCTCCAAATATTAGCAGAATATAAAGGTCTTAAAAGAAATCAGGGGGGGAGCATTCATGATTACTCCACCAGGTTTAACAGTGTCTACAATGCCCTTCCACCTCACATGAAACCTCCTGAAGGCATGGCCTTGGTAAAGTATCCTGAAGGTTTCGATGCAGATATGGCCTATCAGCTGAGGGAGAGAGATTATGTAACTCTAGAAGACATGCAGAAGGGAGCAGTGCATGTAGAAGAAAAATTAATTGAAAAAAGAGCTAGGCTAAGATCAGAGAAGATGGTAATTTATAAATATGATTATGCACACTCAACCTCATCCTCTGATACCAAAATTGACAACCTACTGAAGGTAATGGAGAGAATTATTGAAAAGATAAACTTGAATGATAGAGTGCCACCAAGAGAACCTTAAAACAACCTTCAAAATAGAAATAGAAACCAGAACTTTATAAGAGAAAGCAATCAAGATAGGAAAAGAGATAATGATCAACAAGTTAGACCTTCCTTCCAACAAAACTACGTAGATCAAGAGGAGGAAAGGGAGATTTAAAGTTTAGAAGAAAACCATGTAAAATTGATTGGATCAGATAGTGGGGATGATGTTTTCCTCACTGAAGAAGAACAAGGCTTCTTCTCTTCAGAACCAAAGGAAGATACATATGAGGAGTCTGAAGATTATAGATTGGGGTTTGAGAATGCAATCATGGAAATGCACAAACACTATGATCTAAGAAGCAAAGGGAACATAGATAATCCAAATGAAAAAAACACGAGCTCTGCTGCTAGGAAAAACATAGAAAATCAGCCTAAGAAAACAGCAGAAAAAACCCGCATTTTGACTAAGAAGATAGATTTTAAAAAGAGAAAAGAAGCTAACCAAATGTTGAAGAAAGTTGCCCTAATACCTCTGCTAGTGGCCCTGTTAAAACATCTCAGGTAGACTGTCCCAATACAAATCAACAAGTCAAAATTGATGAAAGAAACATAAACGAGAAAACAGATGTAAATACAACAAAAACAATGATGCCTTTCAGCCTCGAGGGAGAGATTTTAAAGATTAAAATTAACGTACCTTTGGCTGAATTAGTGACCCAGGAAGTGTACAAAGACCAGGTCCTAAAAAATCTGAATATACATGTTGATACCGCTACTGTGAACTTGACAGATGACAAGCCAGAGCTGTTGTTTGGTCCTAAAGTTGAAGGAAAATACCAAGAAGGGGTTGTGCCTCCTTTCTACGTCACTCTAAACATACATGACAAAGTATTACAGAATGCCATGCTAGATTCAGGAGCATCACACAAGCTTATGCCCAAGGTAGTAATGGAAAGCTTAGGCTTAGAAATTACAAGACCATATAAAGACTTATACTCCTTTGATTCTAGAAGGGTCAAATGCTCGGGGTTAATTAAAGATTTGTGTGTTAACTTGTCTCAAATTCCTGCCAAGAATCTTGTAATGGATGTAGTAGTAGCTGACATTCCCCCAAAATATGGTATTCTCTTTTCTAGATCATGGGGAGCTAAGGTTCAGGGCAGCCTTCAAATGGATATGTCTTATGCCACCATACCAGTGTTTGGTCAAACTAGAAGATTATATAGGGAAACCCTCATGAAATACATGGTGAATAGCAAGGACAAACCTGACAACACTCTTGTTTATTCCACCCATTCAAATCTAGATTCCTTCATCTTATATAATGAAGATGAACTCGCCCAAACAGAGGAGGAAAACAAGCACGACATTATTGCACCAGAGCATTCAGAATTGTCTTCCTCTCAACCTCTATATATCTCAACTTCCAGCATCCTAGAGCAACATAAAGCAAATGAGAATGAAACAAAAACAATTTGGAGAATGAGCTTTGATGGCTCTTGCAGCAAAAATAGTGCAGGGGCTAGTGTATGTATACACAACAAAAAAAATGGACATGCATGCAAATTTTATTTTTCATGCACTAATAACATTGCAGAGTATGAAGCCCTTCTCCTAGGTCTGCACATACTCAAATATTTAAAGGCCAAAAGGACATCAGTACAGGGAGATTCTGAGTTAGTTATCAAACAAATCAAAGGGGGATATTCAACCAAAAACTCCAGACTGAGAGAATATAGAAACACTGTTTTAGATCTCCTGAAAACCTTCGAAAAATATGAGCTTATGTACACACCAAGAGCCCAAAATCACCTGGCAAACGAACTGGATTTCACTGCTAGTAATTTCCAAATACCACAAATTGAGGAGTAGCTCATTATAAAGGTGAAAAATAGACTAGCAGTTCCTGATAACGAAGATAATTGGCAGGTTTTTAAAAATGATAAACATATAAAGGATTTCTTGCAATCAAAAAATAAGTTTTCCACAGCACCACTAATTTTCAGCCATGAAAAAGAATGTTTAGATGGGGAACAGATTCCTGAAGCAGAGTCATCCTATCCTACTGATGTAAACCAGTTTGATCATCTCTTCAAAGAAAAATTACCTGATGATTCGAATCAAAAAGACCTCGAAGTTTTGGAATGTAAAGGTGATACAATACCCAAAGGCCTAGCCCCATTAGAACAACTCTTTGATTTCAACGATGTGGCTAAGGAACCAAAAGCAGAAGCCATGGAAAATAATATGGAAGAGCATAACATAGGTAGCCCAGCTGAGCCTAAAATGAATAAGTTATCTAGCACCCTTCCTACCTACATCAAACAACAATACATAGCACTCTTCAAAGAGTTTATAGATGTTTTTGCATGGGATTATAAAGATTTGAAATCTTATGACACTAGCATCATCTAGCACAAAATTCCTCTTAAGGAAAATCAGAAACCTTTAAGACAGATATTAAGGAGGATAAAACCTGTTTTACTGCCTACAGTAGAAAAGGAAATTAGGAAGATGTATGAGGCAGGGATCATTGTTCCTCTTAGATACTCAGACTGGGTTTACAATCTATTATCTGTCAGGAAAAAGATAGGGAAGATCAAGCTGTGTATTGACTTCAGAAACCTGAATAGAGCCTCTCTAAAAGATAACTACCCTTTACAAAAAATGGACCACATTTTTCAAAGGGTAGTTGGATCAAAAAAAATATCATTACTAGATGGGTTCTCGGGTTATAATCAAGTGTTAGTCCTCCCAAGTGATCAGCATAAAACAACCTTTACCACACCTTAGGGGACATTCATGTATGTCAAAATGCCTTTCGGTGTGATGAATGCACGGGCAACTTTTCAGAGTGCCATTGACATAGCCTTCTCATAGGACATAGAATATTTTATAATCATTTACCTTGATGAAATTACTGTTTTCTCCAAAACCGATGAAGAACATTTGGAACATTTAAGGAAGGTTTTTGAGAAATGCATAAGGTTTGGCTTGTCTTTAAATCCCAAAAAGACACTCTTCGACCTCCAAGAAGGAAATATTCTTGGTCATATAATCTTTGAAGACGGGATCAAAATAGATCCTAAAAGAATTGATGGCATACTGAATATCAGCCACCCTAGAAATCTCAAAGAATTACAATATTTCATTGGAAAGATTAATTTTCTGAGGTGGTTCATCCCCAATCCTGCTGAGCTATTAAGAAACATCACTAACATGCTCAAGAAAGAAGTAGGTAAACAAGCTAAACAATCATTCGAATTGGTAAAGAAAACCCTTACTCAAGCACCAGTCCTTATCAGTCCTGATTTCACCAAATATTTCTATATTTTTTCCTTTGCATCTGCACATACAATAGTTGCAGTATTGTTGCAAAAGAATAACTCGGGGCAAGAACAACCTATCTCCTTCTTCAGTAAATCCTTAAGAGATGCCCCACTCAAATACAACATCATGGAGAAGCAAGCCTTAGCACTGGTAAAAGCGTTAAAAGATTTCAGGGTGTACATTCTACATTCACATATCATTGCCTTTGTGCCACACACCGTAGTCAAAGACGTTCTAACTCAGGACCCCGATGGTAAAAGGGGAAAGTGGATTGCCACTATCCTTGACTATGACTTAGAAATCAGGCCTACCAAACTCATCAAGGGACAAGGATTAGCAAAACTCATTGTCGAGTCCAATTTCAAAGCTATAGATATGAATATGGTTGATGCCTTAGAAGAGATAGAAGAGTTTCCAGCACCATTTACTGAAGAAACATTCATGAACTCTCCATGGTATGCTGATATCATTTATGCGTTGCTTTATTTAAATTCTCCTCCTTCTTTGTCAAAAACAAAAGCTAGATTTGTAAAACAGAAGGCTTTAAAATATTGCATGATAGATGGAGTTTTATATTGGAAAAATGCTGTTGGGATACTACTAAAATTTTTACTTGAGAATGATGCAGGAAAAATCATGCGTGAAATGCATGAAGGAGAATGTGGAGGGCACTTAAATTGGAAGACCACAACAAAAAAAATCCTCAGATCAGGTTACTATTGGCCCACCCTTTTTCCATACACCCACAAACTAGTAATGTCTTGCCACAAATGCAAAATTTTTGATGGTAGAAGAAAACTCTTTCCCCTACCCTTGAAACCCGTTAGTGTTGAAGCTCACTTCCAGTGTTGGTGTTTAGAATTTATAGGGGATATCCATCCACCCTCCTCAGCCCAGCAAAAATGGATCCTCACAGCCAATGACTATTTTACGAAATGGATATAGGCCATACCCACTAGGAATGCTACTGACTCTGTCATTATTAAATTCCTTGAGACCAACATATTGTCTAGATTTGGTTGTCCTAGGAAAATAATCACAGAAAATGCTGCTACCTTTAAATCCAAGAATATGGTTGATTTCTACCATAAATACCAGATCACCTTGGGCCACTCCACTGCCTATTACCCCCAAGGAAATGGACTTGCTGAATCCTCAAACAAGAGCCTGATCAACATCATCAAAAAGATGTTGGAGCAGAACCAGAAAGCATGGCATAGTAAGCTTGTTCATGCCTTGTGGGCTGACAGGTTAACTACCAAAAAGTCAATCAACATGTCCCCTTATCAGCTGGTCTATGGTATGGATGTTGTTTTCCGAACATCTTTGGTAGTTCCAGTCATGAAAATCCTTCAAGAAGTCCAAGTTGAAGAAAATGATATGTAGATAAGGATCAATCAGACCATCCACTTGCAGTAGACTAGAGAGGAAGTCTACCAGAGAACTCAAGCAGTCCAAGAAAGCATCAAAAGACAATTTGACAAAAATACTAAAGCAAATGACTTTCAAGTTGGGAATGTCATTCTCAAATCAGATTCAAGGAGGGAAGAGAAAGGAAAACATGGTAAGTTTGAAAAACTTTGGAAAGGGCCCTACATTATTCATTCCATAAGAGGGCATAATGAATTTTTCCTGCAAGAACTAAATGGTGAAGAAGTGTTAGGAGGTCCGGTCAATGGAAGGATGCTTAAACACTATTTCTGTCAAGAGTCTTAGTTCAGAGTTTTTTATCCATTGTACATACCATATACATAAAGAAAAAGAGAAATAAAAATACAAAAAAAATAAAAAATATAAAAGAGGGAAGAAATAAAACAAGATAGGTATAGGCCCATACCAAAAAGAAAGAAAATCTAAAAGTGTGCAAGCTCAAATTCCACTACTTTAAGAAGCACTATTGTCGAATCATATAGCCTAATAATGATGGGGCAGATTCAATTTACTGTTAATAGGATAGTGAAGAAGATCTACCAAACTGTTTAATCTTGGCTTATCAGTAGGGTAGATTAGGATAGAAGAAAGAAAGGTTCAAACATGTTGAAAATCTGAACCTAGAATCATAGGAAAACATGGCTCTAATTCTCTCAAAACTTGAGCCAACGAGAAGAAAGAGAACTGGTTCTAACATGCTCAGAACTTGAACTAGCAAAGAAGAAAAGAGAACAACTCTAACAAGATCCAAAACAGAGCTGAAATGAAGAAAGAAAGGTCACTCTAAAAAGATCAAAATCTAAGTCATAGCAATAAGGAATAATGTTTTTGAATTCCATATCTTTAAACGTTCTATGTTTTGTTTTAATTTCTACTAGTTTCAGTTCATGTACAACTTGTCCTTATGCCATGGACCCATAGTAAATCAGATAGTCTAATCCCAGTTTGGCCATGTTTCAATTTCTGTCTTAGAATATAGAGAATGAAAATCTGTCAGACTATTTAATCCTGACAGATATTAGATTAAGTAGAGAAACTTATGAGTTCAACCGCTTAATCTGAAATTATGGAGAAATAAGGGTAGGATTAGATAGGTTTATTTTTCTATTTGCAAAATAAAATGTTGAAAAGAGTTTTCCAGTCCAAGGGCACTCAAAGGAAGAAAAAATGCTAAGACATTAGGAATGGGTAGGTAGAGATGTTGTTTCGAAAAATCACAATTTTTTCAGGTTGCTGCAAAGTTTATCAGATCAAAGGAAGACCAATGAAGGAAAGAAAAACTGCTGCCCAATGGAAAAGGCACTGGTCTAATAAATACAGAGATTACTGAGGTTTTGGAGACCTAAAGGGCAAGCTGTCCTCCCCAAGTGGAGCCACTATTAGCCACCTATAAATTCTGATATGCTAAAGGGTGGCTAAATTTGTGTTGAAGCCTTCAAGAGATTTATTTCCTTTGAAAATCTATCTTCCTTGAAGTATTATGCTTGTCCTGTCCTAGAGGTTCATCTTCACTATTGTTTCCATCTTAAAGCCATGCTGATTCAGCAAATAAAGTTGTTTCAAAGGCCACTGAAATTGCCCATGTCCACTTATTTCCCTTCATTTTCATAAAACCTTCTTTTCATCTTTTACCCCTCCATTTAGCCTCCAAAAGCCTCAAATCCCCTTCAAGCCTTGTGAAATCCCTTTATGAGGTTTAAAACCCCATCTTTACCCCTATCAAAACCTCCATTTTCCTCAAAAAACCATTTGAAACCCTTGAAAATCTTCATTTTTACACTAAGGCCTTAAGCCCCTTTCGGCCTTGGCCCTAGCCCCTTTTTCCACATGTAACCCAGAGCCGTAACCAAGCGCTGGTCCTTATGGCTAATCGCAATTGGTACTTCCTTTTCTTGATTTTTCCCTTGTTCTTCCAAAATTTTCCGATGCGTTGACCCCTTCTCCTCCGATCGTCGATTTAATCCTGACCGTTGAATCCACAAGAACCAACAGCCAGGATTCAATCGCGCTTTACATGTTCCTTTCCCTTTTGTACATTTTCGCTGGTTTCCGATCAAATCTCCACCGTCGATCTTTTCAGATCCAACGGCCAGCGATCCATTGCGTCACTCCATTGGTTCTCCACTTCACTCATCACTCCCGCCCGCGATTTGATCTGGACCGTTGAATCCACAAGAACCAACGACCAGGATTCAATCGCGCTCCGTCCATAGTCATTCATCGTTTCTCTTCCAATATAATCCTGACCATTGATCTCTCTCGATCCAATGGCCAGTGCTTAATCACACATCGCAAATCTAAAGTCCCGTTCGCTTTTCCTCCACCGATGCCGATCCTCCGATTTAATCTCAACTATTGAATCCACAATAACCAACGGCCAGAATCTCATCGCACTCCGCCCATGACCCTTCACCATCCCGACCTCTGATTAAATATCCATCGTTGATCAAGTTAGATCGGACAGTCCACATTGCTTCTGATCGTCAAACCCTGCCCTTCTCATTTCTCTGCCATCAACAGATCTCAACTGTCTGTTCCCAAGATCCAACGGTCAGGATTTAAATCTCCATTGACCCTACCCATATGTTTTTCCTGCACATGTTACCTGCTATCACATTTATACTGGACCGTCCAATCAACACATTATGATCCGACGGCTGACATTCCTTTTCACAAAGTTTTATGCCCGAGAGTTAATACCCAAAATTTTTGTGAAAGGGGCGGTTTTAGGAGGTAGAGGTGTCAAAATTTGTATCGTATCACATTTTATTTGGAAATACCGCCCCCCCCCCCCCTCATTTTATTTTGCGAAAACTGCTGCCGATTTTCCGCCTTACCACCTAACCTCTGCAACATCACTTCCACTTTCAATCTTAGCCATCGATCTTTGAGATCGAACAACCCACATTTACATCACGAACTCTCTCATTTGATTTTTATCTGACCTCCCAATGATTCTGTCGGGCGATCCCCACCATCGATTGTCCTAATCGGACGGTTCTGATTTAATCTTGCCCCATCTGCTCTGCATTCATCTGGTCTTTCAAATAAGCCCATTGAAAAAATATCCACCGTTATTTGTTCTAATTTGACGACCCACATTATATCACACTTTCATTTCGTTCTCCATTCATCTAACCTCCTTAACGACTTTATTAACCAATCTCCGCTGTTGATAATCCTAATCTAACGGTCCATGTTCATCCTCGCGCCCAAAACTCCAAAGCACTTGGTTAGCTACTCTGCCAGGCTTTTCATCCATTTTCCGCTGCAATCACATTTCTTCCTCACTGCTCCTCCACCACCCGAGAGCCTCTTTAAGCATTCAAATCAAGCCCGCATGGATTTCTTAACACGTTTATGGTATGTTTGCAAGTTTTTAATGGTCGATGAAGGAATTAATTTTTTACAATCACAAAGGTGACACAAAGGTTCAGATGGCAATCTTAGGGCCACAAATCACTGTCAAAGGGTATCAGTACAGAAGTAGATCGAGAAATCAAGAAAAGTTAAAACATAAACAGAGTTAAAACAGGTTTAATTACAAAGAGACAGAGTAGTTATTAGTTCAAAACATTGATTGACACAAACGTAGTCTATCTGCATGCTCAAAGGCATGCCAAGCAGTTATTACACCAGGGAAGCAACTACAAACTGTAAGAAGCAGTTATTCAGAAGTATCGGAGTCCTCATAGCCCATTCTTCACTTAACTCACACAAAGAAGATAACAGTACCACTCCAGATGGTTTTTCCTCTCAAGGACACCATGTGGGTGATTTCTATCATATCAAACTGGTCCCAACAAGCTACAAAGTTATTGATCCTGTCTAGAATTAAATGTTATGTTTATGACACAGCATAGAGCATTCGAACGCTCTCTCTTATCTCTGAATGATCATTTAAAACTTTCCTCACCTACTTTCCTCATTTTTCCTATAAAGACTCTTCGAAGTCTCATTGTAAAAGGTTGGCATTTTTTGAATTCTAAAGTAATACATATTGTTGCTTTGAAGAAGCTTTGGTGTTCTGAAAGAAGTGTGGAAGTCTCTGTGTTTTCTGTTGATGAAGGAGGCTGAACCATTGGATCCCTGAGCCTAGTTATGGTGAAGTAATCTCTATTGTTAATGTTATTTCCCATTTATCACTCTGTTCCATTATTCTTTGACTTACTGTAGGATAAAAATTTTAGGCAGATAAATGTATCTTAGAAGCACCTCTGACCTGTTTATCCTTCACTGTTTATATGTTTTCTGCTACTGAATATGACAGGGTAGTCTAATAGCTCTCTTGAATATTTTGTTTGTTTTATTTCAGAAATGGTTAATTTGGTTGTGCTAAAGAATGTTTAGGCGTTCCCTCTTTCTTTACCGCTGAATATTGTATCTGAAATATACCTTTGATTACTAATGCTTGCAGTTTGACAGAGGAAATTGTTTCAATCATACCCTATATTTTTTATTGTAATTGTTGTGTTAAAGGTCCATATAATTGCAGTCCTAGATGTCTAAGGCGTTCCCTCTTCTCTGAATGCAATTGTATGTTTTTGTTGACTGAGCCTTCAGTGGTAAAATTGTAGGAGGAAATAGGGCGTTCCCCGAATCCTATAATTTGTTAACGAAGGTTTAGTCTACATTTATTTTCCCTTTGAGTTTTTATATTGATTAAGTCCAAAGCAGTGAGCTTACAAGAGGAAATAGGGCGTTCCCCAAATCTTTTAAGCCATTGTGAAAGGGTTTAGCTTGTTTTTCACTCTTAGCCTTTAATGTCCATCCCATTTCACCTATATTATTCAATAGATCCTTGACCGAGTTAGATTTTCCTTTTTTTTCCCTTCCTTATGAGTCAGAACTTTTGAGACTTTCGCATGACTCCATTTCCCAATGGCTTGTAGATTCTCATGCTCTATATAGAATACATGAAACACATTTTTCCAACCAGACAAACAAAACCAAAAATCCTGCACATCATAACTAGCCTAAAATCAACTACTAAAGCTTTCAAGACATATCATTATAAAAACATAGAGAGATCCCTGTCTGGATCCAGGAGGGCTAGATCCTGAGATCCCAAAGCGGTTTTGATGTTGTCTTGTATTTTGGTTAGCCAATCTACCAAAACACAGGAAACCCAACACATCGGATTTTAAAATGCAGGAAAAGATGAGAAAGGAAAAAATAAAAAGGCAGGCGAGACAACCAAGGAAATACAAGGCCAGAAAAGGTAGAATGGAATCAAGATATTGGAAGGAAAAGACAACAGAAAAGCAAATCCTGAGCAAGAATCTCTACAGGTAGGATAAAAACCAAAGGTTACTGCAGAAGATGAGGCCCAACCCCAGCAAGGCCCAGATATATCAGGATCTGCTACAGAAAGCAAAAAACAGGAGGACCATGGATGCTACAAGCCGAAAACCTCAGAAAACCTATGATTAATCATCACAGATCGAGAAATGCAATAATATAGATACCATAGGACAATACATGCAATGATATGTAAGTTCATGGGATTTTGACCATCGGAAAAAGCCCTATGCCTATGGATAAAGCAGCAATGGAAACCTAAGGGTGAAGTCCAGCTGCATCTGGGAGCCAAAGGATTCTGCACAGTGGTCTTTGCTAACCTGGAAGACAGAGATCAGATCTTTTATGGAGGACCCTACTTTTATGCCTCGACAGGTCTCTACATGAGACCCTGGAAACCTAAATTTTCCCTAGAACAGGAGAATTTCACGCATGTCCCTGTTTGGATCTGCCTCTTCTCTCTCCTCATGGAGTACTAGAGGCCTTCAGCACTTGAACAAATTGGCAACAAACTGGGAACCTTCATCCAGGCCTCGGAGGACACCCTACAAAAAGGGTACAACTCTTGTGCGCGTAATTGTGTTGAAATGGATGTCGCAGGTGCCTTGCATGAGGGACTTTGGTTAGAATTTAGGGATGAAGCTTTCTTTCAGAACATTGACTATGAACAGATCCCCTTTTGCTGTCGTAATTTTCATGAGCATGGGCACCTCTTCAGGGAGTTCCCTTTGAATAAGCAAACAAAGAAGACTAAGGAAATCATGGTCAAGGATCAAGAAGGTTTTTCCCAACCAAGCGGGAAACAAAGAGATAATAGAAGACGCCAGCAGAAAAAAGGAATCTCTAATAAGGGCACTGGTAATGCATTCGAAGTTTTAGGATCAACAAAAATGTTAGCAGAAAACCCCCAATTACCAGTCTCTGAACCAGATGTTCTGGGAACTCCTACATAGGCATCCCAAGATCCTTACACAGTCATGGTGGATAACTTCCTGCACAACCTAGAAGATGAGAAAGACATAGAGGGAGATGTGGAAATGAATATAAGTGAAATAGGGACTGAGGATCTAGAACTCAGGCATATCCTGGAGTGAGAAGGTATGGACCTATACAAAATAATGGAAAAATGGAAGCAAAAAGGTTTGGAACACATCCCAGAAGAAGAAATGGACAGGGTTAATTTTTTTTTCTTAGAAAGGCAAGATGCAGAAATAAAAGGACCAAAAAGGGGTTTTGGAGCTACCAAAGGGCTTGGAATCAAGGCCTAGGGATTTCACCAGACGAACCACAATGCCAAACACAGAGATAAGAGAGAAAGAAGGACAAATAAGTAGGCCCTTTAGGAACTAGGCTAGATGCTCCTGAATTCGGGTAAGATGAAAGTCCTTGAGGCTTTCACAACCTCTTCTTAACTCATGTTTATTATGAATATCCTTTCATGGAATGCAAGAGGGCTCCATAACCAGAGGAAAAGAAAACTTCTGAAGAATAAAGTTAGAAATGAAAACCCCGACATGATATTTATACAAGAAACCAAATGCTCGTGTAAGAAAATGAAGGAAATTAGCAGAAAAATTGGGAAAAGAATGGAACACACAGAGGTGGAGGGAAATGAAATGGAGGGAGATCTAGTTACCTTTTGGAACCCCCACTCGTTTTATCTCATCAATGCAGAAGCTTCAAGATCCTTCATTTCCGTGGAAATTAAAATCATAGGAGAACCTGGTACCTACCTATGCACTAATGTTTACAGCCCCCAAAGATTAGAGGACAAGCTTATTCTACTGGATCGCCTCTCTAAGCTACAACTCAGACACATTAATGCAAGAGGAATCTATGGGGAAGATTTCAATATGATTACCTCAGTAGAATAAAGGAAAGTGGGGCTAAGGAAACTGAACAGGGATGTAGAGGCTCTCAATCATTTCATCAAATCAGTAAAACTAATAGACATCCTCCCCAAAAATGGGTTATACACCTGGAATAATAAAAGAGGAGGAGATAGGCAGATTGCCTCTAGACTTGACCGCTTCCTCATAACAGAAGATATTATCTTAGAGGGAGTTATTGTGGAGTCGGATACCATTCCAAGTGGGGGCTTTGATCACTGGCCCATCACCCTCGATGTGGCCATCCTCGACACTCCTAAAAGTAGAACCTTTAGGTTTGAGAATTTCTGGCTAATCCATTTGGATTTCAAGTAAAAAATCAAGCAATGGTGGTCTAAACCTCTTCAGATCAGAGGCACAAATATGTACTGTCTTCAAGCCAGACTAAAACACCTAAAAGCCTGGCTCCAAAATTGGAACCAAGAGGTGTTTGGGAACATCTTTAAGGAGAAGCTAGCCCTAGAGGATGAAATGGAATAGATACGTAAAAATTGGCTGAGTGGAGACATCAACCAGGACTCCATAAGTATTGAGAAGAAACTCATGAAGAAGTGGGACGAAATATGTATGCAGGAAGAAATCTTTTGGAAACAAAAATATTGGATACAGTGTCTCAAGGAAGGGGAGAAGAACACAAAATTCTTGCATAGATAAGCTATGGAATACAGATGCACCAACAAGATTACTCGGTTAAAAGATGATCAAGGAACCTCATATCAGACACATCAAGATATATCCACCATCCTTATCGATCACTTTGGCCACATCACCACTGAACTAGACATAAACAAGGGAGAGGCAATCATGGAAGTGGCAGCCTCCATCCAGAAGATAGTTTATGAGGAACAAAATAAAAATTTGAACTGCCTGGTCACCCTTGTGGAAGTGGAAGAAGCAGTGAAAGAGATGCCCAATGGCAAGGCACTAGGACCAGACAACTTCACCATAGATTTCCTTAAATCTTGTTGGTACTTAGTGCAGAAAAAAATCTGGGAAGTGGTCGAAGACTCCCACAAATATTCTTCCATCCTAAAATCCCTCAATTCAACTTTCATTGCCCTGATCCCCAAGGAAGAGGTAGCCTGCACTCCTTCGAAATTCAGCCCTATTTCTTTATGCAATTTCCTTTACAAAATCATCTCCAAAGTAATAGAAAACAGACTTAAGAAAATTCTTCCATGGATTATTTCAAAGGAGTAATCAGGCTATGTGGAAGGTAGACAAATTATAAACAACGTCCTGGTAGCTCATGAAATGGTTCACACCCTTCAATCTTGAAAAAAAGCAGGCATGGTCATCCAACTTGATCTATCTAAAGCCTATGACAAGTTCATCTGGAAGTACCTGGAGGCAGTTTTGGAGGCATTTGGGTTTGGCCACCATTGGATTAACTGGGTGATGGCCGTGGTCAAGTCACCTAGCCTCTCAATTTTTGTCAATGGTGCCCCTACCTTTCCCTTCACTCCCTCAAGGGGCATTCGGCAAGGTGATCCAATCTCTCCTTTTCTCATTGATATTCTAATGGAGGGCTTAAGCCGTATCATCAAGACAAAAAAAGAGTTAAATGATATCGTGGATCTTCAACCTCTGCATAACTACCCAGCCACCACTCATCAGCAGTTTGTGGATGACACCATGCTCCATAGCACTCTCACGGTTCGAGAGGTTCAAGGTTTCAAAGCTATTCTTGACCTCTTCAATCGGGCATCATGTATGGACCTCAAGTTGGACAAATCCTCAATTTTCTTCTTTAATACTCATTTGGCTATTCAGAGAAACCTCACAGCTATCCTTGGCTTCAAAAGGTAAAGACTTCCCTCTAACTATCTAGGGATTCCCCTCATGGACAAGCCCTGGCAGGAAAACTTCTGGGAAAAACTGCTCTCCAACCTAGAAAATAGGGGAAACTATTAGACGAACAAAGCCCTCAAATATCAGAGACATTCAATGAACCTTCCTATGGTCAGGAAAAGACGAATAAAGAAATGGGCCCTTGTCGCCTGGGAAAAGCTATGCAAAACCAAAATCTTGGGTGGGTTGGGGCTTGAGGATCCAAAAACTGTAAACAAAGCTTGTGAAGCAAAGCTCTGGTGGAGATGGATCACTGAACTACAGGCACCTTGGGCCACGCTCTGGAAAGCTAAGTATGTAGAAAACTAGCGCCCTCTAGACCTTATTTGAATGAATGGATAAATTTTTGGATCCCCCATTTGGAACATGGCTTGAGAAAATAAGAAAATCATCCAATATCACTACTTCTGGGAAATTTTCAATGGTCGTACAGCTCTCTTCTGGGAAGATTCCTGGCAACAACTTCCCAAACTTGAGAGTGTAGATTTACAACCCCTCCAGTAGAGGTTTCAAGAGCTCGGAAAAACAAAGGTTTATCATTACTGGACCGACAACCATTTGAACCATCAGTGGCGTCGTTGGAACCTAGCCTCCCATCTCAGGAAGGCCTGCTGGAAAATCAAATTTTATCCCTGCAGTCTTGGTTAAATAAAATGAAGATTCAGCACTGACAAAATAAATATCAACTTAGATGGGGGAAATTGGAAGGCAGAACCTTCAACCTCAAAGAAGATAGATTCTACCTAGAACAGAGAGATCAATAAGATAAAGTATATTGGCACAATAACGTATGGGATGCTATCAACTGGCCTAAGGTCAAAATCTTCCTATGGCTTCTAATGCACAGAAAAATTCTTATTTGGGATAATTTGTGCAGGAAAGGCTTCATAGTTCCCTCGCGTTGTTCTCTTTGTGGGAAAGAAGAGGAATCCATGAATCACCTCCTAAATGCCTGTGAGTGGGCCAACAACTTGTGGGTGTGGTTAGCGGAAATATTCCGACAAACGGACATAAATAGAGATCCCATTCATGACAGCATAGCCAATTGGAAAACCAAATACACTAACCATGAAATGATTAACCTTCAATGGCGGCTCAGCCCAGGTTTCATTGTTTGGTCTATATGGAAGGAAATAAATAGAAGAATATTTCAAGATGTATTCCGCCAAATGGATCAAATTAAAACTGATATAATGAAGAACATATGAGAAACAACCCTTCCCAATAGTAAAATAGAGCAGAAGGATAGGCCTTCGGCAAATGACCAGTGAATTCTAACTGTGTTTGGCATTAAGGCTGCAACACGCTCCAATTCTCCTCTGCAACAACAGCAACCGACAACATCGCTTCTATCTTGGCAACTCCCTCTCCTAGGATACTGCAAGATAAATTTTTATGGTGCCTCGTGGAGAAACCCAGGGTCAGCTGGTCAGGGAGGGGTCATTCACAATGACAGAGGGGAAATCATGCATTTCTATAGCTACCCTTTAGGCAAAGCTACCAATAATGAGGCAAAATTTGCGTCACTTTAGTAGGATCTGAAAATTATCATCCGACTGGGGAATGGTGCAGCTATAGTGGAAGGGGACTAGCTATTAGCCATCAACGCAGCAAAAAAAATTGCAAAATGGTTCTCAGCCAGGGAAGGTTACCAAGCAATGGTGACTCTCCCTGGTCACTACGCTTATCGCCACACACCTCTCCACTCTCAATGAGGTTGTGTTTCAGGCTATTATGCGTACTTTAAATGCTATGGCGAATTTCCTAGCTAATCATGCAGTGGACAACCTATATAGTGTCCTTGACACTTGCTGGCAGAACATCACATTTGATAACCTACGTGATGATTGCCTTCAAATCTCAGTGAAGGACCTAGAGGGAATATCAGGCGAGGAGGACAGATTACAAGGTACTGATAATCAATAATAAATGAGGTCTAGCCTTTATGTTTATTCTCTAATTCGTGATGCTCGATGGTGGAAACGTATGCTACTTTCCTATGGCTCGTGTTGGGTAATGTGGGAGATTTATCCGACTGAAAAAAAAATAGAACACCAAATCCGATAAATGGTACATGTGCCTCCATCTAATAAAGGAAAAGTGTGGCAATAAAAGTGTAATTAACTTGCATGCGAACCAGGTTGGCAAGCGTAAGGATAAGACAGGAGTTTGGATTCTGACCAAGGCCCCTTATTCTGAACAACCCATTATAAATACTGGTTTAAACGGCAAAGGATACACCTTTACTGCCTTGCAAAATTTCTCTGATCATACTCTTAAGTTGGGTTTAGCTACCTGCAAGCTAACAAGATGGAACTGATATAGAACCATGGACAAACGCAACCTCCATAGCTCCAAAGCTGTCCGGGATTTACAGAAATCTAAGGAAGGTTTCAACGCCTCTGTGTCCGACAAAGGAAAACATAACATGGAAATTATTCATATTGAAGTGGACAAAGAAAGGGAAGGAATGGACGACAGGGACACAAGTGAAGAGGTGGACTGGATTTCAGACCCGGGCACCCCAACTACTAGACCAACGAAGTTTCTAAGGACACATAGCATGGCTTGGAAAATGAATACAATGCTAACCAAGGTGATGAGCCTGCAAGGGGCAACTTTCAAAGATGCTTACCAAGCTAACTCCCTTGCCTCGACCAAAAACTCGGTGAAGCTAGATAGCCTGGAGATCGCTCTCAATTCCATTACTAAAGAACTCAGAATGCAATCTAAGCATCTCGAGGGGTTGATCAAGCTCTTTGAGCTTTACCTGTAGCATGTTCTGAATGTTTCGATTGAAATCCCTGAAGAAGACACCAAGACAACCATCATTAGGAATTTCAAGCCCTGCGGCGTGCTTAGGAATGATGACGGCACAGGCCTGAGTGCTGCTAGCACCTCTGGTAAAAAGTAAGTATGCTACTCCTGGCAGGCCATCTTTTGGTTATTTATTGTTGGCAGTTGATGGCCTTCTATTTTTCCAAAGTTATGATAATATTCCTTCCTGGATTTGGAAGTTGTTGGCGTATGATGGCCATTCGGTTTTTAGCTAAGATACTTCGCCTTTCTGTGTTAGGCAGCCCTGCGTGGCTAGCCATTTTTTTCATCAGTCTTTGTCTTAGGAAGCATAATTTTAATGTATCTAAGACACAACTTGTTTCAATCCAATGTTCGCATAGTCTCTTTTGCTATCCTCACTGTTCTCTACTAAGGACGTCCTATGTTTGGCCTGGCCCGAGTTTTCTCATGTTGCTCGGGAACAGGCACGCCTCCTATGTAACTCTATGTACTATTTTTGTGATCTAATATAACTTCTAATTTACGCAAAAAAAATTTTATAAGGAAGTAACAATTACTCACAAACTTAGATATCAACCCTTTTCTTCCTTGTTGTCAAGATTTATGTGCTGAATGGGTTCCATTTTCGTTTCTTTTCTGCAAGAAAATCCTTGAAAATTAATATTTAATGCTAAATTGTTTATTTATTGTACCTAATGATCGAAAAATTCAATGATTACATATTACATTTGAAGCACGTTTTTTTTTAGATGGCTCCTCCTGCAATGCATTTTTTTCCATTTCTTTGACCATCTCCTTGTACACCTTTTTGGACATTCCTACTGGCATATTTCTGATATCAGCTCGTTCATCTTTTTAGATTTTCATAATCTTCCTGAAAATGTAACATGACAATAAAATATTTAATTTTTATATTGATATGTGAAAAGTAAATATAACAAAAGTAATATTTATAAATAATTCTAGACAAACATTTAAAGGAATATTACTTTTTCATTCCTTCTTTTTTGTTGTTTTACATTCTTGTTATTAAAAGTCTGACATGTCTCATTGACCAATTCTTTGGAAACTCTTCCTATAGTTTAGATAAAATTTGGTTCTTGGAATCATTGGATTTATTTTTGTATTTTAAGTAGAAAGAATGTCTATACATTTTTTCCACTAGATCCCTCAAATTTTTGTAAAAGTTTTTCCCCCTTTCGTTAACCTCCAATGGCACTCCAGATGAGCCAAAGAACAATTCATTTTCATTTGCATGTTCTATTTTTTTTTATTCTTAGAACAACATTCCTTTTCTAAGTTGTTGTTCCCTATATAACATTAAATAGATGTGAATTAATAGACTATTTGACACATGTTATTTAATAATTTCAAGTATATTATTAATGATAATTAGAAAAAGAAACTCATATTGGATCGATAGTATTTTTTCATTCACCTGATCCATCATTTTGCAATTTTTCCATCAGCATTTTACGCTCTTTTGGTCCTAGATTAGAAATAATCTTATCGAGCTTCATCATTTTGTGGCTCTGCATGATCCACAGTAAACAATACATATTAGTTAAACTTACATATAGTTCAAAAATAATATTGTTTATAAAGAATTTACAAAGAACTTGACTTTTTTTCTTTTCTTGATGTGTTATCAGTATTTTTATTACTTGATATCTTGTCAATCATTTCCTTATCAATCTGAAACCTGTACCATATCATTCATTAATATATTTTTAAATAAATTGTCAAATTTTCAGGTAAAAAATAAATCTCAAGAAACCGGTGCACCTTTCATGATGTATGCACCGCCGTTGGTGCGTGGGGGTATTAAATATGCACTACAAAAATAGTATAATAGACCGTATGTTGCGTGGGGGTACTATAAACGCACTGCACAAACAATGTAATAGACCATACGGTGCTATCCTCGTAACATGGAGCACGGTGCCCTTTTTCAAATATGCCGCATCGATTAAAAAAATTGTTTTTAAATTTTTTATTACATAGTACTTGTGTGGTGCGTTGTATAATGTAGCACACTGGTGCCCTAGGTTACGCGGGGTGCACCAGTAAAAAAATCCTTTTTTGCCAAAAATTCACGCAATGGCTGAATGGATTGGGATCCGACTATGAAATTTGTCCAGTGGGTTGGATGTCAATCTAAAATGAAAATCCATAATTCCAAAATCAAAGGAATAGGGAGAAGAAAGGGAAAAAAAAATTGTAGAAAAGTAAAAATACTCTAGAAAAAGTAAAAAAAATAAATAGATTTAATCGCGAGATGGTTTGAAATTGTATGATACAGTGTTTGAATCACCAAAGGTTTGGTTTCTGATTGTCTGAATACTTCTGTTCGAACATATTTCGTTGCTCCATAGTGCTCTTGTGCTCTCTTGCTCCAGGTATGTCTCCTGCAGATCTCTGGTGGAAAATTTTAGCAAAAATAGTGAAATAATGAAAAATTTTTAGTATTTAAAGAATTATTTTACGAAATTGGATTTTCAAAAATATTTTGCCACCCATTTTTCAAATTGCTGCTTATTTTTCACCTAAAGAAAATAGAGTTGCACTTTTTTATTTGTGTTTATTCGTCACTGGTGCGTTACTTAATATCACCACACCGGTGCATCGTTTTGTAACACCAGAACCAGTGCGCAGTAAATAAAATTCACCGGTGCCATTTTATGTACAGTAGCACCGATTTGTGGTTAAGGGACCGAAATTACTTTTAGGCGTGTAGACCAAAATTTAGTGAACTCCAACCATAGAAATTTATAATTACAATTTTGTTTATTCTTGAGAATTAAAATTAGAATTATAATTGAGAACTGGAATTGGATAAATTCTTGATGGAAATAACTATTCTTCCAATGCATTTTGTTTATTGCAGGAGGTCCCCACTGATTATGTGGGGAGAATGCAATGTTGGGCATGTGAAGATGCAATACTATAGGGCCCAAGTGGGAAATTGTGGCATGTGAACCTGTGATATGCTAAGACGTGGGTAGTTTTCAAAAAAATTTGGGAAAGTTTTGTTTATGAGCAGTTTATTTAATTTCGAGATATTTTAGTTTTTAGACATGTTGGAAATGTACATTTTTTTTTGAAAATATTTGGGCCATTTCTTTTCAAAACTACACCTCTTCTTCTTTTAGAAAAATAAACTTGAACCTTTCCATAACTTGCAACAAGAAAATGTGTGCCATGATCTACATCCTAGCCCGTGGTCTGCTTGCTCATTTGTAAGTTCCTCCTCCATCTTGGCATCAAATTTCCTCTTTTCTCCTTTGTGCTTTCTATCTTTATCTTAACAAAATTTATACAATATCGGTTTTACGAGAAACTGACCTTGAATGTTCCTAGTGTAATGAAAACGAGTCCTTCATTCTATATTTTTTAGGAGAATAAGACCAATTTTTGACTAGACGATGCAGTTATTAAATGTGGAGGCAATGGTTTCCCATATAAAATGAGTATAGGGTTGATCATAGGAAATACATTGCAAAATGGGCTATTACATTAGCATTTCCAATGGGAAACCAATTTGGAGGTGGAAATATGGTAGCTGTGGGTATCTATGCTTTTATTCCCACATAAATGGTTACTGTATTTCCACTTATAATAAAAGAAGACTTCTTACTGGTTTCATCCACAGGACCATATCTCAGAGAAGTTAGAGATGTCATTCAGGTTCAATTGAAAGTCGAAGATTTGATTTTATGTGACGTCATATTTGGTGATAAAAGTTTCTGTAAAACAATCGAAGCTCAGAAAATACTCCCATCTACTTTTAAATGCATTCTGGAGAATCTTTCCCTTCATGGGACCTACCAGCCCGATCAATAACGTCAATTGATATTTCTCTGCTATACTTAAGGGAATGAGAATCCTTCCCTTCATGGTGCCTCTTGGCTTTATTGACTGCCTCGATTGATATTTCTCTGCCATCAACTCTGCTCTTCATTTCTTCATCATGGGACCTCTTAACACTATCTTCGGCCTCAACTGAATGCTCTCTGTCAGTCTCAACCTGTACTCCTTTTCTCCTTTTTAGCTTTGTCAAGCTCTGTAGCCATCTCCATCCCTATAAGTGTAGTTTTCCATCTTTCTATTTGAATCACTCATTTTCTATGTTATAAAATTGTGAGCTGAAATTCGAACTCTTGTCTTTTGAAACCCCCATCTCCTCAGAAAAATTCTTGCCCGCGATTCAAACCCTTCGCTGCTCCAATATTTCACTGTACAGAATAACCCTATTTCGATGCGCGGGGTTTTATAGGTGCACAAGTGCAATTTGTAAGATCAAGGTTTATGTTTTGCACAGTGTTTTATGACACACTGGTGCTTGTTATGATGATAAGTGCACCAGACTATATAAAGTTATTTTTTTTTGTATGTAATATCATAATAAAATAATGATAATTCTAAAGTACATTAACTTTTTTGCATTATTTTGTAAACTTTATTATGTTACGAAAATTCATATTATTCTACATTTATTATTTTACAATTATTTACAAATTTGCAAATTTAAATATTTTAAAAAATCATTTCACATTAATACAATTTAAATTTTACAAATATTTTACATACAATTACAATTACAAATACAAATACAATTTTACATACAATTAAAATTTCAATTTCAATTACAATCACAACATAATATTTAATCAATATCATGGTCATTTAATATTAAATTAATTAATAACATCACAATCATGATAACCATCGTACAAACATCACATTTGACTAAAATACACATTCAAACATCAAATTAACATTATATGTTAACATCATCAAAACACAAACATCAAATATACATATCATGTCAAATAACTCATGCTATCACATACACATCTATCTGCAAGCTGCACATTAAATGAACATATCTAACATGACCTAAAAATATACACATCATGATGATCACCAACTGAATAATGTTAAAAATATAAAACTGTAATATAAATGTCATGAATTAGCTCGTGGTAGTACAACATCAATAGTAGTACTAGTGGATGTCTGCTCAGTCAATGGTGCAGCCTCGATGGTCGATGGTCCAGCTTGTGGATGATCATGAATATTACTGATGGATGTTGGAGGCTAGTGAATAGAAGTGACCGATGGTCCAGCCTCATCTTCATGATGACTGCTAGATGCTAGTAGAGCCTCATGCTCATCTGGTGTGGCAAAAGGTGAACGATCATGAGATGACGAGTCACTGCTCGTGGTCTATCAATCACGTTCTGTAGCCCGACCACCCCTATAATGTGTAAAATCCTCCTTAGTCACGTAACATCTATCATAGCTCCTACGACATGTCACATCAGGCTGTACATGTCACTTGGCATGCCTCTCCACATTTGTAATATCCTCTCATAGACCTCTATGTCTCTGTAATGAGCGAGCTTAATGCCCACCTCAACAGTCAATGCACTGAGTTGGTCACCCAAATCCATCCTATATCCAGTAACAGGTCGACCACGCCTACAAAAAGGCAATACCAGCGCACCAGTAGGAGCATGTCTCTCTGCACCAGCCTCCTGATCATCCTCGGTATCTAGCATGCCCTGATCATCATCAGGATCCACAACTAGATCATGTGGTGGTGTCGGCATCTCCTCGACATCAAAAGAGCCAATGTCTGCAAAATATATACAAGTACACAACAATAGGTAGACAATTCAACTACACAATTTAATAAAAACAAGTTAAATAACATGTTAGAATAAATATGAATAAAATATTAATATTACCTCTATCATCTGGCAGCTCATCATCTGTGAAGAGGATGTTGGCACACCCTCGCCAATCCAATCTAGCATAAGGACAGGGGACCATAGTGAAGGGATGCATCCCATAAACACTGGCTATTAATTCCAGTGTATCATGTGATATCTTGGCTGGAAACATAGTCTCTCACCTGTTGGGCATCATCTGCCCCCACATGTGTATGCGTGCCTCCATCATCGGTCTACGAGGCTGCCAAACAAAATTAGGCCTCATTGCTAGAAACCTCTCAAAAAATAAACAAAAAAGCTTCGAATAAAAGGGAAGTTGGCCCTCCCTTGTGCATGAGCACGACATCTATCTAAGGATGTATAAAACTACCGCAAACAAATGGAAGACCACTTGACAAGTCATGGCTCTTGTACTAAAGAATCAACATAATATAGAATCGAGCAACTAATGTGTTGCCCATCACTGGTGTTGTGTGAAATGCTCAAAATGAGAAGGGAGAGGCACTACACGTCCTCACTACCAAATGCACCAATACGTAACTGACCTCCAGCGACCTGAAACTCTGAAGGAGACAACACTGATGCTCCAATGTATCTCTGGGAGTAAACTAACTAACTCCTTGCTACACAACTAGCTGGAACCTTTGGGAACGAGGGTAAATCCACCCCTCTCCTCGATAGCCCTGTAGTGAAATATATATCCTTCTCAATGGATGTGTACCACTGGTCACGACCAACCTAGAAAGCATGTCGATGGGCATTCCACCTATGGATAAGATGTCTCAAAAACACACTATGGGCCTTTTGGCAAGTATCCTCCTCACATAACTTGAGGAGGCCTACTTGCCTTAGAAGCCCCTAGGTATCTACTGTAATAGGGCCAGGGTACGCATCTCTCTCCCTCTCTCATGCCTCCCACTCGCGAAGCATGTCATATTGCTCTGCCTATTGTTGATTTTGTTCTTCCTCTTATTTTTGAATCATTGACATATTAAATAATTTTTTTTATTAAATCACACATGTATTTAGGAATACACATATATATTTTTTTTTGGAAAAAATAAACAAACCATTCGGTGCACCACAAAAATAGTCATGCCCCGGTGTCGGTGAGGAATTTGTTTGTAGTGCACTTGAGGCGGTGCCCCAGATGACCTACGATTCACGGTATATGGTGCACCTGTAACTTTTTAAAGCACAGTTGACTATATATGGTGTCAGAAGAGAGGTGCACTGACTAAAATATACGCCCTGATGTGTAGAATTTTGTGAGCGCACTGACTTATTGACAAATTACATAGTCAAAGATGTGGTCTTTTACTAGGCCGCACAGTTGACCCTGTCAGAATGCCGAATGCGGTGCACTGACAGACACCGGGGTGGATATTTCCATCAATGCACCATGCTGTTATTCCCATGGTCAACGGTGCGACCAGCTAAATGACTGCACCGCACTTTTTTTTTAATTTTAAAATAATGCGGGGCGCATTTCGATACTGCCCTGGACACAGTGTGGATAGCGTTAGTGCCAGTTGTGGTGCTACTTATAAATTTTTATTTAATCCTATTCCGGTGCACGGGGTTTTATAGGCACACCGATACGGTTGCGTAAGACCGCACTAGGCGGTTTCATTTTTGGCACAATTTTTTACGATGCACTGATGCAGTTTCTTAACACTACACTGGGCAGTTTCTGTTTTGGTGCGGTGTTTTATGATGCACCGAGGTGGAATAGATGTGAAGCACCAGTGCTCTACAGTAATAGGATGCACTGGGTGGGTGTGTATGGAGTGCATGGTGTCTAGTGTGCCAATCTTTTGTGAGACCGGTGCTTTCTCTTGTAGAGCACACCGGTGATTGAGAGCTCTGGATCCCTGAGAAAAGTGAAAAATGTTGTTTTTTTGCCGTAGTTTTTTTTTCTTTAACCTTCTTTTGGTGCGCGGGTTTTATAGGTGCACCAGTGTTGTTTCTTACAAACGCACCGGTCCATTTATGTTTTGGTGTGGTGTTTTATGATGCACCAGTGCAGTTTCTTAACACTGTGCCAGGCAGTTTCTGCTTTGGCATAGTGTTTTATGATGCACCAACGCGGAAGT
Organism: Pinus albicaulis; assembly: GCA_034641835.2. Classification (NCBI taxonomy): domain Eukaryota; kingdom Viridiplantae; phylum Streptophyta; class Pinopsida; order Pinales; family Pinaceae; genus Pinus; species Pinus albicaulis. The sequence continues at coordinate 809,471,836 of CM076578.1, read as the reverse complement.
GTTGAGAAGCACTAGTGCTCTACAATAGCATGATGCACTGGTTGGGTGTTTACGTAGTGCACGGTGTCAAGTGTGCCAATGTTTGTTGCACACCAATGCTTTCTGTTGTAGAGTGCACCAATGATTGAGAGCTCTGGCACATTGAAAAAATTGAAAAAAGTGGGTTTTTGGCCGTAATTTTTTTTTATTTAACCCTTTTCTAGTGCACATGGTTTATAAGCGCACTGGTTGGTTTCTATTTTGACGTGGTGTTTTATGATGCACTGGTGCTGTTTCTTAATACTGCACCAAGTAGTTTCTGTTTTGGCACTGACGCGGAAGAATTGTGCAGCACCGGTGCGCTACAGTAATACGACGCACTAGGCGTGTGTGTATGGAGCACACGGTGTCTAGTGTGCCAATTTTTTGTGCACACTGGTGCTTTCTCTTGTAGAGAGCATCAGTGTGATTTTTGATAATAAGCGCACCAAGAGGAAAATATCTGCAAACCCCTCCGCCCGCCAACCTCGTCTAGTAACCTCCTCTAGAAACAGATGTATGGGTTATTTTTATAAGGGGTTCCTCAAAAAAATCCGCTAGAGTGTCTTTTCCTTGTAGTGCTTCTAGCTTTAAGGAAAAGCTTAAGACATTGGAGCTTATTATAACCATTATTTTTGAAAAACTTAAGGAGATGGGTTTTCACATCTTCAAAGTTACTTTCATCAGAAATTCTAAATACACGAGTGGCTAAAGTGTTGAGAACACCTAACTTTTGAGTAGGGAAATGATGAGACTTTGCATGAAGATATTGCTCCATGTGAGTTTTCTTCGAAAATACCTAGTGTGAGAATGATCCATCCTCATGATTTGAAATAAGGACATCAATAAAAGGTAGGATTCCATTGATTTCACATTACATAGTAAATTTTATGGATCTAGACTGATTATTAAGGTGTTGGACAAAGAGATCCAACTTATCCTGACCATGAGGCAAGATGACATAGGTGTCATCCACAAATCTCTTCCGAAGATTTGGTTTGAATTGAGTTGGGGAAAAATATTTGGATTCAAAGTCCTCCATGAACAAATTAGCTATAACAGGGGAAAGGGGGGAGCCCATGGAAGCACCACATGTTTTTTCATAGAATCCCCATTCAAAATTAAAGAAAGTATAGGTAAGACAAATCTCAAACAATTTAGTATTAATAGGATCTAGGTTGCAATTTCTAACCTAAATGGCCTGATTAATGGGGATATTAGTGTAAAGGAAGACCATGTCAAAAATCCTAAGAAGGTCCCCAAGATCAAACCTTATTCCCTTTAACTCATCGACAAGCAATGAAGAGTCTTTGACAAAGGACTGTGCAAGGCCAACAAGGGGTACTAGTGTTTGGGCTAAATACTTCACAATATTGTATTACATTGTCGATTATCCAACATCACATTAGGACATTACAAAATTAGTCAACCAAATTTACTAATATGGGTTTACAATATAAGGTTTAATATTAAGGTTTATCTATGAATTTAAATATAAAATTTATAATATAGAGTTTATAATATGAGATTTAATATTAGGATTTATAATATTGGGTTTAGTATACAAATTTGTAATACAAGGCTTTAATATTATGGTTCATAATATCAGGTTTTAACAATAGCATAACCACATTACTAATTGTGGTTGATATGTCAACAACATGCACAATGACATTAGAAAATAAAATGTAGCTTTTCTTATACTTAATATAAGCCTATTAATGTATCAAGTTATCAACCACCTTTATTCATATAATTTTACTCTTATTCAAACTAAAATCTGGCCAGGGTGAGAACACCTGCATTTTTCTACTAATGTACCTCTTTTTTGAAGAATGAATACAACCTTCATCTAAAAAATACTTAAATAATCCAAAATAATTAATTCTAAAAATTTAAAAATAAATAAAAATAATAAAGGGTCAAACTTAAATAATCAAAACAAATAATTCTAAAAATTTAAAACTTAATAAAAATAATAAATGTTCATTTTTTTTAATAAAATAAAAAAAATAAATGAAATGACAATAAATAAATAAATAAATCTATAATGAAGAAAATAAAGTAATTAATTGTTTTTAGTAGTAAAAAAATACAAATAAAAAATAAAAACCAAGAAAACCCATAAATTAGGCTAAGGAAAAATAAATAAATAATAATAACTTGAGAGGAACTGACAGGGATCCAACAAATGCAAATTTTTCAGCCATCATCTCTATTCAGATTGCTTGGCCTTCTTTCAATCTATATAGCCTCCCTAAACTTATGGTGATGGAAATGATATATTCGAGCAATGAGTGGGGCATCTTCAATGCATATGTGGTGTTTTGTCTTTTTTGAATGTTATGCTAATGCGGTGGAGCGGCTCCTCCCATGTTTGATGTCTGCAACAAGTTCTTGAATCCTCTAATTTATTGAGAGGTCATTTTCACCAACATAGGGCGTCGAGCATGAACAAGGAATTACATAAATACCTTTCATATACTTAGGGTCCACCGAGTCTTTTACAGGCAACTTTGAATAGTATTAAGGGCCGTAAAATTAGAGGGAACCTTGTGCTTTCTTAGGATCCTTCCAATCTTATCAATTGTCCCTTAGATAAAAGGAAGATGCACCCCAAAAAAACCGATCATTGGGTTCTTTTTTAATATTGAAAGCCCTGCTAGCTTTAAGGAAAACCCTAAGACATTGGAGCTTATTATAACCATTATTTTTTAAAACCTTAAGGATATGGATTTTGACATTTTCAAATTGACTTTCATCAGAAACTATAAACGCACGAAAGGCTAAAGTGTTGAGAACACCCAACCTTTGAGGAGGGAAATTATGAGTCTTTGCATGAAGATATCACTCTGTGTGAGTTTTCTTCCGAAAAACCTAGTGTGAGAATGATCCATCATCATTATTTGAAATAAGGACATCAAGAAAATACAATATCCCATTTATTTCACATTCCATAGTAAACTTAGTGGAGCTAGACTGATTATTAAGGTGTTGGAGAAATAGATCTAACTTATCCCGATCATGAGGCAAGATAATGCAGGTGTCATCCACAAATATCCTCCAAATATTTGGTTTGAATTGAGTCAAGGAGAAAGCTTTGGAGTCAAAGTCCTGCACGAACAAACTAGATACAAGAGGGGAAATGGGGGAGCCCATGGCAACACCACGTGTTTGTTCATAAAATTCCCCTTCAAAGCTAAAGAAAGTATAGGTAAGACAAATATCAAACAATTTAGTAGTAATAGGATATGTGATGTGATTTGTGACCTCAATGGCCACATTAATGGGGATATTAGTATAAAGGAAGACCACGTCAAAAATCATAAGAAGTTCCCCAAGCTCAAACATTATGCCCTTTAACTCATTGGCAAGTAATGAAGAGTCTTTGACAAAGGACTATGTAAGGCCAACAAGAGGTTTTAGCGTTTTGGCTAAATACTTCGCAATAGTGTATTACATTTCCGATTATCAAACATCACATAACAACATTACAAAATTAGTCAACCAAATTTACTAATACAACTTTATAATATAAAGATTATTATTAAGATTTATCTATAAATTTAAATATAAAATTTATAATATAGAGTTTATAATATGAAATGTCATATTAAAGTTTATAATATTAAGTTAAGAACATAAAGTTAATAATATTGGGTTTAATTTAAAAGTTTATAATATTAAGCTTTAATATTATGATACATAATATTAAGTTTTAACAATACCATAACCACATTACTAATTGTGGTTGATATGTAGAAAATATAATGTAGTTTTGATAGGTCAATCACATTAGAAAATATAATGTAGTTTTGCTTATATTTAATATAAACCGTATCAAGTTATCAACCACATATAATTGTACTCTTATTCAAACTAAAACAATCTAAACTCTTGGCATAAGAATGCAAAACCCTCCGGAGAAGTCCAAAACAATGTAAACTCTTATCATAAGAATTCAAAACCCTCCGGAGAAGTCCAGATCCCTTGGCAAGAAGCTCAAATCGTGTGAATGCAACCGCGCCGCACTATTTGAAAGAACCTGGGAGTTGCCCAATCTGATCAATCCATAGAGCCCTGCCACCCAGTGTACCCGTTCTTGATGTACACTGTGCAACCCACCTAAATGCCTCATAGTGCAAAAACTGACTGCCAGAGTCGTGGAAAGTGTAAGTTGAAAAGCGTGGACTGAAACAATATTCGGAGAGGACAAAACAATCTTCCCACAATGTCGTTTGATCTGCATGACATGATAATGGTATCTTTTGATTTAATGGCAGCCTCCAACTGTAAAGCAGCTTCCCATTCATATTAGTCATGCAGTGAAATATGTAGCGCTGTCTATTCTCCTAGCGATTTACATCGTCTCTGCTTCTTCGCCAGCAGGCAATCGGCGCGGCACAATGATGTGAAAGCGTATTTTAACTCTTCTATCTTTTAGGTCTATTTTTTCCGATTAATAATATTATTGGATTTGTGTGGTTGGTTGGTCTGAGTTAGTGTTGTTTATGTTATATATAGAATGCTATTAACTGAGATCTTATCAATTGAAGAACTGTAGATGGACTGTTAGATTTCGTACACACGTTTATAACACTTATACATTACAAATTGGAGCAAATCAGTTGCAATAAGAATCAGCACCATTAATTCACTAATGTGCAGCATTTAATATAGCAATATTAGAGCTCTTATCAGTGCAATCCACGAGTAATGTCCCATATTCCATGTCAAAAGAGAATTAGCTTTCGGTTTCTTGTCTTCCTTTTGATGTCACGAGTCCCAAAGGTACAAGGCAGTCGAGGATTCCTTGCACAAGATAATACTATAATCTTAAATGAAGAGTAAGTAGCGATCAACTGGTTCAAGTATGCTTTGCGGTAGAATAATACATTGCATGATTCCTGTGACTATCATTAGATCAGTCAAATCCGGTCGCTAACACGGGCCCTCTTTTAAGTTTAGGCATCCGCCTTGTACTTCAAAATTGCAGAACAAGGCGCTTTCTCCATCACTAAGTCATACCCCAACAAATTTAGAGTTATAATCTTGTCAAATCATGTAGCAGATAATAGAATGTTTTCATTAGTGTGACAACGAGGAGATATGCACCATCCATGGTATCAGCTGAAAAGTTATAAGAAATTACATCTACAAGTTTGATGTCATGGTTTAATTTAGGGATGCATGACTCTGTAATAGATTGATCATCGGTATTGTTTTAAAGAACTCTTGATATAATCTTATTTATTATTTATCATGTTTATCAATGGTAATAGATTGATCTTTATATTGTTTTAAGAAACCCTTGATATAAAATTATTTATTATTTATCATGTTTTTCAATTTTACAAGTTTTGAGAGATATTCTATATTAATTAATTTGAGTGTGTTTCTTATCTATTTAATGGATTTTTAAAGTGGTATATTAGTTGTATAATACATTCTCGGTGGTATCCAAAAACGTGTAAACATTTCATCTTTGACACTGGTTGCCTACCTATAGATAGTGACTTACTTGCTACACATGATCTTGCACTATACATCAAGGCTACTATGGGCCCCTGCTATGTAACATCCTAGTAAACTATGGCTCTAGGGTAATGTCATTTTGCATGATGTCCTCCTAACCTTCCTACCCTCAAGTGAGCCGTTCTCCTTAATATGCACTACACTAATGATGCTATCCAAGCCACCCATAGTACATGCCATATATATGACTCACGTGAGATCGTTTAGGCATTGTGAAGATCCCAATCATTGGGGACCCATTACTTTGGTTAGATATTGTTTTATCATCGATATATCCCTAACCTATAATCTATTGCTCCGTCACCTATGGCTACACTACATGTGAGCTATCCCATCTGCACTCTTCTATTACATTGTGTTCTTATACAAGGGTGAAAGTTAGAAATTAATGGAGAAAGTTCAGTTAGGATAGGATTGAGATTCTAATTCTAGATCTCAGATCCTAATATTTAGGGAGTGGTTCAAACCACCCAATTGTGAGAAAGCCTATATGTACTAGGTTGTTCTCTTGATTTAGTATTAGATTGTGTGAGTGTGTTTGTACACTCTCCAGGTTCTCACCTGGAGAGCCATTTCATTCATTTTATCATGGTATCGGAGCACAAGGTGAGAGGCTTGTTTGTTCTTTGGTTAAGCCCTTGAAAGTTGAGAAGAATCATTGAGAACGTCCTAAGCTTCTCTTTACTAAGTGTAAACACTTGATCCCAATCAGATTCAGGTTGTTGGCAATTGTGGGCGTACGAATGTTGTGCCCCACTGTAATCTTCGTATAAGGATCCGAGCCTCCATTAGAGTCCTTGACAACCAAATTATGGGCCTTGATAACTCAGGCGTAACAGACACACTCGTCCTCGACCTTTGTGGATCCATGGCCCTGCAGGCCCCTTCACGATTCGACTCAGGAGCCTAAATTTGCTATTCCAGAAGGCATCATCATCGTGCATGAAGCGATAGAAAAGAGTCCCCAGTGGGATTGGATCCTCAGTCGTGTAGTAAAACATTGCGTTGAGCCGCTACTCCCGCCCAGGCACCTCATGATTTAGGGAGATCAAGAAGAGCACCGTGGATCCAAGTTTTGAACTGGGATCACCATTTCCTGAGAAACATTTATAATTGTCGATTTTGTAGCTAGAAATTATTATAGTTTGAATCCATCGTTAAAGGATGGAAGGTCTCACTGGAAGAATCAATGCTTTTACATATGCTGAAGACATCGTTGCTCTCGATGGCGTGAATGCGTCGTTCAACATTAGATCTCCATTTGATCTCTAGTTCCAATCCTTCCATCATCCATGCCCCCGTATACCCACTTTGTTACCTCTTTTGCAAAAGGATTTTCTGGTGCCAAGAATCTATTACAGATGTACGTAGAGGAGCACAAATGAAAATAGAATTCAAGTTAATTTTTTTTCTTGCATTTAGCCCTTGAAGAGAATTGAATCCTGTAAGTTAACGATGCTACTACAGAGGCCATTTGGCGCTGTAGAAAAGCACAAACGTAGATGTTGATACAACGCTGCTTCTCCAACAGTTGCAACACGGCATGATCCTCAAATCCCGTGAGATCCTTGAAAGCAGTTTTCTAGAAGGCTATTTCAGAGTTGCAGGTTGTGGAGATACCAAAGTCAATTGGGTATTTTTTTCATCTAATTTATTATATGCCACAATGAAAACATGAAATTTTTTTGCTGATTTGAACCCATTTTCAGAAATATGTGTCATTGCTAATTACATGCAGAAGAATTAGACAGTGATAACGTTGCCAGTTTGTTGAGAGGTCATTTGTTGCTCGTCACAAGAGCTGAGGGCACTAAGCCCTACGTGGCATAGAAGCCATAGTCTACAAGGTTTTACTATTGAAGAGCTGCCAAAGGGAGGATTCCTGCCTGCATGGTAACAGGGTTGTTGGAGCTCGTAAGAGGACCGAGTGGAGTCGAAATCTGGAAGCAAGAAAAAACCAGATAAGCTGGACCTTTTAACAACATGTCTATATTTTTAGATATTTTTGATTCTAATGATGATGATGATGATATTCTCATGTTGGCATTTGGAGGCATTAGCATGATTAGTATTTTTATGTCTGGAATTTTTTCAGAAAAACAATGTGGCTCTGTTGATGACCACGAGAAATAAGAGGCACAATAATTTGTGCAAGATCCTGATATTATGGAGTCACGAGTTGATCTTCAGGAAGGATGTAAAGAGGAACAAAGTGTTCAAGATCAGTTCTACAAGCCACATGAAGCTGATGGCGAAGACGTGGCAGAAGAAGACAGAGCTGGAGAAAATTTTAAATGTGATAATCTCATCAATATTTATGTGTATGCAGATGACAAGATTGCTGAAATTTACATCCGTGACACCAAAAATGGTGAGAGAAAACAGTTTCCTATTAAGCCTGTCATAACTTTCAAAAGTGCGAGGATAAGCGTTCAAGCTTTCCATCACTGGGGAAGAAATGAGGCGAAGATACATCACTATCTCATGACAAAGAAAGTGAAGATGAAGCCTCATCCACGAATGAACAAATATGGTCTCACAACCATAAAGACCAAGATGAAAACTCTATTACCAAGTTTTCTATGTCTTTTTACCATTGTAAGCCTAGCTAAGACTAGACAAGCAGGCGTATGTTATCATCTGTTATTGTTCAGTACACTTTCTCCATTAAGGGGGAGTGTTAGAAATTAATGGAGAAAGTTCAGTTAGGATAGGATTGAGATTCTAATTCTAGATCTCAGATCATAATATTCAGGGAGTGATTCAAACCACCCGATTGTGAGAAGGCCTATATGTACTAGGTTGTTCTCTTGATTCAGTATTAGATTGTGTGAGTGTGTTTGTACACTCTCCAGGTTCTCACTTGGAGAGCCATTTCATTCATTTTACCATATATATATATATATATATATATATAATTTAATGTAAAATGGAATATAGAAAATAAAATTAGCTTTTAAAGTATGCAAATTTTATTTATAAAAAAAGAGATAAAAGGAATTTTAAATGTATACCTTTAATTTAACATATATTGTAAAAATATGAATAAACAAAATTGAATTAGCTTCCATATTATCTAATTTTTTTATTTATTTAAGATTGAAAAAAATAAAAAAAAATATTTGTTATTACTTTTTATCTAAAATATAATACATATGTTGGTTAGGACACATGCTTCGTATTTAAGCACTGTAATTTTGAAATAAATTTTTATTGTTGAAAATAACTACTAGTCCTTGTGGGTCATTGCTTTCCCAATTTTTTAATATAAATTTTGATATTTTATAAAATTGCTAAAGGGAATGAAGCATTGAAATTAAGAGGTCAAGTTTCAAGTTTTAAGCATTTTAGTTTCATTGATCACTATATTGTTTGTCATCCATCGCAATGATATTAGAGTGAAAAAAGAAAAGGAATCAACCCACATGACTAGAGCGATACCACCTTAGAAAAATTGAGATTTGAAATATTCTAGTATCATTTAAGGCATCAAACAAATTTTTTTAGGGGTGCAACTTTGACGCTTTATTTCACACCATTTTTTCCTACTCTACGAATAGAGATCTTTGTAGTGGTGCATGAATTTCCTCAATCATAGTCTATATGTGAAATATTTACCACTCAAAAGGTTACATTCATGTTTTTCCGACAATAATTTGAGAGGGCACCATGTTAACCCCCATTACACAAGGAAAAGGAGCTAGCCACATTATCATGATGAAGAGACCTCCAGAAGAGTCAATGTTGTAACTCTAGGTCAATGTTGCAAGAGTCAAACCTAATTATTAGCTAGCTATCAAGTTGTGTTATAGTTGAGCCACTAAGAGGAAAGGGATTCCATTGTTTTTGAGTGTATATTGTCCCATAGATGAGAAAATTATTTAGGAGGTATCATGACATAACACAAAGAGAGGAGTTGTGCATTGTAGTATCCCACATGCCATAAGCTTTACTACTTTTTTACTCATAGCCATTTTATATTCAAAGAAAGATAGAAGAGTAACGTTGCCTTCCAATTGGGTTTTCTACCAAAAGGGTTTCCCAAGATATACCGTGCCTCAATCGTGGTTTGTAATTTTTTATTTCACTATTTTTTATTTTATACATAATTATAATTTGTATACATATGCAATAAACAATCATGTACAGATCCAAAATTCAAAAGAGAAATAAACCATCATTTTGTAGAATTCATATTTTTAAGAACAATATATCACATCTGTTGAAACAAACTTTCTCGTGGAATATCCACAATAGTTTATGGATAATACTAGTGCTAGAGTAGGTTCATTTGGTATATTCTATATATTTTTAGGGAATCTTAGTTACCTATCCCATAACTCATAAAACTATAGTCATGGCTAAAGAATCTATTAATAACCATATTGATCATGACGAGGAGAGTTTTTCATGGCTAGAAGAAAAACTTACAGATCTAAGTTGTACTATGCATCTCCTCGTGTCAGTCTTGACCAATATGGTCAAGTTATTGAAAGAAGATGGCGCTTCAAATGTAGAGGTTCGATAAGAGGTCAGATAAAGACATTTAAAAAAAAAAGAATGAGTTGAAGAAAAACCTAAAAAATATCAATCAAGTTCAAGTGTTGTGAACCATTCAAAATGGAATCAAAGGTTGACACCATGTCATACCAAGGTGATATTTACACTTTTAGGCTAAATCACTTGTTGTAGAAATTAGAGGTTTACTTCAGTGTTCATCATATGGAGGAATATACAAGATTTTAGTTGCATGGAAGAAAATTAGATGGTCATGCCCTTTCTTGGTGGGAAAACCACACAAAGACCTTGATGTTGGAGGGATATCCTCTAATGACTAAGTGGGAGGAATTTAAAATCCTCACCAAGTCACAATTTTATCGTGTCGGGTGTTAGGATATTCCGACACATAGGAAATAGTTAAGAACAACTTAGTCTAGTGTATAGTTAGGTAAAGTGTGTTTCTTTACTATGTACATTTCAAACTTATAATCTGACGGTAATGATTTGTGGTGATCCGACTATTCACTCTCTCTTCGGTATTAACGACACTCGATCAGTGGCTTAACACCTGATTGGTCCATGATCTCTATTTAAAGAGCATGGAGGGTCATTTGTCCGGTAACCATTTATGAGAGAAACATATGTAACTTTTATTTTTTGGCTCAGGCCGTGGAATATTTCCCTCTTTTAGGGTTTTAACCACATGATAATATTGGTGTACTGATTTGTGATGTTTTTATGAGAAGTGACCTTTGGTTTTTTATCTAAGTAACTTACTTTGTAAATTCATACATGGTATCAGAACTATTTTGAGGGTCGCATCCCTTGTTGATCCAAATCTGAAGCTGGTTTGACTGCATACGACTGTCGTTCTATATATCTACTATTCCTGAACATTTTCAGGCCTAGGGAACTACTCTGTTATGTCTAGAGAATCTGTTACAACAAGGAACGCCTTTCGTTTCATAAAAAAAGGTTTACAGTTGCCCAAGTTATGTCATTTTAGATCTGGAGGGATAAAGTATTTGTTTTGCAGTTATATTTATTTCGGTTCCCTCTGTTTATTTCTGGTTTTAGGTTTTATTTATTTGCCAGATCTATACCCTATTCTCCGTGTATAATATTTTCTCTACGCTATGTGCGATCTTGGCAAATCAGAAATAGGAAGAAGGGATTTTTTTTGCTACATATGCTCTTTCCCCATGTCTTTGTGTGATCTCGGGAAATCAGAAATAGTGAAAAAATAGACAGTTGCCGGTAAGGCTAACCGAAAATCTAAAAATCTATCATAAGGTTTTCATTTCATTTTTTTTTGCCCGGATTTTTCCGTTTTTTGTGTAGGAAAGCGCACGCACACTGAAGACTAAACAGAAAAAAAAAACTCTTCCTCCTTTCAAGCAATTATAGAATCCTTTTACTATCTCACTTGGTGAGAAGTTAGTTTATTAGAATAGAGTTCTTGGGTTCAAGTCTCTTTCTCAAGCTTCTTTTGTTAAAAGTTTTTTGTTAAAGGGGCAGGATTTTTTTTAAAAGTTGAACTTCATCATCAAATTTTAAACCGTTCCCGTAACTATTCAACATCTACAACTAGGTTTTTTCAGAAAGCATAAATTCTTCATTCAGAAGCCATTTTTTGAGCCATTTTTTTTTTAATCTGCTTAATTTTTCGAGACCTTTCCATTGGAGTAGTTAGTTTCAGCTTTTTACAGCTTTAGTTTAAAAAAAAAATGGAAAGTGCATGCCTGATTATTCTTATCAGCACCAATTATTTCCAATGGCTACCTCACATGGTAGATATACTTACAAGTAAAGGGATTTATAGAATAGAAATAGGAAAAGAAACTAAAACTTCTGATGATGATAAAGTCTCTAAATGGGAAAATAAAGAAGATTAAGCACGAGGGTCGATAGGAATTTCCATTGCTTAAGATCTTTGATTTCATATCCTTGACATTTACACCCCTCATGAACCCATGTAAAAGCTCAATACTGTATTTGGAATTCAAAATCAAATCAGGGCCCACGAGCTTGAAAATGAGTTTCTTACTTTGGAACCCAATAATTTCTCCTCTATTGAAGATTCTTTTGTCCAAATTCAAGACCCTTAGACTTCTTTTAGAAGGTTGTAAGGTCAAAAAGGAAGATGGTAGCATCATCTATTACATTCTTGCTAAGTTTCACCCTGCATACTCTTTATTTGTTTCAACTTCCATTCCACTAGGGAAACCATATTTTCATCATGAACCACATACAAGAACCCCTCTTTTGATGCCTTTTACGACCTTTGTTAATAGAACAAGAAAAAATCTTACACCTTGGTCTTATCACTTCTGGAAATGCTTCTAAGAAAGCCTTAACAACCCAACAATAATCACATCAAAAGAATCCCAAGAAGCAGTATCCTAAAAAGTATAGTCCGAAACCAAACAAAGGTCCTAAGCAATTCTAGCCGCAAACTTAAAAAGAAACTCACCAAAATGATAAGGCAAATAAAAATAAAGGGAATAACATAGATAGACATTGCAAATTTTGTAATCGTGATGGCCATATAGAGTCCAAATGTTTTAAGAATATAGAAGCCCTAGAAGCAGCAATGAAGAAGCACAACATTAATTTGGAACACTCTTCACCTTCATCTTTAGGAATGGAATTTTCTTCTTGTGGTTGTCAAGCATCAAGATCTGCTTATGCATTAAATGTATCTTCTTCTTCTCATTCTCATGAGTGACTCATTTATTCTAGAGCTTCTTACCACATGGAAAAAAATAAAGCCATATTTTCTTCTTTAAATGATTGTAACATCAAACATAGTTATGTTGGTGATGATAGATATCTTAGTGTTGTAGGATCTGGAACCATTCATCTAGATAATGGTCAGTTTAATAATGTACTATGTGTTCCTACCTTGTCAAGCAACCTTCTCTCTATTTATCAGATAATGCATTCAGGTGAAGGGAAAATAGTAGAATTCTCACCTCATGATGTTGTAATCAAGGACCTCAAAGATCCTAGACGTATTTTAGCTACTGGCATTGTTGATGGTTCCACAAGGTTGTATAATTTTGAAAACTTTGGGTCATCATTTCTTCCCTTCATTTTTGTTGCTCATAATGATGAAGTGAACAAACTTTGGCATGAGTGATTTGGTCACTTAAACTATCACTCTCTTCAAACTCTATGTAAATAAAATATGGTGACAGGTCTTCCTATGGTATCTTACCGAGATGGTGTTTGCTCCAGATTTGTGCTCGGAAAACATCATCAGGACAGTTTTGACAAACATGCCTCTTGGCACGCTTCAGCTGCTTTGTAGCTTGTGCACAATGATTTATGTGGTCCAATTCCTATTGTTTCTTTCTCTAGTTGTAAGTACTTCTTAACTTTCGTTGATGATTTTTCAAACTCACTTGGGTATATTTCTTAAAACTCAATAGTGAAGTTTTTAACAGTTCTTGGCCTTCAAGGGCTTTGTTGAGAAATAATATGGACATCTAATTCTTAAGTTAAGATCAGACAATGGAGGATAATATTTTAACAAAAAATTTATCCACTTCTACACTAAGCATGGCATTCAATTGCAACATACCGTTCCATATACTCCACAAAAAAATAATGTAGCTGAAAGGAAGAATCACACCTTAAAAGAAATCACTAATTGTATGCTTCAATCTAAAGGACTTAGTCTCAATTTTTGGGCAGAAGTAATTAACTTTGAAAATTACATAGTAAATCGCAATCCTACTAAGGTTTTAAACAATATAACTCCAGAAGAAGCCCGGAGCTCAATCAAACCAGATGTAAGTCACTTTTGTGTTTTTGGAAGTGATGCTTGAGCCCATATTCCAGATGCGAAACATAAAGCCTTAGAACCTAAGAGTGAAAAATGCATTTTTGTTGCATATTCCGAAGATGTCAAATGATATAGATTTCTTCAACCAAAATCCAAAAATATAATCATTATAAGAGATATAAAATTTTATGAAAATATATTGGCTTGCGATCCTAGTTCGTCGGGTGGGACACCATTGGCCTGTGAGCCTAATTCAGAAAATTTGCCACCTCTCTCTCTCTCTCTCTTTTATTTCAATAGCATTCCTTCTAGTTCAGATGATGACAGCAAGGATGACAATCCTCCTCCACCTCTTGAAATTATTCCTTTTACTCCACAACTTCCAATATGGGTCCGCTTTACTCGGGATGCAACATGTTTGCTTGCCGGTTACCCTACCGATCAACGACATACACGCTCTCAATTCAAAAGACCCTCTTCCTTATTGGTTCAAGTTTGAGAAAATCCTAATTCAAAAACCTTTGAAGAAGCATCCAGTCATCCAGATTGGGATGAAGCTATGAATGAAGAATATCGTTCCTTACTATCGAATGATACTTGGGATCTTGTTCCTCCTCCAAAAGGAAGAAAAATTCTCAAATGCAGATGGGTTTACAAAACAGTGTTTGGACCACATGGAAAAGTGGATAGAGATAAATCTTGTCTTGTCGCTAAAGGATTCTCACAAGTTGAAGGTATTGAATATACTGAAACCTTCTCCCCTATTGGAAAAATGAATTCTATCTGCCTTATTCTTTCCCTTGTTGCCTGCTTTAAATGGGAGGTCCAGCATATGGATATTAAATCTGCCTTCTTACATGGAGATTTGCATGAAGAAATCTACATGAAACAACCCCCTGGCTTTATCCAAAATGAATCTAGCCTTGTTTGTCAGATTAGGAAGTCTCTCTATGGTCTCAAACAAGCTCCTTAGGCTTGGTATGCCAAAATGGCTATATTTCTATTAGATAATGGTTTTTATAGGTGTCATTTTGACAACAATGTCTACACCAAGAAAGTGGGTAAGTCCTTCACCATAATTGTTCTTTATGTTGATGATCTTATCCTTACTGGTAGTGATCCCAACAATATAAACCATGTGAATTCTAGCCTCAAAAATATGTTTGAAATGATAGGAAACTTGCATTATTTCCTTGGTCTTCAAGTCTTGCAATCCAAAGAAGGTATTACCCTCTCTCCGTCCAAGTATGCCTCTGATCTTCCACACCACTTTCACATGGTAGACTGCAAGCCAACCCCTTATCCCTTTTAGTCTGGAGTCAAGCTTTCAGTCACTTGTACTACCCCTGAAGTTGATGCTACCTTATACCATCAACTTGTTGGTAAAATTCTATATCTAACACATACTCGTCCTGACCATTCCTTTGTTGTTGGTATTGTCGCTCGGTTTATGCACCAACCTCATGAAATTAAATGGAAAGCAACTAAAATAATACTTTGATACATTCGAGGTACAATTCTCTTTGGGATTCATTATAGTGGAAGAGCATCTCCATTCTTGATTGGTTTCACTGGTTCTGATTGGACTGGTGACCTTGATGATAGAAAGTCTACTACAGGATATGTATTCACTCTTGGTTCAGGACCTATTCTATGGTATTGTAAGAAAAAAAGTGCCATCTCTCTTTCTTTAGCAGAAGAAGAGTATCGTGGTGCAGTTGAAGCCAACAAGGAAGCCATGTGGCTTCATCAGATACTATCTAAATTTGGTCTTCATCAGCAGCATCCAACTACACTTTGGTGTGATAATCAGAGTGCGATTCGACTATGTAAATATCTACTTCATCATCAGTGTATGAAACACATTGAGCTCCGCATACACTTCATTAGAAATCTCATTCATGGTCGTGTTCTTGAAGTGCAGTATTGTTCAACCAATGATCAAGTAGCCGATATCTTTACAAAGGCTCTCACATAAGTGAAGTTTACCAAAATTTGATCCATGCTTGGAGTTCAGGAAAGTTATCGTTAAGGGGGGATAGGATCTAATGCCTCCTTCCTTCTCCTATTGTGTCACCTTTGTAAATCCTACAATCCTATCCTAAGTTGTTCTTAAGGGGGATGTTAGGATATTTTTACACATAGGAAATAGGCTCCTTTTGTGTCACCTTTGTAAATCCTTCAATCCTATCCCAAGTTGTTCTTAAGGGGGGATGTTAGGATATTCCCACACATAAGAAATAGTTAAGAATAACTTATTCTAGTGTAGAGTTGGGTAAAGTTTCTTTCTTTACTATGTACATTTCTAGCTTATAATCCAATGATCACGATTTGTAGTGACCTGATGGTTTACTCTCTCCTCGATATTAACGACACTCGATCCGTGGCTTAACACCCGATTTTTCCATGATCTATATTTAAAGATCATGGAGGGTCATTTGTCCATTAACCATTTATGAGAGAAACATATACATAACGTTTCTTTTTATATTAATAAATTTCCTGAAGTGGCTGCATTGGCTTAGAACGTGGACTATTTCCCTCTTCAAGGGTTTTAACCACATGATAATACTGGTGTATTGATTTGTGATCTTTTTGTGAGAAGTGACCTTTGGTTTTTTATCTAAGGAAGTTACCATATAAATTCCTACATCGGGTATGTAGAGGAATATGGGATCCGGTTGCACTACATCAAACAAAAGCACGGGTAGAGTGTATGAGTTTATATTAATGAGCTCAAAAATTTGGTCATATTGTTGAGTATATACCCAAAGAACCCAGATGTACTCCTCAAGTATTTATGGGGTCTACCCATTTATATGTAGAATCAAGTGATGTTGTTGAAGTTGAAGCCTAGATCAATGGATAAGGCTTCTGTATAGGCATAATACCTAGAAAATATATCCAAAAAGAAAGGGAAATCAAGTGGACCGAAGCATAAGGAGCACTATGATGTTTATATGGAGGGGAAGAAGAAGTGGAAATTGGTAAATTATAAAAATAAAACTAGCACAACATGCTAGTGCAAGTATCTCAACAACCACTGCAACCATGGTAGCATTGATGGTCATATAAATGGAAAGTTATGGAAGTTGCATCTAAAACTTAAAATGAAGAGAAAAATAAATGTAATAATAAGAAGAATCTGATGCGCATTCGTTCAAGAATCTATGTTGAAATAATATTGAATGTCTATGAGAATATCATTTGTACTTAAATCAAGAAGGAGGTGAATTTGAGTAGCGTTCAACAACAAGAAGATAAAGCAATGGTTGAACCCTTCGACATAAAGATATAGGTGAAGAAGACAACAATTGATGCTTTAATTGACTTATATCACTGGAGAACATAATTGCAGTAAATCTAACCAACAATTTGGAATTGAAAATTTGGGATCATCCAAACCCATACCCATTGGGATGGGTAAATAAGGGTGTAGACTGAAAGGGAACAAAATAGTGAAAAATTATATTTTCTATCAGTGCTAATTTTATTGATGAAATAGAAATATATGTAGTTCCCCTTCATGTATGTGGAGAGTTGTTTGGAATTACCTACATCTACATGTGAGATAAAATATTCAAGCCAAGGTCCAACCCGTACCAGTTATCAAGGATGGAAAATCATTATCCATCAAGGTGCATAAAGGGAACTAAAAAATTTCACTAATAACTCCCAACCAAGACAAAAAAACTAATTAGTTACAATAAGAAGTTTTTTTATTATTTTTAAGAGATGATCAATATATAGAAGAGTAATTAAGTGAAAATGAACCCCTAGAGTGGTTTACTAAAAAGTATAAACAAAAAATGGAAGTGTTGTTGTACAAATACAAGGATGTCTTTGAGGAGCCTAAAGGGTTACCACCCGAGAGGGAAGTGCATCATGATACCCATCTATTGTTAGAATCACCATTTTCAAACATTAGGCCTTAAAGGTAGTTTTTTATAGAAGAAAATGAGGTGAAGAAATGGTTCTAGTAGCTACTAGAATAGGGTATCATTTGACTAAGTGCATCACCATGTGGGTCATCCATTATCATAGTGCCAAAAAAATGAGACTTGGCACATGTGAATTGATTATAGGGAACTAAACAAAATCATGCTCCAGAATAGGAACCCCCTACATAGGATTGATGATCTATTGGATGAGTTTCAATGAGAAAAATATTTTACCACTGTGGACGTAAACTTTAGATATCACTAGGTTAGAGTCCAAGAAGAAGGTACCTGAAAAATTGGCTTCAAAACTAGCTAATATTTGTATGAGTGGCTAGTCATGCCATTTGGGCTTTGTAATGAAGCGACTACATTTATGAGGTTAATGAATGCTATATTGTTCCCTTTTATAGATTCTTTTTTAATTTTATATTTTGATTATATAATTATGTAGTTCTACCTAAAAGGAGCATGTATCACATTTGATGTAGGTGTTGGAGACATTAAATAAGCACCAACTACAAGTTAATATCAAGAAGCGCGATTTTTCAAAATATTATTTGGTGGCTCTTGGGTATGTGATACAAGGAGGAGACATGAAGATATATCCTTCCATGATGGAGGCCATCATGAAATGGCCAATTCTTATTAATGTTTTTGAGGTTAGGTTTTTGTTGGGGTGGCATAATATTTGAGAAAATTGATAACCTTGTTTTTAGAACTATCAACAACACTCCATGCCAAAACAATAAGTGAGAAGATTTTCTAGTGGGGAAAAGGTCAATAGACGGTCTTTGAGGAGTTAAATAAGAAAATAATTTAAGCATCAATTCTACCATTATAAAACTTGCAATATCCCTTAGAAGCAGATACAAATTCAAGTAGGTATGTTATGGTAGCAACCTTGATGTAGGGAGGAAGGCATGTATGTTACCGTTTGGAAGAAATAATGGGGGATTTCTTAATAGCACTACCTTTGATAAGAAGCTACATGCCTTAGTGCAAGATCTAAAGAAGTGGAAGCACTATTTTATGGGAAAGGAGAAAATAATTTACATAGATCACCAACTACTACAATATATCCAGGATCAATGTAAGCTACAATAGACTAGGCATTACAAGTTTATGGGGTTTCTACAACAGTTTAATTTAGTTATCAATTACAAGAAGGGAGGCATAAATGAGTTGGGAAAATTTCTTTCAAGGACACCCACGTAAAAAATCACATGCTTGGGAAGTATGATGTAAATGAAACCATTCACCTATGATGCATACAAAGAGGCATATTCAGATGGTGAGGACTTCATGGTTTTATTTTAGCAGTTTTAGATCTATATTAATGTGCAAGATGGTGAGAAAATAATCAACTACCATATATAGGAATGGTTACTATACATGTTTCATAAGTTGTGTGTTATTATCACTGAGTGATTGGAGATGATTAGAGAGGATCAAAAACACATGGTTGCAACATAATTTGGTGTAGCGAAGATAGTGGCCAACCTGTTGAAGTATCTGTATTTTCCCAATATGATAGAAAAGGTTTCTATCTATTCGTAAGAGAATGCATTGTTTATTGTACTAGAAAGCCTGGCAACAGGAAACAAGCTCCATATCATCTCTTACATATACCCACTCGTCCCTGAGAAAGAATTCACATGGAATTTGTAGGAGGTTTTCTAACAACCATGAAGAGACATGACTACCAATTCATTGTAATTGACAGGTTGAATAAGATGTGTGTTCCGATTCCCTATAAAAAGGCTATTATCACGAAAGAAGTAGAAAAATTGTTCCCTAGAAATTCCTAAGTGAAATTTAGTATACCAAGGAGCATTGTTTAAAATATGGAAACAAAATATTTCATTACATTTTGGACCACATTGTAGGATAAGATGGATATTAAGTTGAAGAAGTATACGAGATTCCTTCCTCAAAAATATTTGTACATAGAAGTAGTAAAAAAAACTTTGGTAAAACTTTCAATGAGTTTTAATAAAATTCATCTGCAACGCTGAGATGAAAATTTGGTTTATATACAAGACTCTTCTAATAGGGCAGTCCACACCTCTACTAGTAATTCCACATTTGAAACTTGTTTCGGATAATTTCCTCCTTCACCTTCAGATATTGCATATGGATAACAAGGAGTAATGGAGAATCTTATAGGTGATTCCATTAGGGTTAAAAAAATTGTTGATAATATAAATAAAATTCATATAAAGGTATCAGGGACACTAAAAAAATCATAATAAAATTATATGTCTAGGCATGATGAACACCGAAGAGAGATGTCGTTCAAGGTTGGAGATATATTATGGTTAAAAATGGACAAGGAGAGGCTGGTAGGGTTCTCATAAGAAAATAAATGTCTCGTAGTATGGTCCCTTTAGGATACTAGAAAAGGTGGGAGATAAGATCTATAGAATCAATATAGCCCCATAAATTCACACTTACTTATTTGTGAATATAGAGAATCTAAAAATCTTCAATAATTCCATGTTAAATTAGAAAGATGAATAGGTGCCACCATTACTAAAGTTTTTCACACCAAATTATCACGACGAGTTAACAGAATATATATATATATATATATATATTAGAAGAGGTCCAAAGGTAAAAGACATGGTAGTGGAAATTTTGGTGGATTGTGTTGAAAGGATAACTTACAAGAAAATTTAAATGGTACACCAGAGAGAAGCCAAATAAAAAGTTTACTCACCTCATTCAATAGAAGCTTTTGGAGACTGAAGCCCTCCCAATATGAGGAGGATCAATGACACATATGAGATCACTATGTTGCTTTTCATCCATATAGGTGCTTTCAGAGTGGAAAAGTGGAGGAATAAGCTCACATGGATATTTTTCCGATAAGGTCCATTTTGGAAAATTCGAATGCGAAACCTTCTCGAAGAATTTTGTGGCATCAAATTACATTTGAGTCTCTATGCAAGCATTATGTCACTTGAAAGTTGTCTTTCCGATTTTGGCCGCTATAATTTGTGAGGATGCCATGAAAAACCTCGTTAGTCAAGGAAAAGGGCGTGTCAACATGATTATGATGAATATGATTGTAGAAAATTATATTTTGTAACTCTATTTTATAGTTGAATGAGTCAAATATAACCACTAGTAGGCTACAAGTTGTATTATAAATCGACCATAAGGGGGAAAAGGGGTTCCATTTTTTTCAAATGTATTTTGTTTTTTATATGAGTAGAGTATCTAAGATGGACTGGGAGACAATAAAATTATTATTTTTGTCATGTTGTAATAAATAGGCCACATACTATACTTATTTTTCCTTACATCAATTTTCTATTCAGAGAAGGAGAGGAGAACAACCTCGCATTCCAACTGGTTTTTCTCTTGAAAGGAATACCTAGGATATATCTTATTCCAATCATGGTTTGTGAGTTTCTATTTTTTTTTCTATTGTATGCATAATTATAATTTTCATGCATATGAAATAAGAAATAATTTAGAAGTGTATAATTCTAAAAAGAGATAAACCCTCATTGCATAGATTTTGGATTTTGATGAATAATTTATTAGATCTATTATGAAAAAATATCCAGTGGAATATCCATGGTATATTATAGATCAGTAATCAAATAATAGATGTATTTTTTTTTTAAGAAAATAAAATAACATAAAATACCTGTGTCTTTTAGAATTACTATATATGTACAAATAAAACTAAATAAAAATATAAAGCTATAATATTCTTCTTCAAGCCATTACATTTTTGTTTTATAACACTAAGAGGAAAAGGGGTAATATTTCCCATATCTCTTGAATTTATATGATTAAAAATCTATATGTTTTTTTCTTCCATAATCCAAAACTTTGTAAAATTTCCATCACCTTTAAAAGTTAGACATATATTCAGACCTATGTCTCAAAAGGAAATATTAAACATTATGATCTATTTTCATTCCCTTTGGATAGCCAATGCATCTAGGCCAAACCTCTTCATGAGAAAGTACCTAATGCTGTGCAGTAGTCATTTCGTGTCAAATTACCCATAGAGATGGAAAGTGACATGGTCAACACCTAAGGCCTAGAATGTTCATTTTTGTACAAAAATCCATTTTTTTTCTTTGTGATAATGGTCTAGGTAACTATACCCATCACTAATCGGTGGATTTATGAATATGATGACCCAAAAACTAGTAATGGGGCCATCCAGAACAAGCACCGACATGAATATTTTCCTTCCTAGGAATGTGTGTTTTCCTAGGCATTTATGCTTAGGAAATGTTGAGTTACCAACTAGGACATAACATAGGCTACCCACTCCATACGTTTCAATAATGAACATATTATCTTAAGAGCATGCATGCATTTGTAGGAAGATACGCATATTCCTGGGGAAACCATTGTTTTATGTGCCTATGGCCCTAATTTTTACCATTTGGGATTTTGCAACCCATTTTTAGGTGCAGCTTGGAAATGTTTCAGCTTTCCTAGTCCACATCAACTTCGAAGTGATAACCATAAATCGTTTGCGAGCTAAAGCTAACGATTCTAATGGATTCTTTAAGGTCACTAATACAGGATATCCAAAGCACCTAAGAGTTGTAACACTACAAGGAAAAGACCCTCTAGCAAATGTTTTTGAGGAACCACAAAGAAAAATACCCCATACATCCGTTTCTAGCGAAGGATACTAGAGGAGGTTGGCGGGCGGAGTGTTTTTTGGATGTTTTCCTATCGGTGCTCTTATCGTTAAAACACGCCCTGGTGATCTCAAAAAAAGAAAGCACCAGTGCAGAAAAAATCATTGACACATTGGACACCGTGCACTCCGTATACACCCGCTCGGTGCGTCATAATATAATAGAGCACCAGTGCCTTACAACTCATCCGCGCCAGTGCATTATAAAACACAATGCCAGCACAAAAACCACCCAGTGCGGTAGACAGAAACCACACCAGTGCATCATAAAAAACATGCCAAAACACAGACCGACCAGTGCATTTGTAGAAAACAGTACCGGTGCACCTATAAACAACACGCACCAGTAAAAGGTTAAATTAAAAAAATATTTACGACCAAAAACCCAGATTTTTCATTTTTCCAGTGCTCTTGAGCTATCAATTACCGGTGCGCAGCGAAAATTGTCACACAGGACAACATGCACGAAGTACACACACTGCTAGGGCGTCCAATTTTTGTAACGCACCAGGGCGTCAATACTCTTCCACACCGGTGCATCATAAAACACCGTGCCAAAATAGAAACGAGCCAGTGTGATCTTCTCTAAGAGCACTGGTGCGCCAGAAACCACACGCACTAGAATAGAATTATATAAAAAAACAAATTAAGGCCAAAAAACCAGTTCTTTGTAACTATTACGCACTGGTGATTTACAATTACGTCGCCCCAGTGCATCATCAAATTTTCGCGCCAAAATTGAAACATCTCGGTGCGCGGTTAGGGAAAAGCCCTGGCTCATTATAAACAATGCACCAAAATTGATACCGCCCCATGCGGTTTTATTTAACAGCACCAGTGTGCTTACAAAACCTCGTGCACCAAAATAGGGTTAATTAAAAAAAAATTATGGCCAAAAAACTTCATTATTAACTTTCCTCAGTGCTCTAGAGCTCTCAAGCCCCGGTGCTATTTCCTTATTTCTGAGCCTCCCTGACATCGATGCTCTCATTGCACCCATTGCATGCACTACTGCTCTGCATTGACCACCAATATCTAGCTTGCATTTTGAAAAATAGTGGGAAAATTTTATTGTCCAAATTTTATAGCCAATATACCTCCTCGACGGCGAAATGTACAGGTATTTTTCTAATTTTTCTATAATTAAGCCTTTTAGCAGATTAGAAATTGAAATAAGATTAAAAATAACCATTAAAAAAGAAAAAAAATATTTGTCGTGCGGTGCGCTCGAGCTGTTCAACTCGCATCGCATAGCGGTGCTACCTATAAAATTTACAGGCAGCACCGCTATCAGTGCTAACCGTAACAACACCGTTTCCGGGGCGGTGCCGGAAGGCGCCCCAAATAATTTTAAACTAAAAATAAAAAATAAAAAAGGTTGTGTGCTCATTTATCTAGGCGCACCATTGACCCTGGAAATCACAGTGCAGTGCGTTGACTTCATTTCCCGCCCTGGTTTATGTCAGCGCACCGCATTTTGCATTCCGAGAGGGTCAACGGTGCGGCCGGGTAAAAGACTGCACCGTCAACTATGTCATTGTCATGAAGACGGTGGGCTGGCACAACTATACACGTCGGGGCATATATTTTAGTCAGCGCACCGCTGTTCTGAATTATATACAGTCCACGGTGCTTGAAAAATAGACATCTGCACTGAATCAGGTGCGGTCTATTTCATTAGGGGCCCCAGGGATGGTGTGCTAAAATAGTAGGATGCACCAGCACTAGGTTGTGACTATTTTTATGGAGCACCGACTTGTATGTTTGTTTTTTTTCAAAAAAAAATTATATATGTATATTTATAAATACATTTATTTTTTAATAAAATAAAATTATTTAATATGGCAATGATTCAGAGAGAATAGGAGCAACAGCAACAACAAAAAGCAGAACAATATGACATGATTCGCCAATGGGAGGCGAGAGAGAGGGAGAGAGATGGATGCCCTCACCCTACTACTACAAATACCCAGGAGATACTTATGCAGGTAGGCCTCCTCAAGTTCTATGAGGAGGCTATTTTCGGGCTAAAGGCCCGTAGTGTGCTTTTGAGACATCTTATCGGCAGGTGGAATATAGACCGACAGGCTTTTTAGGTTGGTCCTAACCAGTGGTGTACACCCACTGAGGAGGACATTTATTTTATTACAGGACTATCGAGGACAGGGGTGGATTTTCCCTCATTCCCAGACGTGCCAGCTGGTTGTGTAGCAAGGAGTTAGTTTGTTTACTCCAAGAGATACATTGGAGCACATGTACTATCTCCTTCAGAGTTTCAGGTACCTAAAGGTCAGTTACGTATAGGTGATTTTGGTAGACACGACATGCAGTGCCTCTCTATTATTGCTTTCATCATTTCGCACAACACCAATAACGGGCAACGCATTAGTTTCTTGCTTTTATATTACACTGATTCTTTAGTACAACAACCATGACTTGTGAGGTTGTCTGCCATTTTTTTGTGATAGTTTTGTACAACCTTAGATATATGTCATGCTCATGCACAAGGGAGGGTGAACTTCCCTTTTGCCTCAGAGCTGTTTTTTTTATTTTTTGAAAGGTTTCTAGAGATGAGACCTAGTTTTTGTTCGACAGCCTCGTAGGCCGATGTTCGAGGCCCGGATGCGCATGTGGGGGAAGATGATGCCCAAGAGGGGAGACACTACATTTCTAGCAAGGATATCACATGATTTGCTGGACTTACTAGCAAGTGTTGGCGGGCTACATCCCTTCATTATGGTCCCATGTCCTTATGCTAGACTAGATTGGCAAGGGTGTCCCAACATCCTCTTCACTCCTAATGAGCCGCCAGATGATAGAGGTAATATTACTGTTCTATTTATATTTATTCTAACATGTTATTTAACTTGTTTTTATTAAATTATGTAATGAAATTTTCTAATTATTGTTGTGTACTTGTATATATTTTTTAGATATTGGCTCTTTTGATGGCGATGAGATGCCGGATCCACCACATGATCTAGGTGTCCCTGATGATTACGATCAGGAGATGGTTGATGCGCCGGAGGATGAGTCTGGTGGCGCAGAAGAGAGATGTGTTGATCCTGTGCCTCATGGTGCACTAGTACCACCTTTTTCTAGGTGTGGTCGACTTGAGACCAGATACCAGATGGAGTTGCGCAGCCAACTCTGTGGATTGATTTCAGATGCAGGAATCAAGCCTGCTCATTACAAAGAGATACAGGGTGATGATAGACTGTTATAGATGTGGAGAGGCATACCGCGTGACATGTACGGCCTGATGCGAAATTTTGTAGGATCTACGATAACTGTTACGCGATTGAGGAGGATTGTCCATAGCTCTAGGTGTAGTCGAGCTACGACACGTGATGGATAGTCTGCCAGTAGCGACTTAGATGCATCTCATGATCATTCACCTCACGACGTGCTTGATGATCAGCAGGAGGCTCCACTAGCAGCATCTGACACTATTCATCATGGAGATGAGGCTGGACCATCGACCACGTCAAGTCAGCAGCCTACAGCATCCATCATGAGTACTAGTCACGATCATCATGAGCAGGCTGTATCATTGACCGTCGAGGCTGCAGTACTATTGAATAAGCAGGCCTCCACTACTACTGTGCTTCATATTGATCATGTTGTACAACCACGAGCGGAGGCATCCATCAGTACTAGTGATCATCATGATCATGAGCAGGCTAGTCGACCATCGAATGTCAAGGCTGCACCAGCTTTAATGAGCAGGCTGCATCCACTTGTACTAGTGTTATTGATGTTGTTATACTACCACCAGCGCCTGATCCATGACATTTATATTACAGTTGTATATTTTTAACAGTATTCAGTTATATATATATGGTCCATTTATTTTATGTTCATGTTGCAGTTGTACTTAATTTTCATGTTGATGATCACCATGATGTGGCGCATATTGTTAGTCATGTTAGATATGTTCATTTAGTGTTTAGCTTGCAGATAGATGTGTATATGTGATAGGGGCATGAGTTATTTGACATTATATTGAGATGTATATTTGATGTTTGTGTTGTGATGATGTTTATTAATTAATTTAATATTATTAAATGACCATGATATTTATTAAATATTATGTCGTGAATGTAATTGTAATTTAAATTTTAATTCTATGTAAAATTGTATTTGTAATTGTACTAATTGTAATTTTAAGTGTAATTATATGTAAAATATTTATTAATGTAAAATTTTAATTGTAATTGTAATATTTAATTTATTATGAAATGATTGTAATTATATATATGAAAAATTGTAAAATTGTAATTGTGATTCTAATTGTATGTAAATTTCACAAATTTTAATTGTATTTGTAATTGTAATTTTAATTGAATTGTATGTAACATATTTGTAAAATTGTAATTGTAATTGTATATGTAACTATAGTTTTCATTGAATTGTCTCTAACATATTTGTAAAATTGTAATTGTAAATGTAAATGTAATTATATGTAAAATGGTAAATGTAATTGTATGTAAAATTAAAATTGTAATTGTAATTCTAATCGTAATTCATGTATGTGAAATTAATGTAAAATTGTAATTTTAATTTTAATTGTAATTGTAATTGTAATTTTAATTAATGCAGTTTTATGTAAAATATTAGCTTGTAAAATTTTAATTCTATTAATGTGAAAATTTTAATTGTATTAACGTGAAATAATTTTATTAAAATATTTAAATTTTTAAATTTGCAAATAATTATAAAATAACAAATCTAGAATAATACGAATTTTTGTAACGTAAAGTTTAAAAAATAATGAAAATAAATTCATGTACTTTATAATTATCATTATTTTATTATGATCTTACATACAAAAAAAAATATGTATATATATATTTAAATGGTCTGGTGTGCTTATCATTCTAACATGCCCCAGTGCGGCATATTAATACAACGCACCTGTGTGTCACATTTCCGCGCACCGGAAACAAATAAACGCAAAAAAAAAGAAAAAAGAAGCAACTCTATTTTGTTTAAGTTAAAAAAAAACAGAAATTTGAAAAATGGGCAGAAAAATATTTTCTAAAATCTAATTTGTTAAAATAATTCTTTAATACTAAACACTTTTTATTATTTCACTATTTTTGCTAAAATGTTTCAGTCATATTTTTGCGGCAGACAGAGCTGGAGCAAGAGAGCACGAGGGCACTGTGGATGGCGAAATACGTTCAAACAGAAGTATTCAGACAATCAGAAACCAAAACTATGGTGATTCACGCCCCTTATCATAGAATTTCAAACCATTTCTTGATTAAATTTAATTATTTTTTTTACTTTTTTATGCAGTTTTTTATTTTTTCCTGTAGTTTTATCCATTTTTACCTTGAACCCTTATTTTTTTTGTTTTTTCCCTTTCTTCTCCCTGTTTTTGTGATTTCAGAATTAAGGTTTTTCATTTTATATTGACGTCCAACCCATGTGACGACTTGAATTTTTGGATCCCAATCTTTTCGGCCATTGCATGAATTTTTGAAAACATGGATTTTTCTTTACCGGTGCGCCCTATGTAAGCCACCGCACTGGTGCTATGTATTATTAGAGCGCACCGCGCAAGTTGTATGTCGTAAAAAATTGAAAACATTTTTTTTTAAATTCGTGCGCCAAAACTGAAATATGGCATTGGTGCTCTCTTTAACTAGGAAAGCACCATACAGTGTATTACACCATTTTTGCGGTGCGTTTATAATACCCCACGCACCGTTACGTCTATTACACTATTTTTGCGGTGTGCTTATAATACCAAAGGCACCGTATGGTGTATTATACTGTTTTGCGGTGCGTTGTTAATATATCCACACACTGGCGGCAGTGCGGATTTCATGAGAGGCGCACCGGTGTCTCGAGATTTATTTTCTACCTGAAAAGTTGAGAACTTATTTATAAATACATTAATTAATGATATGCTACATGTTTCATGTAACACCCCTAGTTTCTATGCCTTTTAAGTTAGAAATTGGAACAAAAATCCAAAGGGGAGTGGACCCCAATGGAGAATTATTGTGTGGATTTTATTTAAATATTTATTAATGAAAATAAATGGAATATTTTTGTGTGCACTATGACTAGATGAGATTGTAGATCATAAGACTTATCTATGAGGATATGGATAAGGTTAATAATTTCCAAAAACCTTTCAAAAATCCTTGAAAGTAAAAATGCTAAATTGGATTAAAGAGGAAAAATATAAATTCCCCAATGACGAGGAAAGTAATTGGGAAGAGGTGAAAAATATGGAAAAGTAGAGAAAGGAGCATTAAAGTACCTCATTGAGGGAAGCCTAGGAAAAAATAGGAAGAAAGCATCCTAAAAATTCTGGACTCGGAATTTGGAAACAGTCTTAGGGAAAGCATGGCTTAAGTAAGCTATTTCAGAACAAATTGAGGTTAGTCTATTGCTGAAGGATCTCAGCTTGGGGGTGAATTCTGGAGATAGAATAATTCTAAGGTTGGGAGGATTGGTCATAGAAACAAAGTGGTATGCATACCTAATCTATAAATTTCTGTTATAAGGTGTATTATGAAATCATAAATTGGTATTGAGATTGAAAGTAAATTTTCATGCTGTAGATATTAAATTCCTTACATTTAACAAATTTTACCAGAAGAATTAATCCTCTACAAATCTATATACTTGTAGGAATAGAGTCTATTGGGCAATATCAATCAGAATCTCTAAACTGATATTGGTTTAAATCTGAAGATACATCTTTCTCCCATAGACAATGTATTTTTATAACTTTAATATGCTTTTGTAATACAAATTTGTATGAAATATATATATATATATATATATAAATATAAAACATTAGATTTTATAGCTAAGTGAATAATATTTGAATGTTATAAATTATTAAATTCTGCTTCATTACTTTGAAGAAGAAAATATTTGATTTCAAGAAAATCAGCTATATTTTCTATTACAAATGAAGTAGTGTAATCTAAGCTAGAAGTAAAAATATATTGAATAGCTATGATGATACTAGAAATCAAATTCTTTTGAGAATCTGTGATGTTCGCTGTATGAAAATATAAGAATTTACAATTCCACAAACTTCAATTTAAATGATAACTAGGAAATTTCCAAACTGCATATAATTATCATGATTTGAATTTAGTACATCATACATTTATATAAATATCTATTTTGTATAAGAAACACAAATTTCAGAAGTAAAAACTATATATGTATATACATGTACAATTTAGGGTATAACTGTAAAGTGAATGCATGCTATTAAATTTTTAACAAGCTATATCCACAATGATATGAGATTAAAATCACTGTATAGTGAACATAGAAAAATCTACTTGTATATGACTAATTTGCTTAATAGTTACTGGAAATGATAGAATGAAAGCTACCGAAGTCAAATTAAACATAACTTTATAATTCATACTTTTGCATAAGAGGGTAAGCAGTAAAGATGCAATTCTATCAACATAAATATTTCACTACAGGTAGAAAAAGTTGACTATTTACAGTCTATGGTTATTCTAATAAAGAATAAATAAATATAAAGATTCTATATATATGAAAATTAAATTTAGAGAGAGATGGCACAATCTTGAAAATATATAACAAATCAGTAAAAATATCATGGCAGTAATTAATGAAAAGTATGGTTAATTAACCCTACATTTTTCTGGGCAAACTATATAAACGTATATGTACACAATAGAACCTGGGTATAATTAGAGTTATCATAACAGAATATAAAATGTATGAATCTCAGTTGGATCCCAAAATCCATTTTACATTAAATAATGACTTTTAATATCGAAATATTAATTTCTAAGACAGCATAGCAATTCCATCAGGAGAACAATATTTGGGTTAAACCAGAAGAAGTGAAATAACCCGTACTGACCTGTAATAGGAAGAAATGGGAAGTTAAACTTTTAATGAGATAGAAATTAATATATGAGAAGCAATGACGGAACCAGAAAAAATTTGAGTTACCTGTAAACCATCAAACGACAATGAAAGAGGTTAAGTATGAAAACAATATATATAAAGTTAGGAATGTATAGAATAAACAAAAGGGATTTTGTTACCTTATAACAAAGGAAACTTCAATAAGAAACATTGTGTGAATTCTATGGAAGAAGTAACTAGCGTTACATACATATA
This sequence comes from Pinus albicaulis, assembly GCA_034641835.2. Lineage (NCBI taxonomy): Eukaryota > Viridiplantae > Streptophyta > Pinopsida > Pinales > Pinaceae > Pinus > Pinus albicaulis. The sequence continues at coordinate 809,441,226 of CM076578.1, read as the reverse complement.
GTTTTATACCAACGAATTTTAAAAGCCAACTAAATCGATTTGGTAACATAAAACAAGAATACAAACCGCTTAAATTAAATATCTATCAGAGTGTTGTAGAGATATAACCACCAGAGTCGTATTTCTCTTCCATACAAGCTATGGAGATTTCTTCCCTAAATACATCAGAATATAAAACAAGTTAGGTCTCGAAGTCATTTCTGGTAAGAGTACCAAGAGTTAAAAAAGTTGTCTCTCTGGAATGCGATTAGCGACTCTCGGCAATCTCTGTTATAAGAAAAAGAGGGCAGTGATGAGGATCCTCTGTAAGAAGAGCGATGGTATTTATAGATTTCATAGCTAATAATACTATGACCGAGAAACTAAAATTCAAGTTGAAAGGTCAAGAACATAATTATTATAACCAAATATTTTAATAACTCAAACTGAATCCGAAGAGTTTGAACCACCAGCACTGAGCTGGAAGGGTTGGGAAAAGATTTAAATTCCAATGTGAAATTTCAATAACATATGATCGATCTAACAATACAATAACACTTATGCTTACCTGATAACATCTTCATGAAAGGAGCCGTGAAGGTGTACGGAGCTTAATCGAATAATTCTGACTCTAGTAAGCATGGCCAATCTCTGATGAAAATAAAGCGCAGAGAAGAAGACTGTGTAAGAAAAATTAAAAAGGGATTCCCCAATTTCTAACACAATTTTTTTTAGGAGAATATACAAACCTGAAAACACGCATTATCCAGTATTAGTATACTTGAAAACTAATTTTGGATAAGTAAGAAGAATAGAAAGAAGGTATATATATAACAAATATATATTTAAAATAGAGTTAGTTATACCTTACGGTAGGTAAACAAATGGTCTTACGGTACTTGGCCTAAGAAGCCACCATTATAGAAAATTAAAATGTAAGTCACCATAATAAAAATAATCTAGTGGAGTTCTGATACACGCTGAAAACAAATACAAGAAAAAATGAAAAGCAAATATGGGGAGTACCCTACTGAGAGCATTCCAGACCTTTTAAAAAATATCGAGAGCCTTGTATGGAATGAGAAGCTCTGGCATATATAGTTGGAGCCATATAAAATAAAAGTAATAATTCAACCAGTAGTTGGTTCCTTTTCCAAGCGTAATAGGAAACGACAGAGATAGCCATTGTTGAAACCCCTCCATTTACTCTACTAACACAGAAGCTTGCAAGAAGAAATAATAACAAAAAAAAAGTGTAAGACTGGTATTAACGATTTCGATTCAATTGAACAAAAAAATAATTTATATATCAATGAATCGTTATCATACCGGACATTGGTAGGTCTCCATTGGACGTGTGAGCTAAGGATAGCCACGTCTTGGCCTTGCAGCTAATAAACCCTTTCTTTAAATCGTTTGATCAGTGAGCGAAAGAGGATGGAGCGCCAAAAACAAAAAGCTGGAAGACTGGTAATTGTGGAAAAAACGAGCTTTTAAAACCAACTTAGGGCCTGAAACCCTAACTGGTCTACGCCCTACAGATGTCAACTAATGGTGGAGTTCTCGCGGATAGACATCTCTAAACCACTAGGTATTGAGTTCATGTGACCACGCCATAAGAAGGACTTGGTAATAAAGAGGAATTAAATGTACCAGACAAGAGTAGATAGGGTTACATCTCGTTAAGGGAGTCTCGGGGCTCAAGACAAAGATCTTGCGTGGATTACCATTGAAACGAGTCAGTCGCATGTCACAAAGATATTTAATGAGTGTCAAAAAAATTTAAAGCATTGATAAGATGTATATATAACGATTGGAGGAAAGGAAACGCTTCCTCATGGTTAACGAAACCACATTTAATAAATTTTATGCAAGTGGAAACTAATAACAATGCCAAAGTTAATACAAATTGAAGGTGGGGGCGAATTAAATCCAATCGGAGTTAAATCAGATTTGAATGGGATTTTATAAAGATTGTGATGGAATAGATTAAAAAAAAGATATTTTAAATATAAAACTATAAGGTTAATCTATAAATACCTATGTCATCCTTCCAAAGAAAATAGAGGTGGTGCAATGGGTAACTCGAATATTATTGAATAGAAATAAAATACGATGGAGTTGATATCCTTAGAAGGAGTGGGATTTAAATAATTAGAGGGTGATAGTATGGTTTCATATTTAAAAATAAAGTTACCATAGTCCATTTCTCATAAGCATAACAATATATCGAATTTTGATGGTGAAAACCATTGATATATAAAGAAGGAAATATGTATAGATATATTAAGGAAATAGTGTGAATTGATACTATTACAATTAAATGATAATTTATATGTGTATATAAATTATTAGTTGTAAGTATTATTAAAGTTAAAATGTTAATGGAATCTTGTCGCAAATCAACTATATGAGAAATTGAAAAAAAAATAAAAATTGATGAGGAAATGAGGAACATTACATTTCAAATTGATAAAGAAATGACTAACAAGATATCAAGCAACAAAAATACTGTTAACACATCAAGAAAAGTAAAAAAGGTGAGCTCTTTGTAAGTTCTTTATAAAAAGTATTATTTTTGAACTATATGTAAATTTAACTAATATGTATTGTTTACTGTGTATCATGCAGAGCCACAAAATGATGAAGCTCGATATGATTATTTCTGATATACGACCAGAAGAGCATAAAATTTTAATGGAAAAATTGTAAAAAGATGAATCAGGTGAATGAAACAATACTATTGATCCAATATGAGTTTCTTTTCTTAATTATCGTTAATAATATACTTAAAATTATTAGATAACATGTGTCAAACAGTCTACTAATTCATGTATGTTTAATGTTCGACAGGGACCAAAAACTCAGAAAAGGAATTTTGTTCTAAGAAAAGAAAAAAAATAGAACATGCAAATGAAAATGAATTACTCCTTGGCTCATCTGGAGTGGTGCTGAAAGTTAATGAAAGGGGGGAAAACTTTTACAAAAGTTCGAGGGATCCAGTGGAACGAATACAACAACGTGCTTCAAATGTAATATGTAATCATTGAATTTTTCGATCATAAGTACAATAAATAAACAATTTAGCATTAAATATTAATTTTCAAGAATTTTCTTGGAGAAAATAAAAGAAAATGGAACCCATTTAGCACATAAAATAATACGACAAAGAAGAAAATGGTTTATCTCTAAGTTCGTGAGTAATTGTAACTTCCTTATAACGACTTAACTAGATTTCATTTTTGTATTTTTTAAGTTGTTTTACAAAAATCATCATTGAATGTCTTCAAACAAGTGCTAACATACAAAGAAGAACCATGTGACAAATTGATTGAAATTGGGTTAAATATGGGTTGTGAGTATATGTTGGCATATCAGAATTTAATTGTGGAATTTGTAAGCATTTATCGATCTTGTTTTAATTAGCCCCATCTATAATCAATAGAACAAAAACATATTTTATATTAAATATATGATTTGTTATGGGGTATAAAACTTGCAGGAAATAAAGTATGGAATTGCGCCAACAGATGAAATTTTGAAAGATGGCATGGTACATGGTTTTGAAAGAATGTGTATAGCTTATGAGTCAATTGTTGCTATGGTACGTCATTTTTATCTTCGATTTACATTGATGTATATTATTTAATATTGGAAATTTCATTATTCTCACCAATGTATATACACTCATTTCAATTTATTTTTATGTTTGTATATGGAAAGTGAAGAAGAAGAAAACAATCAACACCGTGAACACAACATTCCTGAAAATAACCCCCGTCATGGAAGTAGCTCTAGCAGTGACATCATTTCAAGTGAAGAATGATGATCACTATGTAATTTGGATATCAAAGCAAGGTGTTTTATCTTTTGAAATATCTCTGTGAAAGCAGACATTTTTTTAATGTAATGGACATAGTGTCCCAATTGAAAGACAAAGGGATACGAATAACTATCTCATTTTGTATGATAAAGACTGTCTTATTCATATATATATATATATATATATATATATATATATATTATCATAAAATATGTTTTATTTTATTCTATTCCATTCTCCATTGTCATTCTCAAATGCACTAATGAAAATTTAATTCATATGAATATTGTTATAAGATTATATATACATGTCGAATTTTGATGAATAACGAATTTAAAAAAACCACAATAATTTTGATAAGATATAAAAAATTAATCCGAACAACACATTCAAATGCATTAATAAACATGTAATTAATATGAATATTGTTATAAGACGTGTCAAGTTTTGATGAATAATGAATTTAAAACAATCACAATAATTGGACTGTTAGAGGTGGATGTTTCGAAAAAAAACAAAATTAAAACCGGTGCGTTTATGTGTCTATATGCACAGGTGCATTTATGCACCGCACTAATACCGATTCCAGTTATAAATATCAGTGCATTTGTGTGATACTGTGCACCGGGGCATTTATGTATCTATAAGCACCGATGCATTTGTAGATGCTATGTCCACCACACCAATATCGATACCAATTATAAATCTCGGTTCCTTTCTGTTATATAGAGCACCGGTGCCTCATAAAGATACACGCACTGGTGCACTTATACGACCTATGGGCACCGCTCAAATCCCAAGACAAATTAGAATGGCTCCATGTGTTGTATCACCAACACCAGGCCTAGTGTTGTTGCTTTCCTTAACAGCTCGGTGCATTCTCCTTCAACCGCCCCAATGCGCTGTCTACCGATACGCACCAGTGCATTAAACCTGATAAGAGCAGCGATGAGAAAACATTCTTAATAACCTCTGGCTGCCCATTTGTTTTTAGTTGTGTTGAATTTCCGTTACAAGCTCTGCGAAAACGTCCGTTACCAGAAACGGATGTGGTACCATATGTTTTTTTGACAATTTTGGCCAATTTTATAACACTAAAAACCTCCTTTATAACCTCCGCTAGAGGGTATTTTCCTTGTAGTGTCACAACTCTCTATAGCTACTTCATTAAAATTATTTATGTCATCGATTTCCAATGACGAAAGTTAGTTAACAAATATTTTTTATTACCATGCTAGAACATATGAATACTATAGAAAAATTATAAACAAAGACCAAGTTAGAGACCAAAACATTACATAACAAGAATATTTTCAATTTTTTATTTGCATGAGAATAACCCAACCTTTACTAGTAATAAAATATGTATTTATATGGATTGTTGAACCTACGAACCATTTCAATACCATTGGATGGATAGTTAGTTAATTTTATGTTAAAAATCTTCACTATAGTAATAGGGAGGCACTCAAATATTTCATGAGGAAATCGAGGGTAACGTTTAGGCTAGGAATCCATGTCAACTCTTTTGACATGTGAGAATTCAAAAAGGTCTATCGGAATTATACATAAGATAAACCAATTTTTATTGACAACCTAACATTAAGTCCTCATCAACCTAGAGGAAGGTCTAACAACCCCAAACAACATCCTCTAGTTATGGATATAATTATTGAAACATATATGGAAATAACCAATGATAATACTTCCTCACACTTTAGTGCATTATGGCATATTTTTAGCATTATTGTGTAAAGATACACCTACAACTGATGTTGCAAGAGTATTTGAACCATCTGAATTTCCAATACAATTTATGTAGCATATGTCACATGGATGGTCACATGGGCATCATGGATGTTACAACATTGAAAATACTTGCTATGGGAAAATGAAGGGAAGTAGGAAACTAAGTTTTATGGAGGATATATATATATATATAGACACACAAACACACACACACACACACACACATGAAAATCTTTTTGTGACTTTTCTTTATATATATAATTATATGTTGCTTGTAGTTCTTATTCATTGACAACACTCAGTCGAACCCTATAGATGCAATAGTTCTATTTTTAACCATTGATGTTGCAATGGATGTTGGTTGTTCATTTGGTATATTTCATACTCATGTATGATGAATTAAAGGTAACCATGCTTGAAAAACATTTCATATGCTTTATCCATATTGTAGATTCCCTTACTTTTGGAATAATTGGAGTGTTTGTTTAATGTTTCCAAAAAATGAAATGGCACTAAGTGAGGAGCTAGGCCCACTTGTGGAAGACATATCATCACCTTCCCAGGCATCATGTATCAAATTAAAATTTGTTTAAATGTTTATTTCATTACGTATTGTGTTTAACTAATTAAAATGCTTTAAATGTGTATGCAAGTTTCTTCATTTTCTGATTTCGCCACTCCAACTTGAATTTATCAATCTCCACCACCCATTATCTTACCATCAATTTTCCATCAATATCATCACATTACCAGAAATTTTGGTACTCAATTTACCTCCGTTTGGAAGCTTCCATCATTACTTAAATTCATTAATGTTGATATAAATTGTATTGTGCATTTTATTTATATATCTAACCATATGTTGTTCACAGTTGCCACACCCTGAGTGCACCCCCACAAACCCCATAGATGTATCACTGCTATTTTTGGCCATTAATGTTGTAGTGTATGTTGCTTTTTCACTTGGTGTACTACAAAGTCATGTGATGTGAATTAAAACTATCCCTCCTTACAAAAAAATCATCCATATTATCAACTCATGTCAGTTTTCTCAAATATAATTATACAGTATTAGTTAGTGTTTGATAATTTATTGTGGAGAAAAAAATATAATGATAATTTTTTTTCTCTATGTGCTCCATACAGAGACAAAGCATGCCCCAAAAGAAAAAACATTGATCTCCTATTTCTACTAAGAGGAGAAATATTGACTTATTGGATGGAAATGATGATGTCACGATGGAATTTGTCAATGAGGTACCATGAGACCCACTTTTCATATACAACATCATAGGTCACACATTCAATATAGTTACCGATCAAACAAGAACTTTATGAATTACCCATTTTTTTGAGGTAGCAAAAAAACCGTTTGATTTTGAGATGTATTTTTCAAAATACACCCTTTTTTTGGAGCATCTTTTTGACACTTTGAATTTTATTATGTATCAAGTATCAACATTTTTTTTAAATGTTCATGATTTTCATGTTGATTTTGAAAAGTCTTGATGCAATATCAACCCCTTTTTTATAAAGCTTATTTGAAAATTTAAATGTTATAGTGTATTAAGTCTGATTTATTTTTTAATATGTTCATGATTTTTATGCAGATTTCGAAAAAAATCAACATATTTTTAGGCGTATTTTTTACACTTTAAATATTCTTATGTCCTAAGTATGCACAATATTTTTATAAATTATTTAACCTTTTTTCAGGTTCTCTTATTCCTCTTCTTCTTCTTTTTCCTATGATGTTTATTTTTTAAGGGTTTCAAAACATGTGTTTTTTGTTTTTCTTTGCAATATTTTTTAACTTTTGTTTGCAAAGTGTTAAAAAAGTAATAACATTAATATTTTTAGGTGTGAAAAAATAACAAATTTTATTAAATTTTATGAATTTTAAATACAAATATAATAACATTTTAGTTTTATTTTCAAAAAAATGATTGTGGTAAAATTTCAAGTAAAAATAACAAAAACAAAAAATTTAAAATAAAATAAAGTATACAATTAAAAAAAACTAATAATAAAAAACAAAAACCTTACAAATAAAAATTAGAAACATAAAAAGTTAAAAAATACAACTAAATTTACTTTAAAAAAAAACATTTATAATTAAAAAAATATATATATTAGAAAGGAAAACATTAGAATACTAATAAAGAAATAAAGAATATTTAAATATATAAATTTAAAATAATTAAAAAAATTAAAAACAAATTAAAATTAAAATAATAATTAAAAAAAATATAGAAATTAAGAAAAACATAAAAAAAATTATTAAAATTGCAAAATAAAAATCAACATATCTCTGCCCTTCCGTGAGGCAAGGCCATTGATCTCACCCCCAGGGCCTGCAGGGCTTTGATTTTTTGTTTTTCTATATATAATTTTAATTTTTTTAAATGATTTTTTATTTCGTTATTTATTTATTTATTTTTTAAATGTTTATTTTTTTCTCTTTAATTATGTTTTTTTAAATATATATAGATTTTTATTTTTAATTTCTTTTCAGTTTTTATTTAAGTTTTTCTTTTTAATCTTTTATAAATTAATTTTCATTTTTTTTTTTTTTGACATTTTTATGTTTGATTTTTTTTTTTTTATTTGATTTTTGTTTTGTCATGTTTTTAAATTTTTATATATTTATATATTTTTTTATTTACTTACTATTATTTTTTAAACTTTTAGTGTTTTTTTTATTATGATTTCAATGTTTTAATTTTTGTTTTATTTTTTATTTTTTATTTTAATCATTTATATATTTATTTATTTATTATTTTAGTTATTTTTTTTCTAAAGGGTCTATTATGATGATTGACTAACAACCCAATCCCATTATGTGTCAATTTTATAGTTAATTGTAATTTTTTTATTATAATGAATCTAGTCTGCCTTACAATGTGTCAATTTCATGGTTGGCATTTAAGTTTTCGTTACAACGGGTCCAGTTCCCCTACACTGCGTGTCAATCTGATGCTTCATTTTTAAATTTTTGTTACAATGTGTGAAATTGGCTTAGGATAAGATTTTCAAATCACAATAATTTTAGCATTTAAAAAAACAAATTACTCTTAGTGTAATGACTCTTTTATTCATGTGTTCATTTTTAAAGTTTTTTTAGTCATAAAATTTTTCCATAATGCTATGGTTGAAATATGTTGAAAACTTAGGGTTTTTTTAGTTGTGATATTTGATTTTAATTGCATGGTTGAAAAAATGTCAGGTTTTTCTAAGTCATGATATTTTATGTTTAATGTTATTTTTGAAAACATTTATAAGTACTTTTTCTTTAACACCATAGCTGAAAATTGTTTGAATTTTAAGGCTTTTTGTAGACGTAAAATTTTATTCTTAATGTCATGCATGAAAATTTTTGGAATTCTAAGGATTTTCAGAGACATGATATTTCATATTTAATTCCATATCTGAAAATCGTTGCAATTTTAAGTTTTTTTAGAGATGTGATATTTTAACTTTAATGCCATGCTTGAAAATCCTTGGAATTTTAATCTTTGACGTCATCCTTAAAAAATGTTGAAAAAATACCCTAAGAAAATACGTGATTAAAGCATCAATAATTTTCATTTTCAGGGTGATTTTTGCACCAAAAAACTGTATTTTATTGACTTTTACTTCCATTTTTAAAAAATGTTGAAAATTTACCCAAAAAGCATTATTCCAACATCAATACTTTTCGTTTTTAGGAAATTTTTGATATTGTTTGGGGGGCTTTTGGCTAGAGTTCTTTATTTCACGTAATATTTATTGTTTGATCAATAACTTTGTTTTCATGCCTAGGCATGAGATGTCATTTGTATATTAAAGACATTTTCTATATATGTCACTATATGTCATACTTGCATATTTAGGCACGAGGTTTCATTTTCTATATTTGGCATGCCAAGCTATTTTATTAAAAATGTACATTTGAGACAATTGTCCGTGTTTGGGTATTTATTTCATTGCACATGTTCTATGAATTTAAGTCTTTATTTATTTGATGTTTATTGACAGGTTTATTTTGCATGTATGTGATAATGATACAATATCACATTGTGAAATAGGCATTCTAACATGTTGTATTTTTTAAGTTATTTGTCTTATTATTTTAAATACATGTTAGTTAGGAATATTCCTACTGATATATGTAGTTTATGATCATGCAAAATTAGCAAAGTCGTAACATTAAAGACATAACAAAAATGTGTTTTATTATCTTGAAGTTATATATTAAATCACTTTGATAATTTTAACCCTATTTTATATCAAATCAACATGCATGATATATTGTGGAAATCACATAATCATGAAGACAAAGCAAAAAGACAAAACTAACTTAAAATCACACAATTTTGGATATCAAGATATACTCTCTCTCTCATTTATCAAAACATTTCGTCCAATTTATAGGTCTCCAAATTCTTGTAAGGTAACATCATGAAAAGCTTATCCACCATCAGATATCCAAAATAAGCTAGCTTCATATCAAAAAAAATTTCACTGGCTACAACAAGTGCATATCACATATGTTCTTGATACTATCATTTCTTTACTCCTTAAGGCTCACAAACCATAGACATGTTATATCACTGAAGTGCATGTAAATACAATGTAGTTAATATCCATATATACTTTTCCATCATAGGGTTTGTGGACTATATTCCTTGGCCTTAAAATTTTACATCAACATAAAGAACAAATCTCCATGGAACATCATGAGATATATAATAACCAACTTATCTTATAATAAATTTGTCACACCATACTAAAGATTCATCATCTTCATTTCACCATGATCTTTCCCTAGTCTCACATCCCATAAGAACACGGTTATCAAAGAATCAAAAGTATTTTCTCCACTTCCATGTATTCTATTATGTTTGAAAATATAGTGGTTCAGCAATATGCATAAAAATAAAAATCACCTCCATATTCATGGTATTTTGTAGGGTATACATGCATTACATAAACCATATAATCAAATGAGAAAACCTAAAATTCCAACAAAATAAATATATCCATGAAAAATGCAAGATAACCCTCTCTCCCCTTTATTATTCTAGCATTTTATCATGCACCCTAATTCCATTCTACCATGATTTCATAGTTAACCTAACAAATTTCTCCCTATAATACCTCTCTAAGAAAATACAATAAATAAAGTACAACGATGAAAAAATATACACAAACTCTATTCTCCCTTGTATATAGAATAGGTGAGGGTGGCTAACATACTAAGAACATATTTCCATACACTTGGTACACCCTCAAAGCATGATCCTCCTAGGGATCAACATTCATCCTCTAATATGTTGCACTCTCTAATAATATATTAGTCTAAACATTCCTCTTCCATGGTTTACTATCCAAGTATCCTCATGAAAGATTATTCTCCTCTAATTATGTTACATATCTCTACATTGTTATTTTAGTTTGATTAAAAGATTTAGATCCACACTTGAGAAACTTAAGAAGCCCCCCAATGTATATTGAACCTAAATTATTATGGTAGATTCTTATCTTGTCACATTGAATTTCCATTCACAACATAAAAATATATTTTCATGCACTAACTATATTTTCAATAGCTACCCAAATACATCTAAGATAATTCCTTTGACTGGGAGATGGAGATTGTTACAATTTTGTTTTTTCCCGTATAATAGTGCATTCCTTATTATTATTTATCAAATATAATCATTAATGTACCACAATAACTCTCTTAATAAAATTTTACACAAAATTAAACCATTTTATGCTCTTCAAAGTAATATTTTTTTGTTCTTATCTTGTTTGTGTAATAATCTTCCCACATTTGTTTAGTAGTATTTATTCCATATCAAATTTGCATTTGGTTACTGACATATTCCTATCAATGCAAGGTGTCCTATATAATATACCCCTATGTCATATTCATGAATGAACCATCTAATGATGATACTTTATCAGTCAACTATTATAGTAATGCATGTAACATCTTCCTTGAGACAATTTCAAGTTAACATAGATAAGAGATCTCACTAGGATGTCTAGTACTCAGGTGGCTTATTAGGCACCCTATCACATTAACCTATTGTCCTTGAATTTTTTTTCCTTCATGCATAAAATTCAAACAATGTAGAGGAAATGAGTTCCATAAGCTTGGGAAATTCTAGTTTGATAAGGCCCATATGAGCATGGTTCACATAATCACTCCAGCTATTTCTTTTTTAAATCCAACCCCTTGTGATAAATTTTTGTTTTGTTAGTACCGCTCTCATATAAAACAATCAATAAGACCAAAATATTCAAAATAATTAAAATTATAAAACTTGGATTTATTCCTACTTGTCTATTTTATAATGAGGTTGTTCTTCAAACTTGAAAGTTTGTTTAGATGTAGTTGGTTGAGATATTCTCTCCAACTAGTTAGGCTCTTAGATTAGTGTGTCGTTGAGAGATTTACTCAACCAAAGTGATTGTGTGTTCAAGATAGAAGAATTATCTTGAAACATACTCTTGATGTATTTATATATTGTATGATTACCATTAATTTGAATGGAAAATAAAATATATTGAATCTTCAAAAGCCTTTTCCGCCATGTCGCAGTTTCCCATAATTTCAGATTTATTATTTTTCAATATCCTTTATTTGGTATCATAGTACGGATGCAAGCTAGTGTGCACCTATTTTTGGTGTGTCTTATGTCCTAGTGTGAGATATAAATCTATGGGTAGAATAACATCACCTGCATTGTAAGGAGGAACAACATAAACCATGATATTTTACATGCCTGATCAACGCACTTCGAATACGAGCCAGTGCTCATCGGCATTATTCATGCACCAAGGTGATTCCTATGTACATATGGAGTCTAAATCTCTTCTTTGTTGATTTTTCGACGATTTTTGTTGTTTATAGAAGATGCTCTATAAAATGGTGTTGTTATTGGTTCAGGTTACAATGCTGGAAGCTATGTCAATGGCACTAGGTTTGACAACAAAAATGGAGAATTCGGTACCAACAAGGTTACAATAAGAAAAGTATTTAACTTATATATATTTTCTCTTTGTAGCGCACGTCGTTAGATTTGTTAGCAAATATGTGTATCTTTTCATATTAAACTTATTAATATTTTAGAACAATGAATCTAAATTTCAGTGTAACAAGAACACATATACAATAGTCGTATTGTTGTAGCGACGTTAAAGTTGTTGGCAAGGGCCATATTCGCGAATATGATGAAATTGTTGGAATATTGAAAAATTCCAGAACAAACAATGGAGAGAGGAATACTCTCCTCTTCTAACACAGAGAAAATAAAAATTTCACTCACAGGAGATAGAGTTTCCACTTGAAAAACTATTTCATTAACTTCAAAAACAAAATGATACAAAATCTAGATTTCTTCAAACGTAGTGCTCGGAACAAACTTCACTGTTTGTGTAAAAACAAACACACTCTGTCCTCCCTCAAAGTAACACTGCTGTCTCTATATATTTCGCACTGTTGTGCATTTTTTTCATTCACGGTTCTGTGTAATAACAAGAACAAATTACAAAAAAATTACATTATGGGCTCTCGGGCATTTTACAACATATATATGCCACGCATATATTGAAAACAATACAAAATATATAAAAATAGACTTTAAATAAATCCATTTAAACTGTCGGGGGCCCAACATTACTAATGCGCTTTGAACGCGCGATTTAAATGAAATCTATAAAGTATCGGGTCCACAAATTTAATAAAAACAAATGGTTCAAATGAAAACTCCGATCTCCGATTGAGTATTGGACGCGATGACCAATTCTTAACTCCACTGCAATAAACCCATTGGGTCCGGTTCATAACAAAAGAAAAATGGGCCATACAAAAGTTTTGATGGTCGATCAAGAACGAATGCGATGTCTCCAATTAACTCCACCATATATCAGGGCATCAGGTCTGCCATTTCAAATGTCAATCGGGCCAAAAACAAAAGTCCTCCTGATTCACACTTTGCGATTCTGTTTGATATTGCCACGTGGTCTGTGGGACCACTCGCGTACTTCGGCTACAGTGGAGGGCGATTACATTAATACATGCAATTTAACTCATCGCATCGGCCCAAAACAAAAGGGATGTGGTATTACATATGTGATACCTCCGATTGCAATGAATGCATCAGACCTCCAACATCAACAAGACACTACAAGTATAACTTGCAGTTGTCACCTCGTTCATTAACTCCGCTGATTATATTGGTAAGGCTTTAAAGCCTGATTCAACCTGTAATCAAAGTTTTGCACTGCTGGTGAGACTTTGAGTCTGAGCATTTACTCTGCTCTTTAAGAAATCGGTTACTGCCTTAGATAAATATGAAGGGGCCAATTCTTATCTGTTCTGAAGTTCGCTTGTGCAAGCTTTCCAATCCTTTTGCAATTATTCAAGAAAAAATGGCAACCACCTTTGCTAAAAAATCAATGTGCCGCGCTTTAGTCATTCTGCAATTATCGCTGATTGACATCAGTAGTTGGAATTAATTTCCAACACCCCCCCATAATTTCAACTACTAGACTTTCGTTCATGCCCAAACATTTTCTTAAGTAACTGAAAATTTTCTCCCCCAATGGCTTTGTCAGTATGTATGCAAACTGCTCCTCTGTTCTACAATGGTGTAAAAAAATTTCTCCATTGCTTACCAATTCTCTGATGTAATGAAATTTTGTGTCAATGTGTTTCGTTCTTTTGTGAAACACATAATTCTTAGATAATGCAATAGCTGAGCTATTGTCACAAAAAATCGTAGTCCCCTTTGCCTACTCTTGGAACAAACTCCTTAACATTCTTCTCATCCAAACTGCTTGACACGCTGCTGCTGTAGCTGTCACATATTCTGCCTCTGTTGTAGAAAATGCTACAATAGGCTTCTTTTTAGAAGCCCATGAAATGGCTCCTGAACCCATGTGAAAAACATAACCGGAAGTGCTCTTTCGATCATCTACACTTCTAGCCCAATCACTGTCAGTGTACCCAACTAAATATGAATTTTCTAAAGCAGTATATAAAATGCCATACTTTTTGGTACCTTTAACATACATCAGAATTCTCTTCGTTGCCTGCTAATGTGCATCCTTTGGCTTTTCCATGAATCTACAAATCAAACTAACAGCATGCATTATGTCGGGCCTAGTTGCAGTCAAATACAATAAGGCTGCCAACTATGCTCTTGTACAAGCTAGGAACAAAATCCTTGCTGCTATCCTCTCTGTTGAGTTTTAATCCCATCACTCTGGGAGTGATTGCTCCTTTTCTCTCCTGCATGTTAAATATCTCAAGCACTTCATTAACATACTTTGCCTATGAGATAAAAATCCCATTTTCATCTTGTTCTACTTATATTCCTAAGAAGTATTTCAAAAAACCCATGTCAGTGATTTCAAGTTCTTCTTTCATGACTATTTTAAAATTTTCAATAAGGTAATCATCATTACCTATGAAAATAACATCATCAACATATAAAACCACAATCAAAATTTTACCATCTTTTTCTTTGATGTAGAGGGTGGGTTCTCCCTCACACTTTTCAAATCCATTTTCCAGTAGATAGGAGTCTATTCTACTGTACCACGCTCTCGGCGCTTGCTTCAGCACATAAAGAGCTTTCTTCAACTTGCACACTTTGTGCTCTTGGCGTTTCTTTTCATAGCCGAGAGGTTGTTCAATGTAAACATTTTCCATTAACACTCCATTTAGGAATGCTTACTTCACATCCATTTGGTAAAATTTCCATTTGTTTTGTGCTGCTATGGACAACACTTCTCTCACGGTTTCCATTCTAGCAACCGATGTGAAAGTTTCCTCATAATCTATCCCATGCTTCTGCTTATAACCTTTGACAACAATTCTTTCCTTGTGTCTCTCTATTTTTCCTTCAGCATTGCTTTTGGTCTTGTAGACCCATTTAACTCCAATGACATATTTACCTTTTGGGAGTTCAACCAAATCCCAAGTCTTGTTTCTCTCTATGGTATTAAGCTCCTCATCCATAGCTTATATCCATTTCTTATCCTTAATAGCTTCTTCAAAGTGGATAGAGTCATCAACATGACAATATAAAGAAAACAAAGAATTGATACCTTCATTTGCTGCCTCTTGTGCATAAATGTCATTCAAATTTCTGAACTTCTTACCTCTTTCATTAGGTGTACAAATGCTTGAAGAAGCACTTGAATTTCCTCCTTGTGGTGTGCTTGGAGAAGCACTTTCATTTCTCATCAAGGGTGTGCGTGGTTGCCCTTGTGTTGGAGCTCTTGTTTGGGGATGTATTTCAGCCAACTCATCATTATTTTCATCATGAGATAAACAGTGTTGATCAGTCATTGTTTTCTCTATGCTTCCATCCCAAGCTTCCTCCTCAATAAACTGAACATATCTGCTCACAATAAACTTCTTGGTGGATGGGTTATACAACCTTTAAGCCTTGGATTCCTCACTGTTCCCAATGAAAATAAATTTCTCCCCCTTGTTGTCCAACTTCTTCCTTAGTTGATCCGGAATGTGTGCATAAGCCACACATCCGAAAACCTTCATGTGTGTGACACCTTAATTTGTGCCACTCCATGCCTCTTCCAGCACTTTGTTCATAACTTCTTTTGTAGGGCAGCTATTCAAAATGTACGCTGCATAATGTACAGCTTCAGCCCAATAATCATTAGGCAAATGCTTTGTCTTTAACATACTCCTTGCCATGTCCATTATGGTTCTATTCTTCCTTTCGGCTACTCCATTTTGTTGCGGAGTATATCTAGTTGTTAACTGCTTATGGATTCCATTTTCTCTACAAAAACATAGAAAATATTTAGAGATATACTCACCTCCTCTATCAGTCCTTACGACTTTGATGTGCAACCCACTTTGGTTTTCCACAAGTGCTTTGAAATTGCAAAATCTTTCAAACACTTGACTTTTGTTTTTCAAAAATTAAACCCAAGTTTTCTAGTAAAATCATCAATAAATGTTAGTATATAGTGGCTGCTAGCAAGTGATGGAGTTTGCATCGGTCCACACAAATCTGAGTGGACAATATCTAAGGGTGCCTTTGCCCTTCTGATTTTCCCGGAAGGAAAAATTTCTCTGTGTTGTTTCCCCAAGATACAACCTTCACAAAGGCTATCCAGTTTCTCTATCAATGGTAAACCTCTTACCATTCCTTTTTTATTCAACAATTTAACACCTCCAAATTTGAGATGTCCAAATCTCAAATGCCACATCCAATTATTATCTTTTGGTTCACTTTGGAAAGCCTCTTGTGTCACTGTTGCTATATTTTCTTCATTTTTTAGATCTGCTCTCATTCTGAGAGGAAACATCTTGTTCCTTATCATATTCACTTCAGCAATACATTGTTTACTGGGTGGTTTGTCAATGATGGTACAAACATCATCCTCAAAAAATACATTGTACCCCGTTTGAACAAGTTGTCCAATAGTTAAGAGGTTACACTTCATTCCTGGAACATAATACACATCTGCTATGGATTTCTTTTCACCTTTCTTTGTCAAAACATTTACGTTTCCTTTTCCCATAACAAAAACTTTGCTATCAGTCCCTAGTGTGACTTGTGACTTCACACTCTCATCTAACATAGAAAAAATTTCTATATTTATTGTTATATGGTTACTGCAACTGGAGTCTAGAAACCATAAATCCTCACTTTTTTCTTCAGCCATAGTACAAGCTAAAAACAAATTATCTTGGTTGATATTTTCTCTAGTGAAATTTTCACTAGTTCTATTTCCCATATCATGCTGCTTCTTTCTACATTCATTAGCATAATGACCATATTTTTTACAATAGTTCCATTGGACATTGGACTTGTCATACCTCTGTCCTTGTGCATTCTACTGACCACTTTGCTGGCTATTGCCTTGGCCTTGATGCCGATTTGGATTTTTGCCCCTTCCTTGAGCATTTTCTAGACTGTTCCTTCCACCTTTGTTTTGGATTCTGCCTCTTCCTCTCTTTTTTTCCTCTGCCTTGCCCTCTTCCTCTTCTGAAAGACATCTGGGTCTTAAAGACATGTTCAAGAGATGAGTTTTCACTCCTACCCAATCTCTTCTCATGAGTCATCAGTGATGCATGTAGCTCATCCACTGTGAACTTTGAGAGATCCTTAGTCTCCTATATGGTGGTGACAATCACATCGAATCTTCAGGGTAGACTCCTCAAGAGTTTTTCCACAATCCTCTTATATTCAAGAGTCTCTCCATGAGATCTTATTTGTGTGACCATTCCAATCACATGAGTGAAGAATGAGTCAATGGTATCTGACTCTTTCATACAGAGAGTCTCAAAGTCTCTCCTCAACAACTAAAGTTTTGTTGTCATCACTCTTTCCATGCCTTGATAGGTTGTCTTGAGAGTTTCCCATGCTTCTCTGGATCTCTTGGCTGCTGCTATCCTCGGAAACACACTCTCATGCACTGCTCGATACAATAAAAATAGAGCTTTGGAGTCTTTCTTCCTATTTCTCTTCAGCAACTCTTTCTCTGCCTGAGTTAAATCATCAAACTCTTCTTCATCTGCTGGCTCTTCAAAGCCATCCTCAACAAATTCCCATAAGTCTTGGGAAGTAAATAAAGCTCTCATAGTTATTGACCAATAGTCATAATTTTTCCCATTAAATAGTGGGAGGTGGATATTTCCAATACCCATGCTAGTGTTGGCTCCAGCCATTCTTGCACTCTTAAATATTCTTTAAAAACACTTGAATGCGTATTTAAAATAACTGACTGTTCTACAACAGTAACACAAAAAACTGTATAGAGGAATACCTTGAATTCTTTTTGGCTGAGTCTTCACACTGCTGGAGAAGCTGTTGCAACAAAGAACTCCTTTCCTTCAGTTTCTTTGATCTTCAAAGAGCCTGGACTAGCTCTGATACCATGTTCGAATATTGAAAAATTCCATAACAAACAATGGAGAGAGTAATACTCTCCTCTTCTAACACAAAGAAAATAAAAATTTCACTCACAGGAGACAGAGCTTCCACTTGAAAAACTATTTCATTAACTTCAAAAACAAACTGATACAAAATCTGGACTGCGTCAAACACAATGCTTAGAACAGACTTCACTGTCTATGTAAAAACAAACACACTCTGTCCTCCCTCAAAATAACACTGCTGTCTCTATGTATTTTGCACTACTGTGCATTTTTTTCATTCACGGTTCTGTGTAATAACAAGAACAAATTACAAAAAAATTACATTATGGGCTCTCGGGGATTTTACAACATATATATTCCACACATATATTGAAAACAACACAAAATATATAAAAATAGACTTTAAACAAATCCTTTTAAACTGTCAGGGGCCCAACATTACTAATGTGCTTTGAACACGCAATTTAAATCAAATCTATAAAGTATCGGGTCCACGAATTTAATCAAAACAAATGGTTCAAATGAAAACTCCGATCTCTCATTGAGTATCGGACGCGATGACCAATTCTTAACTCCGCTGCAATAAACCCATCGAGTCTGGTTCATAACAAAAGACAAACAAGCCATATAAAAGTTTCGATGGCCGATCAAGAATGGAAGCGATGTCTCCAATTAACTCCACCATATATCGTGGCGTTGGGTCCACGATTTCAAATTTCAATCGGGCCAAAAATAGAAGTCCTCCCGATTCACACTTTGTGATTGTATTTTATATTTCCACGTGGTCTATGGGGCCACCCACGGACTTCGGCTATGGTGGAGGGCGATTTCATTAATACATGCGATTTAAGTCATTGCATCAGCCCAAAACAAAATGGCTGCAATATTACATATGTGATACCTCCGATTGCGATGAACGCATCGGACCTCTAACATCAACAAGACACTACAAGTATAACTTGCGATTTCCGCCTCATTCATTAACTCCGCCGATTATATTGGTAAGGCTTTAAAGCCTGATTCAACCGGTAATCAAAGTTCCGCACTACTGGTGAGACTTTCATTCTGAGCATTTACTATGCTCTTTAAGAAATCGGCTACTGCCTTAGATAAATATCAAGGGTCTGATTCTTATCTATTCTGCAGTTCGCTTGTGCACGCTTTCTAATCCTTTCACAATTCTTCAAGAAAAAACGGCAACCGCCTTTGCTAAGGCATCAATGTGCCACGCTTCAGTCATTGTGAAATTACTGTTGATTGACATCAGTAGTTGGAATTAATTTCCAACAGAAATTCAGTGTTTCTATAATGGAGTAGTCTAACGAGCCGGATGAATTTCCCGGACTCCGGCCACCGGCTACTCCTATTCTGTTCTCCGGCACCGTCAGTTTCCAACGTCGTCCAACATTTATGCTGTATGTGGCCATGGTTTTGATGACCATCCCATAGCCATCCGTTGCAAGTACCAATTCCCATCGCACCCATTTCAAATTTTATTTTTACTGCCCATTTTTACTTCTGCCCTTCCACAGCTCATTCTAGGTTCATGATTTATGGTTAAAATCCACAAAGCTCCTACCTTTCCGTGTTCTTGGTTCCTCCCTTCCATGGTTGTTCTGTATGGGTTCTTTGAGGAGCAAGAGCTCTCTTTCTTCTTCTGCTTTGTGGTTTTTTGGAGGTATCGTCAGCATCCGTGTCCATGTCGTTTACATGAGAGAGGTTGGCTTCTTTTTAAATTTTTGGATGAATGGTTGAAGATTTGTTTTCAAGCATTCAGGCTTGGCTAAATTCTTGTATTTCCTCTAGTTTCCAAGGGTTTTCCATAGGCAGGTTTTGTATTCTACAAAATTTTATGGATGTGGAAGTCTGTCGTCCTCAACGGTGAAATGGATGGAACTTGATTACAGGAGACATATTGAATGGATTTAAGAATCTCATTTTTTAAGTTGCATTTCCATAGATCGAAAGTGTGCCTATTTTGGCTGGAAGTTCAATTAATTTCATTAAAATGTGATTTCAAGATTACAGTGTGGTTTTTTTTAAGAGAGAGGTTGGCTTCTTGCCAGCCACCAAGTATTGATCTTATCTTCACTGAATCAAGATATAAAACAGACTATGCTATTGCTGGTGTTGGATTTGGATATGTTGCTACTGTTGTTGGATCTTTATCTGCTGTCTTTGGATTTGGTCAACTCGAGTGTTCATCCCAAATGAAAGAGGGGATGAAGCTGGAAGTTGATTAGTGCCCGTGTCGTCCCCGTGACCCAACATGGAACGCTGAGCATCTCCTTACACTGCACTTCATAAATATTTGAATGCCATCAGAGGAAAATGAACTCCCACGCCCGTTGAAGCCAAACATGGAAAGAGCCCAGCCGCGAAAGCACTAAAGCCTCATTATTTATTTATTTATTATTATTAATTATTATTATTATTATTATTGTTTTCGCAATTTCACAATTGTTTCGTCATATAGCTTCGTTAATATAATCTCTTTGTATTTTTTTATTTTAACTTATTCTCATTTTCGCTATAACTGAAGGTGTTTTAATGAATAAAATATTTGGTAATTCATTTGCTTCAAAGAAACCACATCTAATTTAAGTGGGTTATTTTTTGTTTTTTTTTTTAAATTATTTTCCACATAATTAGCTTTTTTTTTTCAATTTGAATTTGAAGTTAATATTTATGACTAGGTTTTCTTTTCTTTTTTTCAATTTGAATTTGAAGTTAATATTTATGATTAGGTTTTCCTTTTTTTGGATTATATAATCAAGGTTTAGTTCAATTTTTAAGTAGTAATAGTTTTTAATATTTTTCAATCATAATTCTATGTGGAGAATGAGTGAAGAATACAGATAAAGAACATAGTTGGTTATAATTATAAGATACTATCCAAAACAATAAATTTACAACAATGTTCAAATATGAAAATGAAACAATACCCAAAATAAAATACAGAAAAATATTTATGAATATAATATTATATATAATTAACATCGATAATTTATTAAATTTTTATATTAATGTATAAATTTTAAATGAGTTTGATAATGAGCCATATATGTTATTTTTTAAATCATGAAAAGTTTGAATTTATTGAGTCATCTTTTTAAATGTTAACATCCAAATAATTACACAAAAAAATATATATATATATAATAATAATATATATTTTTTATTATTTAAATATGATTTGAGTATATTCTAATTGGTTATATGATATGGCATTATAATTATTTTTCTAATTCTTAGAATTGAAATACCAATGTGGAGTAAAAATCGTTGTTATTCTTATAAACATATTTTTATAATATTTATTTAATACATGATGGATTTTGAGTAATGTTATTTATATACACATATTTTAATAATATTTATTTAATATATGTTAATTTTTATTAGCACAATTACTTGAGTATGGGTCTAGTTAGCAAGGTGACCCTAGATTAAACTTCATAGAGGTTGTTGCACCCATGCTATGAGGAGGAGACACAAAAATCCAGTCAACTTAGGGCTGGTGTGACCCAAGCAGAGTGTTATCCTAGGTAGGTCAAGCCTGGATAAACACAATATCACTTGAAAAAAAAAATTTATTTAATATATGTTGGACATTTAAGTCAATCAAGTTAATGTGTTATTTAATTAAAATTGGTTTTCAAATATTTATTTCGTGGATGTTAAAAAAAAATCAATAAATATATAATATTTGTTTTCAAATAAATTTATTATTTTTAATATGTAAAATATTGATTAGAAACATATAGCGTATGATATTATATATTTATGTTTTTAAAAGTTTTATGTTCAAATTGTAATGTTAGGAATATATATTCAACATAGATATAGGTTAGAAAATTAGATAATGTGTAAAAAAATTTATTCTAAGAAATTTTATGATAAAAAAGTAATCTTGTAAATACAAATTCAATTATGTTGAGTATGAAATAAAAAAAAAAAAAGTTTGCTCAACCATGGTAAAAATGTATTATAGCTCTAAACATTTCCCATGTTCATTTCAAGGAATATTTTGGGCGTATTTTTTATTTGGGGAATATATGCTAAAATCTAGCGATATGTTTATTATAGATGATAAGAAACCTAAGTAGTTTGCCCGATGGTGGAGGAAGTTATGGAAACTACGTTTCCCATCTATAGCATGGTTATTTCAAAGGTGAATTTTGAAAAACAAAATTTTCATTAGACAATTTAAAAAAAAAAAAATGCTTGGTTGGGCCTAGCCACTGTGCTCCTTGTAAAAATGGTGACTGTAACACCTCCTCTTAACCACTGCACAATTTTTATTTATTTTTGCTTGTCATACCATACTACCGTGCTTTTAATTGTCAGCTCCATTTAGATATATTGTTGAGTTCCAATAAGTATGAAAGGCTATGGCAGACTTCCTATTTTGACACGTATATCTTGGATCTTTATTTCGCTTTGATTTATTTCTCCCTTAATGGCTGGGGTGAATTATGTTGTACATATCTATATATCCATGTCTCGACTGTATATATCTACGTGAATATAATTGTGTGGATCCATAATTGAGTGTTATACTCATAGCAATTACACCCATAATTCTTTATAAAGTTCACCACGCATAGAGGTTTTTGGATTTCGTTTATCTATTCCTATTGATGCATCGTGAATATGTCACACAATTCTTGCTAAGTCCTTGTAACATTTCCATAAGCTGGAAAACATTGGCTGGGTATCGAATTTATCTAATATGCTTGATAATTTAATTCGATTTATGTCCTTTCTTAGTGGGCATTTCTATTCGTTCAGTTCCGCCTTGCGGTCATGGTTTAATGGGATGATGCACTGTACCTTTGGCACCATAGAGATCTCGTATATTTTTCCATTATGACATAATTTTTATGGGAATATACGACATTGAAGTCGTCGTCCTTACTTGTCATGTTGGCAATTTGCAATTAACGTGGTGAGAGTTGGATAGTTCGTTATGTTTTCCACGTCGATTTAGTTTCATGGTCTTCTGAGGATCTAAGGCCTGAAAGGGGATCTCTCATCCCGATTTGTACATGTATAAACACCAGCGTTGCACCCTTATAATTTTATATTTGTAAGATATATGGGATCATTACTCACGCCTGTTCTGGTATGCTATTGTAAGTACAGTGAATTCGACTTCAATTGATTTCTCATTTATGGCTTAGACTACTGTGCAAGGTTTCTCGAATTTTCCCATTTTGATCCATGGCATTCTATGGATCTGATGATGAGTGGACGATGGAGATGCTGCGTTTCAGATAGGGTTTTGTTCATTGGGTTGAACGAATTGTATTAACTCCAGAAGTTGTGTTTGGAGATGTTCTTCGGCTCGTCGTTCCTCTTGGTCGACTTATGAGGTTTTCACTCTGCTCAATCTGGGGAGACGCAGTGTTAAGCTCGTTCCATATCCTGGGTGTCACCATTTTTCGTTTCATCACCATACAGGTATATGAAGTTCATTGTTCTGTTTGGTTTAAATTCCTCATCCTTCTAATTTTGACGATAACCATCTTAGCCACCCAAAATTTGATCCCTGGTGGTTTATCGTTCTGCTATTTTGACTTGGGGTTTATTATATCAGTGTTAGTTGGGTTTTGCTCTAATATTAACCTTGGCAGGGTAGGCATTCTTGTTGTTCGTGTCTTTCATGGCCGTCGTTGATTCGTTCGCTGAGTTTTCCCTGGCTCACAATAAGACGTTGCTACACAAGTAAGCCATCGATTTGTTGGAAGTACTTCATCCTGGGTTTGTTTTTGTTCTGACAAGCGTTTTCACCATACTTCTTTTGCCGCTCTACAGGACGAACTTGTTAGCCGAGCCCTCAACTTTCAGAGGTAAATCTTCTGTTGTGATGCTTAGTTCATCACATTATATTATGAATTGTCCTCAATTTTTCTGGTTATAACGAGCTCTCATGTCGCCCTAACATTTTATTGCAGGTAGTTTCGAATCTTGTCGAGGTTTTCCCTCAATGATAATTGATGGATTTTTCATTTATTCAGCTTGACGTCGTTGAACCTTGGGTTTCAGGTCGGTATCAACATGACCTTAGTCCAAGCAGGACCTAGCTTGTTCGTGGTTGTTACATAAAGTATATCTAGACATTTCAAATTTTATATTGTCCACAAAATTTCTACTGTAATAAGGATTTATGTCCAAACTCGGACTGTGAACAATTTTATGAAATTCCTGAATTAATTTAAATTCTGTAATATTGATATAAACCCACGAAAATCTTGTGTCACAATGGGTTTCGGAGGTGAATATATATATATATATATATATATATATATATATATATATATATATATATATATATATATATATGTATATGTATATGTATATATATATATATATATATATATATATATATATATATATATATATATATATATATATATATATGTATGTATATATATATATATATATATATGTATGTATATATATATATATATATATATATATACATATATATATATATATATATATATATATATATATATATATATATATATATATATATATATATATATATATCGATTGTCCGTCACTGCTACGAGTGATAGATCAATAGTATTTTCTGTCAGTTCCCAGATTTCTATCTTTTTGTTAATACTTATGGGAAATGGTTTTTTTTTTTTTTTCCAAAACTTTTTATGCTAAATTTTGAGTGAAGAATTTTATAGTTTTTCCATTCTTAATTTCCTCTTCTGTAATTACTTATGGCTAGTGAGCGACTTCAGAATTTTAGAGGTACCATTCCCTATAGTCATGGAAAGGATTTGTACTTCTCATATCCGTGGTTCAGTCTATGTTCTCATGTTCAGTACACAATAATGACATCTCATAGTCTATTTGGTCAGTAGATAGGTCGATGATATCAATTGCCTTATTAAGAATTTACTTCCTGAATCATTCAGGCTTTCCATGGTTTTGAGGCACAGTTGAGTATTTGCTTTTCCAGTAATTGCTCCATGCTTGTTAAATAGGTTCTTTACTGGTTTCTTGTCTCCTAATAAAAGTGGAAAAGTGCTATCTTAGTCCTCCTTTTATTTTCCTGTATCTCTTTATGCTGTCACTAGTGCAAATAGATATTCCTATTATGCTCATGCTTTAATAACTTCTACCAACTCCTTATATAAAATTTAATTAATAGCTAATCAATCCAGTTGATGTAATAGTCTTTATCACTCAACTTTCTCTCACATATTAGTCTCAGCTTCTTATGGGAGATTGTTTCATTGTATTAAGTATTAATGGGCAGTCTCATGCTAATTATTGTGGGTACCTGTATTCTACCATTATAGATTCAATTTTATTAACTTCTCCACCAACTACTATTATGGTTAATTTCCCTCACTAATTGATCTTTGCTTCATTCTGTTATAGAAATAATTTGATATATGCAGGAATAATTGCTATTATGGTTCTGGTTATGTATGGATGGTATATTGACTCTAGAATCCTCATGTGTTTTCAACCATTTACTACACAATTTAGATTACAGTTCATCTATTGCTATTTTAAATATTTGTACAGGAACTCTCATACTGCTTTCTCATATATATACCTGTCAAATTCATTCTATTAAATAAGAAGCAGATTAAAGTTAAATTATCTATGGAGGAATATGTATCCTTAGATTTAAACCAACCCTGGTTTACAGATTCTGTTGGATTCCCCTCTACAGATTTATTTTTCTGCAACTATACAGAATTATGAGGGTGAATTCCTTATAATTCTGTTGAATGTAGAACTAACAAGTCTAACATACAAATCAGACAATTATGTGTAACCAATTTATACAACATGAAGTAAAAACACTAGAAAATTTAGAGACATACCACTGTTGCAATTGACCAACCTCCCAACCTTAGAGTCCTTCTGTCTCCCAGAACTCACCTCCGAGCTGAGATCATTTCCTAGAACAAACCAACCTCTAATCTGTTCAGGAATAGCTTATTTAAGCTTTTTCTCCCCAAAGCCTGTTTCTAATTCTGCGTGCAGAATATCAGGATGCTTTTCTTCCTATTTGCCTAGGCTTCCCATTTTAAGGATTTTTAAAGCTGCTTTATGCTTTTCCCAGCTTTTTACCTCTTCTAAAATACTCTCCACATCATTGGGGAAACTAGATTTTCCTCAAAATCTAATTTGGAAATAAATTCTTTCAAGTTTTTTTGAAAGATTTTTGGGGAAAGTATTTTCCTTTATCCATCCTCATGGATTTAGCAAGTGATCTCATAATTCTCATTTTGGTCAATCTGCACAGAATTATTTTATTCATTTTCTCAAATTAAATATTTAATTATATCCACAAAATACTTATCCATTTGGGGTCCACTCCCCTTAGGATTAAAGTTAAAATTTCTAGCTTTGAAAGAAAACATAAACTAGGGGTGTTACATATTCCCCCTCTCAAAGTAAACACCGTCCTCGGTGTTGCTATTTAACTACTTGAGTTCATTTTTTTTTCAAACAAAACTGGATATTTTTCCATCATTTCAGCTTCTCTTTCCCAGGTAGCTTCTTTAGCAGTAAAGTGCTTCCACTGCACCTTTACTCTTGCTACCGCCCGATTCCTCAATTCAATTTCTTGCCACTCCAATATTTGAAGCGGTTCTGGAAGGAACTCCCCTTCTGGTTCCACCTATATCACATTCCAATCAACAATGTGAGAAGCATCATGTACATACCTTTTTAATAATGAAACATGAAACACATCATGAACTCTAACATGGAGTGGTAAGGCCAACTTGTAAGCCACTGGTCCCACCCTTTCTAATACTTCAAAAGGTCCACAATATGTAGGAGCTAGTTTTGCACAACTTCCAGCATAAAGTGTGCTCTTTTTTGGTTTAATACGCAAATACACATGTTCCCCCACTTTAAATTCTCGATGTACTCTTTTCTTATCAACATAGTTCTTCTGGCGTTCTTGTGTTGTCTTGATGTTTCTTTGTATTTGTTTAACAATTCTTTCCATCTCTTGTAAAGCATCTGGTCCCAACATTAGCTTATCTTCAGGTTCGCTCCAACTCAAAGGAGTACGACATTTCCTTCCATAAAGTGCCTCAAACGGACTCATTTTGATAGACAATTGGTAGCTGTTATTATATGCAAATTCAGTTAAATGCAAGTATTCTTCCCACTTTGATGGCCTATCCATCACATACATTCTTAACATATCCTCCAAAATATGGTTTGTTCTCTCTATCTACCCATCTGTTTGTGGGTGATATGCAGTGCTAAAATTCAGCTTAGTTCCCATGCCCCCAAACAAACCTTTCCAAAAGGGTGCTGTGAACTTAGCATTTATATCTGACACAATCATCTTTGGGACTCCATGTAACCTTACTATCTCTTTTAAAAACACATCTGCTACTTGGGCTGTCCCAAAAGTAGACTTTACAGGTATGAAGTGTGCAGCTTTTGTTAAAGTGTCTACTACTACCATCACTGAATCATGTTGGTACTTAGTTTTGGGTAGCCCTGTTATAAAATCTATATAAACTGTGTCCCATTTCCATTATGCAATCGGCAAGGGATTTAGAAGACCAGCAGGATGTTGATGTTCAACTTTAACTACTTGACACTCCATGCATCTAGCTAAATATTCTTCTATATCCCTTTTCATTCCTGGCCAAAACAACTTCTTTTTCAAAGTTGTTAACATTTTCTGATATCCAGGATGTCCTGCATACATCTTTTTGTTATATTCATCTAAAATCTCTCTTTTCAAGGACTCCACATTGGGGATATATAATATGTTTTTGTAGCAGATCAGCCCTTTTTGGTTTTGAGTGAAATCATCCATCTCCCTCTTTAGTATTTTCACTTGTAGGTTCTCATAATTTGAATCTTGGTCTGCTACCTTCTTCACCAATTCCTCTAAATCAAAATTGGCACTACTCCCAATGTTGTTTATGTGTTGGCAAGCATTTCTGCTCAGAGCATTAGCAATTTTTTTCTCTTTCCCCCTGATATGTTTTATGTCCATATCAAATTCACTTAGAAAAGACAGCCATCTGGCTTGTCAAGCATTCAAATCATTTTGGGAAAAGAAGTATTTAAGACTAATATGATCTGTCATCAATGTAAATTTCTTTCCAAGAAGATAGTGTCGCCACATCTTCAAGGCATGAATAACAGCAGCCAACTCCAAATCATATGCACTATAGTTCTGTTCATGTGTCTTCAGTTTCCTAGACTCATATGAAATAACTGAATTTTCTTGCAAAATGACTCCTCCCAACCCCTCTCCACAAGCATCTGTGCATACAATAAATTCTTTATCAGGATCTGCAATTTTCAAGATAGGGGCTGTAGTGAGTTTTTGTTTTAATTGTTCAAAACTGTTTTGGCACTTTTCAGTCCACTCAAATTTGACACCCTTTCTTTGTAGTGAGGTTATGGGATATGCTATGGCAGAAAATATTTCAACAAATCTACGATAATAACCTGCAATCCCCATAAATGACCTCACTGCTGAAACATCAGTTGGTACAGGCCATTCTTTAATAGCCTTTATCTTTTCAGGGTCAACAGCGAACCCTTGTTCAGAGATAATATGTCCCAAGTATTGAATATTTTCTTTATAAAATTCACATTTGCTGAACTTGGCATATAACTAGTTTTCTTTCAGAGTTTGCAACACTATTCTCAGGTGCTGTTTGTGTTCCTCCTTATTTTTGGAGTTAAATAAGATATCATCTATGAACACAAGTGAAAATTTATCCACGTACTTGTTTAACACACTATTCATTAGGCACATAAAGGTGGCAAGGGAATTTTTCAAACCAAAAGGTAGGACTACAACTTCATAGTGACCATACCTGGTTCGAAAAGTTGTTTTGCTAATGTCTTCCTCCTTAATTTTGAGTTGGTGATAACCAGTCCTTAAGTCAATCTTCGAAAATACTGAAGCTCCTCTCACTTGGTCAAAAATATCATCAATTCTGGGCAAAGGGTATCTATTTCTTATAGTCAACTTATTCAGTTGATGATAATCAATGCACATCCTAAAGGTTCCATCCTTATTTTTCACGAATAGAACCGGTTCTCCCCAAGGAGACACACTCGGTCGGATATAGCCCTTATCCAACAATTCTTGCAACTGCATTTTCAGTTCCATGAGTTCGTGGGGACTCATTTGATAAGGGGCTCGGGAAACAGGTGTTGCTCCCGGCACCAAATCAATTGAAAATTCCATTTCTCTCTTAGGGGGAAGATGAGGAATCTCATCTGGGAATACTTCCTTAAACTCTCTCACCACTGGTAATGTATCCATAAAATTTGATTCAGGTTGTTGTTCTAATTCTTCAACATGTACTGCATACTCTTGGTATCCTTTCCTAGATGTTCGTTTTAATTGCAGTGCTGATATTTGTCTTACAGAGACAGGTTTTGGTTTTCCCTTGAGAATAAAAGGTTTCCCCTCATCATCTACACAATGCAGGGTCTTATCCCGGCAATTCATCATGGCCTTTTTCTTTTCCAACCATTCCATTCCTATCAGCAAGTCATATGAACCTAATGGAAGAATTTTAAAATTTACTTCTGTTTGAAAATCATTTAATTTAAGTGTTGTTCGGGGAAATTTATGTGTTACCTTCCTCTTGGTTCCAGTGGCCAGCTGAACCAACCATGACTGCTGAAATTTTCCAGTTTTAAGATTACATTTCTCTACCACTTGTGGACTAATGTAACTCAAAGAAGCACTTGGATCAATTAAAACAGTAATAGACTGGTCAGAAATCTTACCCTCCATTTCAACCATGGTAGCTTGATGTTCTGCTTGTCGATTCTCCAAGGCTGCACTGATAGTGGGTATATTTCTTGCTATGCCATTTACTGTGGTCGCTTCTCGGTCTCTCATAATCATCCGAATGTTTCTGTGGGGAAAATCCCTCAACAGATGGGGTTTTCCACATCCCCAACATTTCAAAGGTTCCCTCATTTTAACTGTGCCCTCTTTCTTATTGTCTCCATCTATTTTTTTTGAACCCACTTGGGAATAAGCAGTTTGAATTTCTTTGGGTTTATTAAATTTCTTTCGCTGACGATCTCTGCCAAAGTTCTTCAAATAAGCTGGTTTCTGTTTCTTCCCCTTGAATTCACCCTTATTTATCCAGCTTTTTCCATGTTCATTTTTACCTTTGAACTGTTGGTAACATAATCTGGATTTTCTCACCGCTTCATCCATGGTTTTTGGATTATCGAACTCTATTTTCTCCTTGTACATAGTAGACAAACAGTTCTGAAACCTTTGCACCTTTGCCTTCTCTTCCCTAATGTAAGGGACATATCTCAACAGATTCGTAAACATAGTAACAAATTCATCAATAGTAAGTTGTCCCAGTCTAAGCTCATGAAATTATTTTGCTTTATCATCATAATAACATTCATTTAAATAACGGTTTTTAAACTTAACCTAGAAATCTTCCCAGGTAACTGTCTTTTCATCAATGGCATGAATCATTTTCATCTCCTCCCACCACAAGGTAGCCTTACCTTGCAGCCGGTAGACAGCTAATCTAGCTTTCATATCGCTTTCATACTCATAGAATTGGAAGTATTTAATCATATTCAACAACCAAGCTTCAACATCTTCCTCCTTCTCCCCATCATAGGAGGGAGGCTTGATCTTTCAGAATTCTCCCTGTAATTCCTTTTTCTGCTTATACTGATGCCTAACTGGATCCTCCTCCTCATACTCATCATTCTTCCTCTTTCCGGAACCTTCACCTTCTTGGCTGTTCCACGGAGTTAGCTCTCTGATGAGTTTTTCCTGCTCCTCACTGGCTAATGACAATCTGGCATTCTGGCTTCTCAGCTCAGACATTTCTCATTGCAAACTGTGCAACATAGCCATCACCAGAGCATTGGGATCTGGTGTATTATCTTCATCACACAGATCGACATAAATTTCATCATTTCGAGCCATTGGAATTGTTTGTTCAAGCACCACACTGTACACTAAACAACACAGATCGGTAATAATAAAAAAATATAAACATACAATGAGAACATAACAAGAGTGAGCTCAACACAACAACCTAGTTTTATGTAACATGAGCTTTGATATCATTTGTAACACCTCCTCTTAACCACTGCACAATTTTTTTTATTTTTATTTTCTTGTCATACCATACTACTATGCTTTTAATTGTCAGCTCCATTTAGATATACCATTGAGTTCCAATAAGTATGAAAGGCTATGGAAGACTTCCTATTTTTACACGTATATCTTGGATCCTTATTTCTCTTTGATTTATTTTTCCCTTAATGGCTGGGGTGACTTATGTTGTACATATCTATATATCCATGTCTCGACTGTATATATCTATGTGAATATAATTGTATGGATCCATAATTGAGTGTTATACTCATAGTAATTACACCCATACTTCTTTATAAAGTTCACCACGCATAGAAATTTTTTGATTTCGTTTATCTATTCCTATTGATGCATCATGAATATGTCACGCAATTCTTGCTAATTCCTTGTAACGTTTCCATAAGCTGGAAAAAATTGGCTGGGTATCGAATTTATCTAATATGCTTGATAATTTAATTCGATTTATGTCCTTTCTTAGTGGGCATTTCTATTCGTTCAATTCTGCCTTGCGGTCATGGTTTAATGGGATGATGCACCGTACCTTTGGCACCATAGAGATCTCATATATTTTTCCATTATGACATAATTTTTATGGGAATATACGACATTGAAGTCGTCTTCCTTACTTGTCACGTTGGCAATTTGCAATTAACGTGGTGAGAGTTGGATAGTTCCTTATGTTTTCCACGTCGATTTAGCTTCATGGTCTTCTGAGGATCTAAGGCCTGAAAGGGGATCTCTCATCTTGGTTTGTACATGTATAAATGCCAGCGTTGCAATATTATAATTTTATATTTGTAAGATATATGGGATCATTACTCACGCCTGTCCTGGTATGCTATTGTAAGTACAGTGAATTCGATTTCAATTGATTTCTCATTTATGGCTTAGACTACTGTGCAAGGGTTCTCCACTTTTCCCATTTCGATCTGTGGCATTCTATGGATCTGATGACAAGTGGACGATGGGGATGCTATGTTTCAGATAGGGTTTTGTTCATTGGGTTGAACGAATTGTATTAACTCCGGAAGTTACGTTTGGAGATGTTCTTTCGCTCGTCGTTCCTCTTGGTTGACTTATGAGGTTTTCACTCTGCTCAATCTGGGGAGACGCAACGTTAAGCTTGTTCCAGCTCCTGGGCGTCACCATTTTTCGTTTCATCACCATACATGTATATGAAGTTCGTTGTTCTGTTTGGTTTAAATTCCTCATCCTTCTAATTTGGAATATA
The DNA here is from genome assembly GCA_034641835.2 of Pinus albicaulis. NCBI lineage: Eukaryota > Viridiplantae > Streptophyta > Pinopsida > Pinales > Pinaceae > Pinus > Pinus albicaulis. The sequence goes on along the minus strand of CM076578.1, from coordinate 809,408,390 downwards.
CCGATCTTAGCCACCCAAAATTTGATCCCTAGTGGTTTATCGTTCTGCTATTTTGACTTGGGGTTTATTATATCAGTCCTAGTTGGGTTTTGCTCTAATATTAACCTTGGCAGGGTAGGCATTCCTGCTTTTCATGTCTTTCATGGCCGTCATTGATTCGTTCGCTGAGTTTGCCCTGGCTCACAATAAGACATTGCTACACAGGTAAGCCATAGATTTGTTGGAAGTACTTCATCCTGGGTTTGTTTTTGTTCTGACAAGCGTTTTCACCATACTTCTTTTGCCGCTCTATAGGATGAACTTGTTAGCCGAGCCCTCAACTTTCAGAGGTAAATCTTCTGTTGTGATGCTTATTTCATCACATTATATTATGAATTGTCCTCAATTTTTCTAGTTATAACGAGCTCTCATGTCGCCCTAACATTTTATTGCAGGTAGTTTCGAATCCCGTCAAGGTTTTCCCTCAATGATAATTGATGGATTTTTCATTTATTCGGCTTGACGTTGTTGAACCTTGGGTTTCAGGTCGGTATCAACGTGACCTCAGTCCAAGCAGGACCTAGCTTGTTCGTGGTTGTTACATGAAGTATATCTAGACATTTCAAATTTTATATTATCCACAAATTTTCTACTATAATAAGGATTTATGTCCGAACTGGGACTGTGAACAATTTTATGAAATTCCAGAATTAATTTAAATTCTATAATATTTTCATAAACCCACAAAAATCTTGTGTCACAATGGGTTTCAGAGGTGAATATATATATATCTATATATATATATATATATGGGAAATGGTTTTTTTTTTTTTCCAAAACTTTTTATGCTAAATTTTGAGTGAAGAATTTTATAGTTTTGCCAGTCTTAATTTCCTCTTCTATAATTACTTATGGCTAGTGAGCCACTTTAGAATTTCAGAGGTACCATTCCGTATGGTCATGGAAAGGATTTGTACTTCTCATATCCGTGGTTCAGTCTATGTTCTCATGTTCAGTACACAATAATGACATCTCATAGGCTATGTGGTCAGTATATAGGTCGATGATATCAACTGCCTTATTAAGAATTTACTTCCTGAATCATTCAGGATTTCCATGGTTTTGAGACACAGTTAAGTATTTTTTTTTCCAGTAATTGTTCCATGCTTGTTAAATAGGTTCTTTACTGGTTTCTTGTCTCCTAATAAAAGTGGAAAAGTGCTATATTAGTCCTCCTTTTATTTTCCTGTATCTCTTTATGCTGTCACTAGTGCAAATAGATATTCCTATTATGCTCATGCTTTAATAACTTCTACCAACTCCTTATATAAAATTTAATTAACTGCTAATCAATCCAGTTGATGTAATAGTCTTTATCACTCAACTTTCTCTCACATATTAGTCTCAGCTTCTTATGAGAGATTGTTTCACTGTATTAAGTATTAATGGGAAGTCTCATGCTAATTATTGTGGGTACCTGTATTCTACCATTATAGCTTCAATTTTATTAACTTCTCCACCAACTACTATTATGGTTAATTTCCCTCACTAATTGATCTTTGCTTCATTCTGTTATAGAAATAATTTGATATATGCAGGAATAATTGCTATTATGGTTCTAGTTATGTATGGATGGTATATTGACTCTAGAATCCTCATGTGTTTTCACCCATTTACTACACAATTTAGATTACAGTTCATCTATTGCTATTTTAAATATTTGTACAAGAACTCTCATACTGCTTTCTCATATATATATCTGTCAAAATTCATTCTATTAAGTCAGAAGAAGATTAAAGTTAAATTATCTGTGGAGGAATATGTATCCTCAGATTTAAACCAACCCTAGTTTAGAGATTCTGTTGGATTCTCCTCTACAGATTTCTTTTTCTGCAACTATACAGAATTATGAGGGTGAATTCCTTATAATTCTGTTGAATGTAGAACTAACAAGTCTAACATACAAATTAGACAATTATGTGTAACCAATTTATACAACATGAAGTAAAAACACTAGGCAATTTAGAGACATACCACTATTGCAATTGACCAACCTCCCAACCTTAGAGTCCTTTTGTCTCCCAGAACTCACCCCCGAGATGAGATCATTTCCTAGAACAGACCAACCTCTAATCTGTTCAGGAATAGCTTATTTAAGCTTTTTCTCCCCAAAGTCTGTTTCTAATTCTACGTCCAGAATATCAGGATGCTTTTCTTCCTGTTTGCCTAGGCTTCCCATTTTAGGGATTTTTAAAGCTGCTTTATGCTTTTCCCAGATTTTTACCTCTTCCCAACTACTCTCCACCTCATTGGGGAAACTAGATTTTCCTCAAAATCTAATTTGGAAATAAATTCTTCAAATATTTTTGAAAGATTTTTGGGGAAAGTATTTGCCTTTATCCATCCTCATGTATTTAGCAAGTGATCTCATAATTCTTATTTTGGTCAATCTGCACAGAATTATTTAATTCATTTTCTCAAATTAAATATTTAATTACATCCACAAAATACTTATCCATTTGGGGTCCACTCCCCTTAGGATTAAAGTTCAAAGGTCTAGCTTTGAAAGAAAACATAAACTAGGTGTGTTACAGTGACAAGATCATGGAACATCTTTTTCTTTTTGGCCCCTTTTCTTTGAGAGTGTGAAACTCGGTAAGAAATTTACTAGGTATTCACACAAATTGTCAAGGAGTGTCGACGGGTGCTGAAAATCCTTCAACCAAGGGGTTTTCCCTGATATGTGGTCCCAAGGTATTCCACCCTATTACCATTTTCTTAGAGGCTTACCTTGGCTCTACCTGTCAGCAAGAGAGAGGAATACATATTTGCCTTTGAAAAGAAAGTGGGGGTGCCTTGTGAGTGTTTGGTTGTAGGTGTGTCAAGGTTATTATACTGCGAAGATGAAGAAAAGTGAGACTCTAAGAGAGAGGTAATAATAACACACTTGTAGAGACACACTCAAACAAGAAGGATTGATCTAATATCCAGCGGAATAGTCCACAAATATGTGACGATTATTACAACCAAGACAAAAATGGAAAATTCGTTTAACATTTATCGGAATATTCTACAAGGATGCAGCAATCATAGCAACCATTACAACACATTCTTAATATGATAAGCACTAAAATAACTGAAATAGTTCAACTAATTTAGCATAAATGGAAGAAAACATAAATTACATATATTCATAGAATAGTTTTAAAAATATTCATAATCTATGCATGAAGAGCGTGTTAGCTGTGAGGCTTATGGTCTTAAGTAAAAGTCTCAAAACACATGTATACAATGAACACCACTAACTCCAATAGTGGAGTGTTGGAGCCACTCCTTGCTCCCCAAAAGAAATATCTTGTCTCTCTAATGCCCTGTGGGAGGAGCTGAGGTCAAAATTCCTCTGCACATACAATGAGGGTGTATATATAACCAATGGGGGGGTGACGCTTCTCCTTTTTTGTGACTCTTTGACTACCCTCATGATTGTTTGACTTCCTATGAATTTTTGACTTGACATGACTCCTCATATTTGTACATGTCCTTTAGACTTCTATTTTACAATACAATTTCGAATATAATTTACATAATCCACAAAAATTATGTGGCATATGGCGACTCATGATCTAACATGGACTTCATGATTATGTGGCAGTGCCAAGTTGTCCTTCTTGCTACTTTGTCTTCATTAGAGATAAGATTTGTTTTCCATATCTTCCCTCTAAAGGGTTGTGAACCAGATGGAGTCTTCATGTGATCATGATCTTTGGTCTTCTATTGTAATGCAATATTCCTTCATCTTCTTGCCTGATGATCATGTTATCTCCCTAGTTCCCTAGGTGTCTTATAACATGGTTTCCTTCTCCATATCCTTCGTTATCATCCTTTCATGACATAATATAATACCTATGACTGGAATCCACCCATGACAAGAGGACATCAATTCGATAAACCCCAAGCTTAATATGTTTCATGAAATCACTTGTTAGGGCTGGAACTGGGGACTCGTTGAGTGACCGACTCAGGGATTACACAGTTCTAGACCGTGTTTTGAGACTGCACAATGTGCAGTTCAAGATGTCCAGGGTTATATGATTGCGTAATTGAGAGACTCAAGCACTTAGGCTGGAGGATTGAGACTTGATATTGCTCAATGGGCAACTTTGGAGGCCTAGAATGAAGGACAATGCAATTGATGGACTCAAGGGCTCAAGATCTTAGACCGAGCCTTGAGACTATGCAATGCGCAGTTCAGGCTTAGATTGAGTAAAAATATTGCACAATTGGGGAGCTTAGGGGGCTATGATGAGGGCTTGAGCATTGATTTTTACCATTGCACAATTTTTAAAGGGAGAGGAGGCCAAGTGATTATGCAATTGCATGGTTTAAGAGTGCAAGGTTTGGGCTTGAGGATTGATACTGCGCAATGCATAGTTTAGGCCTGACTAGAGAGATGGATTGTGTAGTTTTGGAGGTTAGGGGTTGGGCTTAAGAATTGTAATTTCACAGTGCACAGTCTTAGAAGGCAGGAAATTTTCATTGCACATTGCCAAGAGGTAGGGTTGCATATTGAGGACTAAGACTACATAATGTGCAGCTCAAAAGGGTTGGACGAGGCTAGATTATTCGGTTGATAAGTTTTCCAAATTTGACTATGTGTGGAATCCATGCTATCAATGAAAATAATTTATTGTTATCACACACTTATAACACTTGACGACATAATATAGATCATCTAGAACACATGAACAACATAATTCTCTTAGTGTGACACCAAAGATACACTTTGCGATGACCATGACAACACTTGTGCGACAATGCTTGAAACTTTAGGAAAGTGTAATACATTTTTACATGGTAAGTACAACTCATTAACCCAAATATTACCTCTTAAAACAAACTCAAACTAGCTTTTGTACATTGTGTGACCCTCCACATGCTAAAAGATGACATTTACTATCTGAAGAGAATAGGGTGAACGACACTTGCGATACACGAATGACAATGAAAGTGACACCTACCAGTGTGAAGATAACATGGACAAAACAGTAATTAAAGTGAAAGAAAGTAAAAGTGATAATAAAAAGCATGAAAATGATACTCACAAAAGTGAAGTCATGAAAAAGCGATAGTTTGAAAAACTCACCAAAATAGAAGTACAAATGCAGCAAAAAGTGAGGGACTATCAATTACATTGTGCACTGACTGTCGACATGAGTTGAAAATTGCACAAGAAATGTCTTGATGGACCATGCTATTATTGTTAAATCTTGATTAAAATACATGTTCATGAACTTGTTCCTGCGAGAGACTGCAATATGTTATGCCTCTATGGATGAAAGAAAAAATACATTTTTCTTTTGCAACACCCACACCCCGACATTTACCTGCTTTTACAAATTCTCTGGGTAAATGTGAAGCGAGTGCCACTATGACATGACTCAACCTCCTTGTTCCAGTTAATGAAGTGGGACCTACAATTGAGACTTACTAACCACAAATTGACATCTTACAGGGACTACAAATCATCCAGAAGCTAAAGAAACACCCCATGTGGTCAACCCCTGTGTTGGAACTTTGTTTCACTGACTTAGATCCCCAACCGTACCCTTGACACTAATTCATTGTGGTTATGAGGCTATAACCACACTCACATGCTTACCTCCATGCAATTATAACCTAATATTAGCTCTAAGAACCTTAATATCATCCTCATATTCATAAGGTAATCTATCATGACTAGAATCTGATCTATCCAAAGTATAACTGAAAAGTAAATCATTAGTATTTATACCTTTGGATTCTTGATCTTCTGATTTTTGCACATTATTGGTTGAACCACTAGGACTAGGAATATGAGACTCTTGTGGCTGAGCTTCTTATTTTTGAAGGTCCCTTTTCTTTTTCTTCTTGTTGTTCTTTTTCTCATTCTCTTTATTGCTACTACTTCCATATTAAAATATGGTCTTTAGCATGTCCGAAATTTCTCTAGCGTACTAAACCTACTAACTTCTTCAATTCATTATCATGAATATTTTCATGGATTGTATATCTAACTTGAGCACCCCACCGCAAAACTTCAGGTGCATGTGGATCCTTTCCACATCCTTCACATACCAATCTCCAAATGTTAGATCCATAAGAAAATAACTAGGATTTAATATCTATGTGCCATACTTTGAAATTTGTACCAGTGAGGGCAGACACTCCTTGAGAAGTCATTCTAAAATAATAATAATAATAATAATTAAAATAAATAAATAAAGAAATAAATAAATAAATAAATATATATATATATAATTAGAATAAATAAATATGTGTATATATATATATATATATATATATATATATATATATATATACCAACAAAACCCGAGATATAATCTCCAGCAATCAAGTTGCAACCGAGGGCCCCACTCTCATAGAAATTTTTAGAAACTTTGAGCACTACTAAGAGGGGGGGTGAATCAATAGTGTGATCTATATACTATTTTTACGAAATTAAACTTCTCAAATGATTCATCGATAAACTAATCAAAAACACATTAATAAATCATAACATAGACGTATAACCATGTAAGTAGCTAAACCAAAACAACCATGAGAGAAAAACTAAACAACACATCAATGGACAATCACAACATCACATATGAGGACACAAGATATCTAGTGGGAAACCCCTTCAGGACAAAAAACCACCCTTATTATTGTTGCGTTGCTTTGAATATATATTATGTCAAGAAAATATATTTTATATAGATTAGTTGCCACCCATAAACCACAAGACTCGATCTCATATACAATTAGCTGAAACCCAGAAGCCATGAGACTCGATCCTAATGATCATCTAAGAAGTATCTTTTCATACAACTCTACAAATTCCCATCCGCTATAAGCCGCCATGAAGAACTAGCCTTGCCTAGTTACGATTGAACTATCTAACCACCATTGGATGGAGAAACTGCTTCCAATATACTGACACCATCGATTCACTATTGAAATTAACAAACATCCATTTTTTGAAGGCCACTACTCTACTATATGAGAATATCGATTTCATTCATTTTAAAACTAGATCCAAGACACTATGCTCAACAAAATTCAACTCTGGAACCCAAATCTCAGCAACATTATAGTCTCAAAAAATAAAATCAAAACATCACAACAACATGCTCTTTACTCAAGAAAAATAGTGAATAAAATGTAACAATAAAATCTACAACAACACAATTATCCAGTAGTAAAAATGCATCTCACACTCAACCATAAAATCCAACCCGCAATATATTTGCAAAAGAAAAACAATTTTCCATATGTTAAATTAACTCTACAAAACAAATGGATCAATAAAAAAATGTGATTCATTGTATACTTGGTCTCTTATCTACCATAATATTCTTCTTTGTGTACTAAAAATTATGCTTTGCGACAACTCCATCAACTTTGCATTGCAAACTAATATCTCTACTTCAATAATTTTCTCAATTCAATGCCATTTGCACATGTGCATTATGTATCTTTTCTCACAACTAGGTCTGAAGCATTCCACCTCTTTAGAGTATTCTCTCTCCCACAATATCACTAAAAAAACTAGAACTCAGATTAAAAAATGGAGTATATGTAATGTGTTGGGCGAAATCCTCATTTGTAAAAGGATCAAAGGTGCAAAAGTTGACAAAATCCAACCATAACCATCACTACTTGTGCACTAAAGGAGTCCACACCCCTTGTAGGACGGACTTAACCAATTTTGACCTTATATAATTAATTTGGAATCTTCCATAAATAACTAAGTTGAAATTCACCAGATGTGTGCGAGGGATGCAAAGGAAGAGGCTCGATTGCATGCACAACTAGGCCAAATATCAGCTACATTGGTGAACACTGCACTCGATATTTTTAGCTAAATCCTTCCAACAACACACATGAGCCTTCTTCCCAGCAACCAGGGAAAAGTATAGGATAAAATCATAAACCTTCATCTCATAACCACTGCCACCTATTTTCACACTTTAACCAGCTCTTATACATTCCTCCAATCCTTTTCCAAGCTCCGTGACACTTGTGCAAGTGGGTTAAAAATGTATACCAAGTGCCACTACCAAGTTTACCTAGAATCCAAAAAACAAGGGTTGACATGAGTACCAAAAAGTCCTCTACTCTCCTCTGACACCTACGCAAGCTACAACACCTACGCACAAACTTGTAACACCTTTGTAACCTCACCATCAGGCCAAAAATCCTCTATAACAAGTCATGAGCATGGACATAACATGAAAACCTAATATTCCAAGCTCATCAAACATGGATCATAAACATCACTTACACATGTCCAAGCATCAAACCACATCAATGCCATCATCCTAGGTCAACGTCGGCATATAAACCATCATAATGTCGACATTAATGCAAACATAACTAGCTCAATGACAACACAAGCAACTGCAATCAATCAAACATATGGATGACTAAAATTTACAACACATGCTACCATGATACAAGGCTGACATCAATTCCCACACAAGGTAGCTGCAATCATGAACACACTGTCAACACAAGCTAATTGCAACCATGAAAGCCATAATGCCAACATAAATGACATTGTGGTACTCTGAGTATGGAAATTTTAATCAAGCCATGGGAATTATGTTATGGGCTATTACATTTGGGGATGTGAAAAAAATTATATCTCATCTTATTCTTTTAGTTATTTTAATGGGTTGTGGTGGGGTTAGGCCTAGTCTTGGTGGTCTTACTTCAAAGGTGCTTCTTCTTGTTGCAACATATTTCCCGACTTCTAAGTTTCATTTTGTGGTAGAGAATATTGGAACAATTGACGATATTTGAGGGAAGGCAAGATTGTTCCATGTCCTTCTAGTTGTTATTCTAAATGTGTAGAAACTATATGCACTAAGCATGCATATGTCCAAGATCCACCTGATCTCACACTATTTAACGTTATGCAAGATATTGAATCTATTCCACTTTTTAATCTTTTGCAGAAAAATTAATTGCACACACATGTGAAGCATAAACACAAATATTCAATCACACATAACGTAATTTTTAACCGGGAAATACTGAACCTAAAAACCCCAAATATATATTATGTAACATGGAGATCATATGAAAATCTCATACAACCATACAAATATTATCATAAGCCCTCAGTACAATACAATCGTCATACACTATACAGGCCTAATCTTGCAAATCCATGCATCAATCTATGCCACCTGCTAGCCTACCTCCACTGCGCAATATCTGCTAAAGAATAGCTCTGACTGAATTCAAATTACTCTATCCTTGACTGCACAATCCTCATTGGCATCTCCACTGAGCGTTGGATGCAATCAATGCATCACTATAGTCACAACAGATAGTCTATCTTGCCCTTTCACCTATCTCTCCACTAGTCTCCACTGAAACTGCCATGCACTGTAGTTAACTGATGTATTCTTCAGTTGATTAATGAGTTATTATTTGTGAATTAATTAACTAATTAATTCACTCCACCCTCACTAGTGTATCAATTAGTTAGACTAGATACAACTAGCTCAACTAAGTCTAACTGAGTTAAACTGAATACAACTCCATAACTACTTCTTCCAACTGTGTCATAACTCTGCCACTTGAATTCTAACTAAGTCCTCCATGCAATAGCTCCAGTAAACCCTCAGGAATAGCATAATTCCTTTTGTCAGCTGTTGTGCCACATCTTTGCCCTGAACTGAAGTGCTCCAAGAGAATAAGTTGTTGTTTAGAGTCTAATTATTATTAAGTGCTAATAATAATAGACATGCATCTATTTTTAGATTTACGATCTATAAATAGACTTCGCCCAATATTCTAAAAATAGAATTTCATCTATTTTTCCAACTTGATCAACCATCCACAAATATCATCCTGCAACTTCTAAAATATGATCAACATCTCTAAAAATAGACTTGCACCAAAAATAGCCTATGGGCCCACTTAGTGAAGGTGACCCTTTTCACTAAGCTCATCATCTTGTTGAATCTCAACACTCCCTCTCAACAAGATAGGGATTATCCTTTATCCCGATCCTACCTCTATGGTATTCGAATTTGCTCCTAGTGAGCGCCTTTGTCAGAATATCTGCATCCTGATCCTCCGTAGGAATGTACTAAAGCAACATGATCTTCCACTGCACACAATCTCTGATATGATGATACTGGATATCAATATGTTTAGATCTATCATGAAACACAGGATTAACTGAGAGTTTAATGCAACTCTGATTATCACAATGAATCACCGTGGGATCTAAATGTGAACCGAAAAAACCAACCAGAATCTTCCTCATCTAGATAGCCTCACATGCAGCTAAACTTGCTGCCATGTATTTTGCTTCAGCTGAACTGAGTGCCACAGATATTTTTTTCCTGCTGTACCAAGAAACTGTCATGGATACGATACTGAAAATCCCTCCTGATGTGCTCTTTCTGTCTGTTGGGCTTCCTGCCCAATCTGCATCTTTGAAGCCATGCAACTTCACCTCATCTGTCTATTTGTACCATAAACCATACTCAGATGTGCCCCTAATATATCTTAATACATGCTTGCCTGCCTTCCAAAAGAGCTTGGTAGGCTTAACCATCGCTTGTGAAAGCTGGTTCACCACATAGCATATGTTTGGTCTTGTATTGACTAAATACATGAGTGAACCCACCAAATTTCAATAAACAATGGCATCCACTACCTCTGCCGATGTAACATCCTCTTTCTTCCAATTTCCTAGAAGAGGAGTGTCGATAGGCTTACAGCCTTGCATGTGAAACTTCTCCAGTATCTCCCAGGCATACTTTCCTTGAGACACAAATATTTCACCTTCCCGCTGCCATATTTCCAATCTAAGGAAATAATGAAGGAGGCCTAAATCCTTCATGTCAAAGTCCTTTGCAAGATCGGCCTTGCATGAGCGTATCAATTGCTCATCACCTGTTAGTACTAAATCATCAACATAAAGTACAATGATTAAAAGCTTACCCTCAACCACAATCTGGTACAGGTTTGCATCTGCCTCACTCTTGGTGAAGCCAAGTCAAGTGAAATAGTTTTTGATCTGAGTGTACCAAGCACGCGGTGCTTGTTTCAGCCAATACAATGCTCTTTTGAGCCTACACACATGCGACTCGCTGCTAAAGATCTCAAATCCCTCAAGCTGCTCAATGTACACCTCTTCCTCAATGATCCCATTAAGTAACATAGTCTTCACATCCATCTGATGAATGTGCCAACCCATATGTGCTAGGAGAGCAAGGATGATCCATATGGAAGAATACTGTACGACAGGTGCAAAGGTTTCTTCATACTCAATCCCCTCAATCTGTGAGAAGCCCCAGGCAATAAATCTTTCCCTATACTTCTCGATGCTCCCATCAGTAGCTTGCTTTACCTTGTAGATCGATCTTGATCCAACAACTGATTTTCTCACTAGCCTTGGAACAATCTTCCAAGCACTGTTTCTGACAATGGATTCATACTCCTCCACTGTGGCATCTACCCATGTGGGCTCCTGCACTGCTTCTTCAAAAGAATATGGCTATGTCACAATACGCTAGCTCATAAGAGCCATGTATCCATTATATCGGTCAGGAGATTGTCTCTATCTGCGCTGTGATGTAGGGACTCCTACATTCTATGCCTCATCCACCTTCAGTCTCTCAGCTTCTATGTTACACTTCTTGCCTTGTGTGATGTTTGGTTCTGCATGAGTGGACTCCTCCACTCCATGAGTCTCCTCCTATGGTTGATCCAGATCCAGAGGCTCATCTTTTTGAACCAGAAGTTCCTCTTCCGAATGCAAGTGTAGCTCCCTCTCAAGCGACAACTTCATGGCTTTAACCTCATTGAATTTTATATCTCATCACATAACGGTCATCTGACAGTTTGGAAAATACACACAATAGTTTTGCGGTGTTTCTGTGTACACCAAAAATATCCCAACTTCTGCAGTCGACTCCAAATTCTTATTGGCATCCTTTGTCACATGAATGTAAATAGGTGAGCCAAAAATCTTCAAATGAGGTGTGTTTGTTGGGAAACAGCAGAATGGTACTGCGTACGTGTGAATTCTCTCCAGGATTACCAAAGCACGATTCTCCTTCTCATGAAAGGTGGTCTTCACAAACTTACCCATTGTACATCCTTTGCACTGATATGACTACGCAAGAGTACCCTTGGGAAGTCCAGTATAAATTTGCTGTAAAATCTTCAAAGCGCCATGGTGAAGATGGCTCAATCTCCTGTGCCATAACTCACCCTCATCTTGGATCACCACTTCTTTTGCTTTGCCCACCATTACAATGCAACCATCTACTTCTAGCTTGTAGAGATTCTTAATTCGAAACCCTATATTTTTGGTTTGACCCATTGTTTTATGTCGAAGGAAGGCTTTTCCCTCACTGAAAACAAGATCATAACCCCTGTCTTCCAGCATTGCAACTGAGACCAAGTTCTTGTTCAGACCTAGAACATGCATGACATTCTTCAACAAGAACGGATTACCAGACTCCCTGTCAAAGGTAATAGTCCCAATGCCAGTCACACTGTACCGACCATCATCGCCCATATCTATATGCATCTGGAGGTCCTTCTCCTCCAAGTCACTAAACAACTCTTTGTCTCCTGTCATATGGAGAGACGCACCACTGTCAAGATACCACACCGATCCCATGCAGTGTGAAACTAAGCATGCGATAAAGGAAAAATCCAGCTCAAATTGTGAGGCTAAGGCCTCTCCAGCTGTAGATCCAGCAACCTTCTTATTCTTCTTCTTCTGTGGACGGTTAGTGGCGAAATGTCCATGCTCGTGACAGTGAAAACACTTCACTTTGGACAAGTCCTGCTTCCTGCCTTTCTCACTGGATTTAGAAGGATTTTTCTTCCCCTTTCCTTTCCTTTCTTTGGCAGCCAATGCGCAATTCTCTTCATCTGCATTCTTTGATGAATATCCATCCCTGGTGCCCCATCTTATCTCCTCCTGCACAAGATCCAACCAAATTCGCTCCCATCCTAGCAGTTTCTCCCGTCCATTGAAAAAATATTCGTAGCTATGCCAACTCTTCAGAAGCCCAAGGAGAGCTAAGATCAGCAAGTCTTATTCATCAGCATTAACCCCCACACTTTCCAGCTCATCCTTGCAGTGAAAAAATTCGTGAGGTATTTTGGAATACTGTCGCCTTTCTCCATTTCTATTTTTCTGAGCTTGTCCTTCAGCACCAACTTCCTCTGGTCGCTTCTTCTTTGGAACAATTCTGTCAAATCATTCCACATTAATAATGGAGTAGATTTCTCATGAAGGCTGTACACAATGTGGTCCTTCACACCTTCCAACATAATTCTCCTCATTTTTGCAGTCTTCTTTTTCCATGCATCAAGTAATGCAGCATCTCTAGATCCAGGCTTAGGAACATTGCTATCGATGAATTCCTTTAGCCCATTATCCTCCAAAACCACCTCCATCATGTCCTTATAGCCTATGTAATTCGAGCTCCCATCAAGGGCATACTCCAATCTCAACCCGTTGAAAGACATTTCAATGTATACTCGATATCTGCACCAAGAATCTTCTGTAGCAAATTCGAATAGTCCACGAGCACAAACTCACTTCAAAATTGAAATCCTCAATCAACAACACTCTGATACCATGTATAAATTATATGCACTAAGGATGCATATGTCCAAGATCCACCTGATCTCACAGCATTTAACTTTATGCAACATACTGAATCTATTCCACTTGTTAATCTTTTGTGGAAAAATTAATTGCACACACATGTGAAGCATAAAAAAAAATATTCAATCGCACATAACACATGTTTTAACCGGGAAAGCCTGAAGCTGAAAACCCCAACTATATATTATGTAACATGGAGATCATAAGACAATCTCATACAATCATACAAAGCTTATCAAAATCCCTCAGTATAGTACAATCATCATACACTATACAAGCCTAATATTGCAAATCCATCCACCGATCTATGCCACCTGCTAGCCTCCCTCAACTGCACAATCTCTGCTAAAGAATATATCTGAATGAATTTGAATTACTCCATCCTTTACTGCGCAATCCTCATTGGCATCTCCACTGAGTGTTGGTGCAATCAATGCATCACTATAGTCACAACAGATAGTCTATCTTGCCCTTTCACCTATCTCTCCACTGGTGTCCACTGAAACTGCCATGCACTATAGTTAAGTGATGTATTCTTCAGTCGATTAATGAGTTATTATTTGTCAATTAATTAACTATTTAATTCACTCCACTCTCACTAGTGTATCAATCAATTAGACTAGATACAACTAGCTCAATTGAGTCTAACTGAGTTAAACTGAATACAACTCCATAACTACTTCTTCCAACTATGTCATAACTCTGCCACTTGAGTTCTAACTGAGTCCTCCATGTAATAGCTCCAGTAAACCCTCAAGAATAGCGTAATTCCTTCTGTCAGCTGTTGTGCCACAAATGTGTACTGAACTGAAGTGCTCCAAGAGAATAAGTTGTTGTTTAGAGTCTGATTATTATTAAGAGCTAATAATAATGAACATGCATCTATTTTTACATTGACAATCTATAAATAGAATTCGCCCAATATTATAAAAATAGAATTTCATCTATTTTTCCAACTTGATCAACCATCCACAAATAGCATCCTGCAACTTCTAAAATATCATCATCATGTCTAAAAATAGACATAGTCTAAAAATAGACTTGCGCCAAAAATAGCGTACAGGCCCACTTAGTGAAGGCGACTCTTTTCACTAAGCTCATCATCTTGTTGAATCTCAACAAAATGCACTTTTTATACTCGAGAATTTTATCCCTCTTTCTAAAAAACTGGAGAAGCTATGGGAAAAAAGATTGTCTTGGACTTATTTAAAGTGGTTGTTCACAGTTATTTCTTTTTACTGGGGTATCTCAATCTCTTGATCAAATTATTAGAATCCACTACTTGTACAATTTCCTCAATTAAACTCAAGATCATAATGCATTTGTAGCACTTCAAAATAAATGATTAAATCCGTATAGTTTTTTGCATCAAAAACTTGTAAATATTAGCTTAAATTATGTTGGATTTACCAACTCCGCAATAATGCTTGTTGGTAGGTAAAAAAAAATCCTATAGTAAAAAACCAACATATTTATGTATCTTATGATTCAAATCAACCAAAGAAATAATAGGGGCTCTTAGGCCATAAAAATAGATTGAGTAAGAACTTTCCAAACTATAGTAAACCAAAGTTCCACAAGGTAATGGAAATAGGGAATACAGAGTATGTTTCATTAAGTAGGGAAATAATTTATTTTTTGTAGCAATGGTCAAGGGAGATGAGTCAAGTTCATATCTTTGATGCAACCTATAAATAATAATGTTCCTCTTCACACGGGGATAACCCGAGAATGGAACATGTACATATTCATTGTGGCCAATAAAATGAAAAATATTAGATGCATACTTTGACTAGATGGATTTCCTTCATAATCATCGAGAACCCTAACTTAGAGGATGTGTTTTTTGTCTTAACTAAAACATGTTGTAGGGGGTACTCAGGGACAAGGGAAAAGGACAAATTATTGAAGTGATCCATTAGATTTAAGAGAGACGTGACATTTCTAAAATATGGAGAAGAACTTGTTGGAATTCCAATAAATATTTCCTCACATGGTTGCTCTATCCCAAAAGTGAGGTAAATAGCTCAATGTTAATGGATTCAATGTTCAACATGCAACCTCCTACATTTTTGGAGGCACGCAAAAGCTCAAAAAAGGAGTAATTATAACTTCCTTTGTACTGGCTTATGAGTGAGTAAAGGTTGTATGTTCTTTGATACTTATGGAGAAGGAAAGAATCTTGGATAAACTTCGAAAATGGCCGACATTTCTACTGTCATTGACAACTTCGAACCTTCCAACATTTTTTTATGCTCTATGAAATACCTTGTTGTAACCTTATCATAGCCAATTGTTTGTGTTTTCTTCCATCTGTGCTAAAGTAGTTGAACTATTTCGGTTACTTTAGTGTTTATCTTATTGATAATGTGTTGTAATGGTTGCTATGACTGTTGCATCCTTGTGGACTATTCTATTGGATGTTAGACAAATATTACTTATTTGTGTGCATTGTAATGACCATCACATATTTTTGGACTATTTTGCTAGATATTAGACAAATAATTCTTGTTTGAGTGTGTCTCTACTAAGGTGGTACTATTACCTATCTCTTAGGGGCTCAATTTTCTTCCCCTCCACAGTAGAAGAACCTTGACACATCTACAACTTAACACTCACTAGGCACACCCACTTTCTTTTCGAAGGAACATATGCATTCCTCTCTCTTTCTGAATGCTAGAGCCAAGGAAAACCTCTAAGAAAATGGTAACCAAGTCGTATTAAAGATGAGGGTCCTATCCCAAATGGTGTGAGGTCTAATTGGGACCACATGTTAGGGAGACCCCCTTGGTTGAAGGATTTCTAGCAACCATCGACACACACCTTGCCAATTTGTGTGAATAGCTAGACAATTTCTTACTGAGTTTCACACTCTCAAAGAAAAGTGGCCAAAAAGAAAAATATGTTCCACAATCTCGTCACCATTTTTACAAAGAGCACACTAGCTAGGCCCAACCAAGCATTTTTTTTTAATTGTCTAATGAAAATTTTATTTTTCGAAATGCACCTTTGAAATAACCATGCTATAGATGGGAAACATAGTTTCCATAACTTCCTCCACCACAAGGCCAACTACTTAGGTTTCTTATCATCTATAATAAAGATATCGCTAGATTTAAAAATATATTCCCCAAATAAAAAACACACCCAAAATATTCCTTGAAATGAACATGGGAAATGTTTAGAGGTATAATATAATTTTACCATGGTTTAGAAAACTTAATTTATTTTACATATTAAAAATAATAAATTTTATTTGAAAAAAAATATTATATATTTATTGATTTTTTTTAACATCTACAAAATAAATATTTTAAAAACCTATTTTAATTAAATAACACATTATACTTGATTGAGTTAAATGTCCAACATATATTAAATAATTTTTTTTTGTCAAGTGATATTGTTTTTGTCTATGCTTGACCTACCCGTGATGCTTGGGCCCTAAGTTGATTGGAATTTTGTGTCTCCTCCCCCTAGCATGGGTGCAACAACCTCTATGAAGTTTAATCGAGGTCACCTTGCTAACTAGACCCATACTCAAGTAGTTGTACTAATAAAACTTAACATATATTAAATAAATATTATAAAAATATGCGTAAATAAATAACATTACTGAAAATCCAATATGTATCAAATAAATATTATAAAAACATGTTTATAAGAATAACAATGATTTTTACTCCACATTGATATTTCAATTATAAGAATTACAAAAATAACTATAATGCCATATAATAGAACCAATTAAAATATACTCAAATCATATTTACATAATAAAAAATATATATTATTATTATATATATATATATATATATTTTTTGTGCAATTATTTGAATGTTAACATTTAGAAAGACGAGTCAATAAATTCAAACTTTTCATCATTTAAAAAATAACATATATGATCATTATCAAACTCATTTAAACTTTATACATTTAAAAAACAATAAATTATGAATATTAATTATATATGATATTATATTTATAAATATTTTTTTCTATTTTATTTTGGGTATTTTTTCATTTTCATATTTGAACATTGTTGTAAATTACTTGTTTTGGATAGTATGTTATAACTATAACTAAGTATGCTCTTTACCCATATTTTTCACTCATTTTCCACATAGAATTATGATTGGAAAATATTAAAATCTATTACTACATAAAAATTGAACTAAAACTTCATTATATAATCCTAAAAAGGAAAAGCCTAGTCATAAATATTAACTTGAAATTAAAATTGAAAAAAAAGAAAAGCTAATTAACCCACTTAAACTAGATGTGGTTTCTTTGAAGCAAATGAATTACCAAATATTTTATTCATTAAAACACCTTCACTTAGCCAAAATGAGAATAAGTTAAAATAAGAATATTATAAAATACAAAGAGATTATATTAACAAAGCTACAACCATAAACAATTGTGAAATTACAAAATCAGTCAATAATAATAATAATAAATGACTATAAAAAATATCAGATTTGATAACAAGAAGACTTTCTATAAAACATAGAGTTTTAACTACCCTTGTGCAACCACCATAAAAGGAGTAATCATAAGCATCATCATTGAGTTGGGGCATAGAAACCAAATCAATTTAGGGATCAACGAGCTTGTTGTTTGGAATATTCCACTGAAACTACCATGCACTGTAGTTAACTGATGTATTCTTCAGTTGATTAATGAGTTATTATTTGTGAATTAATTAACTAATTAATTCACTCCACTCTCACTAGTGTATCAATCAGTTAGACTAGATACAACTAGCTCAACTGAGTCTAACTGAGTTAAACTGAATACAACTCCAGAACTACTTCTTCCAACTATGTCATAACTCTGCCACTTGAGTTTTAACTGAGTCCTCCATGCAATAGCTACAGTAAACCCTCAGGAATAGCGTAATTCCTTCTGTCAGATGCTGTGCCACATTTGTGCACTGAGCTGAAGTGATCCAAGAGAATAAGTTGTTGTTTAGAGTCTAATTATTATTAAGAGCTAATAATAATCAACATGCATCTATTTTTACATTGACAATCTATAAGTAGAATTCGCCCAATATTCTAAAAATAGAATTTCATCTATTTTTCCAACTTGATCAACCATCCACAAATAGCATCCTGCAACTTCTGAAATATCATCATCATGTCTAAAAATAGACATAGTCTAAAAATAGACTTGCGCCAAAAATAGCATACAGGCCCACTTAGTGAAGCCAACTCTTTTCACTAAGCTCATCATCTTGTTGAATCTCAACAAGATGCACTTTTATACTCGAGAATTTTATCTCTCTTTCTAAAACACCGGAGAAGCTATGGGAAAAAATATTGTCTTGGACTTCTTTAAATTGGTTGTTCATAGTCATTTCTTTTTACTGGGGCATCTCCATCTCTTGATCAAATTATTAGAATCCACTACTTGTACAATTTCCTCAATTAAACTCAAGATCATAATGCATTTGTAGCACTTCAAAATAAATGATTAAATCCATATAGTTTTTTGCATCAAAAACTTGTAAATATTAGCTTAAATTATGTTGGATTTACCAACCCACAATAATTCTTGTTGGTAGGTAAAAAAAAATCCTATAGGAAAAAACCAACATATTTATGTATCTTATGATTCAAATCAAGCAACGAAATAATAGGGGCTCTTAGGCCATAAAAATAGATTGAGTAAGAATTTTCCAAGCTATAATAAACCAAAGTTCCACAAGGTAATGGAAATAGGGAATACATAGTATGTTTTGTTAAGTAGGGAAATAATTTATTTTTTGTAGCAATGGTCAAGGGAGATGAGTGAAGTTCATATCTTAGATGCAACCTATAAATAATAATGTTCCTCTTCACATGGGGATAACCCGAGAATGGAAGATGTACATATTCATTATGGCCAATAAAATAAAAAATATTAGATGCATACTCTCACTTGATGGATTTCCTTCATAATCATCGAGAACCCTAACTTAGAGGATGTGTTTTTTGTCTTAACGAAAACATGTTGTAGGGGGTACTCAGGGACAAGGGAAAAGGACAAATTATTGAAGTGATCCATTAGATTTAAGAGAGACATGACATTTCTAAACTATGGAGAAGAACTTGTTGGAATTCCAACAAATATTTCCTCACATGGTTGCTCTATCCCAAAAGTGAGGTAAATAGCTCAATGTTAATGGATTCAATGTTCAACATGCAACCTCCTACATTTTTGGAGGCACGCAAAAGCTCAAACAAGGAGTAATTATGACTTCCTTTGTATTGACTTGTGAGTGTGTAAAGGTTGTATGTTCTTTGATGCTTATGGAGAAGGAAAGAATCTTGGATAAACTTCGAAAATGGCCGACATTTCTACTTTCATTGACAGCTTCCAACCTTCCAACATTTTTTTATGCTCTATGAAATAGCTTGTTGTAACCTTATCATAACCAATTGTTTGTGTTTTCTTCCATCTGTGCTAAAGTAGCTGAACTATTTCGGTTACTTTAGTGTATATCATATTGATAATGTGTTGTAATGGTTTCTATGATTGTTGCATCCTTGTGGACTATTCTATTGGATGTTAGACAAATATTCCTTGTTTGTGTTCATTGTAATGACCGTCAGATATTTGTGGAATATTCTGCTAGATATCAGACAAATAATTCTTGCTTGAGAGTGTCTCTACTAAGGTGGTACTGTTACCTCTGTCTTAGGGGCTCACTTTTCTTCCCCTCCGCAGTAGAAGAACCTTGACACACCTACAACTTAACACTCACTAGGCACACCCAATTTCTTTTCGAAGGCACATATGCATTCCTCTATCTTTTTGAATGCTAGAGCCAAGGAAAACCTCTAAGAAAATGGTAACCAAGTCATATTCAAGATGAGCCTCCTATCCCAAATGGTGTGAGGTCTAATTGGGACCACATGTCAGGGAGACCCCCTTGGTTGAAGGATTTCTAGCAACCATCGACACACACCTTGCCAATTTGTGTGAATAGCTACACAACTTCTTACTAAGTTTCACACTCTCAAAGAAAAGGGGCCAAAAAAAAAAATATGTTCCACGATCTCGTCACCATTTTTACAAAGAGCACACTAGCTAGGCCCAACCAAACATTTTTTTTTTTAATTATCTGATGAAAATTTTATTTTTCAAAATGCACCTTTGAAATAACCATGCTATAGATGGGAAACATAGTTTCCATAACTTCCTCCACCGCCAAGCCAACTACTTAGGTTTCTTATCATCTATAATAAACATATCGCTAGATTTAAACATATATTCCCCAAATAAAAAACACACCTAAAATATTCCTTGAAATGAACATGGTAAATGTTTAGAGCTATAATATAATTTTACCATGGTTTAGCAAACTTAATTTATTTTTATCTCATGCTCAACATAATTGAATTTGTATTTACAAGATTACATTTTTATCATAAAATTTCTTAGAATAAATGTTTTTGCACATTATCTAATTTTCAAGCATATATCTATGTTGAATATATATTCCTAACATTACATTTTGAACATAAAACTTTTTAAAAACATAAATATCTAATATTATACACTATAAATTTCTAATCTATATTTTACATATTAAAAATAATAAATTTTATTTGAAGAACAATATTATATATTTATTGATTTTTTTTAACATCTACAAAATAAATATTTTAAAAACCAATTTTAATTAAATAACACATTATACTTGATTGAGTTAAATGTCCAACATATATTAAATAATTTTTTTTTTGTCAACTGATATTGTGTTTATCTAGGCGTTTATCTAGGCTTGACCTACCAGCGATGCTTGGGCCCTAAGTTGATTGGATTTTTGTGTCTCCTCCCCCTAGCATGGGTGCAACAACCTCTATGAAGTTTAATCGAGGTCACCTTGGTAACTAGACCCATACTCAAGTATTTGTACTAATAAACTTAACATATATTAAATAAATATTATAAAAATATGCGTATATAAATAACATTACTGAAAATCCAATATGTATCAAATAAATATTATAAAAATATGTTTATAAGAATAACAATGATTTTTACTCCACATTGATATTTCAATTCTAAGAATTACAAAAATAACTATAATGCCATATAATAGAACCAATTAAAATATACTCAAATAATATTTACATAATACAAAATATATATTATTATTATATTAATTTTTTTTTGTGCAATTATTTGAATGCTAACATTTAAAAAGACGAGTCAATAAATTCAAACTTTTCATCATTTAAAAAATAACACATATGGTCTTTATCAAACTCATTTAAACTTTACACATTTAAAAAACAATAAATTATCAATATTAATTATATATAATATTATATTTATAAATATTTTTTTCTATTTTATTTTGGGTATTGTTTCATTTTCATATTTGAACATTGTTGTAAATTAATTGTTTTGGATAGTATTTTATAACTATAAGTAACTATGTTCTTTACCCATATTCTTCACTCATTTTCCACATAGAATTATGATTGAAAATATTAAAATCTATTACTACTTAAAAATTGAACTAAACCTTCATTATATAATCGTAAAAAGGAAAAGCCTAGTCATGAATATTAACTTCAAATTAAAATTGAAAAAAAAAAAAAGCTAATTAACCCACTTAAACTAGATGTGGTTTCTTTGAAGCAAATGAATTACCAAATATTTTATTCATTAAAACACCTTCACCTAGCCAAAATGAGAATAAGTTAAAATAAGAATATTATAAAATACAACGAGATTATATTAATAAAGCTACAACCATAAACAATTGTGAAATTACAAAATCAGTCAATAATAATGATAACAATAAACGACTATAAAAAATATCAGATTTGATAACCAGAAGACTTTCTATAAAACATAGAGTTTTAACTACCCTTGTGCAACCACCATAAAAGGAGTAATCATAAGCATCATCATTGAGTTGGGGCATAGCAGCCAAATCAATTTAGGGATCAACGAGCTTGTTCTTTGGAATTTTCTTGACCTTGATCTCGGGAAACTCCAATTTATTAGATCTCCGGTATATTAAAAAAAAAAACATTTCTTAAAATTTTCAAGCCATTTTCATTTCTCTTGATAAAAATTACATGTCTCATAGATTTTCAAAGTCTTTTCACAACATGGGCAGACACAATCACAATTTCCTTTTTGCAAAATTGTCTTTTTCGAGATCAAACTTTACATAATCTCCTTTAAAAAGTTTTCTCTGGCTATTCGACTATTAATCCAGGACTAGTGCTCAACTAAAATTCCTTAGATGAAGAAATGGCAATGAAGTTAATGAGAATACTATTGTCTGTAGTACTGTTTGATGGTGCCCACAGCTGATCCAGCTCCTTCAAGGATGGTGATAGAAGAAAAAATGAATAAAACAGTTAATCAAGAGCTAATTTTATTAAAATGAATAAAAATTCATTTGAAAAGCACTCCATATTCCCCACACCCCAAGATCTAGAGATGTAGACATTCCAAAGTAACTCACTGGCAGTATTGAGCTCCGTCATAATAAAAATTTCATGAAATAATAATTCATAAAGACAAACAACCCACAACTAAACTAAGAATATGAAAAAATCAAATTAGGTTTTACAACACAGATCTCCCTCCATTAGATCGACTCCCCCCAACAACTAATGGCGCTAGGTTTCCTATAACATGAAAAATCTGACACATCCAACCAATAAGACCAACAACCCACTGCAGACCTTGGTGGTGGCAGGGGCAACTGAGGCATTGGTGCTTTCGCTGGCTGCTGAGGCGGCTGGGCTTTTTCCATGTTTGGCTTCAGCGGGCGTGGGAGTTCATTTTCCTCTTATGGCATTTAGATATTTATGAAGTGCAGTGTAAGGAGATGCTAAACGTTCCTAGTTAGGTCACGGGGACGGCACCGGCACTGATCAACTTCTAGCTTCATCTCCTGTTTCATTTGCCTATTTCATTTGCGATGAACACTAGAGTTGACCAGATCCAAAGGCAGCACATAAAGATCCAACAACCGTAACAACATATCCAATTCCAGCACTGGCAATAGCATAGTATGTTTTATACCTTGATTCAGTGAAGATAAGATCAAGACTTGGTGGCCGACAAGAAACCAACCTCTCTTTTAAGAAAAACCACGTTGTAATCTTGAAATCACAATTTAATGAAACTACTTGAACTTCCGGCCAAAATAGGAACACTTTCGATCTATGGAAATGCAACATAAAAAACGAGACTCTTAAATCCATTCAATAAGTCTCCTGGAAGCGAGTTCCATCCATTTCACCATTGAGGACGACAGACTTCCACATCCAAAAAATTATGTACAATACAAAAAAAATACAAGAATTTAACTAGGCCTGAACGCTTGAAAACAAATCTTCAGCCATTCATCCAAAAATTTAAAAGAAGCCAACCGTTCTCATGTAAACGACCTAGACACAGATGCCGAAGATACCTCCAGGACACCACAAAGCGAAAGCAGAAAAAGATCTCTTGCTCCTTAAAGAACCAATATAGAACCACCATGGAAGGCAGGAACCAAGAGCACAGAAAAGTAGGAGCTTTGTGCATTTTAACCATAAATCATGAGCCAAGAATGAGCTGTGGAAGGGCAGAAGTAAAAACGGGCGGTAAAACTAAAATTTGAAATGGGTGCGGTGGGAATTGGTACTTGCACCAGATGCCTATGGGATGGTCATCAAAACCATGGCTACATGCAACATAAACGTTGGATGTCGACGGCGCCGGAGAAAAGAATAGGAGTAGCCGGTGACTGGAGTCCGGGCAATTCCTCTGTAATGTAGGAGCATCCAACTCAGGGTAGACAAACAGCAGCAGGTTTTGTCTCTTGGTGATGTGTGACACTTTGACAGGTCTTTGAACCTGTAAAGGTTTAATTTGTTTTAGAAGACTATTTACACTTAGGGAGCTTTTATTAAATTAGGTAGTGTAGCTGACTCTTTTTTTTATTTATTAAAAATCTGTAGGAGGGCTAGTTGGCTGTTTTACTTTCGTTAATTTGAAGAAATGAAAAAAAACAATAACTAAAGGTAACTGATATCATGACGGTTTCCAACTGGAAACTACCTTGTCTCCTACTGAGATACAAAAAGGAAAAATTTGTATTTGGCAGGGGTTCTGGAATTTGTCAAGTAAGAGAAATAAACGAAAACAAAGTTTTTGCCTTACAAACCATATGTGTTATATAACCATGTTAATTTGCTCTCAGTTGCAGAAATTGAAAGTACTAACAGTTTCATTTAGAAGACAATATTTATTTTTCCTCGAAAAGAAGAAGTGCTACAGGTATTGCTGGAAATATAATAGTCACGGAGTTTCTTTCTAAATGAAAGAAAAAGAACCTACAGGCCGCCGAAGTCGGAGTAACATACACAGTCGAGTATCACATTTGGTGAAACAACAAACGGAATTAAATACAACAGCGAAGCATCTACAGGTAACATATTTGTCGAACTGTGTTTTTCCAAATCAACAAAAAGTAGTGAGAACAAATGATTTTCTTTAAATTACAAATATTAAATAAACAGTTGATTCAATATACCAGTCATAGTCCTGTAGACTACGGGAGACTTATATTACATAACATCATTGAAAACTGGAAACATTGGTAGGGTTTTAAAACCCAAACCCTACGAATACTGAGCAAGAGTTCGGAACGCACAGCGAAATCACAGTCAGGGTTTCAAACCCGGGAATTCTACAAAAAAAGATTATTCCAGTGTGACAGAGACAGATGAATGTAAGGAACGGAAAAGTGGATGCAAGGTGACTCTAACGTTTCTTTGAGCCACGAACAGAGATAAAACAATACAAGTTTGCCTGTGAAGTACAACATGAACTCAGAGTAAGGAGAGGGCTATAACAGGAGACGATCCTACCCATTGAGAGTTGAAGGGCCACAGCAAATCGAGCTGGAAAATCGAATAGCTAGGAAGGGTTGTTTCACCTGCACGATAAAGTTGAAAGGTCAGTATTGAGGACCTATAAACCGCATCCATAATACAGAAAACGAAAAGGGAGAGAGACTAACCGTTACCTGGAGTAAAGGCCGAACATGCCAAGCAATTGTTGATTTGAATAACTGGTTGAGTCCGCCGAAGCCTACTCACGAGGAGCCTAGGGTTTAGACGGAGAGGAAAAACCAGAGAGCGCTAAAACAGAGAGTGATAACTTACCTTTTTCCAGTGCGAACGGAGCTGAGCAAGCTGGAAAGAAGCCCGGCAGAACCAACCTGTGAGTGAAGGACACACGAGTTACATTCAGTCGAGAGATCTATAGCTAGAAGAAAACCCCAACAGAACTTGCATTTTGACTCACAGTGCATAGAAACAAGACAGTGACAGACCAAAAAGTCGGCCAGCACAGTACCATCATTACAAACATTGGAGGATAGAAGAGAAGCCAGGAATCATAGAGCTGAAAGACTCACAGTAATACTCTCAGAGATCGCCAGAATAGAAACCCTCGTATAGCAGCAACTGAACGAAAGCAAATGACCGGGATGAAAGGTAGTTATCGATAAGAGAGCAAAATCCAAGGGAAATCGAAAGACAACGGGAATCGATTGACCAGACGGCACAATTACGTTGTAATTAATTGCCAAGCACAGAGATCATCTATTACAGACCTCACGAAAGGTGGAAGACCCGAGAATATCTACTATGACATTAATGTGGAGCGACGTGTAAAAAAAACCTGAAATTGGTTGACACGCCACAAATAAACATTTGACATCGACACATTTTTCATTTTATATTGTTTTGATGTTTGCTGACCTGGTTGTGGGCTGGTGCACCATCAAATTGGTATCAGAGAAGTAGATTGTGGTTAGGAGAATATGGAGGTTGGTAGACAAGGACGGGAGAGAGGGAGAGCAATTCACAGAGTAGCAGAAGAGGGACTGAGAGAGGAGATTAGAATCTTGAATGAGCGATTAGCAGCAGTAGAGGCTGGACGAAGGAGAGACCCCGCAGGAGGGGATGAAAGTGACGAGGAGGTTGCAGAACCGACAGATGGTTTGGAGGAAGAGACACCTGAACTCAGATTATTGAGATCAGTATTGTTATCAAATAGTAAGCCAAAACACAAGCTTTCCACTTATGATGGGAATTTATCTGCCGATGTGTTGCTGGATTGGCTGAGCGAATTAAATAAGTATTTCGATTACGAAGAAATTAATGAAGACAAGAGGGTGAATTTCACTGCCACCAAGTTGAAAGGACATGCGTCCTTGTGGTGGGAAAACATTCAGGTGGAGAGGAAAAGGCTAAATAAACAGCCTATAAAGAAGTGGGCCAGGATGGAGGCCAAGCTGAAGGAAAATTTTCTGCCCAAAGATTATCAGATTATGCGGTACCGGCAAGTATAGAATTTGAGGCAAAGGGGGTTAACAGTCAAGGAGTATACGGAAGAGTTCTACAAGTGGAACTTAAGGGCAGGATATATAGAGGATACTCCCGAAAAAACATCGAGATTTGTAAATGGGCTGAGGGGAGAGCTACTGGACTAAATCAGTATTCTTTCACCCAAAACTCTAGATGAGGCATATCAGTGTGCCTTGAAAGCGGAAGAGAAAATAACCAGGAAGCAGAATTCCAGAAGAGGAGGCAGATCTGGCAGAGGAAAGGGGAAGGCTTTTGGCAGAGGCAGAGGTACAAGTTCCAATGAATAAGGTAGCAGTTCCAAATCTACGAGAACAGCAGAAAAGGACAATAGCACTAGAGGGGGACAACCATACCAGCGAGGGAGAGGAAATGGTCATGGCAGAGGAGTTGTCCAGTGCTATAGGTGCCACAAGTGGGGGCACAAGTTGTATGAATGTCCTAAAGGAGAACTAGCAGGTGGGAGAGGAATGTATGTTGCCCAAATGGAGCAGGCGGAAGCACCTCCCCAGGAAGTGGAAAATGCACCAGAGATAGGGGAAGCCTTGGTACTGAACAAGGTGCTGATAAAACCAGCAAAAGAAATTGTGGAACCAGATCAAAGAAAGGCCTTGTTCCAGACAGTTTACAAATCACAGGGTAAGTGCCGCAAACTGATAATTGACAGCGGGAGTACCGATAATTTGGTGGCCACGGAAATGGTGGAGAAATTGGGGCTGAAAAGGCTGAAGCATCCCACTCCTTACAAAGTGTCGTGGTTGCAAAAGGGACATCAACTGTTAGTTGATGAACAGTGTGAAGTGGAATTCCAGATAGGCAGATACAAGGACAAAATTATCTGCGAAATTATGCCAATGGGTGTATGTCATATACTGTTAGGAATACCTTGTCAGTATGATAGAAAGGTAATTCATGATGGGAAGACAAACTGTTACATGTTTGTCAAGGATGGGATAAAGCACACGCTTGTGCCCATCAAGGAGGAACACGCAGCAGAAGCTAGTGAAGTAAAGGCATCACTTGTGGGCGGAAAAGAGTTTTTGAAACAGATTGAGGATAATGATGTTAATTTTGCTGTTGTGAGGAGACCAAAGACAGTTGTATTGCACACAAAGATCACAGATCTGTCGGAGGAAATCCAGGAGATGTTGTAGGACTTTGGCGATATCATAGTAGATGACTTACCTGATGAATTGCCACCTAAGAGAAGCATCAGCCAATGTATTGATTTTATACCAGGAGCTAGCTTACCAAATAAGGCAGCTTATCGTATGAGTCTGAAGGATAATGAATAAATTCGGAAGTAGGGGTAGGAATTTCTTGATAAAGGACTGATCAGGGAGAGTATGAGTCCCTGTGCAGTTCCGACAGTTTTAGCCCCTAAGAAAGGTGGCAAATGGTGAATGTGCACAGACTCAAGAGCTATTAAAAATATTACGATCAGGTACAGGTTTCCATTACCGCGAATGGATGACATGATGGATTGTTTAAGTGGGGCAGCATATTTTTCGAAGATTGATTTGAAGAGTGGTTACCACCAGATCCGAATTCCTGAAGGGGATGAGTGGAAAACAGCCTTCAAGACGAATGAAGGGCTGTACGAATGGCTGGTGATGCCATTTGGTTTGAATAACTCCCCTAGTACATTTATGCACCTAATGAACGAAGTGTTGAAAGAGTTCATTGGGAAATTTGTGATTTTTTATTTGGATGACATTTTTATTTTCAGCAAAACGGAGGAACACTTCTGACATGTTTGAAGTGTATTGAGAAGATTGCAGCAGAACAAGCTGCTGATAAATTTGAAAAAGTGTAATTTTTTTCAACGGGAATTAGTTTATCTGGGTTTTTTTGTTGCAGAAAATGAGTTAAAGATGGACCCAGAGAAAATTGCAGCTATAGTAAACTGGCCATCCCCGAAGAATTTGTTCGAGGTTCGAAGCTTTCATGGATTGGCAAGCTTTTATAGGAAATTTATTAGGGATTTTAGTAGGATTTGCGTGCCCATGTTGGACACAATTAAGAAGGCAAATCAACCTTTTTGCTGGACTGAAGCAGCAAAAAATAGTTTTCACACTTTAAAGAAGAAGATCACTGAGAGACCGATTCTGAGATTTCCAGATTTCAACAAAAATTTTCAAGTTCATTGTGATGCCAGCGGTACAGCCATTGGAGCAGTACTTAGCCAAGAGGACAGACTGGTCGCTTATTTTAGTGAGAAACTGAACGAAAGTAGGCAGAAGTATTCATCTTATGACAAGGAATTCTATGTTGTCATTCAAGCTTTGAAGCACTGGAGGCACTATTTGTTAGGTAATGAGTTTGTTTTATTTTCTGATAATTCTGCCTTACAGTACGTTATGCAGCAGCATAATTTGAATCATAAGCATGCAGAGTGGGTGGAATATCTGCAAAGCTTTACATTTGTATTGAAACACATTAGTGGGCAGTCCAACAAGGTGGCAGATGCATTGAGCAGAAGAGCTTTGCTCTTGCAGGAGATTATGGTGCAGGTGCTGGGTTTTGAGCATTTGAAGGATTTATATCAGACAGATACAGATTTTAAGGAGGCCCATGAGGCGTGTCAAACCCTTTGCTGCAGAATAATACTCCATGGTTGGACTATAATCTACAAGAAGGATTGTTATTTAAGGGAGGACAGTTGTGCATTCCCGACTGTTCAATGCGGGATAACATTATTCGGGAAAAGAACAGTGGAGGTATAGCCGGACATTTTGGCATAGACAAAACTTTATCCCAGATAGAGCATTTTTATTACTGGCCAAAGTTGCGACAGGATGTGTAGAGGTATGTAAGCAGGTGTAAAATGTGTCAGTTATCGAAAGGTGGCAGTCAAAATGCAGGGCTTTATACGCCATTGCCCATTCTGAGTAGACCATGGGACTCAGTCAGTTTGGACTTTGTCTTGGGTCTGCCTAGGACACAGCAAGGGTTTGATTCAGTAATGGTGGTGGTGGATAGATTTTCGAAGATGGCGCATTTTATACCTTGTCAAAAAACCAGTGACGCTACTCAAGTAGCACACTTGTTTTTCACAGAGATTGTTAGACTGCATGGCTTGCCGAGGTCCATTATTTCTGACATGGACGTGCGGTTTACAGGACACTTCTGGCGTACCCTATGGAAAAATTTGGACACCCAGTTAAATTTTAGCTCCACTTATCAACCACAGACTGATGGGCAAATGGAAGTGGTGAACAAGAGCTTGGGAAACCTGCTACGAAGTTTGATAGAAGAAAATTCACGAATGTGGGATCGCGTACTTGCCCAGGCGGAATTTGCATACAACGATTCACCTAATCGCAGCACAGGTTACAGTTCTTTTCAGGTTCTGTATGGTATGCATCCTCGCGGAGTGCATGAGCTGTGGGATTTGGGGAAACTTGAAAAAAGAAGCGGGGATGGAGAATATTTCGCTCAAGCGATGAGTGATTTGCACGATCAGGTGAAGTTAAAATTATAGGACAAAAATCAAAGATACAAAAAAAAAGCAGACTTAAAAATGTGGGAAGTTCAATTTAATGTTGGGGACGAAGTACTTGCTCACTTGCGCAAGGAAGGTTTTCCGGGGGAATATAACAAACTTAAGTTTAAAAAGATTGGCCCCTGCCAAAATTCTTTGCATGTTTTCTGCCAATGCTTATGAGATACAGTTTCCACCGGGGATAGGCATTTCGCCCATCTTTAATGTGGCAGATCTGTTTCCTTACACTGCCAGTCCTGAAGACAACATGGCAGCAAGGCCAGAATGGGACACCTAAGTTAGCACGGATTCTTGGTTGAGGCAGATGCCTGCAGCGCAGCCCCTTGAGATTGAGGGTATCCTCGACACACAAGTAGCCAAGCGAACGTGCAGGAAAGAATACTTACAGTACTTAGTCAAGTGGAAGAACCGTCCTATTGAGGACAGTTCCTGGCTTCACACAGCACAGATCGAGAAAGCTGGCTATTCGGTGGACGATCTCATGGAACGGAGCCATGAGATTTTGTTACCCCGGGAGCCTGATGCATGAGCATCCAACTCATGGTAGACAAACAATAGTAGGTTTTTTCTCTTGGTGATGTGTGACAATTTGACAGGTATTTGAACCTGTAAAGGTTTAATTTGTGTTAGAAGACTGTTTACACTTAGGGAGTTTTTATTAAATTAGGTAGTGTAGCTAACTTTTTTTTTTATTATTAAAAATATGTAGGAGGGCTAGTTGGCTGTTTTGCTTTTGTTAATTTGAAGAAATGAAAAAAAAACAATAACTAAATGTAACTGATAGCATGACGGTTTCCAACTGGAAACTACCTTATCTCCTACTGAGATACAAAAAGGAAAAAGTTGTATTTGGCAGGGGTTCTGGAATTTGTCAAGTAAGAGAAATAAACGAAAACAAAGTTTTTTCCTTACAAACCATCTGTGTTATATAACTGTGCTAATTTTCTCTCAGTTGCAGAAATTGAAAGTACTAACAGTTTCATTCAGAAGACAGTATTTATTTTTCCTCGAAAAGAAGAAGTGCTACAGGTATTGTTGGAAATATAACAGTCACGGAGTTTCTTTCTAAACAAAAGCAAAAGAACCTACAGGCCGTCGAAGTCGGAGTAACATACACAGTCGAGTATCACATTTGGTGAAACAACAAACGGAATTAAATACAACAGCGAAGTATCTACAGGTAACATATTTTTCGAATTGTGTTTTTCCAAATCAACAGAAAATAGCGAGAACAAAAGATTTTCTTTAAATTACAAATATTAAATAAACAATCGATTAAATATACCAGTCACAGTCCTGTAGACTACAGGAGACTTATATTACATAACATCATTGAAAACTGGAAACATTGGTAGGGTTTTAAAACCAAAACCCTACGACTACTGAGCAAGAGTTCGGAACGCACAGCGAAATCACAGTCAAGGTTTCAAACCCGAGAATTCTACAAAAAAAGATTGTTCTAGTGTGACAGAGACAGACGAATGGAAGGAATGGCAAAGTGGATGCAAGGTGACTCTAACGTTTCTTGGAGCCACGAACATAGATAAAAAAATACAAGTTCGCTTGTGAAGTGCAACGTAAACTCAGAGTAAGGAGAGGGATGTAACAGGAGATGATCCTACCCATTGAGAGTTGAAGGGCCACAGAAAATCGAGCTGGAAAATCAAATAGCCAGGAAGGGTTGTTTCACCTGCACAATAAAGTTGCAAGTTCAGTCTTGAGGACCTGTAAACTGCGTCCATAATACAGAAAACGAAAAGGGAGAGAGACTAACCATTACCTAGAGTAAAGAACGAACACGCCAGGCAATTGTTGATTTGAATAACTGGTCCAGTCCGCCGATGCCTGCTCACGAGGAGCCCAGGGTTTAGACGGATAAGAAAAACCAGAGAGCGCTAAAACAAAGAGTGATAACTTACCTTTTTCCAGTGCGAACGGAGCTGAGCAAGCTGGAAAGAAGCTCGGCGGAACCAACCTGTGAGTGAAGGACAAACGAGTTACAGTCAGTCGAGAGATCTACAGCTAGAAAAAAAACCCCAACAGAACTTGCATTTTGACTCACAGTGCATAGAAACAAGATAGTGACAGACCAAAAAGTCGACCAGCACAGCGCCATCATTACAAACACTGGAGGATAGAAGAGAAGCCAGGAATCGTAGAGCTGAAAGACTCACAGTAATACTCTTAGAGATCGCCGAAATAGAAACCCTCGTATAGCAGCCACCGAACGAAAGCAAATGACCCAGATGAAAGGCAGTTACCGATAAGAGTGCAAAATCCGAGGGAAATCAAAAGACAGCGGGAATCGATCGACCGGACGGCGCAATTATGTTGTAATTAATTTCCAAGCACAGAGATTAGCTGTTATAGACCTCACGAAAGGTGGAAGACCCGAGAATATCTGCTGTGACATTAATGTGGAGCGACTTGTAAAACAAACCCGGAATTGGTTGACACGTCACAAGTAAACATTTGACATCGACACACTTTTCATTTTATATTGTTTTGGTGTTTGTTGACCTGGTTGTGGGCTCGCGCACCATCACTCTGGCTCCTTAGATTACTCCTTCTATAATGCCAAAAATCCATCATTGTGGAAGTGTGGCAATGTTGTTTACACCTTTTTTCTAAGTGCATGAGAGCCGCCAAGCAACACGATTGGAAATTTTGCATGTAGAGAAGAGGATTTCCCTATTTATATTCCTTAGTAATGGGTCGATTGTACTATTGCCTCCAAATTCAAGATCAGCGATCAATATTAGTTGCATGGCCAGAGTGCCTTCCTGAATATGTGTTTTCCTTTATTGTTTTTTTCTGTTTTCCGTCTATTGTCATTATTGCTATTGTTTCCAATGCTACTACTGCTAGATATATTAGGAGAAGAGAAGGCAGAAGGTGATCTAGAAACTGCAAGAGAAAGAGAGAACAAATTCCTTAGCTAAATGATTCAATTTCTAGGGAATATCAACCAATTCTTTGATTTTTCGGTTCAATTCTTGTGAAAGCTTTCCATTTTCCTGCACAACTAATCCATTTTCTCTCTTTTGCATCATTTTCTATGAATTGTGCTATGAATTGTTACGAGTATTTGTGTTGTAAATTTTTTCACACTCTAATTTTTATTCTGCTGCAAGTTTTGATTTGTTTTGAATTATCCTTAACATTTTGATCGATTTTGTTATGAACATTATCACTAACATTTTCATTTTTCACCGAACTTTGCTTCAGTAGAAGCCACTAACTGACATTTTCAGATAAAATCTCGTGTTGATCAACTCTCCAATTGGTAAATTTACTACAGATTAGATATGTTTGGTTGTGGAAGGGGTTTGATGGAAGTAAGGAAAATTACGAAGTGATCAGTTTCTGATCATTCCAATGCAAATATCCTCTAAAAATTATGAAGATATCTGTCACCAAATGGCAAATGTGCAGAGGAATAGTGGAGGGTTCTTGTAGCTTTTGGCGCAAGGAAAACAACACAAAGGTAAGTATTTTACTGTAAAGGTATTATAAATTTCGTTGTATATTATCCCATGGAAGGAATGAAACCAATATTATTTTTAACAAATATTCTCCACCCACTAAGAGAGGAATAAATATTGAATAATTGGCTCCATAAAAATATGTCACATGTAAGATCAATTGATCGAACTGTTAAAAATAATCGTATTAATTCTACATCAAGGAGAAGCATGTATCAATGTGAAAGGGGATGGTTGTGTCTGATAAAATTAAGGTATAATTTTGGCACATATTGGATGCAACATGGGCTACAAGATTAGAGCGATCATTGCTTACTTTAAATCTTGAAAAATGTATGCTCAATACTTTATGAGTTTATCATGAAATGGTGCGATTAGTTCTTGTGAATATATTTACACTAAGCTCACATTCAAAGTTACTGGGTTAATGAGTAAAGTCAAAAACAAAGATCACATTGGCATTTTAAAATGTCAAAGGTAACACTAAAGTAACGGAGCATGTCGAAAGATGACAAATGAATAAATTATGGTAGAAAATGATATGATTGTGTGGGAATTAATTCAAAGGTATATTATTTTTTTTCAAGTCATCCCAATATTTTCAACATTTGTAAAAGCTTAGTATGGATTGTTGACATTCAAACCATAATTTCATCAGAGTCCATAAATGTAAGGCGTCAAATTAAAACCTAGGTAGAAATTGAATTCAAGTACTAAGTTAATGTTGAGTCAAAGTTGATATAATAAAGTGAGAGTAAAGTTTAAGTTTAAGTTTAAGTTTAATTTAAAAATTCAAAGTGAGTAAAAGGTTTGTTTGAAGACGAGTTGCTTCCAAGGAGTTACAGAGATTTCCATTATCATTTCTTTAACAATGCCAATAATTTTTTTTGAATGTGAAGCTTGATAGCTTATGTAATCTAATATTTAATAATAAAAAACATATTTTTTTTGCGGTGTTGTAGTGTTTTAGATCTGACTAAAATTTTAATAAGACAATATTAGGTATACATTTCTAGCATGTGATGGTGATTTTATATTTGGAGGCTTATGATATTTTGTATCTAGTTTTGACACTATAGTTGCAATTTTTCATCATACAACAATACACTCAAGGAGTTTAAGCATCTGTAATGAAATAGCTACAAGTAACGGCAACCAAGAAAACCACATTTGTTCAAACACCCACAATTAAGAAGCTGCAAAAAATAAACTCAAGCAATGATCAGCATTTGAAGACAAGTCTACATCACCAAGCAACTACATCAACAACATTTGCATTAATTCAACACCAATTTTCTATCAATGCACTTGCAACCATTTTTTTGTAAGAGTAAAATAAAATGAAAATTTAACTGTGTTGTATCTTTGAAATCAAAATATTTTGTAGGTTAACTTATTAATTTGAATTGGAATTTTACTGGGTGAATTCTCGATTGAACCCGACACCCGTTTTAATCATTTTAAATTGACTCAAATTGGGTGAATTTGCCATGGTAGCTGACACCCTAAAATTTTCAAATAAAGAGAGTGAAGAAAATAAAAGCATAACTCTAAGATCAAGCAAATGTGAAATTCTGGAAAGAAATTTGAAGCAAAAAAGTTCAAGCGTGCGATTTCAAGAAATCAAGCAAGTGTTAAAAGAAAGAGAGCACGATAGTCAAGTGAGTGAGTATGAGGGAGCATGTTAAAGACCAAAATGGGTAAAGGAGGAAAAATTTTCCAAAGTGCAGAGCTAGAAGTTAAAGAACTAAAAGAGTGTAATCATGAATTTCACAACAAAATTGAAGTACTTGACTGGAAGTTGAAGAAAAATTAGAACATAATCAGTCAAATGACTAGCACATTAGAAGCAATAAAAAATATTCAAAATGAGCTAGATATGAAAGAATATCTAGCTAATTTTAGGGATGTATCAGACTTGCAACTGAGATGGTACCAGATTCTTACTTTGAAATTACGATTGAGGAGGGGGGGGAGATGTCAACCTCGCTCTCACATAAAAAAATCAATAAGTGCAAAATGTTCAAAATAATTAAAATTATAAAACTTGGATTTATTCCTACCTCTTTATTCTAGAATGAGATTGTTCCTCAAACTTGGGATATTTTTAATGTCTATTTGGTTGAGAGATTCTCTCCAACTAGTTAGGATCCTATATTAATGTGTGGTTGAGATATTTACTCAACCAAAGTGATTGTGTGTTCTATATAGATGCAGTACATTGAGACATACTTTGGATGTATTTATATATTGTATGATTATCAGTAATTTGTGTGAAAAATACAATACATTGAGGCTTGAGAAACCTTTTTTTTCCATGTCTCAGTTTCTCATAATTTCAGTTTTTATTAGTTTTTAATATCCTTAATATTTTCTTTTACTAAAAAGGCCACTAGATCCAAGGACCGTCAATAAAATATTATTTTTCCAATCAAATCCTAGGAGGGCGGTGCTCCTAGATTTAACCTGGTGTTAGGAGTCCAATGAAATTAGAAAATTTCCAATTTGTGTCTTTGTTCATACTTTACAGCCAATTGCATATTATTTTCTCAACCCATAAAGGGACATAGTATATATATATATATATTGTATATAAAAAATAAATTGAGTAGAAAAAATGAGTTCCCTAATGTTTGGAAACTATATTTAGTCGAGTCCGTTGTGATCAGACCACTCTCAATTTCTCAAGGAAGTGTAAATTTAAAAAATCCATCCACTTGTGAAAAAAATACATTAGCCTTGACTGAATAGAACCCTAGCTCTGAAGATCCTCATTAAATATTTTTTGGAATATGGAATCCTAGGAGGGGGTGCCCCTAGTTGTAATCAAGTGCCATGATTCCAATGGAATATATGATTTTTCTATCTGACAATCAATTTCTATTTAATTTCCATTTTCATATCGCTTTCTACACCATTGGGACACATATTTTGATTTTTTTTCGTGGTAATAGAAACTATATTGAGCAAGCAAAATGATTTTTGTAATATTTGGAAGCTTTGTTTGTAACAGAACTACGTGAGCACTCTACCCTAGATCACTCAAATGAGGGTTTTACAAAATCAAAACCATTGTGAAAACATTGTGTTGGTCTTTTCTAAAAAAAAACCTACCTTTAAAGATCCCTAGATACATTATTTTTTTACCTATAGAATTATAAAGTGGGGAGTCCTAACCTAGTGCTATAAATCGAATAGAATTAGAATTTTTCTCATTCAAGTACCCATTTAAAGTTTATGGTGATTTAAAAATTACTTCCAAGATCCATTCAAATTCATATTCGCATTTTTTACTGTGGTATAAAAAAGAAACAAAGAAGTAGAAATTCATTTTGTATGGTCCACCAATTGTGTTTATCTAAGGCCCATGTGAGCACAAACCTAATGATTATTTCAACAAGTTTTTTGAAAATCTAAGCCCTTAGAAATTTTTTTGATTGATATTTACTAAAGAAAAGCTTATCATTAAATATTATCAAATAAATTGATTTTTGACCTATGGAGTCCTAGGAGAAAGGGGTCCCTGACTGTGAAAAAGTGCAAGAGTCCAATGGAATCGACAATTTTTCCATCCAAGTCTCGATTTGAATTTTATGTTGAGTTGAAACTTGCTTCCAAGAGACATTTAATGATATGTTATGAATTTCTGTGGAGGGTACATAAAAAATCCATGTAGTAGAAACAAGTTTCATAACCTCCAACATTTGTGTTTTCCCAAGGCCCATCTGAGCACACTACTCATAATCATTCTTACACACAATAATTATATAATATCTTTTAATATTTTAATTATTTAATTCATATAAATTATTCCAAAATTTAATTAAATAATTGGTATTATTTAAGTAATTTCTCTTACTCTAGTATCCTATTGTAATGCCGCCAAGTTCTTTATGTTAATGCCTTGATTATTTTTAGACTAAAGTATATTTAGATTTGATGGTTAGAAAACCATGATGGATTAGGAATGAATGTGAACATAAATCTACTATGATTTAATAAATAGTTTTATTAATAAATAAAAAAATGGAAATTTCTTTGGAAAAGGACAGTAGGGTTAAGAGCTTCTTTCCAAGAGTTGGAAAGCACTATTGGTAGATAAGATCAAAATAATATTCCCTTACATGACTCCTAAAAATCCAGATGAGGCAATAAATATTATTTAATATGATGGGAGATAGAGATCTATTAAATCACATAACTCGAGAAATACGCTAATTATGGGTGAAATAATGCATCGTGAGAGAGATAGATGGGCTTTAAAGAAAAAGGAAAACCACATTTTTTATAAAGTAAAAAGAAATAAAGCTTAGGAAAGTGCGTTGGTAGACCCAAAAAGTGGGCCGCTACTAAAAAAATCTCTTAGGGAAGAAAATGTATAAAATACATCATTTACGAAACAGAAGGTTTGTTGATTCCAAAGGCAAGAAATCTCAGCTTGGGAGGAATCGCTTGATCAGTTCATGGTAGGGAGGATAGTGTATTTCCCAAGTTCATTTGCAGGAGTAAATAAAGTTAGAATTTGTGGGTACATTTAAGTTCTAAATGTATTGGTTGATTATTGGTGCACATAAAGAATTTAATTAACTACCTCTCTGCACAGAAACAACAATAGAGAAAAGGCATGCATGTGTCATATGAATGTTTTTGTTATCCATCTAAGTAGTTTGTTTATCTTCAAATTTCTATTACCTATCATAATTATTTCTCATGTATGTGCTCTGGTATTTTATTACTAAGACTATGCATATCTAGCAGAAAGAGGAAAGAAATACATAGATATAGTTATTTATTTTAGATATGAGTGAAAATTCATGTAAATATATAACTACTCCTCGAAGGTGCAAAAAAAAATTAAATAGAAAAACATAGGCTCTAGTCAGTGTTTTCCTTTTATATACTATTACAAGTTATATGCTATGAAATTCTCTATCACAAGATGTAGAGGAATGACTTAAGTCGATCACTAGTATGTAGAAACAAGGAGTGAAAGAACTGATGCAGATGAGGCTACACATGAATGGTATAATTAAGGTTCGCTTAAGAAGAACTCTTAGAACGGAAAGTGAAAGCTAGGGTAGTATTAATAATAAGCTATTTATGATTATTGACGAATCTTTTCGATTAGGTTGGGGGTAAGAACATGGTAAAATGTATAATTCATTAAAATAAAGAAACACTATGACCCAAAACATATTTCGAGTGTGGAATTTTATTTTAGTTGCCAATAATTCCAAATGAGATAATATTGAATAACTATATTGTAACCATAAGCAATTACAAAGTATAAATGAATGATGTCTTATACCACAGTTAGTTAGAACTGAGAAATTTCATTAAATGCGGAAAATTCTAAATTCAAATTAAATAGTTGGCAGTTATGGAATCATTCTTAATATATTATTTTTAGGATACCTCTGAACTCTTAGGTGATCACAATTAATGAAAATAATATACAAATACACATTTTGCACCAAATATACTTCAAGATAACAAATTTAGAATGAGAATATCGAAAAAGAACTAGTCCCTATTTCCAAGACAAGATAGGAATATATATGTGCAAATATATCCTATGTAGTATTAATTCGAACGAAAATACATTCCTTGAAAGTGGGATTCATGTTATGAAATTATTTTTAAAATAAGAAAAAAAAACAAGTTAAGTTAGCTATAATGCGATTCTAGGGCAGATCCCCTATCAAATTGAAGAGTTTTTTTTAGAGAGAGGGCAAAAATTACGACTAAAATATATTGACAAATCCCTCTATTTAGGTATTGCAAATTAAAATGATAGTCATATGTTTGAATGAAATAATAAGATTTAATAAGATGCAGAATAACATATTACCAGGAATGCAAGTGTAGGCGCATAACTATATCAAATAACCTCAAGACAAAAAATATTGAACACTTAATAGAAGTAGCCATTTCTAGAGCAAATGAAAAATCACAAATTATATGTAATCAACACAGAAAAGAAAAATAATGTGTCTTGCACATTAAATTATTTCTTAACAGAGTCTATACATATAAATAATGACGTTATGAGGGCACAACTTAATGATTAATTCTTCAACCCTGGCAGGGCTAAAAAACAAAATCCCTTGTAGGGATTCATTCCGAACATTGTGTACATTTGAAGAACCCCTGGAATTATACTAGAATGAAGAATAAATGTATCTTAACTTCACATAGAAAGTAACTGGATTAAAATACATAGACTACCGAAGTCATATTTTAATTCTTATGACAACCGAAATTAAAACCAAAATTGTTGCTTGAATGTAAGGGTCGATTACCGGCTCTAATTTCCTTGGGTGTGAGGAAATAACACGATTAAATATTTTTACTTCCCCTTGTTTTGTTTCTACAAGGAAGTCGGGAGAGTGAGAAGAAAGGAACCAACTTGTACCCAATACAAGCTCGAGCCATAGAAAATAGGCACGCCTATTCTCTGGAAGGAAAGTAACCAATTACCCTAGCATTATGCATACCTGTAAGAATATATGAAAAAATAGAAAAGTGAGTACATATGACTCGAGAATAATTTAAGGGAAATTATAATAGAACTAAAATTGTAATTAAATAAAAACACTTTTTCTAAATATGAGTCATGGCCAACCCATTGTTCCATCTACACATTTTCAATAGGTTCCCATTAGTTTTGACATCGCACCAAGAGTACCACTTGTAACGAAGGAGCAAAACCTAATTCTCTGAAACAAATACATATAAATAAGGAAGCCTAGTAAAAGACAACCTCATGTGAGTCCTCGTAGAAGGTGTTGGACGAGCGTACCCAAGCAAAGCCTTCTATTTAAAAAAAAGAAACGAAATGAAAGTAAAACACCATCCAACCAATTCCCGCATACATGTCAGTGGGAGAACACTAGTGTCTTTCTAGGTTAAGTTACTACAACGACACTATCTCCAAGCGCCATAGAAAACCCATAGTGACGATAAAGAGGTGGATAAACTACCTAGAAAAAGGAAAAGTCTATTAAACCTAAGGGAAAAATAAAAAAATGCAATCTTGCTACTCAAGACAAAAACTCAAGTAATGAGTTAAGAATAAAAAAAAAAACCTTTGTTACTAGTAAGCTAGTGCTGACTCTAAATTTCTCTAAGGTAGCTAGACATTATGGGGTGAAATATAATTGCCAACACTTGAAAAGGGTAAAATCCAACGAAATGGAAAGAAAGCAGGGGAATTATTTAAATAATGACACAACAATGTTCTAATTTAACCCTATCTCACCACTCATACTACTGGAGGCTAAGAGGATTTAAAGAGAAGAGGAGGCTACCAAAAATCTTAAGGGAAGACACCTCTTCTGCGTAGAAAAGTTTCTCTACTTACACTTTAAACGTTACTCAGATGAGTGGAGGAAAAGAATCAATTAGAAGGATGAGAAGAAGGAACAGAAGGTTAGGGTTTGGGAGATTACATCTCCACCCTTATATTTGTAGACAAAATATCGACCATCCATGTAGTCAAGTAACCACGTTCACATGAAGGTCAAATCGACAGTGGGAATTTCATTGTCATTTGTTGGCCTCAAATTATTCCATACCAATATTTTAGTGTGCACATAATCCACGAAGAAATAACATTTCAGTCGATAGTCCCAAAATGTAATAATTTACTCCAAGGCTGGGGTATGGAATTAGAGGGAAACACATTATGGTCAATTGTAGGTGTGGTTAGTAATGTAAACAAATGGAAAACAAACATAAATTTATGACATAGGGATGAGACGTGTAATAAGCCAATATGATAAAGTATGAGGTCATGAGAAATGGGAGAGTTTGGAAGTATTAGGAAAACTAGGAATTACACTATGTTATCAATGTGTGCAAGGTAAATAAATTTTATCATATGCATATTTATATGCCTTAAGGCGATATATTAAAATATCAGCCATATCATTACCATAGGGAATATTGCATGAAATCAATGGAGTGATTAGTGTTCCCTAAACTATGAATTTGATAAGGTAGATTTAATAATATTACTATATATATATGTATCTATGTGTGTGTGTCTATATATATATATAGATATATGGTGTAATAGAAGTATCATTCTGATTGAATTGACATTCCTAACATATGGTATCCTCAAAAGCCCTTAATGTCGATCGCATGTATCCGTGGTCTCCTTGAGAAATGTTATGCGACATTTTTTTGTCACCACATGTTAGCGATGACTTTTTTCAGAAATTAACTTCAAAATAAGCCTACAACCTTTCAAAGCAATCACAACCAACATATATAACAACTATGTCAAAGTTATATTATGTTGGGGTATATATATATGGTGTAACATAAGTATGAGACTTATGGAATTGAGATGCCTAACATATGGAATCAAATCCCAACTCCAAAACTAGGCTTGAATGGAATCACCACACTAAAATACAGTTATGTATAAGAAACAAAAAGTATGTAGGTGCTAATATTGTTTTATTTTGACTATAAGATACATAGGTGAAGAAGGTTATGACATATAATGGTGGAGAATCCACCTCCACCTACAATAGAAGGAGAGGAAATATATGTAGAGTTGGGGGGAGGAAACACCCCACTAACAAATCAATTCATGGATATTATCATAAGTTTGCAACAAGATATGGATCACCTTAGAAATAGTAATAAACATCTACTAAAGTCTAGTGAAGAATAGGAAAGGATCATAAGGGAGCTACTTGAAAAGTATAATCATAGAAAAATAGAGCTAGAAGCACTAAAAGAAAAAATGTGGAGATAGAATCAAAGAATTCTAAAAGTGGAGATGATTTTGAAAAAACTTATGCAAAAACATATAAAAATAAGAAGAGCATGGATCTTCAAGGAGAGTTCAGGAAAATAAAACCCCTACCTTTGATGGGAAAAAGGAGGAGGATGCATAAGCATGGATCCTCAAGATGACCAAGAATTTCCAATTCCAGATTGGTCATTTACCAACTACAAGAAAAAGCATATCTCTGGTTAGAAAGTGTCTCTATGGTGAGAAGAGGTGAAAAGTGTTCAGATGTTGGAATAAAAGACAGTTCCTTGGGAGGAGTTCTAGAAGGAATTTAGATCTTGATATGTGAACAAACTATATTATGATGATCAAGAAAAGGTGTTTCATGAGTTATAACCAGGATTGTTAACGATTGATGATTTTGTGCTCAAATTAAAAAATGTGCATTGGTATTCACCTTATATCAGAGAAGATAAATCCAATGTACATATATTTTTGAACTACATAACATCCCCTTGCAAGGAAAGGATTAAGTTTGATAATCCTAAAACAATTGATAATGAAATAAGAAAAGAAAGACTATGTTATCAACAATATAAGAACAGGGGAGAAGGTTCAAAACCTTGGAAAAGTAAGGATAGAAAAAAAAATATTCAATGGGGTTAAAAAGAGAGAAACTTGCTTATCCTAAAATTTTTTGCAAGTGACAACTAGCGGAAGGAATT
Source organism: Pinus albicaulis (assembly GCA_034641835.2). Taxonomy (NCBI): domain Eukaryota; kingdom Viridiplantae; phylum Streptophyta; class Pinopsida; order Pinales; family Pinaceae; genus Pinus; species Pinus albicaulis. Next base: position 809,364,860 of record CM076578.1, on the reverse strand, counting down.
CAGTAAGGGAAATTGAAAGCATCTGACACAATCTCAATCCAAACCCATGGATTTGAACAAAAAAATGACAATTTGGGTCAAAGAGAAGGAGAAACTGAAGTGTTGGGGTGTAGGGAACCTTATTTGTTGAGAAATTTCTCGCATAATCCCTAATTTATTCAAAAAATTCAAGTTTTCCATGAGGCGACAATTATGAATTATGTTGCCAAAAACATTGTGAGAATAAGTGCAACACAAGAGGATAGACATGCAGAGAATGAATATACTATGATTTATATTGAAGGTACCATTTCAAACAAACAAGTTTCTATCTTAATTGATCTAGAGGTTAGCTTTAGTTATATATTTCATAAGATTGTGGAAAAATGTAAACTAGTGATTGAAAATTTTAAGACTCCATGGTTAGTACCGCTAGCAACTTGCACATTGATGAGAGTATCTAGTTAAGTAAAATAAGTGGTTTGTTAATTTAAATGGTTGTTCCATGGAATTAAACTTAAATATGTTCTTCTTAGGGTCATATTATGTGTTAATAGGCATGGATAGTTTCGAAAAACAAGAAGCTGTTGTAATTTTTTTAGAGAAAACAATAAGTTCTGTAACTCAATGGGGAGAAACTCACTTAATAAAAAGTATACCGAAACCAATATCCGTTAGACATACCTTAACTTTAAATCTAAAGTAGAGTGAAAGGAAAGGATTCCATTTGTGGATGGTGCATGTGGAAACAAATGAGCAACAAATAGAAAAACAAAAAATAGAAGACCCTCCAATTGTTAGGGAATTTCTAGATGTTTTTTTTTGGAAGAAATTTTGGGTTTACTTCCCTCTAGAGCTATACATTTCTCCATTGATATAGTTATAGGAGCAACCCTTATTTCTAGAATGTATTATAAAATGAGTAATCCAAAATTACTGGAACTAAAGATTCAATTACAATAACTCCTAAATAAAGGCTACATTAGACCTAGTGTCTCATCATGGGGGTCACTTGTGTTATTTTTAATAAATAAGGATGACACATTTAGAATGTGAATTTATTATAGGCAATTAAATAAGTTTATCATTAAAAAAAAAATACTTGTTGCCCTGTATTGATTATTTGTTTCATGAAGTAGGTGGGGCAACCATGTTCTAAAAAAATTATTTCAGGACTGGGTATCACGAACTAAGAAGAAAGGATTAATACATTCATAAAACATATTTTTGAACCAGATATGGTCACTACGAAATTGTAGTATTACCATTTTAGCTTACAATTGCACAAACAAAGTTCATATGCTTAATGAATAGTGTACTCAATAAGTACCTTGAAAAATTTGTGCTGGTAATTATAGATGACATTATGGTGCATTCCAAGAATGCATAAGAAGACAAGGAACATATTAGGTTGGTACTCCAAACTTTAAAAGTACATCAGTTATATTCTAATTTTAGTAAATGTGATTTTCATATGGAAAAAATACAGTATTCGAGTCGCTTTATTTTAAGGGAGGAATTGTTTGTTGATCTTGAGAAGGTCAGGGCTGTTCTGAATTATCCCAAACCTATGGATATGCCAGTTGTCTGATCCTTCATGGGAATTACAGGCTATTACTAAATATTGATAGAAGCATTCTATAAACTTGACTATCCTATTACATCCTTAAAAAAGAGAGGAATAAAGTTTGAGTGAAAAACCAAATGTCAGGAAATTTTTGAGAAATTGAAACATTTTCTTAAAGTGGCCCCTATTTTGAAAATTGCAGACCCGGACAAATTTTTTTTCTTGCAAAAATTTTCTTTTGTAAGGTTTAGGAGTTTTAATGCAAGAAAATTTGGTAGTGGGCTATGAGTCTAGAAAGTTGAAAACACATGAAAAAAACTATGCAATATATGATTTAAATTTCATTACTATAATACATGATTTAAAAATGTGGTGACACTATATTTTGGGGAAAAAAAAAACTCTCGATAAAAAATCATGTTGGCTTGAAATATTTTTATTCAGCTAACCAAATCTTAATGTTAATGAAGCTAGGTGGATGACCTTTCTTATTGAATTTGAATTTTATATTAAGCACATAAAAGACAAAGAAAATAAAATAGAAGATGCTTTAAAAATACAAGCACCTGCTCTAAACACAATATCTATTGCAAGTTTCAATACAAATTTTATGGAACATATCATAAATTCAATACCATGGGATCATAACTATCTAGAAATTCAAATGAAATTCCAACAGACAACCATTCTAGGTTATGATGAAATCTGATAAAATTTGTTAACCTACAAGAACAGATTGTATGCCCCAAATGGAAATGTTATAAAAATTTATACCATATCAACATCATAAGAAGGTATATGCGGGGCACTCAGGATATCAAACTATTATAACTACACTAAGGAAGGATTTCTACTAGTCACCCATGAAAAAGGAAGTTTCAGAATACTTGTCAAAATGCATAGAATGTTAGCGGGTGAAGGTAGAACACCAACACCCAACATGAATGTTAAACCCAATACCCATTCCATAATGGAAATGGGAAGTGATTTCATTGGAATTTATTACATGAATACCAAAAACCATGCAACAACACTTTATATTAGTATAGTATAAGTGTGGAACAACTGATATTGCAAATATTTTCATGAAAGAGATTTTCTGACTACAAAGAATACAGAAAATGGTAGTGTCCAATAGGGATGCCAAATTCACTTCTAAATTTTGGAAAGCTCTGTTTGGGGGCATGGGAACACAACTAAATTTTAGCATTTCCTATCACCCCTAAACTGATGGGAAAAAATAGTGAACAAATGAAATCTTAGAGGATATTACAAAAATGTATGTCATGGGAAGACCTACTAAATGAGAATATTTCCTACATTTAGTAGAATTTTATTAGAATAAAAATTACCAAAATTTAATAAAAAACAGTCCCTTTGAGGAACTATATGGAAGAAAAATCGACAAACCTCTTAGCTCGAGTTAAATAGAAGAAAAATTAATAGTAGGGCTAGACGCATTATAAGAAATTGAATGGATGGTGCAAGAAAATAAATAGAAGATAAAAACTGCACAAGATAGACATAAAATTTATGATTATAAAAAGAGAACTCACAAGGAATTCTAGGTTGGAGACCATGTATATTTAAGGGTGAAACCAAGGAAAATTACCTTCAGGATGAGGACCTATACCAAACTGGAAACACGGTTCCAATGACTTTTTGATATTTTGGGAAGAGTTGGGCTAGTAGAATATCATCTCACATTGTCCAACCATATTAAAGTGCACAATTTTTTTCATGTATCTTTGTTCAAGAAATATGTCCATGATGATTCTCACACGATTTATTGAAACTTTATATAAGTATAACCAGAAGGAGACATCCTGGTAGATCCACTTTTCATATTAGATCAGAGAGATATCTTTCTACCGAATGGAGTCATCACTCTGGTTAAAGTGTAATGAAAACATTTTACACTTGATGAGGCTACTTGAGAGTTAGAGGGGAAAATTTGAGAAGCCTATCTAGCACTGTTCAGAAAGGAGCCAATGGGAAAATGAAAACCAAGAAGGGTGTTGAATAAAAGGGAGGTGAGATGTAATACCCTTCAGTTATTCATGTTAATGCCTTGATTATATTTAGACCAGATTATCTTTAGACTTTACTATTGGAAGCCATGGTGGATTAGGAATGAATGTGAACAATAAAGTTACTATGACGTAATAAATAGTTTTATTAATAGAAAAAAGTTACAAATGTCTTGGGAAAGGAACTCTAGAGTTAAGAGATTCTTTCCAAGAGTTGGGAACCACTATTGGTAGATAAGCTCAAAATAATATTTCCTTACATGACTCCTAGAAATCCTTAGGAAAAAATATATAAGATTTAATATGATGTGAGAGAAAGGTCTATTAAATCACTTAGTTGGAGAAAGATTCCAAGTATGGGTGGAATAAACCACCACTAGAGAGAAAGGTGGGTTTTTTTTTTTTTTTTGTTAATTTTGTAGATCCTTACCATTTTCTATATTTCCTAAAAGTAGATTGAAATACATATATCGTTGCATTTCGTGGCCTCAACCTACCTGAGGGAAACCGGTCTGTTGGCCATTGGAGGGAATTAAAAGCTAACTAGTATTGAAATTTCTTTTTCCTTCTACTTTTTGCTATGTCTAATTTAATATGTCCAGAATAATTCTAGTTTCACCATTGGCTTTAAAAACTTGCCTCAAAAAACATAAAAGACTAAAAAATTATGAGAGAGGATGTCACCCATAAGAGGAGTTGACAGGTGCTGAGTCTTTCATAGTAAAACCCGACATCTCTACTTGATGCATTGCTCGAAGTTTTTTCTCAATTCTTCTGATTCTTGCTATTGCAAGGTGCTGGGACATGACAATATCTCAGATTTCCTTCCTAATTTTCTTTAGCTCTAATATCACTGACTGGTTCCCTTATTTTTCCTGAATGCTGGTCATGGCCTTGGCTAAGAAACATTTGATCTTCCAATATGTATTGACTGATTGATGGAAGAGAGATAGCCTTCCCCTGGGATTCCCCGGGTCATAGATGAAATCCAGGATGGCCTATTGCTACTTGATATCTTCATCTTCATGGCTACCTTTTCCTTCCCATCCATGGATGGTGTTTCTTATCTGGGTTGGATTTCCAGTTTCCTAAAGGTTAAATATGTTTTCCATGACTTCTTTTGTTGTTTTCCTGCCTCACTTGCTAGGTCCGTCATTCTGGATAGGTTGGATTAGTTTTCCTTTGGCAGTTCCTTTACGTTTTCCATATTGTCTCTTTTCCATTCTGTTGTTCTAATGGGGAGAGGTCAACTGAGCCTCTGATAACCCTGAAATTCTTTGGAGCTGGCCTATGTAAGGCAACATATAGTGAGTAAAATTTTGCATGTGAGTTATGGCAGAGTTCATAGAGTCCTGATAATTCGATGGAATGTCGGGAGTTTTAGAGCAGATTTCTTTATCCTAAGTATTACTAAAAAAGACAAAGGAATTTAACATATAGTTGCAACAATTGAAATCTAACTAGCTTCTATGGGTTTTTAAACATCGAAGCTGGAAATTGAGAATCCTAACTTCACATAAAAGAGACATTTGAGAATATTGGCTACTATAAGTTAGGTGTTTATCGTTTCTGTGCATGTAATATTGCTCATACTCCTGGAAAGTTGCGTTGTTGGCATTGATGGTATAATACCTAGGGTTTGGATTAATCTCTTGCAGAGGGTAATTCAATGGAGCTTGCATGTGCCTTTGTATTGAATTTTGACCCAGAGCTGTATGAATATGGCAGTGAGTTACATTGGATTTGGTATTGGTATTTTCATAGGGGTTTTTCCTGGTCTTAGCATTCAAAATACCAAGGGATGAGATTCTAAAGTGACTTTCTATAACTTGGACCTCTGAATTAGCCTTTGAATAGAAAAAAAGACAATAGAAACCATAATTACAAATAAATCCATTACAAGAATGAGGAAAATTCTTCATGTGCTTGTAGTCATCTTCTAAATTAGTATCATATTTAATACCAATAACAGGAAATTGACGAAGGAGGATGACAATAGCCACTACATACCAAATATCCAAGCGATGTTGTAAATTGACCTTGGTTACCTCAGATTTCTCTGGAGAACTCCTGTAGCGGAACTTACCTCTCTAAGGTTCTCTTACCTGATTTATCTCTGCTCGAAGGCACAGTTTCCTAACTTGTCCTGACAGAGTTCGCTGGCCACCATATTTTTTGCAGGGTTTCATTATATTTTCACAGGCTTTCATGATGTTTGATCGTGTGGCCATGTACACACGCCGACCTTTTTCATTTACTCATTATGGTGGATGGTCAGGTGCCTACCTCCGCGTGGCACTGACCCTTGTCGTTTCATTGCATGTTGGCACCTCGATCGGGGGTCATTTGCTTGATGTTTATCTCTCTCTATGATAATCTATAACAGATGGAGTTCTATATTCCAAGCTTGATTGTTTTCATTGATATCTAACTAGTGGTCTTCATTCTTGTAGGCCTACTTTGCAAGATAATATGTCGCTTCATTTCCCCCTCTACGAACATGTGAGGGGATTAGGTAGCCTATGTCTTGCATTAAGCGAACGATTCCTTGAATTACCCTCGTCATCCGCCATATTTTACTTATATTTTCCCATGGAATCCCTTGTTGCAGTTTTTTGAGTACCCCTGTGACCATCGCTGAATCTCCTTTGATTATAATTCTATTATAATTTTCTCAGATTGCCACAGTTAGACCTTGTTTGGCTGCCATTAACTCAGCTTCAATGTTTTTTGTATACCCGACATCCATCGCATATGCTCTATACACAGAACCTTGAGAATTTAAGAATACACCTCATATTATTGCTTGCCCTCGGTTTCCTTTGGAAGCCCCATGATAATCTAATTTTAGGAATCCCGCTTGGGGAAACTGGAAGATGTTCGTGGGGTTTTTTCTTTGCGGTTTGAATTTCCATAATGCTTTCGCTAGTATTTGGGGTTTTAAGTTTAGCATAGTTAGGATCCGCTCTTCATTTCCTATTTCCATCCAGTCTTCTTCTGTTCATTGTTCTGCTAATATTGTTACTCAGATATTATCCAAAATCACCTTCCATATCTGGTCGATATCTTTTGCTTCTTCTGTAAAGATTATATGATTTGTTTCTTTCCATATTGCCCAGATTAGGAAGCCTATGGATAACTACCATAAATGGTTTAGAACTTCACTTTTATATCCCCCTTTTCTCCATTTTATGATTTTCTCATTTATGCTTGTTATGTCTCTATCTGTTTTTTGGAAGATTGCATTGATGTTTTTCCATAGATGATCATCCTTAGAACAAGTATTAAATAAGTGTTCTATGCTTTCAGTGTTCTCATTGCACATTTTGCATATTGAGGGTCCCTTCATTCCTCTGTGTTGTAGTTGATCCCATGTTAGGACTTTACACTGAGTTAGAAGCCAAAGTAAGTGTTCTACTTTTGACCAAAATTTGGCTCCCCATATTTTTTGCCATATCTGGACTATCTTGTTTTGATGATTGTTGGATCTAATAAGGTAGAATTATTTAATTGTGAACATTCCTTTGTTTTGATATCCCCATCATAGTATATATTCACCATTTGTTGAGACCAATTTCCTGGTTTTCATTTCCTTGTCAAAATTTTTCCATTACACGGTTTCTAGGGTATGCCGCCATTGTTCTTTCCCCTCCCATTTGCTCCAGTGCCCTTCCTTCTCTCAATTCTAGTATTTAGTGACTGATCTTTGGTTTGGTAGGTTTGTGAATAGGAGGTTTTCTTCCAAGTCCAAGTGGCTAAATAATTTCTCCCTCTGCTGTATTGAGCATTCCCAAAAACGTGTTGTTCTTCCTCCGTGTACTTCCCAGAAATTGTGTAGCCTTATGAGATCTCTTTTTGTTGTAGCTAGGTTCCAGATATTTGATCCTTTAGGTGTGATATTTTCTTCTAGTTTCCCTATAATTGTTATAGGAATTTCATATTATTTTTCCGATATAAGATTCCAGAGGCCAGTTCCACCTTAGAGCCATCTCCACCATAGCTTCGCACCCATCACCTGATTTAACACATAAGGATCTCTCAAACCTAGGCCCCTTGCCTTTTTTTTTTTGATGAGTTTATCCCATAAAATAAGAGCCCATTTCCAGGTTTCTATAGCTCCTTGCCATAAGAATATTTTAAAAAATTTCACCATATTGTTACAAACTGTTTTCAGTGCCACTCTCCATGACAGCTGATATATAGGAATGGCTTGGAGGACTGGTCGAAGGAGTATAACTCAGCTGGGGGCATTAATAGCTCGAAGAGCCCAGTTTTGAAGTCATTTCTGGAGATTTATCAGAAGGTCCTTCCATCCTGCTACCCTTGGGGAGGATCGGTTGAGTGGGAAGCCTAGATGCTTCATTGGGAAGGTTCCCAGCTTAAAGCCCTATGATCTGTCTAAGAATCGTTGTGTGGCAATGTTCGCATTGAAAAAATAAACATTTGACTTATCATTATTTGTTAGAGCTCCTGACGCTTCCATAAACATTTTCAGGATGGCCAAGCTGGATTTTGCTTCCTTTAATGAGGTTTGACAGAATAACATTATATCGTCTACAAACTGTACGTGTAATAGGGTGAGATCATGTCCCCATAAATGAAGGAATTTAAGATGTCTAGTTGATATTTGTGATTTTATGAGGTGACTGAGACCTTCTGCTACTGTGATAAATAAGAAAAGTGATATTGGGTCTCCTTTCCATAGACCCCTAGAGGCATTAAATGGTTAACGGGTACCATTCAGTAAAATAGAGTAATTGGGGGATGAAATAAATGACATTACCCATTGTATCCATCTATGATCAAACCTGAATGCTGATAAGACTGCCTTTAAATATGACCAGCTGAGATGATCATACGCTTTTGAGAGATCCAGTTTAATCAACATTAATTTAGCTTTAAAGGTGTGTAAAGAATTCATTGCTTCTTGGACTATGACTATCCCATGTAGGATTTGTCTGCCTTTTACAAACCCTATTTGTTCAAGTGATATAATGTTGAGGAGTATAGGTTTTAGGTGGTTGACCATGATTGTTGAAAGGATATTATAGATAACATTGCATAATGCAATTGTTCTGAAGCTCGTTGGAGTATCTGTGTTATCTTGTTTAGGGATAAGCGATATCAGTGTAGATTTAGAGCTGGGTACACATATCGCGATCTCCTATATTCTTCAACCAATTCCTAGATTTCCTTTCCCATGAAATTCCATGTTGCTTGACAAAATTCTGTTGTTAACCCATTTGGGCTCGACACCTTGTTCTTTGGGAGAATTTTTACTACCTCTTCTACCTCTTCCAAGGTTATAAGTCTCATTAGAGCTAAGTTTTGGTCTCTGCTAACCATGGAAGGGATATGTCGAGCAATCCTTTCTACGGCTGCTTCTCTATTTGGAGTTGGTTCGGTAAGCATCTCCTTAAAGTGATTTACTAAGATTTCTTCCATTTTAGCATGTTGCAATAATCGATTTCCATTTGCATCCTTCAGTGAGAATATTTTGTTATGCTGCCTTCTCTGAATCACTGATTTGTGGAAGAAATTAGCTTTTTTTTCGCCTTCTGTGAGCCATTGTACTTGTGATTTTTTCTCCCACGTTATTTCTTCTTTCTTTCTCCTTTCTTCCAGTTTACTTAATAAGTTCCCTTCTTTTATGGCTAATGCTTTTGTCCGGCCATTTAAAATATTATGTTGTTGGTTTCGCTTCATATCTTCCTGTAATGTAAGGAGATTCTCTTGTATGTTTCAAAATACTATTTTGTTCCACTTTTTTATTTCGTTTTTAAAAATTTTAATCCGTAGCTGAAATGAATCTATTTTGTTCCTTCCTTGGGTTGGTGTGGATTCCCACCATTGTTTTGCTTTTTCCAAAAAATTTGGATCCCTCAACCAAAATAGTTCAAATCTAAAAGGTCTATTTTTGGGGCTTTCTCTTAGGTCCATTTACATCTTTATGGGCCAATGGTCAGATATTACAGCGAGGATGATTGCAGCTTCATAGAGAGCATATACACTTACTAGATCCTTAGTGGCTACAAATATGTCTAGTTTGGATGCTATTTGGTGGTCCATCCCTCTCCTATTATTCCAAGTATATGTACCATTCACCATTGGAATATCTACTAGTTTGAGGTCTGTATGTAAATCCCTAAACATACCCATTTTTGGTTCTTTCCATGTTATTCCTCCTTTATTTTCTGGAAGATTCAAGATCATATTGAATTCTCCACCTATTAGCCAATATTTTTCCTTATCTAAGTTACTAAGAGTTCTTATACTGTTAATAAAATTCTCGTGTTCTCCTTGGATATGAGAACCATCAACTTCTGAGATGAGCAGGTGTTCTCTCATGCCCACTAGTTGAAAGCATCCTGTTAAAATCTGGGTTAAGCCAATCCAATCTTCCACTATTATCTCTGCTGGGTTCCATAGCATAGAAATTCCTCGCGCTATTCCTCTGGCATATATAGCCATGAATTCGTAGTGAGGTTTGAATGATTACAGAATTGTTACTAATTTTTTGCTAGAGACCTTCGTTTCCTGGATCAGCATAACTTGAGGTTTTTCAGCTTTCAACCTTTCTTTTAGATATCTCTCCTTGCCTTTGCTATTCAAGCCTCTTATATTCGAAGAGATTATTTTCATTGATTCACTTTTGGGATTGGTTTAAATACCGATGTTAACGACATTATCTTGCCAGTATTTACTAGCATTTCTCCCACTAATTGGATTGAATCATGCAAGGTTCTATTCCTTTTTTCTTAGCCCCTTTTATTTGTGTATTTGTTTCTTTAGATGGTTGGGTTTTAGTAGTAATTACTTGTTTTCTGGCTTGTGATAGGAATTAGTGCTCAAATTTCTTCCTGTACAACTTCTTTTGATCTTATAGAATGAACCTGACGTCTAAGTTCATCCATTCATATTTTAGATGTTTTAGTACCTGTTTCTCTGCGCTTAAATCCTCTTTTGACTACTCGATGTCCATTTGCACTTGCTCTGTTTCAGGTGGTTCCTCTGTTTTTGTTTGTTCTTGTTGTTCCTTCCTTTTTGTTGCTAACGTTCTCTGCTACACCATTTCCTGGCTTCTTTCCTGAGTCTCTTCCATTAATTTTGATGTTTCCCCTTCTTCTTGCAGGATTTCATAGTGGTTATATGTACTCTTCTATTTATGGTTGTTATTCTGCCCTGTCTGTTGCATGTTGGCCTTTTTTTTTATTGGTGACTATTATAAATCCATCCTCTTTATCCTCACTTGTTTCTACAATCATTATAGGTTTTCGTGCATGCTCTTCTTGAATATTCAGTGAGCAGGTTTTATATAAGTGACCATACTTCTGGCATTGTATGCATCGAAATGGTATGTGCTCATAATTTAGGGTTTGTTGGCAAATCTTACCTTCATATTCCAGTTCTATTGATTCTAGAAGTGGTTCGAAAATGTTCATGTAAACACAGATTCAGACAAACGATGTATATCTTCCGTAGTAAGTTGTCACTGCAATTTTTACACAATTTCCTAAGGAGTTTCCAATTCCTTCTATCATGTCAAGATCCCAGAAGTCCATTGGAAGGGAAAATAGTCTTACCCATACTGGTGCTGCTAGGAATTGTTCCTCATCTGGGTTATAACACACTTCCCATTACCTGAGGAAGAGTGCTGCATTGTTGTAAGAGTATGGGCCTCCTTCAAAGATTCTTTCTTTGTCCCAAAGATTGGTGAAAATGAAAGTGAAGAATCCTCGTGGTCCAAATTTTAGATCTAGATGGCCTTTGGGTTGCCACTTTGTCTGTATCCATTTCAATAAATCTTTTTCGGTTAGCCAAACGCCAATGAATTTGCAAATAAGAGCATGGTCTTTCATGTACCCTCTGTATTCATCCAATTTATTTGGTGGGATGATGTACCTTGGTTTCTTCAATGATCTCTGTAGGCATTGTGTTTTGGTCTTGGCTTGCCACGCTGTTCCAAGAACCGGACCATTTTTTTGGTTGATGTTCTGCATTGCATATTGTTGGGTTTGCTACTCTATTCCTTGGCAATAACATTTCGGTAGGAGGGGGTCATCTCCCCTCCCAAGGTTGACGCCATTCGGCCCTCTAGGCCTCATTCTCTCTGGTTCACCTCCTCGTTTTTCTCTTTTGTCTCTGTTCCAAACCCTAGCCACGCACGGGCATTATGGTGTAGTTTGCAGTTTCTTAGAGCTCACTTCTTATGACTTAAATTTTTATGAGAGAAAGGTGGGCTTTTTAGAAAAAACGAAAAACACATTTTTTTTTGAAAAGAATAAAAAATAAAAATAAAAGACTAGAAAAGTAAGTTGGCAAGCCCAAAAAAGAGGACATTGCAAAAAAAAGTTCTTCTACGGAATAAAATGTATAAAAAAATTATTTACGAATAAAAAGGGTGGTTTATTCCAAAAGAAAACAATCTCATCTCGGAGAGAAATGGTGAATCAGTTCATGGTAGGTAGCATAGCGTTCTTCCCAGGTGCATTTCCAACCGTGGATATGGCTAGAATTTTTTTGTACATTTAAGTTTTGAATGTATCAACTAATTATCGGTGCACATAAATATTTGAATTAAGTACTTTTCTATCTACGCACAAACAATAGTAGAGAAAAGGCATGCATGCTACATATGAATGTGCTTATTATTTGTCTAAGTAATTTGTTTATCTGTACATTCATGTTAGCTTTCTAAATTATTTCTCATGTATGTGCTCTAGTATTTTAATACCAAGAGTGTGCATATCTGGGATAAAGAAAAAAAATATGTAGATACAGTTATTTATTTCGAATATGTGTGAAACTCAATGTAAATATATAAATAATATTTTTAAAAAGGGATGACGCTGTAAATGGGATTGAAATACAAAAACTTACTCTCTAGTCGGTATTTTATTTTCATATATTATTACAAATTTTCTGGTACAAAAATCTCTTTCACAAGATGCAGAGCAATGACTTAAGTTGATCACCAATATGTCGGACGAAGGAGTGAAGGAACCCATATAGATGAGACTACGCATGCATGGTCAAATTAAGGCAGGCCTAAGAAAAACTCTTAAAATGGCGAGTGAGAGATGGGGTAAGATTAAGAATAAGTTATTCATTCTTATTTAGGAAACTTTTTAATTAGGTTGATGGTTAGAACAGGGTAAAACCTATAATTCACTAAGATAAAAAAAGAACTAAAATCCCAAACATATTTCAGGTGTGGAATTTTATTTTTGTTGCCAAGAATTCAAGATGAGATAATATCGAATAACCATAATGCAACCATTAGGAACTTAAAATTAGAAACGAATGAGAACTTATACCACAGTTACTCAGAACTGAGAAATTCCATTAATACAAATTAAATAATGTACAGTTGTAGAATCATTCTTAATCTATTATTTGTAGAATACCTCCTAGTTCTTCGGTTATTGCAATTAATGAAAAGAATATACAAATACACATTTATCTCCAGATAAACTTCAAGATAACAATTTTAGAATGAGCAGATAGAAAAAAATTATTCCCTATTGAAAAGGTGGGATAGGAATATATATAATGGCGAATTTGTCTAATGTAATGTAATAATAGCTTGAACGAAAATACATTCTTTGAGAGGAGGATTTACGTTATCGAATTATTCTTGAAAGAAGAAAAAAAACAAGTTAAGCTAGCAACAATGAGATTTTGGGGCACACCCCCTTTCAAATTAAAGTTTTTACTAGAGCGAGGGCACATATTATGACTAGGAGATACTGAGAAAGCCGTCTATATCAGCACTACAAATTAAATTTCTAGTCATATATTTAATATAGATAACAAGAGTTAATATGATTCAGAATCACATATATCTGAAACTACTGCATGACAACTTTTATCTTTATGAAATGATTTTAGGTATGCAAGTCGAGGCACAAAAATAAATCTATAACCTGTAAGACAAAAATTATTTAGCACTTAATAGAAGTAGAATTTTCTTACCCGATATATATATATATATATATATATATATATATATATATATATATATATATATATATGACCGTATAAGGGAACAACTTTATGCATAATGCTTCATCCCATTGAGAAATAAATAAAGTGCTAAGAAAACAAAATACCCTCAAAAGGCTTCATTCCGAAGATAGTGTACATTCGTCGACCCCGTGGAAGTATACCAGAATAGAGCAATTTGTTATCTTAACTTCACCTAGAAGGTAATTGGATTGATATTTTTTATCTTAACTTCACCTAGATGGCCTATGATGTATTTTAAATATTATGAAGACTAAACTTAAAACCAGAATTGTTTCCCGGAAGAAGGGGCCGATAACCGACTCTCATTTCCTTTGGTGTGAGGAAAGAGCACGATTAAATCTTTCTACTGGTTCACCTTATTATTTTTTTCTAGAAGGCAGCTGGGAGAATGAGCAGAAAGGAACCAAGCTGTACCAAAGATGAGCTGCAGTTAGTGGAAATAGGCACGCTTGTTCTCTCGAAGGAAATCAACCAATTACCCTAGCGTTACGAATACCTGTAAGAATTTATGAAAAACCAGAAAGGCGAGTAAATACGACCAGAGAATAAGTTAAATGAAATTATATTAGAAAAAAATTTACAAGTAAATAAACACACTATACCTGAATAGTAGTCTAGCCCAATCCATTATTCCATCTACACATTTTCAATAGGTTCCCACTAGGGTTGTCATCACACCAAGAGTACCACTCATAACGAAGCAGTGAAATCACTAATACTCGAAACCAAACACATATAAATAAGGAAGTCTTGTAGCATTCAAACTCCTTTGAGATCTCGTAGAAGATGTTGGACGAGCTTACCCAACCAAATCCTTCTCTTTAGAAGAAGAAACAGAATCAAAATAAAACCCCAACCCGTCAACGCCCATATAACTGCAAGTGGGAGAACGTTGGTGCCTTGTTGGGTCAAGTTACTGTAGCAGAACCATCTCTAAGTGCCATAGAAAACCCACAATGACAGGAAAGAGGTGAATAAACTTCAAAGAAACAGGAAAAATCCATTCAACACGAGATAAAAAAAAGGAAATGCAATGTCGCTAACTAAGACAAAAACTCAATTAAGGAACCAATAAGAGAAAAAAAAACTTTGATACTTATAAATTAGCACTGAGTTTGAATTTCTCTAAGGGATCCACACGTTGTTGGGTGAAATTTAATTACCAGTAGCCGAACGGGCTAAAATCCAACAAAATGGAAACAAAGAGGGGGAGTTCTTTAAATAATGACACAACATTTTTCATATTTAACCGTAACTCACCATTGATACTCTTGGACGCTAAGCGTTTCCGGAGAGAATATGAGGCTACCACAAAGCTTGAGGGAAGACACCTTTACGACATAGCAACATTTTCTATATTGACGCTCTACAGGTTATCGAGACCAGGGGCGAAACAAAATAAAATTGAAGGATGAGAACCAGGAACAGAAACTTAGGGTTAGGGATATTAGATCTCCACCATTATATTTGTAGACAAAATATTCACCGTCCACGTAGTCAAGTACCCAGATTCACGTGAAGGTGATATGGATAGTAGGGACATGATTGTCATTTGTTGGTCACACATTATTCCATACAATTATTTTATTATACGCATAAGAAATAACATACTAGTAGATAGTCCCAAAATGTAATAATTTACTCCAAGGTTGGGGTAAGGAATCAGAGGGAAATATATCATGGTGAAATGTAGGTGCATTTTGTAATGTAAACACATGGAAGAAAAACATACAATCATGACATGGGGATGAGCCTTCTACTAAGTCAGGCGGATAAAGTAGGAGGTCCTCAGAAATAGGAGAGGTTGGAAGTATTAGAAAAACTAGGAATTACACCATAAGGAGATAACTTAGAATAAGGTGCGAGGTAAATAAATTTTATCATATGCATTAGCTTAGGAAATATTTGAGGGAATCAATGAAGTGATCATTGCTCCGTAAATTGTGACCTTAATAAGGTAAATTTATTTATATATGTATGTATGTGGTGTAAAAAATCAATGAAGTGATCATTGCTCCGTAAATTGTGATGTTAATAAGGTAAAGTTATATATATATATATGTATGTATGTGGTGTAAGAGAGATATGGGACTTATGGAGTTTAAGCTCTTTACACTTATAATTAAGTATTATTAATTAATTAATTATCTAATTATATATTTTATAATTGAATAAATAAAAATTTTATTTCATTTTCCGAATTCATTTAAAAAAAAAAAAAAAAAATTATCTATCCTTATCCTCTTAAATAAAAAATTATATTATTTATAATTTTCTAGTTCACTTCCATCTGTTAACTAAATCTCAATCAGTTAACCATATCATATAATTCGTAGCCTTTGTTAAATAAAATCTTCTCCACAAATATTATCCATTGGACCATGGCAATTTCTTCTCTCTCATAAACATCATTTCCTTCATCCATGGTAGTTAAATATTTTTTTATTATTTAATTACGATAAATTATTTGAAACATAATTTTTTTAAATAATTCTTGTTATCTAATTTATTCTTACACATATTAATTAAGTAATCTTTGATAATCTTTTCTCTATTTAACATTCATTATATTATTTATATTATTGAATTGATTAGTCTAATTGTAGTTTCTTATTATTAAGTAATTACTTTAATTATGCAATTAGTTAACAAACACTTCTATAATTGATAAATAAATTATCTTTATCTTTTCATGCACAAAACCAAATGATTTCTGATTTTTTAGTCTACTTCTACCTCTTAAATCGAATTCTTTATGAGTTCCATTATCATGTAATTCTTAGTATATATCATATAATTGTTAACTTTCCTTAAATTAACTCTTCTCCTCAAATATTATCCATTTATCTTCAACCCATTACATGCAATACCAACCATTGATCAATGCTTGATAAGCCTATAAATGTTTATGCCATCTCATTATCTAGAGTCAAGATTGTTTCATATAAGATCTATCATTAGTGAAACTTTGTAAATAAGTATATTTAATTTACTTTTAAGCATATTTGCTGGGATTAGTATAGTGCATATTAATGGATCAAAATTTAATTTTTAATCAGAAGTTTGCGAACTTCGAGGCGCAACACTGGAAGTGCCAAAGAGAGCCCTGAACAACCTGCAAATAAAACTCTAGCCTAACTTGTGCATTAATATCAACACATTAAATTGAATCTTTCACTTCAAAGGAAACTTTAGAAAACACCAATCCCGACAATTCAAAATAACCTTCAATAAAAAATTTGAAAAATAAGAGGCAAACCTGCACTATTGTTTGACTAGAAACCAAACAATGCTTGAAAAACATCAGAAAGGAAGATTGTAAATGCTGAAAGAAATTCAAGATAAATTCAGAACTATTCTTTCTGCAAAGAGAATTAAGAAAGAGAAGCACGGAATCCTCATAACAAGTCTACACTAATTCTGCCTCATCTATCACTATGTAAAAAATTCCTTTTCAAGAAATCAAAACCTGAAAGCATCATAAAAAATTTCCAAGTAAATTTACTGTGTAAACAAATCTATGAAAGAAATTGATCTAATATAATTTTTCTTGCCTCCTTTGTACCTCTGTGAAAATAATAAATCTTCCTTGAAAGTTGACCAAAATTCTGATGGCAACTACAATGTGGGAAAAACATTATCGATATCAAACATGATTTAGTTTCAATTCATCAATGTTTAGTCTGCATCATATAGGGATCACAATTTCAAATGACAGAAATATATATGTGGCCTCTACTCCTGAGAAATATGTGGTGTCTGTAAACATAACTATTTCAATTTTAACAAATTCAATAGGCTACGATATCACCATCCATACACCTCGAATTTAGATCATAATTATTCAAATGAGAAAGGTGAAATTGGTCTTATATTATGGAGCACGAATCCGTCAGATCTAAACCAATTTAAAATATTTGAATTGCACATTAAAAGGGTATTTAATCATAATTTGACGCTCTGAATACATAACAATTTGAGGGACATACCATGCCACATAATCTGATCTATTATTCGATATAAATAAATCTTTTTAATTACAAGAAAAGTTTTCCAATATCATATTCAACACAACAAATCAAACAACATCAATTTTAAAGAAGGAAAGAAACTAAAAATAAATAAATATAATGATATGATCTTAGGCATAATTCTCACACAGTAAATGATGAATTAAATGCAATCGAACATAATCCTGAATGATTCAGAGTGGTGTCAAGCTGGTGTGGTAGCCAACCCAGCCAGCTCGCATCCTCTGTTAATGATCTAGTTCACACAGATATTATAATCATAAAACACATAAAATAATTAAACGCAACATAGCCTAAAGTGCTTATATTAATCTTAGAAATCTCAGTTTTTACATGGTGCGGACAAAGATCAAACTCCAACAAATAGATGGATCAATCCGCAGATTAACTATGCTCGCATAATGCTACATTGGGAGCCTCTCCTCCCCTTCTTCGTATTTTTGGCTACAGGCGATATGTGAGTTTATATAGATATTGGAATTACAAATAGGGATATTAACAATCCAATCAAAATACATAAGGAACAAATTACAAATCATAACATCTTTCTATGGATAAAAATCGGATTTTGTTCTGGTGCAACTGAATGTGAAATAAAGGAGCTGAATCTGGTACATGAGGGACTATTTTGGTAAAGGGCTCCTCTTTTCATAGTCTAATACTGATGGTGAACTAAGTGTGATGTTGATGAACAATTACTTCCCAGAATATCCTCGAACTGCTACTGAAATTTTCAGCTAAGTAATGTACTTCGAATTTGAACAATTAAAGTAGTCTATGCATTCGTTGACTCCAGTGTAGGAACATGAGTACATTGCAGGAACTTGATTCTTAATGTAGGAGCTTGATGCGTGGTGCATGAATTCTTCAGAGTACGATAATCCCATAGTAAATTGGTGCAGGAATCCCAATTGGTAGAGGAATCTATTGCATAGTACAGGAAGGTGAATGCATAATCAAGATTTGTTGGCATATATATATAAAAATATAATTAGCTCAGTATAAAACTACAAACACACAAACTATTATTAATGATGATTTCAATGTTTAAATCTCGTTAAAACAAGAGAAGCATGGCAAATAATAAATTCTTACTCTATTGTCTGTAATAATGCACATAACGACGACAATAGCCATTTAAACCAAACCAAAGCATGAGGTACTGCGAGTCGAATGCGATATAAAGCGAGACAGAAAAAAGGCCTAACAATATTGAGGTGCTCACATACTTATATATTTAACCAATTAAAATGGAGAATAATTAGGTGAATTCTACTAGGAAGATATTGGATTTCTTAGATTTGATTTTCTGAAATGATCACGTATAACATCATTGTTGATTCTATAAACTAGCAATTGCACCATATGTTGCAAAAGAAATGCCGTAAGGAAATAGTATAGGAAAAATTAGCCTAGAAGAAATAAGTTTTTGCACAGAAGGAGCCATCATGAAGGAATGAAAGGAAAATTTTGCTTACATCGAAGAAGGTCGTGGAGGTTTCAAAGATATTGATTATAAGAGTTTTGAACCAGAAAATGTTGTTATAGATATTCAAATAAGAAATTGTGGGTGAGAACATATATGTAAGCCAACATAATGAAATAAGTTGTTGCGGAGAAGGAGCCATCGTGAAGGAATGAAAGGCAAATTTTTCTTCCATGGAAGCAGATCGTGGAGGTTTCAAAGATATTGAATATAAGAGTTAAATTTTGTTAGAGATATTGAAATGGGCAATTGTCTGTGAAAATATATACGTAAACCAACATAATATGTTCACATATATAAAAAAATTTGTCATAGATATTGAAATAGGAAATTGGGGTGAAAATATTTTGGTGATTAATTGTAACATAGTTTTGGTTGTCACCTAGTTATCATGATTCAAAACTTTGTTATCACCTCAGATCCTTATAGAATTAGATATATTTTGTGAGATAATGTGATCTTTTTTTTGCCACAATGATTCAGAAATAAGTTATTATACCACAATATTGACTTTCTCATTGACTATTTTGTTTATGAACCATTTAAAAAGACCACATGTACATTTGATTTTACACTGTGATCTCCCCAACATGGGTGGGGGTTTCAAAAATTGGAGAGTAAATTGAGCGGTTATTGTTAGAAATTGTTGTATAAGATAGGAAATTTGGATGCTTTGTAGACAATATGGATGTCATAAAAAATATCAATTTTAATTTTTTTAGTGCCTCTAACCACCATGCATCTAATATGATCCATTTCAACTGAGAACTTCAATATCTATTTTGAATTTTTTAGTGTCTTTGGCCACCATGCATCTAATAGGATCCATTTCAACTAAGAACTTCAATAAATCACTGTGTGAATGATAACTTGTGACATCCCTAGACATTTTATTTTGTTATGGATCAGGTTACAAACTAATAACTTGTGAAATCCCTAGCCATTTTCTTTGATTGTGGATCAGGTTATAAAGTAGAATACACTATCTCTTCAGAAGACTCTACAACATAGATATTGGACGGAGCGAAATGCTATGATAAAACATGTACAAAAAACCCTTTAGGGTTGTCTCAACTTACTCTATTGTTAATCACATAGTGTCAATTTTTTAAAACTATAATCTACAGTAAAGACTCAGTGGGATTTTTCTTTTGTAAGTTTTGTTTGGAATTGAAAAAAAAAATATTATAAAATCTAAAATTATGTAGTGAAAAACATTGTTTAAAATTTCAGAATAAAAACATGAGTAAGTTTGAAATCATATAATGTGTCAAATTAGTTGAAATTAGTTTATGATTATAAAGTAAAAATCATGTATGTTTTGAACCCACAATTAGGTAATTAAAGATTTGTATATAGTTTTTTTTAATAGAATAAATTTGATATTCATTAACAAAAAAATGAAAGAGTATGTATGTAATTACAAACTATTACAATTAAGTATTAAAAGTAAATTTAGTGTTAATTAAGAAATGAGAATTCTGAACATTAATCATTATTGCTCAAGATAAATCATGTCCTTCGAAATAATTTGGAAATTTTAAAAAATATCACATATTTTAAAAAAATCATTATTAATTTATTTTTTTATATATTAAGAAATACTACTCATGAATAATAATGGTTATAAACAATTAAAAATAATTTTATTAAATAATTAGTTCAGATATATATTATTTATCAGGGGGATCAATTCTCTTTTCACTCTAAAAGTGGTTTGCATATGAAGACATTTTATCCCTTTTGGCTCTTAGTAGATCGAGAGTTAAGATTGATCTAGGTCATGTTAATTATCGGCTTTAAATAAACTATATTCCACATGAATACCATGAGTCACTACCATGGACTGTTTTTATAGTTTATTATTATTTTATTTATTACCTAAATTCAATTTAACCCATTAAAAGGAAAAAACAAATACTATAAAAAAAACATATATAAAATTATTTACATTTACATATAAAAATATAACAAATTTTTAATAACAGCATTTTAACTTAAAAGTCACCAACATCTAAATTCAATCTAACTTATTAAAAAAAAAAACCAACATTATAAAAATATATAATACTATTTATTTCTAAATCTAATGGCCTAAAACATTTTAATCGTCTAACATTTGATCCAATGCCTCAAACATGGACACAGTGGCAGCTAGGGGAGTTGTTTTCAAATAAAAATGCCTTACGGCATAATTAATTTTTCTTCAATATATATTTTCATTTCACTTAAATTTATTCAATTTTACTCTCAAGTCACATTCTAGCATGCATATGCAGACCATGTCACTTATTTTAACAAAGTTTTGAAATTTTTTACATGAGGTTTTACGTTCAATTATTTCTGAAATTTCTGAATGAATTTTCATGAAATATAATTAAATTATTTTATATTCTAACCCTCTATTTGTTCCCTTTATAATTTTTTTTTGTCTTGTTGTAGGTTATCAACCTCATTTGCAAAGATGCGGTTATGCTCGGTGTTGTTGTGCTTCTATTATGAAGTGTGATAAATGTATATGATAGAAACGCTCTTTTATTAAGTATCTTGGCACTTGCATTTTTCATTCGATAGTTTTGTTTGTTGTTTATGTTTTTTTGTTCCAGATTTATTTTGCACTAGTTTGTATTTATTTTTAAGCTAATATTTGAATCTTTACTAGAATTGACACATTTTTGAAGAATCTAGTAATCATTGGGAGAATAATTAAAATCCTTAATCTATTGACATGTTTGGTGTGGGGAAAAGTTTTCTTTTATGGTTTTATGGTTTATATATGGTTTATGCTTCTATTATGAAGTGTGATAAATGTATATGATAGAAACGCTCTTTTATTAGGTATCTTGGCACTTGCATTTTTCATTCGATAGTTTTGTTTGTTGTTTATGTTTTTTTGTTCCAGATTTATTTTGCACTAGTTTGTATTTATTTTTAAGCTAATATTTGAATCTTTATTAGAATTGACACATTTTTGAAGAATCTAGCAATCATTGGGAGAATAATTAAAATCCTTAATCTATTGACATGTTTGGTGTAGGGAAAAGTTTTCTTTTATGGTTTATATATATTAGATAATATTTGGTTTTGGTTCTTTAAAAATAAATATCTCTACCATGTTTTTTTGTGCTTGAACATCATTTTAAATCCCGTATATTTGTTTGTGTATCCTATCCCCTCACGTACTTGTACAATCTTGAGATAAATAGAAACAAATACCACATTCTTTCACTTTTTAATAGTAGGCATGCTTGGGGATTTCATCACATCGAGGTTCAACCTCAACCATGTTATCGACGGAGTATAATAAGGGGAGACAATAAAGTTTACACCCAAAGGTGTGGCAAGCTTAATTCAAACCAAGCTACAAGAACCTTGCTCCACTGAGGATTGTTGGGTGGAGAGTATAGGGAAGCCCCCTCCATTCTTCAGTCCTATCAAGAGAGCATTTTTTTCCCGGTAACCCACCAATAAACACCATTTTTAATTTACAAGGTTGGGATCCTTCGATTATTTCTCTAGCATTGTCCAAGGTACAAAATCATGCTTAAATTTACTCAATATGTGACATCGTATGTAATATATGAATCTCCTGGTATTCATGCGACAAATCTAAGATAATTTTGTTGTCCTATTGGGATCGAGAAATAAGATATTTATCTATCAAAACATTAGAGTGTTGAGCACATTAGTCGGATCCTATAATGTTTTATCCCCTTGGGAATGTGCTAGTGTGAAGACACATATTTATTTCAATAATTAGGTTGCATTTGTTTTATTATATTTTTCAAATTAATCCAATACCAGTGACACCAATTTGGCCTTAATAAATTTTCTAGTCATCCCAGATAACGATTGTCTCTGACCTCAAAGTGTTTCCTTTCCATCAAATTCAGAAAATGTAAAAATATTTAAAAACTAGATCAAACTAGTCAAAAAAAAATACACCTTAAAGAAATAGAAACATAATAGACCTTGGACAATACCCTTGATATCGTTTAGTTTAGCTTTATGTCCTATATTAAGCATTTTATTTTCTTTATCTTTTACATTTTAGCATCCTTATTTCCCTATGGTTTAAATTTATGTTGGACTAGGATACCAACATCATATCATCTTGTATCAATACTCTTGATATTGTTTAGTTTAGCTTTATGTCCTATATTAAGCATTTTCTTTTCTTTAGCTTTTACATTTTAACATCCTTATTTCCCTATGTTTTAAATTTAGGTTGGACTAGGATACCAACATCATATCATCGATCACATAGTCAATCCCATAACTTCTTACAAGAGTTTGAATCATGCTTGATCATCCATCCCTCATTTTGTATCTAAGTGGAAATTTTCTTGGATGTTTTCCTTCTTAAGTAGATTTTATAGTTGGCCATATCAGCCAATACATTCACTTTGATATTTTTCTACTCTTAAATTGGTGTATTTCACATCCCTCATATGTTGGTTGAACCACATTATTGTACCTCGCAGCTCAATCCCATCCTCATCAAAACCTTTGTTTTAAGTACCAATATCTAGATATACATTCTTACCTTTTAGATTTTTTCATCCATTAGCATCTAATTGTCAACAAATTATAGATCTAAATTTAACTTACCATCTATTTAAAAAAATTAAATAAATAAAATATAAAAAATAAAAAAACAATAAAGAAAAATCCCCCAAAAAACTTTAATATCTTTTTAAAACATCACTTACTATGTCACAAGGTCTTGATGCCTATTAAAAAGTTCCAAAATAACAAAATGGATAGTAACCCACCATCATTTGATAATAGTCAAAATGAGACTAAACACTAAAGATTCTTCCCATATATTGATACAAGTATATCAAACACATAAACCTCTTTCTTTGAGGACAACAAAAGCAATGGCAATAAAAATACTTCATACAATATATTTGACACATGAGAACTTCCACTTTTAGAACAATATCCATATTTTATTAAAACTACTCATAGCGTTACATATTTATATGCAAATACGTATATCCTCCTCTTAGCACAACAAGGCATAAAGATGTTTAATGATTTTCACAATACCATCCTAAAATATCACACCACAAATACCACCTACTCTATTGAAACAACTAACTTCTCTCAAATTCCCACACCCATAGCACAAAATTCCTCAAAAATATAATATATTGAATACCATTCATAGTATATATACATGACCGCACATTCATAGAAACAAAAATTAATCCATTATTTCAAGAATAAAAATAATAAAAATAAACACAACTACTTTTTATGTAAATTAATAAAAAATACCTTATTTTAATACCATTGTTGCCCTATTCTAAAAACATTCCTTTTATGAAATTTTTTTTAATATAATTCCTTTATCTTAATTTTTACTTTCATTTTTATTATCAAAAATTTATAAAATATATACCGCTTTCTAAAATTGATATTTTATAATTTTAATCCTAAACTATATAACCTTTATAAAACCTATTTTTAATATTACTTACAAGGTACTAAAAACAAATACATGTATCCTTTACATTTTTCACGTATGTTCTCATAAATTTATAAGGCATGTAGCTATTCAACGTTCTTTTGATAAGTTTACAAGAGCATCTGGAAGGTGGAGAATGTTATTTACATTTTGTATTATTCTGATTTGTGTCGGCAGGAAGGGTGTTTATAATTTTAATTTGAAAAAAATATATCAATTAATTGTTAAAAAAATTTATTATTGTTATTATTATAAATTAATTTATTATTATTATTATTTATTAATAATTTGTGTGATAGATACCTATGAAGTTTTCAATCATATTAATTACATTAATATCTTTTTGTAATTGTATAATTTTTTATTTTTGTTGGGAGAATAAGTATTTATAATTTCAATTTGAAAATTAAAAAAAATATTTTCAATACAAATAAATAATTATAAATTAAATAACTTAAAAAAGTAAGTTAAATTTGAATTTTAAAATTTCCAATTATTTCTTATTTAAACTCTATGAAATTAATTATAATGTTCAGTCTTATTTTAAATATAAAATATTATCTATGAAAAGGAAAATAAATTGATCTTTAATGAAAAAATAAATTGATCAATTTGCTTTTTAATAAAAATATAAATTCATCATTTTATTTTTTAAATAGTAATTTTAATTTTATTATTATTAATTATTAAAAATTTAAAATATATATATATATATGATTAAAATCATATAAAAATAATTTTAAATTAATAAAATTATATATATTAATTATTAACATTACAACGTTAAATTATATATTATTACAGATATTTAAGAATTGTCAATCCATTTTCTCCCACAGAAAATAATTTATTGCTTCAAAAATTACAACTTTTCAAAAAAAAATTCCAGACCTATAATATTTCAATCAGAAAAAAGCCTAAACTATTACCACAAGTGCAGAGCCGTGGGGACAAGAAGTTCAAACCGTGTGATTGCAACTTCACGGCACTATTCGGAAGAATCTGATCAATCCTGCAACACCATAGGGCACTGCCACCGATCGCCCCTCTCCATGATGTACACAGTCAACTGGAATATACACGTAGCCATCACATCACTATCAAACATAGCAAATATTGGGAATAAAAAAACTTCGGAAATATTAATATACGAATACTAAATACGGGTACACGACAACAATATTCTGAAGAGTACAAAACAATCTTCCCAAAATGCCGTTTCATCCATTATGACATGATAATGGTATCGTTTGATTTAATAGCAGCGTCCTCTGAAGTTATAGGTTATTTTGATTATTTGTAATTCGGTGAAAGTTAAAATAATTTTTTATTTTGGTTTATTTATAGGTTGTTATGGCACTCATCATAAGTTTAATTTATTTTTCTTATAGTGATGATGTACTTAGACATATTAATGAAGGTGAAATAAATAAAACAAAAAAAAGAAAAATGGAAAGTCCTACCAAGCTCACAAAAAAAAAATGTGATAGATTTGAGTTGTATAATTTCTCTTTAACATGCTGAATTTACATATTTATGTGTACATTTAAAATATATAATTAATACATTTAATATATACCATTTATATATTTATGTGTAAATTTTAAACTTTAAATTTTGTACTTATATATTTATTCAAAAAATATTATAATAATTTAATCTATTTATGCATTCAAAAATACACTTTAATTAACAAAAATAAATTACAATCTTTAAAAAAAATTTAAAAAGATTTCAAAAAATATAACAAATGAATATCAATTAAATTGTGAAACTGTACCACCATCGTTAGATTTTATACATTTAAAAAAAAAAAAAATTACAAACTTCCAATTCAAACTTAAAAAAAAAAAAAAAAATCTTAAAAAAATGTAAAAATTATAACAAGTGAATGCCAATTGAATTGCAAAACTTTAGCACCATTGTTAGATTTGGTACACAATTATTACACAGATGCCATTACAAAGTAGAGCCAATGAATTGCAACTCATTAACCGTCCGTACCACTAGCACCCTATAATATAGTATTCAATTTGCAGAATTTAGAACTAGAGCTGTTATCAGCCCTATCCACGAGGTATGTACCATTTTACATGCTAAAAGAGAATTAGCTTTTGGTTGCTTGACTTCCTTTTGAAGTCACAAGTGCCGAGATTGTGAGATTCTACTATTAAATTAAGTTGCCACGAGGATTGCTTGCAGCAGAGATTAAGCAGTCCAAGTATATGCTGTGACGTAGAGTAGTACAGTACAGGATTTCTGTGACCATCATCGAATCAATTAATTTCCGTCGCTAACACCGGTCCTCTTTTAATTTTATCCATCAGCATTGTACTTAAAATTTGCTGAACAAGGCACTTTCTCCATCACTAAGTCATACCGCAAAAAATTTAAAGATTTAATCTTGTCAAAGCATGTCGCAGATAATAGAATGCTCTTATTTGGGTGATGAATAGGAGATATGTACCATCTATGGTATCATATAAAGAACTCTAACAAATTAAGCGTGTATGACTCTAACAGATTGATGCAGATGGATGCTCTGTATTTTTTTAAGAGGTGGTTTAGGAAGTGTGTAGATGAACAACCCTAAGTGGTCTACTTATAGGCATAACAAATTTGGCCTAATTCGAAGGGGGTCTAGGAAATTCGATCCAATGACCTTTCAATTAGGGAAGTACTTAGTCTACCCGCCACAATTAGGGAAGTTCTTAGTCTATTGGTCACAATTAGGGAAGTATTTAGTCTACCAAGTGAACTATCTCTTGGGGCTATTGATGCTATGTATTGTTTTAAAATATTTTTAATATAAATTTTATTTGCTATTTATTATGTTTATCAATTTAATAAGTATTGAGAGATATTCAAATTTCTACTTTAATGTGATGGTTTTTGTTTATGTATTTAATATTTTTTTAAGTGATATATTAGTTGTAAAAAAATCTGAAGAAAAAAAAATAACGTTTAATTAGTTTAGAAATTCTACTAAATATATATGATCAATTTAATATATAGTGTAATGTAACATACACCATTAACTTCACAAGGAAATGTAAGGAGTTAAAATTTTTTTATACAAGTTACTCATCATTACATAGAATGTTTAACAGTTCACAGTGTAATTTTATAAATAAGAATAGAAAACTCCTTAACCCTTAACAACCTCCATTACAGTATATTAACTTAATACCATATGATGTAACCATCCATTCATCTCATTACTCATATATTCATCACATAATTGCCATTATGAACATCATAACAAGAAAGGAATCAACCTCATTATCTGGACACAATAATCAATCACATTGTTGAACACCAATATACCCTGGAAACCCGGTAGGGTGAAAACCAGCAAATGGTTAATTTTATTATTAAACACTCGTGAGGGTGTTCAGCCCATCACTCAATGGCTTATAAGGAAGACCATCACTTAACCATCATTTATGTAATCTTACAAGGAAATATGCAAATATCTAGCTTAAAGCCATTACAGTATATATGATACCATTTAACCTTTGGTCTTCATATCTTTACATCTTCACATCTTGGTGGCATGGATGTACCGGACCTTCCTGCAACTCGCACTCATCTGCATGAACATTAATCCTTTACCTGCCACCAGGACAAGCATAATATTCCTTTGTACATGTCACCATCATTCCCTGCTATGATGCTTTCAACATAAAATGATGTCAAGATTCATAAAGTATTAATCAATCATTTCACCTATCAGTACTATAGTAGTTTCACCATCTACTCATGTATCTTCATGACAAGCAAGTAAAGTACCTTGAAATTCTCTCTTTAACAACACATACCTCATATGTGCTGGTTATAAGTCATCACAATAACTAATGTTTCTGTCGCATAAGCACACATCCCTACAAAACAATGGCTACATCTCCCAAGATTTTCTTTAACATGAACTGATACATCTGTTAAGATATTTATGCATGTGATCTATATAAATTTAATCAATATAGCTAACCCTTAAGCTATTACTTTTAGTGCATGGAATGCAAGCTAACATAACAAATGTTGCTCCCATGCATGCAAATGCGTATCGATTCCAAAAGACTCTCCCTAAAGGAGTGCTTACACAACGAAGCACATAACCTCCTTCACGAGTCTTCCCAAAGAAAATCTCAATGCTAGTGAGCATGTAAACATATGTAAAAATACACAATTAAGAATATAAATACATGTCTCATTTTCAGGATTAAACTAACAATCATATTCAATGTAGTTTTAATACTACAAGCTATCTTTCTACATACAAATATGTATATTATTTTTCAATAGAAGTTAATACATATGTTGCATGTATATGCAAGAACTTCATCCAAAAGGAATTTAACATCATAATCATGATAATATAAAATAATCACTTAGTTTATTCATCTAAGGAATAAAACTGATTAGTTCCTTTAACCATGAATTTATTAAATAACTTAATTTTACCAACACCATGGTAATTTATTCATGGATTTATTAAATAACTAATATTTGCAAACACCATGGTAATCTACCCATGGTTTTACGAAATAATTAATCTTTATCAACACCATGGAAAAACTACCCATGGTTTTATGAAACTATCCATGGATTTATTGAATAACTAATCTTTACCAATGCGATATCATTAATTGATAAATCTTCTTCGTATCTCACATATTTTAAATATATATGCATATGTTTTTCTTATCTATATGCATTAAATACAATGTATAGAGAATATGAAAACATGCAGATTTATCCAAACATGCATGAAATAAATACACACAATAGACACATGCCTATTTTAGATATGCATGCATTTCAAACGTTTCAATATAAGGTTACCAAAGCCTTAATCTCAATATGTCCACCAAAACATATTTTCACCTTAAGAAGGAAAATTTCAACTTATTTCCCTTGAATTATTTTCTCATATATTTACCCATCTTGATATGAGAATAAATTGTAAACTAAGTGAACTATATATTTCAACTCACAAGTGAATTATATATTTTTCAATTCACAAAGAAAGAGATTATATAATAAACAAATTTAGCCAAAATTATTATCTTCGCAGTCATATATATATAAACTTTATTTATATCTTTCTTCTCACAACAAAAGATTATATAATAAAAATTAGCAAAGATACTTATCTTGGCAGTCGACTCTCCAAATGTTGGTATTCAACGCAAATCACGCCTCCAATTCTTAACAGAGTGGTTGACACATCACTGCACGTTTGCTTAAAAAAAACACCCACTTGCATCAAGATCGAACAAGAATTATAGCCTTCAGCGTTGGCGCTGGCTACTCTCACACCATAGATGCAGCGCAGACTCACTGAAGAGAATACCACGGGGTTACTCGCACCACAAACCGGTGTACTCCAAAAAAACGCAGGTCAGGTCTCCTAGCACCTGAGCATTGCACACCACTACCGCAGATGCAGTGCATCCAAATGCCTCCGAGCCAGGTCCCTGAATCTCCGAGTCGGCTTCACAACCGGTCTTTAATCTTTCTAAAGCGCTTAAATAAACACAGTCAAACTGTAGGTTTCAAAACCTACCACCATTTCTCACTACCGGAGCACGGCACGAACACTTATCACAAGACGCTGCCAGGTCATTTCACAATGAGAAATGGAGTTTGATACAGCTTGGATACTAGTGTAGGAGACTGGAAAATTCCATGCAACCCTCCCCCCAAAATGTTGGACGCATCACCTATTTATTCTCAACCGATTCAAGAATTCGTTCATCTTTTTAACCGATTCTTGATTCAACTGTTTTTGTAAATCATGGTAAAAACTGTAGTTTACGTGGGCGTTACATACTCCCCCCATAAGAGAACACCGTCCTCGGTGTGCTTCTCTCACTGAAATTAAACTTATACTCATGATATAATAATATAAGCAATCCAAAGGGGCTCCTTCCCCTTGGCAATGAGACACTTTCGTTTCCTTAAATGCCATTAATTGAAACAATAATGTTTTTATCCATATTCATGAGCATGTATAGTGCAAAGAAAATTTCATTTCCATTTCTACTACTTATCCATTATTCAATTCACAAAGGTATATAAAAATCTCTATACGAACTTACCAATTACTATTGGTAGAAATGATGGCTTTTACGCAACCTTTCATTGAATGGTTGAACACCCATCAACACTTCCTGGAAAGAGCCTGTAATGTATGACTAGCAATTCAATCACATTAGTAACATAGTTTCAATCAAATGAAAATACTTGCAACCATCAAACATTATTGCAATATAAAGAGATGTTTTAATCAAAGTAATTCCATAAGTACTCAGAGAGAACCATCCCTCTCATTTATGCATCACGTGCACACTGTCTTAGCTCCTGCTAAAGACATCCAGACAGTAAATCTTTCCATATTAATTCAAAATAGTGCAGCACACTAAAAAGTCTTAATACTTATTTGGAAATTTAGTCTTTCAAACTATGGTCCTCCCAACCATCAAGTGAGGCTATTACGTTCTCCACTTGCCCCCTAGCTCCAGAATCTGGACAGTGTCACAGGTTAACAGTGGATCTTTCTGCTATGACCTCTGGATGGCCAATCAAGTCATACTCAGAAAAGTCTGGAAGAGAAATTCGGGACAGTCCGGTCCAATTCTCCAATTCCAGTCACACTCAGATGTTTTTGGCTTTACAAGGGCTGCTGGAAGCTATTTTCAACTGGTCCCAACTAGCTCGAGAAAATACTCCCCCTTTACCAATTTCACAGAATGCCTACTCCTCCCCGGGGATCCAGCTTATCCTCAGAGAAGTAGGTAACTGTCCTTCCAACTGTCCCCAACCACTTCGTATTCTTGGAAACATTTTTACCATCAGCTTCGAAAGATTTTCTTTCATTAATTAATTGCAACAAATTAAATAATTTGCTTCATCAACAATGATGATTTAAGTTTTTTCTTGCCAACTAAAAGAAAATTAAACAAATTGTCCTTAGCTAGTTAATACTAGTTAGCTTTAATGAAGCTGTCACAAATTCCCCCCTGGAAGTAACATACATGTGTTGTACATTAAAACATGATACTTTAACGTTTACTATTGCAACTCACATTGCAATGCTTGCGATGCTTTATTTTCACAGATTTTCTGTTTCAATTAAGCTACTCATGCTTACAATAAGAAACAATGCTAATCGTAAATATGCATTTTCTCAAGAACATATTGTCTTATGCAATCATTTTAAGTTCCTGCATAAATTTTTTTTATGCATACCAGTATATATAAATATTCATTAATGTGTATGTGTCAATAAAAATTAGGGTATGAGTGCAAAAATTTTCAATTCCCATAATGTTCCATTCCCACAGACTGACACACAAAGTAATTATCATAATTACTTGTTCACAACTTTCAAATAGCTTTAGTCAAAATCGATTCATGCATATAAATCTCATTAGTTATTCACTCATAACTAATCAATGCTATTAATAATTTGAATGCATTCATGACACGAGTCACTCTAAAAGTAGTCATTCCATGCCATTATGATCTTAATGCAGTCATGACGTCTCATGCAAAAAATGGTCAGGAAACAAGTCCTTTAATGAAGTTTCACAACTTGACCCATTAAGAGGTTTTATTCGATTTAATTTTAACACTATATAATCTTATATAAGGACTTTCCTCATCTTTTTCATTCATGCATTAGTTTCACACACCATCACTATACACATTCATCCTTTTAAAGTAGTGCATGGTAACTTAGAAATTTTATTGCATGCTAAAACAATTGCTTCTTTTCAAGCTCAAATGAAAAGTAACTATTTTTCTTTCATGCTTTTATACTTTCTTTCCTAAAGAAATAAATCATATACACATATTAATCTCATGTGCATATTCCTATGCAAAAAAAGTATGTTGTAATAGCATGTAATTTTTTAAGAATTCTCTTAAATGGAAGCTAATCTCATGCAATGCCCTGTATGTAACAATTCATTTTTAAAGGAATCAACATGCATATGCATAGACTTCTTAAAATAAAATAAAATAAAATACTTACCTTTATTTCAATTGAAGAACTTCTCTCCCTACTGCAGTACTCATCCCCATCAGGAAATTCACATTGCTCCTCTACAACAATGTTTTCTTTTAGCAGCATCGATAAGATTTTATAGCATGATTAGATAAAACCTTAATCAATAAATAATCAATATTTGAATGATCCTTTAACACCTATTCATGTGCATGCTTTCTTCTAACATCTCTACATTAGTGTGAGTAAGTAATTATCGATTCATGCCAAATAACTCCCACATTATTATGACAATTCTCACACACGCACACATTCGTACAATACAAATCACTGTATCTGTTCAGAAATTCATTTAATGGAAAATGACACAATGTACATTTGCTTTACTTAACTTTAACAAAAGAACCACCACTTCAGATTTTGCCTTTCGAGCATGCAAATATAATAAAGCTAACACATTGACTGTTGTTCCTATGCATACAATGCATAAAGATTCTAATTCTTAATTTCCCAACAGAGTACTTAACATAATCAAGTAGGCAACTCATGATTCCTCTTCGAGGACACATAACATAATAGACATGAAAAACATGGTTTTATTTTCCATAAAACTAATGGAATAAAACATAAGAATACATACCTTATTCTCGAAATATTATACCCACATTAGCCATGTATATATTTCAAGGAAACCAAAACATTACTTTATTTTTTGTACATGTAATTCATCTTCTTTGCCAAGAATCTTTTCTAAAGTAGGATAACAAAACATGTTATCATTTCCACATATAGACTTATGTTCTTTCCAATGAAATCTAATACAGCTATTGGATGCCTATGCATGAACTTACTCTAAATGAAACTAACATAATAGTTATGATAGCATAAAGTACTCACATACTCAATAGATCTTCTATCCATGCAAAGAACCTTGTTCCTCTATGATTCTACATGCAAGTTTCTCATGCTTTGCTTCTAATAATTTATCATAGATTGCCTCTTTTATGCATAAAAACTACGCAATATTAACAAGGTTAACTTAACCTTTAATATACCTAAATCAAGAAGTTGACATAATCCATCTAGCAATGTATTATATTCAAGAGGTTATTCTCTTTAGGCTATATTTATTTTCAATAAAAGAAGTCCCTTTTAAAGAAAAACAAGCTTCCCATATTTTCTTAAACAAGATATATATAAAGGCAAGCAAGTTTACTTATTTATGTTTTACTACTGCTCACACCTTTCAAGATACATATTATTAATCTTTGCAAGACTCACATGGGTTCCTATCAGCAAAACTAGCATAGTAGTTTGGTCTTTTACCATGATATATCTTTCTAAAATATTATCATATTAGCAATGCTTTATTACTTTCCAAAAGAACTAGCACAATCTTGCATATTAAGTAAAACCACATTTTACTCTATATTTGTCTCTTTTAGTTGCAATATTTACATGCAGGATTTATTTTCAAAATATACATATTTCTCTCAAGAAGAATCAAATGTATATTAGTTAAATTTTCAAGCACACACATCTTTCTTTTTCAAGAAACCAAATTCCCAACTCCTTTCAAGGAAACTTCAATACAACAATAGAATTTTTACGTACATGGAAAATACATATCCTTTTTAAAGAAACTCTAACTCAACAGTTATTTACTTTGTAAGTAGTGTATTTTCCATAAATGCAATAACTATTGTTTCAAGAAAGAAAGACAATAATACTTATATCTCGAAACTCTTTATTCAACCTGGATTAGAGATGTGATGCTTTTCATCTCGAATCCCTCAATTTCTTTTCGCTAACTCCCAAAGGCGCCAGTTTTGCAACTTGGCCCTGATACCACTTGTAACGTACACCATTAACTTCACAGGGAAATGTAAGGAGTCAAAATTTTTTTATACAAGTTACTCATCATTACATAGAATGTTTAACAATTCACAATGTAATTTTATAAATAAGAATAGAAAACTCCTTAACCCTTAACAACCTCCATTACAGTATACTAACTTAATACCATATGATGTAACCATCCATTCATCTCATTACTCATATAGTTATCACATAATTTCCATTATGAACATCATAACAAGAAAGGAATCAACCTCATCATCTGGATACAATAATCAATCACATTGTTGAACACCAATATACCCTGGAAAGCTCGTAGGGTGAAAACCAGCAAACGTTTAATTTTATTATTAAACGCTCGTGAGGGTGTTCAGCCCATCACTCAATGGCTTATAAGGGAGACCATCTCTTAACAATCATTTATATAATCTTACAAGGTAATATGCAAATATCTAGCTTAAATCCATTACAATATATATGATACCATTTACCCTTTGGTCTTCATATCTCAGATCTTCACATCTTGGTCGCATGGATGTACCGGACCTTCCTGCAACTCGCACTCATCTGCATGAACATTAATCCTTTACTTGCCACCAGGACAAGCATAATATTCCTTTGTACATGTCACCATCATTCCCTGCTATGATGCTTTCAACATAAAATGATGTCAAGATTCATAAAGTATTAATCAATCATTTCACCTATCAGTACTATAGTAGTTTCACCATCTACTCATGTATCTTCATGACAAGCAAGTAAAGTACCTTGAAATTCTCCCTTTAACAACACATACCTCATATTTTTTGGTTATAAGTCATCACAATAACTAATGTTTCCATCGCATAAGCACACATCCATGCAAGACAATGGCTACATCTCCCAAGCTTTTCTTTAACATGAACTGATACATTAGTTAAGATATTTATGCATGTGATCTTTATAAATTTAATCAATATATCTAACCCTTAAGCTATTACTTTTAGTGCATGGAATGCAAGCTAACATAACAAATGTTGCTCCCATGCATGCAAATGCGTATCGATTCCAAAAGACTCTCCCTAAAGGAGTGCTTACACAACGAAGCACATAGCCTCCTTCACGAGTCTTCCCAAAGAAAATCCCAATGCTAGTGAGCATGTAAACATATGTAAAAATACGCAATTAAGAATATAAATACATGTCTCATTTTCAAGATTAAACTAACAATCATATTCAATGTAGTTTTAATACTACAAGCTATCTTTCTACATACAAATATGTATATTATTTTTCAATAGAATTTAATACATATGTTGCATGTATATGTAAGATCTTCCTCCAAAAGTAATTTAACATCATAATCATGATAATATAAAATAATCACTTAGTTTATTCATCTAAGGAATAAAACTGATTAGTTCCTTTACCCATGAATTTATTAAATAACTTAACTTTACCAACACCATGGTAATTTATTCATGGATTTATTAAATAACTAATATTTGCAAACACCATGGTAATCTACCCATGGTTTTACGAAATAATTAATCTTTGTCAACACCATGGAAAAACTACCCGTGGTTTTATGAAACTATCCATGGATTTATTGAATAACTAATCTTTACCAATGTAATATCATTAATTGATAAATATTATTCGTATCTCACATATTTTAAATATATATGCATATGTTTTTCCTATCTATATGCATTAAATACAATGTATAGAGAATATGAAAACATGCATATTTATCCAAACATGCATGAAATAAATACACACAATAGACACATGCCTATTTTAGATATGCATGCATTTCAAACGTTTCAATAGTTTCAATATAAGGTTACCAAAGCCTTAATCTCAATATGTCCACCAAAACATATTTTCACCTTAAGAAGGAAAATTTCAACTTATTTCCCTTGAATTATTTTCTCATATATTTACCCATCTTGATATGAAAATAAATTGTAAATTAAGTGAACTATATATTTCAACTCACAAGTGAACTATATATTTTTCAATTCACAAAGAAAGAGATTATATAATAAATAAATTTAGCCAAAATTATTATCTTGGCAGTCATATATATATAATCTTTATTTATATCTTTCTTCTCACAATAAAAGATTATATAATAAAAATTAGCAAAGATACTTATCTTGGCAGTCGACTCTCCAAACGTTGGTATTCAACGCAAATCACGCCTCCAATTCTTAGCAGAGTGGTTGACACATCACTGCACGTTTGCTTAAAAAAAACACCCACTTGCATCAAGATCGAACAAGAATTATAGCCTTCGGCGTTGGCGCTGGCTACTCTCACACCACAGATGCAGCGCAGACTCACTGAAGAGAATACCACGGGGTTACTCGCACCGCAAACCGGTGTACTCCAAAAAAACGCAGGTCAGGTCTCCTAGCACCTGAGCATCGCACACCGCCACCGCAGGTGCAGTGCGTCCAAATGCCTCTGAGCCAGGTCCCTGAATCTCCGAGTCGGCTTCACAACCGGTCTATAACCTTTCTAAAGCACTTAAATAAACACAGTCAAACTGTAGGTTTCAAAAACTACCACCATTTCTCATTAGCGGAGCACGGCACGAACACTTATCACAACATGCTACCAGGTCATTTCACAATGAGAAATGGAGTTTGATATAGCTCCAATACCAGTGTAGGAGACTGGAAAATTCCATGCAACCCTCCCCCCAAAATGCTGGACGTATCACCTATTTATTCTCAACCGATTCAAGAATTCGTTCATCTTTTTAACCGATTCCTAATTCAACTGTTTTTGTAAATCATGGTAAAAATTGTAGTTTACGTGGACGTTACATGTAAAATATATTTAATGTTTTTTAAGTGATATATTATTTGTAAAGAAAATCTGAAAAAAAAAAAAACGTTTTATTAGTTTAGAAAATTTATTAAATATATATTATTAATTTAATATATAGTGTAAAAATGTCTCATGAGGCAGCTCAATTGATTACTGAAGAAATGTGAATCATCACTTGAGAGTCCAAGTCTCAAATCTACCAGGTTGTGACATAGTTTACTAAAATAAAAATAGGTTATAGACTGCAATGGTTTACTAGTAACTTCATGTTAAGCATCTTGTTTGGTTCCTTCTAGATTATATATATTTAATAAAATGATAAAATATAAAAAACAAATAAACTTTTAAAATATGTAATTTTTATTTATGAAAAAGTAACAAGAGAAATTACTAAATGTATATAGTCAATTTAACAAATAGCTTCGAAAAATAAGATAAAAGATAACATAGAAAATTGAATTAACTTCCAAAATATATAATTTTTATTTATAAAAAAATACATAACAAAAAAAACATTTTGTGAGTGCACTTTATTTAAAATATAATACATATGATGGTTAAGAGACATGTTTAGTGTTTAGGCCATTTATGTTTTTGAAATAAATTTCTCGAGTTGTAAATAACTAATAATTCTTATATGCCACTAATTTTCATTGTTTTTTAATGCTAATTTTATATTTCTTAGAATTAATTAAGTGGGTGAAACCTTTATATAATTCCAAGTTTCAAATTTTAAGAATTTGAAACCATAACATAATATATCATTCTTTTCAATAAAAGACAATAAATGGAATATTATGTTAATAACAAAAGGCTTATATTTTAGGATTACTCCATATATCTACAAATCGAAATCAATAAAAATAGAAAACTATAACTTTTCTCTTGAAACATTGCATTTTTGTTTTCCAACATTAAGAAGGAAAAGGGCGATATTGCCCATTTCTCTTGAACTTAGACAATGCATTAAAAATTTATGTGTTTTTTTCTTACATAAATTTACAACTTTGCAAAATTTCCCTCACCTTTATTAGGATATATATTTTGAGATACATTTCGAGAGGAAATATTTAACATTATGACCTATTTTCCTTTCCTTCAGATAGTCAATGCACCTAGTCCAAGCCACTTCATGAGAAAGGACCTAATGGTGCCCAATAGTAATTTGGTGTCAAACACCCCATGGAAATGGCATGTGCCGTAGCTATTGCTTAAGGTCGAGAATGTTCATTTTCTAAAAAAAAAAAAAAAATCATTGATTTTCTTTGAAACCATGGTCTAGGTCACTATACCCCACTAATGGATAAGTGCACAATAATGATTGCCCCAAAAGTGACAATGGAGAAATATGGAAAATGTGTATGTATCAATGTGTGTGCCTTCCTAGGAACATGTGTGTGTTCTTAGCCATCCGAGCTAAATTGGAGATGATATAAAAAGAAGGAAACTAGCCAAGATGTTATCTCAACATGGCTCAAGAACAAACACACATTGTTATGGACATGCAATCATTCTCTCAAACACACATGCATTCTAGTATGACTACTATTTCATGCACGTATGACCCTTTTTTTTACCATGTTGGGATAGTAAAACTCATTTTTACGTGCATTTGGGGAAATTTCATGACTTTTGGTCTATATCATGTGTAGTGATAGCCATACATGATTAGAATTATAATGGAATTTTCTTTTCTTTTTATTTTTCTTAACTTTGATTTAAAATTGATAAAAAAATATGTAAATAATGACGTAAATACAATGACCATATTCAATTGCATTAAAATTAGTTACTATGGAATCTATTCAATTCAAAAACCCATCATCAAAAAACCAAAATTTAAAACAACCAGGCCCTAATTAAAAAAAAAAATCCAAATGATGAAATTTATGATCCTCTAATACTTTGAGGCCACTACTACAAGATCTCTAAAACACTCGAGAGTTATCTAAATTGTCTATAGAAACTTCATTAAACACAATTATATCATCAATATCCAATGACCAAAGTTATGTAAACAATCTTTTTATTACAGGGATAAAATGTATGAACACAATAGAATCAGTTTAAATATAGGCCACATTGCAGACGATAACATTACTAAACAATATTTGTTTTCCTTGTTAATTGACATAAGAAGATCCTAACCTTTAACAATAAAACAATATAAATTTGTGTGGACTAGTGTGCCTACCAACCATTTCAAGACCATGGTATTTGATAAACTGTAATATAAATAAGGAGGTACTAATATATTCCTTGAGGAGGTTACAGGAAATTTTTGACTTAGAATCCATTTCAATTACTCTTACATGTGAGAATTCAAGTGGGTGTGTCGAGATTCTGCAAACGATAAACAAAATTCTATGTGCAACCCAACAATAGGTCTTCATCCACAAAAATAAAGACTTAACACCCATTACGAACATCATTTACTTGTGGATATATTTATTAAAATCCATACGAAAATAACTACATTGAGTTACACCCTGGTGTGACATGGCATCTTCGTAGTATTTTTATGTTAGGAGACACTTGTAATTATTATTGTGGGAAGGTTTGGACTATTTAAATTTGTGAAATAGTTTGACCAATAGATGTCACATGGAGGCTCATTTGTTCTTCATAGATATACTAGCTTTGAAAATTACAATGGGAAGATGGAGGGAACTAAGAAGAAAAGTTTTATGGAGAAGGTTATTATCTTGACCATGTTTACACACACAATATATATATATATATATATATATATATATATATATATATATATATATATTTATGTATGTGTGAGTGTGTATGTGTTTCATGTCCTTGCTACGCCTTAATAGCACTCTCCCCACCCTACGGATGCATAAGTTCTAGTTTTAGCCATTGATATTGTAATAAAAATATTCTTACCCATTTTTTGTACTACATACTTATGTATGATGGATTAAATATATACTTATCTATTGGTCCACGTCGCATATTTGTTTAAATTCGATATAACTCAACTGTTTGTTTAATGTTTTCACAAATTACAATGACACTAAGTGAGGAGTCAGAACCACTTGAGGAATACATATAATCCCCTTCCTAGGAATCATGTGTCAAATCAATTTTGTTTAAATGCTTATTTTACTTCCTATATTTTTTAACAATTTAAAAAAATATGAAAGTTACTTCATTTTCATATGCAAGTTCCTTCATATTTCCAAATTTTCACTCTATCATGCACTTATCAATCCCCACCCACTCTTTCCCCATCAATTGTCCTTTAATATCATCACATTGCCATAAATGTTGGTATTAAACTTAAATCCAATGGGAAATATCCATTGTTTCTTCAATTATTGGGTGTTGACATAAATTTTATTGTGCATTTTATTTATAAATATAATTATATGATGTTCGTAGTTTTTCCTCCTTAAGATCACCACCCAAAACCCTCCATATGTATCAATTCTAGTTTTTGGCGTTAGTGTTGCATTGGATGTTTATTTCTCCATTTGTCTACTGCATAATCATGGATGGTGAATTAAAACTATCCCTCCTTGCAAAAAAATCATATGTTTTTAGTCGATATTATCATTTTGAGTGAAATTTTTGGCTTGAATAATAAAGTATTAATTTGTAAGTGTGATAATTTATTGTGAAAAATAAACTAATGAAAATTTTGTTTCTTTTTGTAGTTCATAGATACAAAAGCATGCCCCATAGGAAAAATATTGGAGCTCCTACTTCTACTAAGAGGATAAATATCAACTTCTTGGATACAAAGGATGGTGCAACAATGGAAGTGTTCAATGAGATATGAATGTGACCCTTTTTACATATACACCATCATATGCCATACTTTCATGTTTGGGATTGAGATGTAATTTATATTAGTCCCATTTTCTATAGAAGTCACCATATGCCAAAATTTCATATTTATGCATGAGGTGTCATTTTGATTGTTATGCACACTGTATCATTTTTTTAAATGTACATTTGAGAAAAAAATGTGTTTGTGCGTACATATTTCATGAAACATGTTCTATGAGTTGAAGTGTTTTTTTATTTGATATTGGTTGCTAGGTCTATTGTACATGGATGTGGTGACAATACAATATCACATATGGTGAAGTGAGAACTCTAAATTTTTATATTTATGAATGTGTTGGCTTGTGTTTTTTAAATACATGACCATTAGGCCTAATCCTAGTGATATGTGTAGCTGGTGATCATCCAAAACTAGCAATGTCACAAGATTAGATATATAATATAAGTATGTATTCTATCTTCAAGTTTTATATTAAATCACTTAATAATTCCAACCACGTTTTATATTAAATAAACATGGATGATATATCATGGAAATTACATGATCACAAAGGAAAATCAATATTAAGAATCAAACTTACAATCACATAGTTTTTGATATAATGAAACTCTCTCTCTCTCTCTCTCTCTCTCTCTCTATATCTATATATATATATATATATATATATATATATATATATATTATACCAAATTTATGATAAAAATATTCACAAACACACACACAGATATATATATATATGTGTGTGTATGTGTGTGTGTGTGT
Source organism: Pinus albicaulis (assembly GCA_034641835.2). Lineage (NCBI taxonomy): Eukaryota > Viridiplantae > Streptophyta > Pinopsida > Pinales > Pinaceae > Pinus > Pinus albicaulis. Next base: position 809,323,004 of record CM076578.1, on the reverse strand, counting down.
GTGTGTGTGTGTGTGTGTGTGAATATTTTTATCATAAATTTGGTATAATATCTAGTTATCAAACTCTAGCAAGGTAAAATCATGAAAATTGCAACCATCATAAACAATTCACAACAAGCTAGCATCAACCCCAACAATTCCTCCCTTGGATTCAAATATCTTGTATCACATATTCTCCTCATGTTGGAATTGTTTTATTCCTTATTTTTTACAGTCCCTATCCATATTGGATAGTACAAGTGCATGGAAAGATAACTCTAGTACTATTTTCCATATATACATTTCCATCATATTGTTTACGTACTCAAATCTTTGGCCTTCAACAATTACGTCAACATAAATAGTAATAACTCCATTGAACATCTTGAATGATATAATAACTAATGGTAAACATGAAAATCTGGTTTACACATTTGTGAGAAACACTTTCAAAAATTTCACTCTCCTAAAGGTTCGACCGTGTAACACCCCAAATCTCTACGTTTTTTTTTTAAATTTGAAATTTGAACAAAATCCAAAGGGGAAGTGGACCCCAATGGAGAAACAATGTGTGGATTTATTTAATTATTTATTTATAAAAATAAATAGAATGGTTATATGTGCATTATGACTATATGAAGATTTGAGATCCTAAACCTTGATCCATGGGGATATGGATAAGGTTAGACTTTCCCAAAACCTTTCAGAAAAACCTAGAAAGGAATATTACTAAATTAGATTGGGAGATAAAAATCTAATTTCCCCAATGAAGAGGAAAGTAATTGGGAAGAGGAAAAAAAGTTGGAAAAGTGGAAAATAAAACTTTAAAGTACCTCACTGAGGGAAGCCTAGGAAAAAATAGGAATAAAGCATCCTGAAATTTCTGGATGCAGAAATTAGAAACAGGCTTGAGAAAGCACTACTTCAATAAACTGCTCCAGGACAGACAGAGGGTTTTCTATCCAAGGAAGCAAGGATCTCAGCTCAGGGGTGAGTTAAGGAGATAAAACTCTACGGTTGGGATGACTAGTCATATAAACTGGTATGCACACTGGAACAAGTTATTTCATAATCTTATGGTGTTACTATATGTAGAGATATTCTTGTTTTTAATTAGTTAGAATTAAATTACTCAATGTTGAGTTATTAAATATCCCAGACATTTAACAGATTTTGGTAGGCAGAATCTCTGTAATATGTATGAATGTATGAGAGAAATATGGGAAGACCCATCTGCCATAATGTCTAAACTAGTGATGGGTTTAAATCTGGAGATTAATGTCTCACCGAAAAGTTTAATTTCTGTGTAGGAAAAGAAAATGCTAGTAGTACTATTTTTAAAAATTTCTACATACTCTCATGTGAAAGTTAAAGTCATATACCAGACATAAATCAATTTTATATAATGAGCACCAATCTAATTTATATTCTTTAGTTTCTATCATGATATTTCTTTAAAAAAAAGGTACAGCACTAAACCATCGAAGTGAGATAATAATGTTATAATATTGCTTTAGGATGGAACTGGGAAATTTAACCATAACGGATAATATATATGGCAAAGTAAGGATAGTAGAAAATATCCCTGTATGATGGATAGTACCTGCAGTTATTATTGACATATACACACACACACACACACACATATATATATATATATATATATATATATATATATATATATTAAGAAATTCACACTTTATTGACATAATTATAGTCTTATGGGACAATATACATGGAACAGAAATTTAAAGTAGTGCTTAAAAAATATAATTCCTTATATCACTAGCATTATATATTATTTAAAATTCTTTGTAGGAATGGAAATTTCAAAACTACATCAACTAATTAAAATTCTAAGGCAATATAATTGAATGTTGATGCTATATATAAATTGATATGAGATATAAAATTTGGCAATGTACAGGTGTGATTTACAGTAAAATAACTTCATTAATTAGTGGAATTATATACTCCACCGCAACGTGATGGTTGAACTAAGGTAAATTGTTAAATAAGGAAAACATAAAGTTTAATATATCTCAACATTCCAACTATGTTAAAATAAATGAACCTCAGATTTTGCATGAATATATAAGGCTATTCATATACAAGAAGATTGAACTCAATAATGTCAAATCAAAAACAATGAAGTATTATAGAACAGAAGTAGGAGTATTCGAGAATATATGAACATAAACTTCTCAATAGAAAATCCAAGTATGTAGATAATTGGAAAATATGAAGTACTGTGTTGGGGAAAATCGAATATATACGGAATTAGTTCACAGTCTAGGTGGAAATTAAAAAAATTATCTCAGGAAAAGAAAAATATTATTACAAAATATTTCAAAAAGTTATGTTCAGAAATTCATCACTAATACAAATTAAATGGAGATGAGATTTCGACTTCTTGGCTATCTCGGGTATATGGTTGAAAGAAAAGTATACCGACCTATGAAGCACAACAAAATTGACTATCAAATCCACTAGATTTGACCGGGCAGAAACGAATTATAAGGAAACCAAAGAATGAGATGGAGATGCATCAATACCTGAAAGAATCGAGTGAAAACAAATTAGATACTGACGTTAAATGAAACATAAACAAAAAAACGAAGTAAACAAAATAAAAAGATATAAACTTATTTACTATCAAGGAATTCAATGGTTACCTTCAGGAACTAAGATCTACAAATTTGACCACCTATAGTTCACTGAGTAAAATGGGTAATTATTTTCATGAATTCAAATGCAGGATTGTGAGAGAAAGAGCCGATAAAACTTATGTAAAATATTAATATCACCGAAACCAACATAGTGAATAAGTCACACCATCTAACCTGGTAACGTCGCACAACCATGTCTATTTTGGGAAAGGTTGAGTGAGAAATGGAGAACACTCAACGCAAACCTAGAGAGTTAAGGGACCAGTTCCTTAAATAAATCGGTGGAAAACTGAAATGGAGAAAAAAAAAGTAAACGAAGTATAAATTGGAAGCAATTTATTCTCTATAAAAGAAAAAAAATATGGATACGTGAAGGAGAGAACGATTTGGAAATTAAACAATTCAGTAAAAATTTTGAATGATATACAACAGTGTCTCTCAATAACCCAATACAAAGAAGAAAATAGTCATTCCCGGATCCTTACAAACTCCATAATAACAATTTCAGACATATGTAAATTATCTCCTTAATAATTAAATGAGGAAGTTAAAATGGAAGCATTCGGATGAATTCAATAGCAGTCCACCAAGGGAGCCTTACCATCGTTCGTGTGGACTGTGAACAGAAGATGATCTGATACATTGCGAATTCCTATGGATACATTGAGGTATCGGCGACCATTAACGTATTCCCATTGAAGCATTGTAGCCGGATCTGAAATGGCATTCACGACTGAGGAGAAACGAAATTGCAGTGAGAAGACCCAGAACCCTCTCAGAAATGGAATGATAAATGAATCTTACCAGTGAGAAACTCGAATAATATACCTTCATGAAAACCCTAAACTGCTTATCATATCCACCGTCCACGTGGCAGCATATGCCCAATTAGAGAGTTAAGTCAACGCGGGAGATATCTCGAAAATCCAAGCAGAGTAAAAGTAAATCGGCCAAGGATATCATAAGTACACCAACTATTCAACAAAATAAATGGAAGTGTACAAAACCCTGTAGGAGTAGGAAAATTTAATTGGCCGTATCACCAAACTCTGCAAAATATCTTATACAGGACAGTAAGATCTTTGAAATAAGAAATGAGACTAAAAGATGTCCGAACTCATTTATTATCCCATTAACATCTACCAAATCGTTGTATGATTCAAGGAGATATTTCACACTGATTATTAATATGGCATCGAACCATGTTCCCATGAAGTAAGGATGAGAAGTTAGGATCAGATGTTGGATTGGTTAAAATATAACTATGTAAACTTTGACATAAAAAAAATGAAAAACCTAATGTACATCAAAGAGAAAACGAATGGGAAGTAAGTTCCCTTAACTAATTTAATAATATATATATGGATGTATATGAGAGAATCGAAATTAAATTAATTGTAAGATGGGTAGAAGGGTAATAATTTAATATTCTCTCTATATCTATAAAGTGGGAAATGGTATTTCTCATACTAAAAAGTTAGGGGACAAAATTTTATATAGGTGAATAGAATGATAGGATATAAATAATTCCTAAGTAAATGAATAAGCTTATATAGACTTGGGTCTATTTAGTTAACTCTAGATGAAGATAAATCATTTAAAAAAATTCTTCTAGTGAAATTTGATGAGTTAAATAGTATTGTCAATATAGAAAAAAAAATATTTGTGGAAAGAGAGACATTACAAATGGTATCAAAGCTTTTGGGAAAAAATACTGGGCAATCTATGTGCTCACACAGCAACATTATGCTGCTGTAAAATTTTAAGAATTTTAAATTGTACTAATGTTGTTATGATGAACAGTGAACAGTGTTGAAAAGTATAGTTGTGAACCATGACTGAAGGGGACAAGCTGTATGTAGATCTTAGTGGTGGAGAAAACACTCCAGATCCAAATGTTCTTTTGATGGCTATGTTGCATACAATGGAACGAGAAATGGTACAACTTAAGAGCCACAATGACAGGCTATATTTGGCCAGTGAGGAGCAAGAAAAACTCATCAGAGAACTGACTTCATGGAACAGCCAGGAAGGTGAAGGTTCCGGAAGAAAGAGAAAAGGAAGAGTCAATTCCTCAGATGAGTCTGAGGAAGGTGACGCCACTAAACAATAGTCTAGAAACAAGAAGGAATTACAGGGTGAATTCTGGAAAATAAAACCTCCCTCCTATGATGGAGATAAGGAAGAAGATGCTGAGGCATGGCTTCTGAATATGATAAAGTACTTTCAGGTTTACGAATATGAAAGTAATTTAAGAGCCAGATTGGCTATCTACCAGCTGCAAGGTAAGGCTACCTTGTGGTGGGAGGAAACAAAAATGGTTCACGCCATTGATGAGAAAAAAGTGACTTGGGAAGATTTCAAGTCAAGTTCAGAAACCAATATTTGAACGGATGCTACTATGACGATAAGGAAAAAGAGTTTCATGAACTCATATTGGGACAACTCACCATAGATGATTTTGTCACCAAGTTCACAAATCTGTTACGATATGTTCCTTATATCCGAGAGGAGAAGGCAAATGTATGGAGATTTATGAACTGTTTACCTCCTGTGTACAAGGAGAAAATAGATTTTGATAATCCAAAAACAATGGATGAAGTTGTGAGGAAAGCCAGATTATGCTACCAGCAGTTCAGGGGTAAGACTGAGCAAGGAAAGGGTTGGACAAACAAAGGTGATTTCATGGGAAGGAAACCGAAACTAGCATATATGAAAAAATTTCGTAGGAACCATTAGAGAAAGAAATTTAGCAAAATGAGTGAAAATCAAAATGCTCAATCTCAAACTGGTTCAAAACCAATAGATGGGAATAATTAGAAGGAAGGAACTATTAAAATGCACGAGCCTTTGAAGTGTTGGGGTTGTGGAGAACCTAATTTATTAAGGGACTGCCCACATTGAAATATTTAGATAGTGAAAGTATTACGAGAGGCCACTACAGTAAATGAAGTAGCAAGGAAAATCCCCACCATCAGTGTAGCCTTAGAAAAGCAGCAAGCAGAACATCAGTCTACTATGGTCGAGATGGAAGGTATGATCACTGACCAATCTGTTACAGTTTTAATAGATCAAGGTGCATCTTTGAGTTATATTAGTCCGCAAGTAGTAGAAAAATCTAAACTCAAAACAAAGAAGTTTCAGCAGTCTTGGTTGGTCCAGCTAGCCACTGGTACCAAATGCAAGATAACTCATAAGTTACCTCAAATGGCTATGAAGTTGAATGATTAACAAACAGAAGTAAATTTAAATATTCTGTCATTAGGTTCCTATGATGTACTAATAGGAATGGCCTGGTTAGAAAAGAAGAAAACCATGATGAATTGTTTAGACAAAACGTTACACTACATTGATATAGAGGGAAAACCAGTCATACTAAAAGGGAAATTGAAACCCATATCTGTGAGACAGATCTTAGCCCTTCAATTAAAAAGAACTGCTAGAAATGGGTATCAAGTGTATGCGGTACATGTTGAAGAATTAGGACATCAATGAGAGAAAAAAATGTTAGAGACTTTACTAGTGATAAGAGAACTTAAAGAAGTGTCTCTGGATGAGATTTCTCATGTTCCCCCCAAGAGAGAAATCGATCTTACAATTGATTTAGTGCTTGGGGAAACTCTAGTTTCTAGAGCCCCTTACCAAATGAGACCCCCTGAACTAATGGAGTTAAAAATGTAGTTACAAGAATTGTTGGACAAAAGATACATCAAACCTAGTGTATCTCCTTGGGGAGCACTAGTGTTGTTTGTGAAAAAGAAGGATGGTACCTTCTGAATGTGTATTGAATATCATCAACTAAATAAGTTGACTATAAAAAACAGGTATCTGTTACCCTGAATAGATGACCTCTTTGATCAAGTTAGGGGAGCCTCTGTGTTTTCCAAGATTGATTTAAGGATGGATTATCACCAATTGAGAATTAAAGAGGAAGATATCAACAAAATAGCATTTCGAACCTAGTATGGACACTATGAATTTGTAGTCTTACCATTCAGGTTGAAAAATGCACCTGCCACTTTTATGTGCTTAATGGATAGTGTCTTGAATAAATACTTAGATAAATTTGTACTAGTATTTATTGATGACATTTTAATCGATTCAAAAAGTGAGGAAGATAATAAAGAACACCTTAGAATCGTGTTGCATACTCTTAAGGAGAATTAGTTGTATGCCAAGTTTAGAAAATGTGAATTTTATAAGGATAAAATCCAATATTTGGGGCATATAATTTCAGAACAAGGATTGGTTGTTGACCCTGAGAAGATAAATTCCATTAGAGAATGGCCTGTACCTACTGATGTATCATCATTAAGATCATTTATGGGGATTTAGGGGTACTACAGAAGGTTTGTAGAAATATTTTTCGCTTTAGCCTATCCCATAACTTCAATGCAAAGGAAAGGTAAAAAATTTGAATGGACGGAAAAATGCCAGAATAGCTTTGAACAACTAAAATTAAAACTTACTACATCACCTATTCCGAGGATTGCAGATCCTAATCAGGAGTTTGTAGTATGTACCGATGCCTGCGGAGAGGGATTAGGGGGAGTATTATTGCAAGAAAATTCTGTTATTGCTTATGAATCTAGAAAAATTAAGAAACATGAACATAATTAGAATGTGTATGATATTGAGTTAGTTTTTGTAATTCACGCTCTTAAGATGTGGTGAAATTATCTTCTAGGAAAGAAATTTATTCTGATGACAGATCACATCAGCCTAAAGTGTTTCTTCACTCAAACAAATTTGAACGCTAGACAAGCTAGATGGCTATCTTTTCTGAGTGAATTTGGCATGGAAATAAAACATATCAAAGGAAAAGAAAACAAAATTGCTAATGCACTAAGCAGAAATGCTTGCCAACACATAAGAAAAATTGGAAGTAGTGCCATCTTTGACTTAGAAGGATTAGTTCAAAAGGTAGCAGATCAAGATCCAAGCTATGAGAAACTGCAAACTCAATTGCTGAAAAAGGAAATGAAAGGGTATACGCAAAATTAGAAAGGACTGATTTTTTATAGAGAGAGATTGTACATCCCTAATGTTGACTCTTTGAAAAAGGAAATTCTAGATGAATATCAAAAACAACCTTATTATGGACATCCTGGATATCAGAAACTACTAACAGCTTTGAAAAAGAAGTTATTTTGGCCAGGAATGAAAAAGGATATAGCAAGCTACCAAGCCAGATGCATGGAATGTCAACTGGTAAAAGTTGAATATGAGCATCCAGCGAGACTGCTAAATCCTTTACCAATTGCGGAATGGAATTGGGAAACTATTTCTATGGACTTTATAACCGCGTTACCAAGAACCAAATATCAGTATGAATCTATGATGGTAGTGGTAGACACTTTGACAAAGGCAGCACATTTCATACATGTTCAATCTACCTTTGGAACGACCCGAGTAGCAAATGTGTTCATGAAAGATATCGTAAGGCTACATGGGGTCCCTAAAATAATTATTTCTGATAGAGACTCCAAGTTCACTGCAGCCTTTGGGAAGAGTTTGTTTGGGGGCATGGGTACTAAATTGAACTTTAGTACTGCCTATCACCCTCAAACAGATGGTCAAACCGAGAGAACAAATCAATTTCTGGAAGATATGCTGAGAATGTATGTGATGGATAGGCCAAATAAATGGGAAGACTATACACACTTAGCAGAATTTGCCTATAACAACAGTTATAAAGCTTCCATAAAGATGAGTCCATTTGAAGCACTCTATGGAAGAAAATTACACATTCCTTTAACCTGGAGCCAACCTGAAGATAAACTAGTGCTTGGGCCAGACACTTTACAAGAAATGGAAATAATTGTCAAACAAATTCAGAAAAATATCAAGAGAGCTCAGGATCGGCAGAAAAGTTATGCAGAGAAGAAGAGAGTACACAGAGAGTTTAGTGTGGGTGATCATGTATATCTGCGTATTAAGCCCAAGAAGAGCACTTTGCACACTGGTAGTTGTGAAAAATTAGCTCCTAGATATTGTGGACCGTTTGAAATACGGGAAAGAGTGGGACCAGTGGCTTATAAACTCACCTTACCCATGCATGTTAAGGTTCATGATGTGTTTCATGTTTCTTTATTGAAAAAATATGTACATGATTCTGCTCACGTTATTGATTGGAATGTGATTCAGGTGGAACCATAAGGGGAATTCCTTCTAGAGCTACTTCAAATCTTGGAGCGGGAAGAAATTCAACTATGGAATCGGACAGTAGCCAGAGAAAAAGTGAAATGGAAGCACTTTAATATTGAAGAAGCTATGTGGGAAAGAGAAACTGAGATGATGGAAAAATATCCATCACTGTTTTCACAGTGAACTGTTGAAGGTTATTTTGTAAACACCGAGGATGGTGTTTGTTTTTGGAGGCGGAATGTGTAACACCCCAAATTTCTATGTTTTTCTTTAATTTGAAATTTGAACAAAATCAAAAGGGGAAGTGGAACCCAATGGAGAAACAATGTGTTGATTTATTTAATTATTTATTTATAAAAATAAATAGAATGGTTATATGTGCATTATGGCTAGATGAAGATTTGAGATCCTAAACCTTGATCCATGAGGATATGGATAAGATTAGACTTTCGCAAAACCTTTCAGAAAAACCTTGAAAGGAATATTACTAAATTATATTGGGAGAGAAAAATTTAATTTCCCCAATGAAGAGGTAAGTAATTGGGAAGAGGAAGAAAAGCTAGAAAAGTGGAAAAGACAGCTTTAAAGTACCTCACCAAGGGAAGCCTGGGAAAAAAAAGAAAAAAACCATCCTGGAATTTCTGGACGTAGAAATTATAAACAGGTTTGGGAAAGCACTGCTTAAATAAACTTCTACATGACAGCCAAAGTGTTGTCTATCCAATGACACAAGGATCTCATCTCGGGGGTGAGTTAAGGAGATAAAACTCTATAGTTGGGAGGACTAGTCATATAAACTGGTATGCACACTGGAACAAGTTTTTTCATAATCTTGTGGTGTTACTCCGTGTAGAGATATTCTTGTTTTTAATTAGTTAGAATTAAATTACTCAATGCTGAGCTATTAAATATCCCATACATTTAACAAATTTTTCTAGGAAAAATTTCTGCAGTTTGTATGGATGTATGAGAGAAATATGGGAAGACCCATCTGCCAAAATGTCTAAGCCGGTAATGGGTTTAAATCTGGATATTAATGTCTCACCCGAAAGTTTAATTTCTATGTAGGAAAAAAAAATGTTAGTAGTACTATTTTTAAAAATCTCCACATACTCTCATGTGAAAATTAAAGTCATATACTAGACAAAAATAAATTATATATAAGAAGCACAAATCTACTTTAGAGTCTTTAGTTTCTGTCATGATAATTCAAAAAAAAAAATGGTACAACATTAAGCCATCAAAGTCAGATAATAATCTTATAATATTTCTATAAGACGGAAATCGAAAATTTAACCATAACAGATAATATAAATGGTAAAGTAAGGACAGTAGAAAATATCCCTGTATGTTGGATAGTACCTGCAATTATTATTGACATATATATATTAATATAAATCAATAAATTCACACTTTATTGACATAATTAGAGTCTTATGGGACAGTATATAGGCAGCAGAAATTTAAAGTAGTGCTAAACAAATATAATTCCTTATATCACTAGCATTATATATTATTTAAAATGCTGTGTAGGAATGGAAATTTCAGAACTACAGTAACTAATTAAAATTATAAGGCAATAAAATTGAATGCTGATGCTATATATAAATTGATATGAGATATAACATTTGGCAGTGTACAAGAGTGATGTACAGTGAAATAATTTCATTACTTAATGGAATTATATACTCCACCGCAAGGTGACGGTTTAACGAAGGTAAATTGTTAAAGAAAGAAAATATAAATTTTAATATATGTCAGCATTCCAACTGTGTTAAAATAAATTAACCTGAGATTTTTCATGAATATATAAGGCTATTCATATACAAGAAGATTGAACTCAATACTGTCAAATAAAAAACAATGAAGTATTATAGAACAGAAGTAGGAGTATTCGAGAATATATGAACATAAACTTCTCAATAGAAAATCCAAGTATGTGGATAATTGGAAAATACGAAGTACTGTGTTGGGGAAAATCGAATATATATGGAATTAGTTCTCAGTCTAGGTGGAAATTAAAAATAATCTCTTAGAAAAAGAAAAATATTATTACAAAATATTTCAAATAGTTATGTTCATACATTCATCACTAATACAAATTAGATGGAGATGATATTTCGACTTCTTGGCTATCTGGGGTATACGGTCGAAATACAAGTATACCAACCTGTGAAGCACAACAAAATCCACTATGAAATCCACTAGATTTGACTGAGCAGAAACAAATTATAAGGAAACCAAAGAATGAGCTGGAGATGCATCAATACTTGCAAGAATCGAGTGAAAACAAGTTAGAGACTGACACTAAATGATACGAAAACAAAAAAATGAAGTAAAAAAAATAAAAAGAAACAAGCTTATTGAATGTAAAGGAATTAAATGGTTACCTTCAGGAACTCAGATCTGCAAATTTTACCACCTAAATTTCACAGAGTAAAATGGGTAATTATTTTCATGAATTTCAATGTGGGATTGTGGGAGAAAGAGCCTACAGAACTGGTGTAAAATATTAATATCACCAATACCAACATTGTGAATAAGTCGCACCATCGAACCTGGTAACGTCGCGCAGCTACTTCTATTTTAGGAAAGGTTGAGTGAGAAGCCGAGAACACTCACCACAAACCCAAAGATGTAAGGGACCCGTTCCTTGAATAAATCGGAGGAAAACAAAAATGGAGAAAAACAAAGGAAATGAAGTATAAATTAGAAGCAATTTCTTGTTTACAAACGAAAAACAATATGCATACGTGAAGGAGAGCAGGATTGGGAAATTAAACAGTTCAATAAACATTTTAAATGATATACAATGGTGTCTCTCAATAACCGAGGACGAAGAAGGAAATAGCCATTCCCGGATCCTTACAAACTCCATAATAACAATTTCAGAAATATGTAAATTATCTCCTTAATAATTAAATCAAGAAGTTAAAATGGAAGCATTTGGATGAATTCAATAGCAGTTCACCAAGGTAGTCTTACCATCATTTGCATGGACTATGAACAGAAGGTGATCTGATACATTGTGAATTCCTATGGATACATTGAGGTATTGGTGGCCATTAACGCAGTCCCATTGAAACGTTGTAGCCAGATTTGAAATGTCGTTCACGACTGAGGAGAAACGAAATTGCAGCGAGCAGACTCGAAACCCTCTCAGAAATGAAATGAGAAATGAAGCTTACCAATGAAAAACTCAAATAATATACCTTCACGAAAACCCTAAACTGCTTATGTCCACCGTCCATGTGGCGGTAGATGCCCAATTAGAGGGTTAAGTCAATGTGGGAGATATCTCGAAAATCCAAGCAGAGTAAAAGTAAATCGGCAAGGGATATCACAGGTACACCAACTATTCAAAGGAATAAATGAAAGTGGACAAAACCTTGTAGGAGTAGGAAAATTTAATTGGTCGTATCACCAAACTCTGCAAAATATCTCATACCGAACAGTAAGATTTTTGAAATGAGAAAGGAGACTACGAGATGTCCGAACTCACTTATTATCATATTAACATCTACCAAATCATAGTACAATTCAAGGAGATATTTCACAGTGATTATTAATATGGCATCTAACCATGTTCCCATGAAGTAAGGATGAGAAGTTAGGATCAGATTTTGGATTGGTTAAAAATAACTATGTAAACTTTCACATAAAAAAATGAAAAACTTAATGTACATGAAAGAGAAAACGAACGAGAAGTAAGTTCCCTTAACTAATTTAATAAAATACATATGGATGTATATGAGAGAATCAAAATTAAATTAATGGTAAGATAGGTATAAGGGTAATAATTTAATATTATCTCTATATCTATAAAGTGGGAAATGCTATTTGTCATACTAAAAAGTTAGCGGACAAAATTTTATATAGGTGAATAGAATGATAAGATAGAAATAATTCATAAGTAAATGAATAAGATTATATAGACTTGGGTCTATTTAATTAACTCTAGATGAAGATAAATCATTTAAAAAAAAATCCTCTATGGAAAGTTGATGAGTTAAATAGTATTGTCAATATAGAAAAAAAAAATATCTGTGGAAAGAGAGACATTACAGACCGAACTTTCAAAATTAATTTGACAGAACTGTGTTTGTCGTTTGTCGAAATTATTCCATTTTTAACATTGACGGCATCACAAACCATATTTTCAACTGGGGATAGAGAAACTGGCAATAAAATTTTGGGCGAACTATAAGTTCATCCGGGCTATTAGTTCGGCCGAATTTTTAAACAAAGTTCAGCCGAACATTTTCTTTTAAATATAGCGGCCATGACAGCCTTAGAAGATTTTCAATAGTTTTTTAACTATTATGTATTGTTGCGACCATTGGAGAGGTAAGGTGAGACTGTTAGAAGGTGCTTGGCATTGCATTTTCTTCGTTGGCTCGGCTCTACGTCCTATTTTGCTCGTCGCGACTGTTGGAGAGGTAAGGCAAGACATGTACATGTTTTTTTTTTGTTGATGTAATTTTGGTTCTCTAACTGTGTGTGTTTTTGCAGGCTTCTATGTTGGTGCTTGGCCCTGCATTTCCATTTTCAACTTGTCTCACCATCTTCTATTGGAAATGCTGAGAGGGGGGGTGAATCAGTATTTCTTTCAATTAGAGCATTAGTTAATCTTCAATTATTATCAGTGTTTGTAGAATGATACCAGTAAACAAGAGGAAGACAAATGCACACATTTTTTACGGTGGAAACCCACTCCAGGACAAAAACCACCTAATGATGATCCTATACCTCCCAACACTGCCTCTTCAACCCTTGGAAGATAGACACTAGTATAATTTGTACAATAATGTATTTACAATGACTAAGTACAATGATACCTTTACAATGATTGTATGCAGTGCTGCCCACTTGAAGACTTCATATGATGAAATTCTTGTTGCTGTTATGAACCTTGGTTGCTGCTCTTGTCATGCTACCCTCTGCTGCACCTTTCTTTTCTTTTCTACCGTAGAAAGTCTGGTCCTTTGCAACCCTTGACAACACATGATCTAGCTTTTTCTCGCCTTCTGGGAGCTCGATATTGAATCTCGTGTATCTCTGTCATTTCAGATCCTCAATATCTAATTTTTGGTCTTGAAGTATTCTTCTGAGTCATCTTTCTAGTGCCACAGGTTTGACCAGATTTTGATTCTTGAAGAGAGAGTTATACCCAATCTCTCACAATGCCCTAATTATGGACTGTTTCAGCAGAGCGAATTTGTACGACATGCCACGTGTCACTGTTCCTTCATTTGTCTCTGAAATTGATAGATTAAAAATTAAAGACTGCGCACTATTCTTCACTTTTTATGGAATTCCAAACCGATACTCAGAGAGAGAGTTATGACGAATTTACCAAGGTCACTTCTTTAAGATGAATTTCAGGAGCCTGCAAAAACCCTGCTTACATAGCACATATCTCCAAAAGTTTTCCGCAAATTGATCTGATATTTTTACTGAAGCTTCCTCAAGATTTCAGCTTCAAGTCATAAAAATTTCAGCTTCCGAGATTGCGTAGAAACAAAGTTAGAGCGAAAATTCCAAGACGACCTGTTTCATATGGCTGAATCCCTTGCATAAGGAGGAAATGAAGATCACAATTTATATGAATGCTTAAGTTGAGAGGTGCTTCAACAAGTGAACGTGGGAGGGATTTTAGGAGCTTAAAAAATATTAATTATGAATTTTCAATTATCCATGCCCCAACCCCATGGGGTTTTAGCCCACTAACTGGGGGTAAAAACTTCAAACATGAATATCTCTCAAACCGTGAAGAATTACATGGCGTGCCATATATCAACGGAAACATCTCGACAAGTAGAAGCCATAAAAAGAATTATTGATCCAGAACATATTAATTTTGTAGGTCAAAATTCACATGCAATATTGGGTTAACCCCTGGTGCTTCTTGGGTTGACATCAATGACAACCGCTGATCAACATCTTCATCCATGGCTCGACTCTACATCCTCTTTTTCTTGTCACAACTGATGGAGAGGTAAGGTAAGACTTTTTTATAGGAAAGTTTTGTTTTTTGGATGCTTTTGTTGATTTAATTTTGGTTTTAATTGTGCAGTGATTTTGTTGGCTTCTATGCTCATGCTCGGCCCTGTGTTTTCTTCTACAACCTGTCTTAGTGGCTTCATCCTCGGCTCGAATATGCATCCTCTTCTGCTCATCCTCGGTTGTGCATCCTCTTTTGCTCATCCTCAGCTTTGTGTTTTTCTACAAGTTGGCTAGGCTTCCTCAACCTCAACCCAACGTTCTCATCCTTTTTTTGCAAGGTTGGACTACTCTCCTAGTTTTATTTTCTGTTTGTGTTAATTTAATTTTGCATAAGGTTCTCTATCGTTGATATCACATAACTTGATGCTTGCCTATTTTTTCACCTATCTCTTTTTTTGATTGTGTTGATTTAATTTTATGTAAGGTTCTCTATGTTTGAAATTACACAAATTGATGTTTGCCTCTTTTTTCACCCATCTCTTAAAGATATTTTATACGTGCTTAGGAGTTAGGATTAATTAAAGTAACATGAATTCTACATTTTTCTTTACCAAATCAATTTTATTACTTACATGATGCAATTACTGATGTAATTAGTAATGCAAAGGCATTACTTACATGAAATGGATTTATTCAATGAACATATACTCAGCTACAAGTCTGTATTGTTCAACTTATCACATCCCTTACATTAAGTATTATTCATAATCATTACAAAGGGGATATAAAGTACAGAGATGTAGAACCCTTTTTATTAGCTAACCTATCAATGGATCTCCTCGGCCTTCGGCCTTGAGAAGACCAAGTAAGTATTAAGCTATCTCCCCTCACTAATCAACATAGAAATATGCTTTCCACCCGATAAATATTTGGCCATTTATGCCTGCCATTAGTTGTTGATTGAGAAGAGGTCAATCCAGCAAAAGGTAATTTCAATCTGAATGTGGGAACCACAGGGGAAAAAGGCTCGAACTGTAGAACTTTATTTATGGTTGTATAACTTCACAGTTGGCTTTATGGCTAGCTTTGGCTATAGCACTTTATGACTATACGACTGGTTTGAACGGGGAGTGACAATGGAAAAAATAAGGCTATTTTTTTCCACATATTTTTGTATATTTACATGTCATTTCATTTTTCTGTAAGGGTATATTAGCTATCTTATTTATTTTTTTCAGTCTCTTTTGGTTTACGATTGTAAACTCAATCTTAGCAAATTAGGGAGAGGGAAGTTTATTAACTATAAATTTATGAAATTTTATTAAGGATGAAACCTCTGATGTTTGCTGCCATAGAGTACTACGAGCTTAGGCATGATGTTAATATCCTATATTAAGGTGTTAGAATGTCACACCTCCCATTTTCCTTTCCCAACATTTTTTTTTTTTTTCCAAGCATTCCTCTTTCCAAGAATAAGTTCTACATAATAATTGGTTTTTTTATTACTATTTTATTTAATCATATTTTATTTCCACATAACCACTATACACAAAATCAATATCTATTAATTCCCACTTCAAATTCCATTCACCCTAATGGCCTTTGTATTAAATCATAGTGGAGTTATTTATCCTAGGTCGAACCTTTTCATGGATTTACTTGGCACTTGGGCATTCCACACCCTTCCATGTACTTATATTCAAAGGATTCGAATAGTCTAAACCAACGAGGGCATCTTTGACCTTCTTTACAACCCCTGTGTTCTCAAATTTTTTTTTTGTTTGTGTTTCCATACATCATCTCCTACCCAGTATAGTTATGCGCATGGTTTTCGATTTACTACCTATACTTTTGTATTAACGACCATATTGTATTTATGGTTGTTTCGAGGATAGGGTATTCATTATTTTCATAAGTTCGGTGTTGATCGCCTTTTATTGTACATACGTTTCATATCAGCATTAAATGTGAAGGTTGAACATACGCATTGAGTTTCCACGTATGGCATTCTGATCAAGTCGATTTGATGTAGTATGGTAATTGAGCGGTGATATTATTTATCCACGTCAGATTTTATAAACTCTCGGTTCCATGGTATTGGTTAGGACGGTTTCATCTCATTCCCATTCACGTGGGATATCTCTACATCGATCTGGCAATCGCCATGCCAGATTTCTCTGGATACAAGGCGATCTCCATCATACGACAGAGCGCCGAAAACTTCAGTATGTAACTTGTAACCATTAATGTTGTACGACCGGTATAACTACACCCTCCAGATCTTCAATCCGTGGCCGCACCTTTGTGATCTTGCCATGTGGACGACAAGGATTTACCCTACGCGTTAGGGTTTCATTGAACAATTCTGGGGTTATTGATATAAAATCGCAGTATTATTTGGTTTGTCGGTTCTTTTCTCTTCCTTCTTGTTCGATTTGTCTCTGGACAGTGCAATCCGACGCCCTTGAGGACTGAGCGTGCTTCTATCCATTTCTTCGGCGTATCTTCGTGCTTTATTGGACCACGCATGTACACCAATTCCCGAGGTTATGAAATTCACGCTCTGTTTTTATCGCTTGATATGGATTTTCCATTTTTCGTTTAGGGTAACGCTTATTTACTTCGAATAAGTACTGAGATTTGGATTTAAATGGATTTTTTCCCATCGTTCTATACAGATGGTTTCGTGTCTATCACTTTGATTAAATTGTTTTTGCAGAGTATTGGTTTTCTTTGTTTCGAGTAATTCGATTGGGTTGGTTTAAGTTCCTTTTTATTATATTTTCCTATATTCATTCTTAGGCACGAGACTGAACCATTGTGTTGATGGTTTTGGAGGGATATTTTTCCTCTACCTTACGCCCATCAAAATTTTGTCCAAATCCTTCGCATGGCGATAGAGGAATATTATTCTTTTCGACATTCGGGCTCGCTCTTTTCGTCGACCTGTATAGGTAGTAATTTGTACTGCTCGTTTATAAAAGTGCGAACTGCATTATTCTTGTTATAACGCCCACTCTCCATCTTATGCTTATTTATGTCATGCCCCTATGTATATGACAGGTCCTCGACAACTTGGAGGTTCTCGTGCCCCAGGTAACTGTTCGTTTCTCATTTATCAAGTTTTTGTTTTGATAGCATTCTTTTTCATTCTACATCGTATTCATATTGTGGATTTGTCTCTTACAGGTATTTACGACTGTCTCCTTACTCTCTCTTGACCCACGAGAGTCGTAGCTCCCTTCGGCACTAACATTGATTCCTTTGGTCCTTTCCAGGTCGGTATTCGCCGAACGCTAGTTAGAAGGAACCAGTTCTCCTCACATCATTCTAGAAATGTTTTTGACATCTTAATAAATTCTATTCATGTCATTGTATAATTTTGGCTATTAAAATTTTTGAGTTCCGACACTAACTGTGTCCTTATATCAATTCGGGAAACATTATGATTGTGATACTATCCCCATGCCATAGTTGACTTGTAACGTTTGAATTTTAATTTATATAACTTTGTCGGTTTCATAATATCAATTCTGCTTATGAGTATTCTTATGTGTCTGCAACAAGGATATTACTTTGTTCTTTTAGCTTGGTTTAGCTTAATACTTATTTATGGCATTATTCTACAACTACGTGTATCCCAATTTGGTTGTATGTTATTGCCTTAATGCTTACAGGCCATACATTGGTTAGATTATATTCCTGCAAATAGTAATTATATTAATGGACAGTTTAACTATGCTCTTCCACAGTGTAAGTTCGGTTGCAAGTAGTTTTATAAATACACATTGTATTGTAGCATTCCAGTGATTATTCTACCTCATTTATTCTTACCCCCAGTATGCTAGTAGTCAGAGGCATTTTGGGTATGTTTCTCCTACTACATTAGCTTGTAGTTTGATAATAACGGCGAGTTAAATATTTTCCCTGTTATTGGAATAATACCAAGCATTACCAGCTATGCTCTTTTCATTTTCTCAGGATTGAGATAATTATCTTATAATTAATTTGCAAATGGTAATTGTTTAGCGTCATTTCTTGTAAGGCTTTGTGAATACCTACAGGTGATGTGCTAATATATTTATCTATGTCTGGAAACATTTGCATTTGGAATATGACACTATACACTCTTGCCTTTTATTCACATAGTAGAATAGAATATGTACAGTTAAATATGCCCTATTGTTGTGCAATCTGCATGTTAATTATCTACTTGTCCTTCCTTCACACATTAGTTTTAACCCCTACTGTGAAAATGATTCATGGAAATTAAGTAATAATGGGCAGTCCCATGAAATTTGTTATTTTCTTCCTTCTGGTGTAGAATTAATTTCTTATCTGCAGACATAACTTGTTGTTGTGCTTCTAGTCATGTATGGATGGTGTACTGACCCTGGAAGCTAGTCTGTATATTTTTTTTTCATTTAATGCACATTTTAGATGGCAGTTCATATACTGCTATTTTCAAGTATGGTACAGGAACTCCCATACTGCTTTATCCTAATCGTGCTCATAAATTTATGCTCATAAATCAGAAGTAGTTTAAAGTTAACTCATCTGTGGAGAATGATGTATCCTCAGATTTAAACCAACCTTGGTTTAAAATTTCTGTTGGATTCTACTCAACAGATTTATTTTCTACAACTATACAGAATTATAAAGGTGAATTCCTTATGATTAATTCTGTTAAATGTAGCCTTTATAAATCTAATATACAAATCAACTATTATATGTAGCCAATTAATACTGTATGAAGTGAACACACCAATAAATTTAGAGATGTACCACTCATGAAATTGACCAACCTACCAACCGTAGAGTCCTTCTGTCTCCCAGAACTCACCCCCGAGCTGAGATCCTCTCCTAGAATAGACTAACCTCTAATCTATTTAAGACCAACTTATTTAAGCTTTTGTTCCCCAAAGCATGTTTCTAATTCCGCGTCCAGAATATCAGGATGCTTTTCTTCCTGTTTGCCTAGGCTTCCCATTTTAGGGATTCTTTAAAGCTGTTTTATGCTTTTCCTCAGCTTTTCCAGCTTTTTACCTCTTCCCAACTATTTCCTCATCATTGGGGAATTTAGATTTTTTTTCCTCACAAATCTAAATAAGAAATAATTTCTTTCAAGGATTTTTGAAAGATTGTGGGGAAAATATTTGCCTTATCCGTCCTCATGGATTTAGCAAGTGATGTCATAAATCTCATTTTGGTCAATCTCCACAAAATCATTTTATTCCTCTCCTCAATTTAAATATTTAATTACATTCACAAAATACTTGTCCTTTGGGGTCCACTCCCCTTAGGATTAAAGTTCAAATGTCTAGCTTTGAAATTCAAACACATAAATTGGGGGTGTTACATATTCCCCCTCTGAAAATAAACACCGTCCTCGGTGTTGTTATTCAACTACCAGAGTTCATTTTTCAAACAAAAATGGATATCTTTCCATCATTTCAGCTTCTCTTTCCCAGGTATCTTCTTCAGCATTAAAGTGCTTCCATTGCACCTTTACTCTTGCTACCGTTCGGTTCCTCAATTCAATTTCTTCCCGCTCCAAGATTTGAAGTGGTTCTGGAAGGAACTCCCCTTCTGGTTCCACATGTACAACATTCCAATCAGCTATGTGAGAAGCATCATGTACATATATGTTTAATAACGAAACATGAAACACATCATGAACTCTAACATGGGGTGGTAAAGCTAGCTTGTATGCCACTGGTCCCACCCTTTCTAATACTTCAAAAGGACCACAATTTCTAGGAGCCATTTTTGCACAACTTCCAGCATAAAGTGTGCTCTTTTTGGGTTTAATACGTAAGTACACATGCTCTCCCACTTTAAATTCTCGGTGTACTCTCTTCTTATCAGCATAATTTTTCTGGCGATCTTGTGCTGTCTTGATGTTTCTTTGTATCTGTTTAACAATTCTTTCCATCTCTTGTAAGGCATCTAGTCCCAACATTAGTTTATCTTCTGGCTGGCTCCAGCTCAAAGGAGTATGACATTTTCTTCCATACAGTGCCTCAAACGGACTCATTTTGATGGAGTATTGGTAGCTGTTATTATAGGAAAATTCAGCTAAATGCAAGTAGTCTTCCCATTTTGATGGCTTGTCCATCACATACATTCTCAGCATGTCCTCCAAAATCTGATTAGTTCTCTCTGTCTTTCCATCGGTCTGAGGGTGATAAGCAGTACTAAAATTCAACTTAGTACCCATACCTCCAAATAGACCTTTCCAGAAAGCTGCTGTGAACTTAACATCTCTATCTGAAACAATCACCTTTGGGACCCCATGTAATCTTACTATCTCTTTTAGAAACACATCTACTACTTGGGTTGTCCCAAAAGTAGATTTTACAGGTATGAAGTGGGCATATTTTGTTAAAGTGTCTACTACCACCATCACTGAATCATGTTGGTATTTAGTTTTGGGTAGCCCTATTATAAAATCTATAGACACCGTGTCCCATTTCCATTCTGCAATCGGCAAGGGGTTTAGAAGACCAGCAGGATGCTGATGTTCGACTTTAACTAGTTGACACTCCATGCATCTAGCTAAATATTCTGCTACATCTCTTTTCATTCCCAACCAAAACAACTTGTTTTTCAAAGCTGTTAACATTTTCTGATATCCTGGATGTCCTGCATATGGCTGTTTGTGATATTCATCTAAAATCTCTCTTTTCAAGGAATCTACATTGGGAATATACAATCTGTTTTTATAACAGATCAGTCCTTCTTGGTTTTGAGTGAAATCAGTCTTCTCCTTCTTTATTATTTTCACCAATAGTGTTTCATAATTTGGATCTTGGTTTGCTGCGTTTTTCACCAAATCTTCTACATTGACCTGGGCACTACTTCCAATGCTGTTTATATTCTGACACGCATTTCTACTCAATGCATCATCATTTTTATTTTCTTTCCCTTTGATATGTTTTATGTCCATATCGAATTCACTTAGAAAAGACAGCCATCTGGCTTGTCTAGCGTTCAAATCTGTTTGGGAAAAGAAATATTTGAGACTAATATGATCAGTCATCAATGTAAATTTTTTTCCAAGGAGATAGTGTCGCCACATCTTCAAGGCATGGATAACAGCAGCTAATTCCAAGTCATAGGCACTATAGTTCTGTTCATGTATCTTCATTTTCCTAGATTCATATGCAATAACTGAATTTTCCTGCAAAAGAACTCCTCCCAACCCCTCTCTACAGGCATCCGTACATACCACAAACTCTTTATCCGGATCTGCAATCTTCAGTATAGGGGCTGTAGTAAGTTTTAGTTTTAATTGATCAAAACTGTTTTGGCATTTTTCAGTCCATTCAAATTTGACACCCTTCCTTTGTAATGATGTTATGGGATGTGCTATGGCAGAAAATCTCTCCACAAATCTGCGATAATAGCCTACAATCCCCATGAATGATCTCACTGCAGAAACATCAGTTGGTATAGGCCATTCTTTAATAGCTTTTATCTTTTCAGGGTCAACAGCCAGTCCTTGTTTATAAATAATGTGACCCAAGTACTGGATCTTATCTTTATAAAATTCACATTTACTGAACTTGGCATATAACTGGTTTTCCTTCAGAGTTTGCAATACTATCCTCAAGTGTTCTTTATGTTCCTCCTCAATTTTTGAGTAGACTAAAATATCATCTATGAACACAAGGAAAAATTTATCCAAGTACTTATTTAACACACTGTTCATTAAGCACATAAATGTGGCAGGGGAATTTGTCAAACCAAAAGGTAGGACTACAAATTCGTAGTGACCATATCTGGTTCGAAAGGCTATTTTGCTGATGTCTTCTTCTTTAATTCTGGGCTGGTGATAACCAGTCCTTCAGTCAATCTTCGAAAATACCGAAGCTCCTCTCACTTGATCAAAAAGATCATCAATTCTGGGCAAGGGGTATCTGTTTTTAATGGTCAACTTATTCAGTTGACGGTAATCAATGCACATCCTAAAATTTCCATCTTTCTTTTTCACGAACAGCACTGGTGCTTCCCAAGGAGACACACTCGGTCTGATATAACCTTTATCTAACAATTCTTGCAATTGCATTTTCAATTCCATGAGTTCAGGTGGACTCATTCGATAAAGGGCTCGGGAAACAGGTGCTGCTCCCGGCACCAAATCGATTGAAAATTCAATCTCTCTCTTGGGGGGAAGGTGAGGAATCTCATCTGGAAAGACTTCCTTAAACTCTCTTACTACTGGTAAAGAATCCAACAAATTTTCTTCAGGTTTTTGTTTTGTTTCTTCCACATGTAGTGAATAAACTTGGTATCCTTTTCTAGCTGTTCATTTTAATTGCAGTGCTGATATTTGTCTTACAGAGATAGGTTTTTGTTTTCCTTTGAGAATAAAAGGTTTCCCTTCTTCATCCACAAAAATATAGGGTCTTATCCCAACAGTTCATCAAGGCTTTCTTCTTTTCCAGCCAATCCATTCCTATCAGCAAGTCATATGAACCTAAGGGAAGAATGTTCAAATTTACTTCTGTTTGAAAATCATTTAATTTTATTGCTGTTTGGGGAAATTTATGTGTTACCTTTCTCTTAGTTCCAGTAGCCAGCTGTACCAACCATGACTGCTGAAATTTTTCAGTTTTAAGATTACATTTTTCTACAATTTTTGGACTAATGTAACTCAAGGAAGTACCCGGATCAATCAAAACTGAAACAAATTGGTCAAAAATCTTACACTCCATTTCGACCAGGTAGCTTGATGTTATGCTTGTCGATTTTCCAAGGCTGCACTGATAGTTGGTATATTTCTGGCTATGTCATTTACTGTAGTGGCTTCTCGATCTCTCATAATCATCTGAATGTTTCGATGGGGACAATCTCTCAACAGATGGGGTTCTCCACACCCCCAACATTTCAGGGGTTCTCTCATTTCCATTGTGCCCTCTTTCTTATTGTCTCCATCTATTTGTTTTGAGGCCACTCGGGACTGAGCAGTTTGACTTTCTTTGGGTTTATTAAACTTTTTCCACTGATGATCTCTGCTAAAATTCTTCAAATAGGCGGGTTTCTGTTTCTTCTCTTTGAATTCACACTTATTGACCCATCTTTTTCCATGTTCAGTTTTTCTTTTGAACTGTTGATAGCACAATCTAGCTTTTCCGACAGCTTCGTCCATTGTTTTTGGGTTGTCAAACTCAATTTTCTCTTTGTACACAGTAGGAAAATAGTTCAAAAACCTTTGTACCTTTGCCTTCTCTTCCCTAATGTAAGGTACATATCTTAGCAAATTTGTAAACTTAGTAACAAACTCATCAATAGTGAGCTATCCCAGTCTAAGTTCATGAAATTCCTTGGCTTTATCATCATAGTAATGTTCATTCAAGTAGCGGTTTTTGAACTTAACCTGAAAATCTTCCTAAGTAACTGTCTTTTCATCAATGGCATGCACCATTTTTGTCTCCTCCCACCACAAGGTAGCCTTACCTTGTAGCTGGTAAACAACTAATCTGGCCTTCAGATTGCTTTCATATTCATAGACCTGGAAATACTTAATCGTGTTCAGAAACCAAGCTTCCGCATCTTTCTCCTTCTCCCCATCATAGGAGGGAGGTTTGATCTTTCGGAATTCCCCCTGTAATTTCTTTTTCTGCTTATAATGATGCCTAACAGCATCATCATCCTCAGACTCATCAGTCTTCCTCTTTCCGGAACCTTTGCCTTCTTGGCTGTTCCGTGAAGTTATCTCTCTGATGAGCTTTTCCTGCTCCTTACTGGCTAATGACAACCTGTCATTCTGGCTTCTCAGCTTAGCCATTTCTCGTTGCAACCTGTGCAACATAGCCATCACCAGAGCATTGGGATCTGGTGTACTATACTCATCACGCAGATCCACATAAATTTCTTCACCTTCTGCCATTCCAGCACCACTGTACACTACACAACACAGATCAGTAAAATTTAAAAATTTTCAACAATACTCATTTATATAGGGAACACACAGCAACAGTGAGCACAATGACAACAACCCAGTTTTATAACTTGGGCTGTGATACCATTTGTCACACCTCCCATTTTCCTTTCCCAACAAATTTTTTTTTTTTTCCAAGCATTCCTCTTTCCAAGAATAAGTTCTACATAATAATTGTTTTTTTTATTACTATTTTATTTAATCATATTTTATTTCCACATAACCACTATACACAAAATCAATATCTATTAATTCCCACTTCAAATTCCATTCACCCTAATGGCCTTTGTATTAAATCATAGTGGCGTTATTTATCCTAGGTCGAACCTTTTCATGGATGTACTTGGCACTTGGGCATTCCACACCCTTCCATGTACTTATATTCAAAGGATTCGAATAGTCTAAACCAACGAGGGCATCTTTGACCTTCTTTACAACCCCTGTGTTCTCAATTTTTTTGTTGTTCGTTCTTCCATACGTCATCTCCTACCCAGTATAGTTATGCGCATGGTTTTCGATTTACTACCCATACTTTTGTATTAATGACCATATTGTATTTATGGCTGTTCCGAGGATAGGGTATTCATTATTTTCGTAAGCTCGGTGTTGATCACCTTTTATTGTACATACATTTCATATCAGCATTAAATGTGAAGGTTGAACATACGCATTGAGTTTCCACGTATGGCATTCTGATCAAGTCGATTTGATGTATTATGGTAATTGAGCGGTGATATTATTTATCCACGTCAGATTTTATAAACTCCTGGTTCCAGGGTATTGGTTGGGACAGTTTCATCTCATTCCCATTCATGTGGGATATCTCATCGTCGATCTGGAAATCTCCATGCCAGATTTCTTTGGATACAAGGCAATCTCCATCATACGACAGAGCGCCGAAAACTTCAGTATGTAACTTGTCACCATTAATGTTGTACGACCGGTATAACTGCACCCTCCAGCTCTTCAATCCATGGCCGTACCTTTGTGATATTGCCATGTGGACGACGAGGATTCACCCTATGCATTAGGGTTTCATTGAACTATTCTGGGGTTATTGATATAAAATCGCAGTATTATTTGGTTTGTCGGTTCTTTTCTCTTCCTTCTTGTTCGATTTGTCTCTGGACAGTGCAATCCGACGCCCTTGAGGACTGAGCATGCTTCTATCCATTTCTTCGGCGTATCTCCGTGCTTCATTGGACCATGCATGTACGCCAATTCCTGAGGTTATGAAATTCACGCTTTGTTTTTATCGCTTGATATGGATTTTCAATTTTTCGTTTAGGGTAATGCTCATTTACTTCGAATAAGTACTGAGATTTGGATTTAAATGGATTGTTTCCCATCGTTCTATACAGATGGTTTCATGTCTATCACTTTGATTAAATTTTTTTTGCAGAGTATTTGTTTTCTCTGTTTCGAGTAATTCGATTGGGTTGGTTTAAGTTCCTTTTTATTATATTTTCCTATATGCATTCTCAGGCACGAGACTAAACCATTGTGTTGATGGTTTTGGAGGGATATTTTTCCTCTACCTTACGCCCATCGAAATTTTGTACGAATCCTTCGCATGGCGATAGAGGAATGTTATCCTTCTTGACATTCGGGCTCGCTCTTTTCCTCGACCTGTATAGGTAGTAAATTTTACTACTCGTTTATAAAAGTGCGAACTGCGTTATTCTTATTATAATGCCCACTCTCAATCTTATGCTTATTTATGTCATGCCCCTATGTATATGACAGGTCCTCAACAGCTTGGAGGTTCTTGTGCCCCAGGTAACTGTTCGTTTCTCATTTATCAAGTTTTTGTTTTGATAGAATTTTTTTCGTTCTACATCATATTCATATTGTGGATTTATCTCTTACAGGTATTTACGACTTTCTCCTTACTCTCTCTTGACCAACGAGAGTCGTAGCTCCCTTTGGAACTAACATTGATTCCTTTGGTCCTTTCCAGGTCGGTATTCGCCAAACGCTGGTTAGAAGGAACCAGTTCTCCTCAAATCATTCTAGAAATGTTTTCGACAGCTTAATAACTTTTATTGATGTCGTTGTATAATTTTGGCTATTAAAATTTTTGAGTTCCGACCGTGAATGTTTCCTTATATCAATTACGGAAACATTATTATTGTGATACTGTCCCCATGCCATAGTGGACTTGTAACGTTTGAATTTTCATTTATATAACTCTATTGGTTTCATAATATCAATTCTGCTTACGAGTATTCTTATGTTTCTGCAGCAAGGATATTACTTTTTTCTTTTAGCTTGGGTTCAGCTTAATACTTATTTATGGCATTATTCTGCAACTACGTGTATCCCAATTTGGTTGTATGTTATTGCCTTAATGCTTACAGGCCATACATTGGTTAGATTATATTCCTGCAAATAGTAATTATATTAATGAACATTTTAACTGTGCTCTTCCATAGTGTAAGTTCGGTTGCAAGTAGTTTTATAAATCCACATTGTATTGTAGCTTTCCACTGATTATTCTGCCTCGTTTATTCTTACCCCCAGTATGCTAGTAGTCAGAGGCATTTTGGGTATGTTTCTCCTACTACACTAGCTTGTAGTTTGATAATAACGGTGAGTTAAATCTTTTCCCTATTATTGGAGTAATACCAAGCATTACCAGCTATGCTCTTTTCATTCGCTCAGGATTGAGATAAGTATCTTATAATTAATTTGCAAATGGTAATTGTTTAGCATAATTTCTTATAAGGCTTTGTGAATACCTACAGGTGATGTGCTAATATATTTATCTATGTCTGGAAACATTTGCATTTGGAATATGACACTATACACTCTTGCCTTTTATTCACATAGTAGAATAGAATATGTACAGTTAAATATGACCTACTGTTGTGCAATCTGCATGTTAATTATCTACTTATCCTTCCTTCACACATTATTTTTAACCCCTACTGTGAAAATGATTCATGGAAATTAAGTACTAATGGGCAGTCCCATGCAATTTGTTATTTGCTTCCTTCCGGTGTAGAATTAATTTCTTATATGCAGATATAACTTGTTGTTGTGCTTCTAGTCATGTATGGATGGTGTACTGACCCTGGAAGTTAGTCTGTATATTTTTTTTTCATTTAATGCACAGTTTAGATGGCAGTTCATATACTGCTATTTTCAAGTACGGTACAGGAACTCCCATACTGCTTTATCCTAATTGTGCTCATAAATTTATGCTCATAAATTAGAAGTATTTTAAAGTTAAATCATCTATGGAGAATGATGTATCCTCAGATTTAAACCAACCTTGGTTTAAAATTTCTGTTGGATTCTACTCAACAGATTTATTTTCTACAACTATACATAATTATAAAGGTGAATTCTTTATGATTAATTCTGTTAAATGTAGCATTTATAAATCTAATATACAAATCAACTGTTATATGTAGCTAATTCATACTGTATGAAGTAAACACACCAATAAATTTAGAGACGTACCACTCATGCAATTGACCAACCTCCCAACCGTAGAGTCCTTCTGTCTCCCAGAACTCACCCCCGAGCTGAGATCCTCTCCTAGAACAGACTAACCTCTAATTTGTTTAGGACCAACTTATTTAAGCTATTGTTCCCCAAAGCATGTTTCTAATTCTGCGTCCAGAATATCAGGATGCTTTTCTTCCTGTTTGCCTAGGCTTCCCATTTTAGGGATTCTTTAAAGCCGTTTTATGCATTTCCTCATCTTTTCCAGCGTTTTACCTCTTCCCAAGTATTTCCTCATCATTGGGGAATTTAGATTTTTTTTCCTCACAAATCTAAATTAGAAATAATTTCTTTCAAATATTTTTGAAAGATTGTGGGGAAAATATTTGCCTTATCCATCCTCATGGATTTAGCAAGTGATCTCATAAATCTCATTTTGGTCAATCTGCACAAAATCATTTTATTCATTTCCTCAATTTAAATATTTAATTACATTCACAAAATACTTGTCCTTTGGGGTCCACTCCCCTAAGGATTAAAGTTCAAATGTCTAGCTTTGAAATTCAAACACATAAATTGGGGGTGTTACATAGAACCATAATTTGTACAAACTTCTATGTATTTTCCCTGTATATTATGTAGTTAAGGT
Source organism: Pinus albicaulis (assembly GCA_034641835.2). Taxonomy (NCBI): domain Eukaryota; kingdom Viridiplantae; phylum Streptophyta; class Pinopsida; order Pinales; family Pinaceae; genus Pinus; species Pinus albicaulis. Next base: position 809,294,215 of record CM076578.1, on the reverse strand, counting down.
GTTAGAACCATAACCTCTACAATTTTTTCTGTTATAATAGCGATGTATATTATGTACATAATTCTCTGTAATTTTCCTTCTTTTGCCAAGTTGGACTACTCTCCTAGTTATTTCTGTGTTTTTGTTGATTTAATTCTGTGTAAGGTGGGATTGTTGGAGAGGGAAGTTTATTAACTATAAATATATCCAATTTTATTAAGGATGAAACCTTTGATGTTTTCTGCCATAGATTACTAACATTGGTTTCTAACATTTTTAGAACAATTTTCTTGCACTGTTATTCATTGTTATTCAATGTTATTCATTATTATTCACTGTTGTTCACTTCTATTATTCATTGTTTCTATTCAATGTTGTTATTCACTATTGTTATTCAATGTTGTTATTCACTACTATTAATCACTACTGTTATTCATTGTTGTTCATCATTGTTATTCATAGTTATTTTTCATCACTCTTTTTCATCATCGTTGTTCATCACCGCTATTCATCCCTGCTATTCATCATTGTTATTCATCACTGCTATTAAACACTGTAATTATTCACTGTTATTCTTCATTGTTATTATTGATTGTTATATGCCTATTCAAGAAATAATCTTGTTCATATGTTTACCCACCTTAAATATACAAACCTGAAAGATGTGCATCCCATGATGGTGAATTAACACCACATTTATGTTCTTGTGATTGAGTGACTACCAATGATAAGAAGACCAGTCACTAACATTGGTTTCTGATATTGTTAGAAAAATGTTTCTCACACTGTTATTCACTGTTATGCACTGTTATTCATTGTTATACCTATTCAATAAATAGGTGTGACTCCATCCCTCTCCTTATTAGTTGAGCCTTAAAGCACATCCTTTTCAGTCTAGGTTGTTACCGCACTGTAAAATAGGGTTGACTTTAAATATATATTAGTTCATAAGTCAATTAGAGTTTAAAATATTGTGGAATTGACATTGTCCTGGAAGAAATGTTCTAAATATTTAGGAATTTATCTATACTAATGGGGAGTTGGTAGGAATATTTGTATGTAAAACTCAAATAAGAAAGAAGAAAATGACCCTTTTGAAATCAATTAGAGCTTAAAATATTGTGGAACTGACTTTGACATCGAAGAAATGTTCCAGTGAGGAAATGAAAGAGATAGAGGTAATTACATTTGAGTTGATTTTCACCACCAAGCCACTAAACCAAGCATTTGTTCCTCCCTCTATTGTTTTCCATGACGTGTATTTTTGGCTCTCAACCAAGCATTTTTTTCTCCCTCTCATTTTTTCCTTGTCATGTGTATTTCTGGTATGACTATTGAAAAAGGTTATAAACTTTTATTAAGTTATAAAGATTTAATTTTTTAATTGTATTAGTATTCGTATGAAGATAAATTATTTCCTCGTGTTTTTAGTTCAACATAAATTTGATATGAAAATTTTGATGATATGTAATGAAATTATTGATTCTCCAATTTTTTTGGTTATGGATGTGGACACGGTAATTGTTGCTAGTACAAATATACCAATGCAACTATTGACATACTAATTATGAGAAGTATCTTGTAAAATTTCAGTACTTATGTTGAAGCTTTTAATGATCACATTCACATAAATCAAATTGTATTAATCAAGGAATTTGGACTATAATGTAATGGCTAACCTCATACCAATTGAATGAACCTTGTAATAGAAAATTCGCATAAATCAAACTATATTACTCATGGAATTTGGTATATAATGTAATGCGTAACCTTATACCAATTGAATTATTTTTTCCATTAATTTGACTTTGTCTTCCTCCATTGATTTTTGGGATTGTCATGGAAGCTTATCCTATGAGTATTCTATGTTTCTCATTGTTATTAAAATATCATAAGCAACCATGGATATTAGACTTGCTTCAAGCACAAGAAGTTAGAGGTGACTAACTCTATGTTGATGTTACCTTACATATAAATGTAGCAACCAAGTGATTTTTTATCTTTACTTAAGCAATGATTCCCATGGAATTCTTCATATTGTTTGATTTTGTTGAAACATTTGCATAATATTTTTTCATGTAATACCTCTATTTCTATGAATTATTGTTCTGAGGAGCCGATACGATTTAGGTTAGTAACTCTAACCAACTATGAGGCACAGGCAGGAAAAAGAGGAAATAAAAGCAAGGGTATCTAGAGACAAACCAAAGAAAGTAGTAGTAGACCCAGTTTCATGAGCAACACCAAAGAAAGCAGGAAGGGATCTAGTAGTTGATGTTGTTGACCAAGAAAAAACACTAAAAGCTCCAGTCAAAGAACCAATTGATATTTCCCTAAAATACATAATAGAGATGGTGAGATTAGAAATTGCAATACAAGTAATACTAACCCTTATGTATTCAACCAATAGGTGTGACTTTGTCCCTCTCCTTATGAGTTGCGCCTTAATGCATGTCCTTTTTAGTCAAGCTTTCTAAGTAAAATTTTAAGACTGGACTACTCTCATAGTTATTACCTGATTAAATATCCTTGTATTATTGAAAACAAGATAGGTTTACGTTTTCATTATGATGCACTGTTATGTTATTCGTTGTTTCAGGAAAATCCTATCCTTAGATATTTAAGCATGGTTTTAGTTTTACTTAAAAATTATGTTTTCTACTTTTTATATCAATGAATTTATAGCATTTTGCACGAGTCTTGACTATAATGATGGCTTCTATAGACTCATTATTCATCTAGAGGAAAGGCTCTTGAAATATAGAAGGCCACCAAAACTCAACGGATGAAATACCCTACATTGTATGGTCTTTCTTTCTTCGTTCTTTTCCCCCCAGAGGGAAGCTTGAGAGAAATCCCTTTATTTAGGTCCCTCCTATGACCTTTGAATGAATGTTCCAACCCTTCAACTACGTAGGAATTTGACCGAGAAACACTTCTATTATTTCATTTTCATCTTGATTATATCATTTTCATTTACTCTATGTAGTATTGACTCTTTCTATTTCAATGATATCCCCATGATGTGTAGCTTTGAAATGAAATGAATAATCAAATCATACCAAGTGAGAAAAAATGTAGGAGAGATAATATGATGTGTTCAACTATGATAGTTCATCTAAAAATGCCACAATCCTTCAATTATTTCATTAAAAAAATAAAAATATATAGGAATTAATTTAGAGCTTTCCAACCTTCTTTTTCCCTAAAATGAATCACCCTTTTAAACACCCCTCCTATGACCTTTAAATGCATGTTCTAACGCTTCAAATACATAGGCATTTGACCGAAAAGAGCTTTGATTATTTAATTTGCATCTAATCTATATAGTATATTGATTATTTCTATTTCAATGATATCCCCATGATGTGTAGATATGAAATGGAACAAATAATCAAATCATAACAACTGAGAAGAATTTAAGGGTGTAATACCCCCAGTTTCTATGATTTTTAATTGATAATTGAATAAGTCCAAAGGGGAAGTGGACCCCAATGGAGAACTAGTGTGTGGATTTATTTTAATTTTAATTAATAAAAATACATGGAAAAGTTATGTGTGCATTGACTAGATTGAGAATGGAGATATGAAACTTAAATCCATGACGATGTGGATAAGATGATGAGACTTTCCGATCCCTTCTAGAAATCCTCGGAAGGAATATTACAAAAAAATAGATTTGGAGATAAAACATCTAATTTCGCAATGAAGAGGAAGAAAAATATGTAAAAGCAGAAAATATGGCTTTAAAGTACCTCGATGAGGGAAAGCCTAGGCAAAGCAGGAAGAAAGCATCATAAAATTTCTGGACGCAGAAATTGGAAACAGGCATGGGAAAGCACAGCTTAAATAAGTTGTTCAAGGATAGAAAAATGGGTTGTCTATCACTAGAAGCAAAGGTCTCAGCTCGAGGGTGAGTTACGAAGATAGAACTCTAAGGTTTCGAGGACTATTCTAAGAAATTGGTATGCACATAGAGCTAATATATTACATAATTATAAGAAATTGCCTATGTGTAAATAAAGTCTTGTTTTAACTAGTTAGTTAAATTTTTATATGCTCTGTTATTTAATACGCATAGATTTAATAGATTTTTATAAGGTATAAATACTGCAAATATGTATAGTTGTATGGGATTAGTCTAATGAGACCCATCTGCCAGAATGTCTGAACCTGTAATAGGTTTAAATCTGGAGATTAGTACCTCATCGAGAAGTTATAATTTTGATTAGGAAAATAAAATGCTAGTAGTAATTGTTTTATCAAATTCATTGTATATTTATAAAAAAAATTAATCCATATCCAGAACAGAAATCAAGTATATAGAGGTAGTACTGATATACCTTGAGTTTATATTTATGTCCTAATTATACCGGAGAAAGTACAGTATTCAATAAATGAAGTTCATTAATAAGCCATTCTAGTACCGTAGATAATAATTGTGATTTAAAATAAATAATAAAAGTAAAAAAAATAAGGTACTGAGCATTTAAAATTAATCCATGTGCGCTGGACAAAACATGCAATCTGTACAAATTGATAATTTCTATTATAATTAGCAGTCAACACTTTCATTCTAAATTATGTTTCTTGACTGTTATAGAAACCAAATGAATAATATTTTGTATTGAACTGATATAACAATTCTATCGGAGAAATGAATCGTATTAGAAATTATGCAAGGATGTAGAAAATTTCCATATTGCAGAATCTAAATACATTGTATAAAAAAGAAGAAGAACGATATATATATATATATATATATATATATATATATATATATATACTGAACCAATATAAAGAAATCCTTTTCATCTCAATTATATCAGTATATTTCACAGCATAAAATTTAAAGAAAAAAATTAGGAACTAATAAATGAATTTAACACTTCTTTAAAGGTGATGATCTAGTATACTTAGTATAGTATAAATAGACAATTGGTATCCTAATTTAGGAAATTTTGTAAGATACATAGAACTTTATAACCCATAAGTAACAATGGTGCGAGATTCTTATTTTAAAATTATCATAAAACCTTGTGGAAAAAGGGTGTAAATATATGCTTAAGACAATGTAATAATAATACTGAGAAGTAGTAAAGGCACAAATGACACCATCCCAGTCATGAAAACGGTATCCATAACAAAGTCCCCTTATACATGAAAGAATATTAAATCTAGATGGTTAAACGAATTATACTTTTAAGTTAACTGCAACATAGCCAATTAGGCAGATGAAATTTAATGAGCTCTAGTGTAGATGAACTTAAACAAGCAGGAACTCGACAAAGGTCGAATGAAAACTACACTTCGCATACACGTGAAGACCAACCTTGGTGGAAGAAAAAAAATTGTTCATAAAAATTGAAGAGTGCAAGGGAAAGAATGCCAAGTTCATAGTGACGAAAACTGAGAGAAAGAGTTCTTACCTGTACATGTAAATACAGATATATTAGCTAGATTCTAATTCGTATTTTGAAACAGGAAAGCTAAATCCTGTTGATACAGGTGTAACACAGTAGAACATAAAAAAAATTGGAAGGATGAAATAACAAAATACCTGTTGAAAAGAATAGGGGCAAACTGGGACAGAAGTCGATGGTATACGACTTTCCTGAAATCATGCTTAGTTGCAAATCTACATCCTTCATAAACCTGAACATATTGACCATGAGAAAAAAAAATATGTAAATAAATTTTTCTCGGAGATTATTACTAATAGAACGAAATCGAACCCAGAACCATCAACTGAGAAACAAACTAAATTTCATAGTTGAGAAATGAAATGGGTAACCAGGGCTAAAGTCAACCGTTACAATGAGCTATATCATATCCATTTCGTACATTTGAAATCCCAATTAACTCTGCAAAAAAAGCTGCCACATAGGGCAAGGTTAGAGAGAACGAATTTCTCTCTGTTGCGAAGGAGTGTTAACACAAACAAAATTTACATTTTCTCATTAGTAAGATTTCTGAAACAAGTAAGATGTGAGATTGAAATCGAGGAAGAATAATTAAACCAGTGACTACTGGCAGAGAGATAACATTGAAAATTGGAAAATGCATAAGCCGAACAACGTTTTAAGAAAAGGAAAAATGAGTATAACGTTATAGTGACAAATCTTACCAGTTCCACATATGTTAGAAACCATAATGTGAGGTGTGGAGATGCTCCACTTTGTGTAAACATCTGGCTGAAGGAACAAAAACTAAATTTACAATGGATGGAAAGAATGAAACCCAGAATAAAAATTGGCATTTGAAATCCATTGCCAGGGAGAAACCCTAACTCATCTCGGCCATACAAGTGTTGCCATATGAACGCATAACATACAGATTGATGAGTCAAGAGTGAATAAAATGAGATATTAAGAAGTCATATGAAACGAATTTAATGAAGACTCCCAGTCACATAAATCCCATAAACATTAGAGAGTACCTTCAGATCCTCGTGAGATTGTGCTGGCCTCGAAGACTAAACTTTAAGTGTTGGCTTCATTAAATAAATATTAACTCTATCATAAAAGCTCAAACCTACGTTGAAACCCTTGTACCCAAAATGATATGACTTACCGTCAATGTCCAGGTGTTGATCTGTCTCGGGGCATGGATCCCAAATGAACCAAAGATGAAACTTAATTAATCCACGTATTAATGTATTGACCTCACTTTATAAACCAGAAACCATAACAACAAAGTTGATATTACATTCAACAGAAGATAGAAATGATGGTAAGGATAATATAAAGGTTAAGAAGGATTCACGCATATAAGTGAACCTCGAAAGTATACCTTCGTATAAAAAGAGTTCACCTAAGAAAGGTTTAGATGTGCGTCTTAGGATTTAGTAAAATGTTTAGTGAGAAACTGGATTATAGTAAGAGTATTAGTTTTAATTTCTTCTAGGGCATATACATATATGTGTGGGAACATCTATATATATATATATATATGTCCATAAACCCTACAATTGATAATTGACGTAAATAATGCAGAGAAGCAATTATTTTATAAAATATTAAGGATGTTAAATTGTGGGGGTCATGTATTAATGTTACCAGGATATAGTAACTACTAACCAGTAGAACAGGAAACTCTTAAGGATAGTAGTTAATAAACCCTCCATAAATTTTAAGTGAAGGAGAGTTACTAAAGTGGGTTAGTAAGTAATAAATAGTTTAAGGATTCTCGTAGAAAAAAAAAAAATTGTGTAAATGAGAGACATTAAAAATGGTATCAGAGCATTAGATAAAACATTGACAAAAATATGTTCTCACACAGAAATATATGTTGCTGTAAAATTTTATGAAGTTTAAATTTTTCTAATGTTAATTTTCTGAACAGTGAATAGTACTGAAGAATATAGCTGTGAACCATGACTAAAGGGGACGAGCTGTATGTGGATCTAGGTGGTGGAGAAAACATGCTAGATCCAAATGCTCGATTGATGGCTATGTTCCATAGAATGCAATGAGAAATGGCACAACTTAAAAGCCACAATGATAGGCTATATTCAGCCAGTGAGTAGCAAGACAGACTCATAAGGGAATTGACTTCGCGGAACAGCCAAGAGGGTGAAGGTACCAGAAGGAAGCGAAAAGGAAGAGTCAATTTCTCAAAATATTCTGAGGAAGATGACGCCACTAGACATCAGTCTAGACAAAATAAGGAAGTACAAGGTGAATTCCGAAAAATTAAACCTCCCTCCTATGATGGAGAAAAAGAGGAAGATGCTGAGGCATGGCTTCTGAATATGATAAAATACTTTCAAGTTTATGAATATGAAAGTAACTTAAGAGCCAGGCTGGCTATTTATTAGGTGCAAGGTAAGGCTACCTTGTGGTGGAAGAAAACCAAGGTGGTTCATGCTATTGATGAGAAAATGGTGACTTTGGAAGATTTTAAAGTCAAGTTTAAAAATCGATACTTGAATGAACGCTACTATGACGACAAGGAAAAATATTTTCATGAACTCAGATTGGGAAAGCTCACTATTAATGAGTTTTTTACCAAGTTCACAAATCGGTTACGCTATGTACCTTATATTAGAGAAGAGAAGGAAAAGGTACAGAGGTTTTTGAATTGTTTGCCTACTATTTATAAGGAGAAGATAGAGCCTGATAACCCAAAAATAATGGATGAGGTAGTACGGAAGGCCAAATTATGTTACCAGAAATTCAGGGGTAAGACAAAACCAGGAAAGAATTTTCCAAACAAATATGAGTCCAGTGGAAAGAAAAAAAAAACCAGCCTATTTGAAAAACTTTGGTAGAAACCAGGAGAGAAAGAAGTTTAGTAAAGTGAGTGAAAATCAAACTTCTCAATCTCAAACTGGGTCAAAACCAATGAATGGGAATAATAAGAAGGAAGGGGCTATTAATATGAGGGAACCTTTGAAGTGTTGGGGTCGTGGATAACCTCATTTGTTGAGGGATTGTCCACACAGAAATATCCCGACAGTGCAAGTATTGCATGAGGCCACTACAGTAAATGATGTAGCCAAGAACATCCCAAAAATCAGTGTTTCCTTAGAAGATCGTCAAGAAAAACACCAGTCCACCATGGTCGAGACGGAAGGTTTGATTACTGACCAATTTGTTATAGTTTTAATAGATCTAGGTGCATATTTGTGTTATATCAGTCCTCAAATGGTAGAAAAATGCAAATTAAAGTCAAAGAAGTTTCAACATTCTTGGCTAGTACAGTTATCCACTAGTACAAAATGAAAAGTAACTCACAGGTTACCTGAAACAACCATTATTCTGAATGGATACCAAACATAATTAAATTTAAAAATTATGCCATTAGGGTCTTATGATGTCCTGATAGGGATGCACTGGTTAGAAAAATAAAAAGCTATGATAAAATTTTTAGACAACACCTTAATTGCATTGATAAGGAGGGAAAACCTGTAAAAATTAAAAGAAAGCCTAAACCCATATCTGTGAGGAAAATCTCAGCCCTTCAGTTAAAGATAATTGCTAGAAAGGGTATTAGGTGTATTTTGTACATGTAGAAGAGTTAGGACAGCAAACAAAAGAAATCTGCTAGAAACATTACCAGTGATAAGAGAATTTAAAGATGTTTTCCTGGATGAAATCCCTCATCTACCCCCCAAGAGGGAAATCAATTTTTCAATTGATTTAGTGCCAGTAGAAACTCCAGTTTCTAGAGCCGCATATACAATGAGCACTCCTGAATTAATGGATTTAAAAATGCAGGTACAAGAGTTGTTGGACAGAGGTTACATCAGACCGAGTGTATCCCTCTGGGGAGCACTGCTGCTATTTGTGAAAAAGAAAGACAATACTTTCCGTATGTGTATTGATTATCGTCAATTGAACAAAATGAAAATAAAATACAAATATCCATTGCCTAAGATAGATGACCTCTTTGATCAAGTTAGAGGGGAAACTGTTTTTTCCAATATTGATTTAAGGACTGGTTACCATCAGTTAATAATTAAAGACGAAGATGTCAGCAAGACAACATTTATAACTCGGTATGGAAACTACGAATTTGTGGTTCTACTGTTCGGGTTGACTAATTCACCCGCCACTTTTATGTGTTTAATGAATAGTGTCTTGAATAAATAATTAGACAAGTTTGTACTAGTATTTATTGACAACATTTTAATCTATTCAAAAAGTGAAGCAGAGCATCAAGAACACCTTAGGATTGTATTGCAAACTCTGAGAGAAAATAAATTGTATGTTAAGTTTAGCAAATGTGAATTTTTCAATGTTAAAATTCAATACTTAGGGCATATAATTTCCGAACAAGGGTTGGTTGTAGACCCAGAAAAGATAAAAGAAATCGAAGAATGGCTTGTACCTACTGATGTGTCCACTGTAAGATATTCTATGGGAATTACAGGATACTACTGGAGGTTTGTAGAGAGATTTTCAACCTTAGCCTACCCCATTACTTCCTTGCAAAGGAAGGGAGTAAAATTTTAATGGGCTGAAAAATGCCAGAATAGTTTTGAGCAATTAAAGCTAAAACTTACTACAACACCTATTATAAAGATTGCTGATCCAAATCAGGAGTTTTTAGTATGCACAGATGCTTGTGGAGAAGGATTAGGGGGATTATTATTACAAGAAAATTATGTTATAGCTTATGAATTTAGAAAACATAAGAAACATGAAAATAATTACAGTGTTTATGATCTTCAATTAGCTGCTGTAATACACACTCTCAAGATGTGGAGACACTATCTTCTAGGAAAGAAATTTGTACTGATGACAGATCACATTAGCTTAAAGTATTTCTTCACTCAACCAGACCTGAATGCTAGACAAGCTAGGTGGTTGTCCTTCCTGAGTGAATTTGACATGGAAATAAGACACATCAAAGGTAAACAAAACAAGATTTCCGATTCCTTAAGCAGAAATGCTTGGCAAAATATAAGTAACATTGGGAGTAGTGCCAGCTTTACCTTGGAGGGACTGGTTCAAATGGTAGTGGACCAAGACCGAAACTGTGAAAAACTTCAGACTCAAATGATGGAAAAGGAAATGAAAGGGTATACACAAAATCAAAAGGGGCTGATTTCTTATAGAGATAGATTGTACATCTCTAATGTAGACTCTTTAAAGAAGGAAATTCTGGATGAATATCACAAAATGCCTTATTCTAGACATCCTCGATACCAAAAATTACTCACAGCTTTGAAAAATAATTTATTTTGGCATGGAATGAAAAGGGATGTAGAAAAATACTTGGCCAGATGCATTAAATGTCAACAATTAAAATTTGAACATCAACATCCAGCTATATTGTTAAATCCTTTACTGATTTCATAATGGAAATGGGAAACTGTTTGTATGGACTTAATAATTGGTATACCAAGAACCAAATATCAGCATGACTCTGTGATGGTTGTAGTGGACACTTTAACTAAAGCTGCTCACTTTATACCAGTTCAATCCATTTTTGGGACAGCCCATGTAGCAAATATGTTCATGAAAGAGATTGTGATACTAGATGGGGTTCCTAAAATGATAATTTCAGATAGAGACGCAAAGTTCACTGCAGCTTTTTGGAGGACCTTATTTGGAGGCATGGGTACTAAACTAAATTTTAGTACTGCCTACCACCCCCAAAATGATGGTCAAACTGAAAGGAAAAACCAAATTCTGGAGGATATGTTAAGAATGTATGTGATGGATAGACCAACCAAATGGGAAGACTACTTGCACTTAGTATAATTTTCCTACAATAATAGTTACCAAACTTCCATAAAGATGAGTCCATTTGAAGCACTTTATGGCAGAAAGTGCCACACTCCATTAAGTTGGAGCCAAATTGAAGATAAACTAGTACTTGGCCCAGAAGATTTGCAGGAAATGGAAAAAGTGGTAAAACAGATTCAGAAAAATATCAAGATAGCCCAGGACAAACATAAAATTTATGCAGACAAAAAGAGAGTTCACCGAGAGTTCAGTGTGGTTGGTGATGTATATCTGAGGATTAAGCCTAAGAAGAGCACTTTGGTCACTGGAAGTTGTGCAAAATTAGCTCCACGATTTTGTGGACCATTTGAAGTGCTGGAAAGAGTGGGACCGTGGCCTATAAATTGGCCTTACCCATTCATATTAAAGTTCATGATGTGTTTCACGTCTCTTTATTAAAAAAATATGTGCTTGATGCTACTCATGTTATTGATTGGAATGTGGTCCAGGTTGAACCAGAAGAGAAATTCTTTCCAGAGTCGCTTCAAACCTTGGAGCGGGAAGAAATTGAACTTTGAAACTGCATGGTAGCCCGAGTAAAAGTGTAATGGAGGCAATTTACAGCCGGAGAGGCTACTTAGGAATGAGAAGCTAAGATGATGGAAAAATACCCATCACTGTTTACACAGTGAATTGTTTAAGTTTATTTTGTCGACACCGAGGATTGTGTTTGTTTTTAGAGGGGGAATATGTAATACCCCCAGCTTCTATGCTTTTTAATTGACAATTGAATAAGTCCAAAGGGGAAGTGGACCCCAATGAAGAACTAGTGTGTGGATTTATTTTAATTTTAATTAATAAATTACATGGAAAAGTTATGTGTGCAATGACTAGATTGAGAATGAAGATCTGAAACCTAAATCCATGAGGATGTGGATAAGGTGATCAAAATTTCCCATCCCTTCCAAAAATCCTTAGAAGGAATATTACCAAAAAGTAGATTTGGAGATAAAACATCTAATTTCCCCAATGAAGAGGAAAGTTATTAGAAACAGGAAGAAAAAGCTGTAAAAGCGGAAAAGACAGCTTTAAAGTACCTCAAGGAGGGAAAGCCTAGTCAAAGAAGGAAAAAAGCATCCTAAAATTTCTGGACGCAGAAATTGGAAACATGGATGGGAAAGCACAACTTAAATAAGTTGTTCAAGGATAGACAAATGGGTTGTCTATCACTGGAAGCAAAGGTCTCAGCTCTGGGGGTAAGTTACGGAGATAGAACTCTAAGGTTGGAAGGACTAGTATTAGAAATTAGTATGCACATAGAGCTAATATATTACAGAATTATATGAAATTGCCTGTGTAAATAAAATCTTGTTTTAGATAGTTAGTTAAATTTTGATATGCTGAGTTATTTAATACCCATACATTTAATAGATTTTGATAAGGAAGAAATACTAAAAATCTGTATAGTTGTATGGGAGTAGTCTGATGAGACCCATCTGCTAGAATGTCTAAACCCGTAATAGGTTTAAATCTGGAGATCAGTATCTTATCAAGAAGTTATTAATTGTGATTAGGAAAATAAAATGGTAGTAGTAATTTTTTTATCAAATTTGTTGTATATTCATAAAAAGTTTAATCCATATGCAGAACAGAGATCAATTATATATATGTAGTATTGATATACTTTGAGTTTATATTTCTATCCTAATTATACCAGATAAAGTAAACTATTAAATAAATGAAGTTCATTAATAATCCATTCTAGTACCGCAGATAATAATTGTGATTTAAAATAAATAAGAAAAGTAAAAACAGTAAGGTACTGAGCATTTAAAATTAATCTACGTATGCTGGACAGAACATGCAATATGTACAAACTGATAATTTCTATTATAATTAGCAGTCAACACTTTGATTCTAAATTATGTTTCTTGACTATTATAGAAATCAAATGAATAAGATTTTGTATTGAACTGATATAAAAATTGTATCGGAGAAATTAATCGTATTAGAAATTGTGCAATGATGTAGAAAATTTCCATATTGCAGAATCTAAATACATTGTATATATAAAAAAAAAGAACGAGATATATATATATATATATATATATATATATATATATATATATATATATATATATATATATATATATATTCAAAGATATATATATATATATATCTTTGAATATATATATATATATATATATATATATATATATATATATATATATATATATATATATATATATATAGTTTCATTCTGCATATATACTAAACCAATATAAATAAATCCTTTTCATTTCAATTATATCAGTGTATATTTCACAGCATAAAATTTAAAGAAAAAAATTAGTAACTAATAAATGAATTTAGCACTCCTCTAAAGTTGATGATCCAGTATACTCGATATAGTGTAAGTAGAAAAATGTTATCCTAATTCAGGAAATATTGTAAGATACATAGAACTTTACAACCCATAAGTAACAGTGGTGCGAGATTCTTATTTTAAAATTATCATAAAACCTTGTGGGAAAAGGGTGTAAATATATGCTTAATATAGTGTAATTATAATACCGAGAAGTGGTAAAGGCATAAATTAAACCATGCCTTTCATGACAACGATATCCATACCAAAGTCCCCTTATACATGAAAGAATATTAAATATGAACGGTTAAATGAATTCTACTTTTAAGTTAACTGCAACATAGCCAATTAGGCAGATCAAATTTAATGAGCTCTAGTGTATATGAACATAAACAAGCAGGAACCCGACAAAGGTCGAGTGAAACACTGCACTCTGCATACATGTGAATACCAACCCGGGTGAAAGAAGAAAATTTTGTTCGTAAAAATTGAAGAGTGCCAGGGAAAAAATGTTGAGTTCGTAGTGACCAAAAGGGAGAGAAAGAGTTCTTACCTGTACAGGTAAATATGGAAATATTAGCTAGATTCTAATTTTTATTTGGAAACAGGAAAGCTAAAGCCAGTTTATACAGGTGTAACATAGTAAAACATAAAAAAAATTGGAAGGATTAAATAACGAAAATACCTATTGAAACGAATAGGGGCAAACTGGGACAGAATTTGATGGTATGCAACTTTCCCAAAATCGTGCTTAGTTGCAAATATACGTCCTTCTTAAACCTCAACATATTGACCACGAGAAAAAAAAATCTGTAAATAAAGTTTTCTCAGAGATTATTACTAATAGAAGAAAATCGAACGTAGAACCATAAACTGAGAAACATACTAAACTTCATAGCTGAGAAATCGAATGGATAACCCGGGCTGAAGTTGAACGTTACCTTGAGATATTGCATATCCATTTCCTGCGTTTGAAATCCAAATTAACTCTGCAACAAGAGCTACAATAGAGGGAAAGGTTAGAGAAAACAAATTTCTCTCTGTTGTGAAGGACTGTTAACACAAACAAAATTTACATTTTCTCATCAGTAAGATTTCTCAAACAGGTAAGCTATGAGATTGAAATTGAGGAAGAATAATTAAACCAGTGACTACTGGCGGAGAGATGACATTGAAAATTGGAAAATGCATAAGCCAAACAACATTTTAATCAAAGGAAAAATGAGTATAACATTACAATGACAAATCTTACTAGTTCCACATACGTTAGAAACCGAACTGTGAGGTGTGGAGATAATCAACTTTGCGTAAAAATCTGGCGAAAGGAACGAAAACCAAATTTACAATGGATGGAAAGAATGAAACCCAGAATAAAAATTGGCATTTAAAACCCATCACCAGGGAGAACCCTAACTCATCTCGGCCATACAAGTGTCTCCAGATGAACGCAAAACATATGGATTGATGAGTCAAGGGTTGATAAACCGAGATATTACGAAGGCATATGAAACGAATCTAATGAACAGTCTCAGTCACATAAACGCCATAAACGTTAGAGAGTACCTTCAGATCCGCTTAATATTGCACTGGGCTTGAAGACTAGACTTTCAGAGTTGGCTTCATTAAATAAATATTAACTCTGTCATAAAAGCTCAAACCTGCGTTGAAACCCTTGTACCCAAAATGATATGACTTACTGTCAATGTCCAGATGTTGATCTTTCTCGGGGTATGGATCCCAAACCAACCAAAAACGAAACTTAATTAATCCAGGTATTAATGTAATGACCTCACTTTATAAACCACAAACCATAACAATGAAGTTGATATTACATTCGACAAAAGATAGAAATGATGGTAAGGGTAATATAAAGGTTAAGAAGGATTCATGCGTATAAGTGAACCTCGAAAGTATACCTTCATATAAAAAGACTTCATGTAGGAAAGGTAAGATGTGGGTCTTAGGATTTAGAAAAATGTTTAGTGAGAAATTGGATTAGAGTAAGAGTATTAGTTTTAATTTCTTCTAGTGCATATACATATATGTGTGGGAACATATATATATATGTGTGTGTGTGTGTGTGTGTGTGTGTGTGTGTGTGTGTGTGCGTGTGTGTGTGTGTGTCCATAATCCCTACAATTCATAATTGAAGTAAATAATGCAAAGAGGCAATTATTTTATAAATTATTAACGATATTAAATTGTGGGGGTCATGTATTAAGGTTACCAGGATATAATAACTACTAACCAGTGGAATGGGAAACTATTAAGGTTAGTAGTTAATAAAACCTCTATAAATTTTTAGTGAAGGAGAGTTACTAAAGTGATAAACAATTTAAGGATTCTCGTAGAAAAAAAAAAAAATTTGTGTAAATGAGAGACATTGCAAGGGAGATAATATGAAGTATTCAACTATGATAGTTCATCTAAAAATTCCCGAAGACTTCAATTATTTCATTAAAATGAATAAAAATATATAGGAATGAATTATATTTTTCCAACCCTCTTTTTCCCTAAAAGGACACCCGCTTTTAAACCCCCCTCCTATGACCTTTGAATGCATGTTCCAACCCTTCAACTATGTAGGCAGTTGACTGAGAAGCACTTTGATTATTTCATTTTCATCTACTATATATAATATTGATTATTTATAATTCAATGATATCCCCATGATGTGTAGCTATGGAATTAAATGAATTATCAAATCATACCAAATGAGAAAAAAATTAAGAGAGATAATATGATGTGTTAAACTATGATAGTTTGTCTAAAAATTCCACGAGCCTTAAATTATTTAATTAAAACAAATAAAAATATATAAAAATTAATTTAGATTTCTCCAACCCTATTTTTCCATAAAATTACTCCCCCTTTAAACCCCCCTCTATTGACCTTTTAATGCATGTTTCAACCCTTGAAATACGTAGGTAGTTGGCCGAGAAGCATTTTGATTATTTCATTTTCATCTACTCTATAAAGTATTTATTATTTCTATTTCAATGCTATCCCCATGATGTGTAGCTATCAAATGAAAAGAATAATCAAATCATACCAAGTGAGAAAAAATGTAAGAGAGATAACATGATGTGTTCAGCTATGATAGTTTATCTAAAAATGCCACAAGCCTTCAATTATTTCATCAAAACAAATAAAAATATAGAGGAATGAATTTAGAATTTTCCAACCCTCTTTTTCCCTAAAAGGACTAAACCTTTTAAAACCCCCTCTTATGACCTTTGAATGCATGTTCCAACCCTTCAATTACGTAGGCAGTTGACCAAGAATTATTTCATTTTAATATACTATGTATAGTATTTATTATTTATCTTTATATTATATCCCCATAATGTGTAGCTATGAAATGAAATGAATAATAAATCATACCAAGTGAGAAAAAATTTAAGAGAGATAATATTATGTGTTCAACTATGATAGTTCATCTAAAAATGCCACAAACAATTAATTATTTGATTAAAATGAATAAAAATATATAGGAATGAATTTGGAGTTTTCCAACCCTATTTTTCCCTAAAAGGACTCCCCCTTTTAAACCTCCCACCTATGACCTTTGAATGCATGTTCCAATCCTTCAACTAACCTTTGAATGCATGTTCAACCCTTCAACTACGTAGGCAGTTGACCGAGAAGAACTTTGGTTGTTTCATTTTCATCTACTCTATATAATATTGATTATTTATATTTCAATGATATCCCCATGGTGTGTAGCTATTAAATGAAATGAATAATCAAATCATACCAAGTGATAAAAAATGTAAGAGAGATAATATGATGTGTTCAACAACGATAATTCATCTAAAAATACCACACGCCTTCAATTATTTCATTAAAAAAAATAAAAATATATAGGAATGAACTTAGAGTTTTCCAACCCTGTTTTTCCCTAAAAGGACTCCCCATTTTAAGCCCTCTTGCAAATACATTTCCACGAATATCCTTCTTCCACCAAATTGTCCCGAAAGGGATATTGGTTATTTTTCTATTACAGCAAAAAATATTCTATTTCATGTTGATTAAATATATTCGTCATATGAGAAATAAGTGGAGGATTTATATTATCTAAGGTTAGTTCACATTGATGAATTTTTTCAATAATTATTTTATTTTATTTTTATTTTTAAAAGTAAAATAGTAATTTATTTGGAGAATTCGAGTATGAAAAAAATTTGATTAAAGGAGAATGTGAAAACCGAATTTATCTTAGTAAACTTTATTTAATATCAACATTCTAGAATCTATTTTCTGAATTATAGTAATTCTATGATAGGATGTGTTGTTACTATCACCTATCGACTATGTGTTTTCCACTATCACCTAACCAACCATAATGGCTAGGATGTGTTGTTACTTATTTACCCCTTGTCCCTTTTAACATTAAGGACGCTTTCAAAATCACATGTCTATCACCTTTATAAAAATTTTATTTAGATGTATATATCACCTCATAGGGGTCCACTGTCACCTAACCAACCATAATGGCTAGGATGTGGTGTTACTAATTTTCATTGGTAGTAAATTATAAAGCTTTTAGTTAAATTCAGGGACGGTCCTAGTGTTTTTGGAAACCATGTACATGTTATTTCTTAGAAATACAAAAATTAGAAAATACAGCCAGGATGCTCTCAAAATCATGTGTCTATCACCTGACCAACCATAATGGCTAGGATGTGGTGTTAGTCACTTTCATTGGCAGTAAATTATAAAACTTTTCGCTAAATGCAGGGACGGTCCTAGTGTTTTTGGAAACCATGTACATTTCATTTCTCCTATAAACTTAACCATGTACATGTCATTTCTCCGATATACTTAACAATGTAAATTTCATTTCTCCCATAAACTTTAAGACATTTTCTAGTGTTTTTGGAAAGCATGTACATGCCATTTCTCCCATAAACTTTAACCATGTACATGTAATTTCTCCTATAATCTTTAAGGCATTTGGTAGTGTTTTTGGGAATTATGTAGATGTCATTTCTCCCATAAAATTTAAGGAATTTTCAATAAATGTTCCTTTAATATTTTATTGCAGTCGTAGTGTTTTTGGAAACCATGTATACGTCATTTCTCCCATAAACGTTAAGGCATTTGCAATAAATTCTCATTTCATATTTTATTGCGGTCGTAGTATTTTCGGAAACCATGTACATGTCATTTATCCCATAAAATCTAAGGCATTTTCAATAAATTCTCATTTAATATACTTTATTGAATTTGTTTTTCAGGGATCAAAAAGCCCACTAAACATGGTTGAAAAATGGACATTATGCATAGATGTTTCTTGTTATACCAATCCAGGGAAGGCAATGTTTACATATGTGCTATCAAATATTGAGACTAAAAATGTCCTCCAAAGGAAAACAAATATACCTGGAAGAACAACAAAAAATGAAGCATATTATATTGCATTGATAGAGGCTTGGGAAAAGCTAGGTAGTGTGGATCAAATGGAATTGTATTTTTCACCAATTTTGAACTTGTGTAAAACCAGATGAAAGGCATGTACCAAGTTAAGAAGGAGAGCCTAAAACCACTGCATGGAAAATCAAACATTATTGTTAGAAAATTTCAATCATTTAGTATAAGATATTGTGCAAATTTTAATAATATGCTTGGTGATCTGTTGTATGGGGCAATGTCAATTCAAGATTCATATGACAAAGATGAATTAGTATTATATAGTGGGATTCCAATTCAATATTCATCTCTCAAATATGAATTATTGTTTAGACGCTCTCATTCAAAATTTATTGATGATTCATCTCTCAAAGATGTATTTGTGTTGATACATCTCCTTAAAAATTTATTGATGGACATGGTAATATATATTTGATACGTGTGTGTGTTTTTACTTATAAATGCTTTTTTTTTAATGACCATGTGTTTTTTCTCAATTATATATGAAGTGTGCTCCCACCATGTAAGCACAACTTGATTAATTTCATGTTTTAAAAAATTAAAATGTGCAGGACTTCAACAATTTTTTACACATGAATTTATGCTTTAAAAGTTTTTTGTTTGTGCTCAACATTTGTGTACTAAATTACATCAATTTTTTCATTCTTTTATTTTTTTTTAAATATTAATTTTAAAAAGAATTGTAAATGTTCACTGTATATATATATCATGGAGGATGATCATTTGGCATGCGATTCTTTGAGGAAAAAATCAATAGAATCCCATGCCTCTATGAGAGAGGGGGATCATGGATCCGAGGATGTTCATGGTATTTATATTAAATGTGCATGTATTTAAATGACATTTGAATATATAATCTTATCTCCATATATACATGTATACATTTGGAATTTATTTTTTATTTAATATATAATTTTATCGCCATGTACATACATGTATACATATGGAATTGATGTTTTATCAAATTTGCGAGTTAAATTAATTTTTAATAAATTTCATTTCTTAGGAGTCGGGAGGAAAATATTATGTACTCAATCAATGGATCTTGGACATGGTTCACGCAATCGTGGTATAATTTACGCAAACTACTCAATCATATGTATGTATTTATATGTATGTATGTATTTTTAAATTTATTAGAAATTCATATTTTTTTATGAAGCCTTCCTTTCGTCCCATGAGGGTGGTGGTGGTACGCATTCCCCTGGTGGCCAATCAATAGGTAGTGGCCAATCGCATGAGAGTGGTGGTACACATTCCCCCAGTGGAAAATGAATGGGTGGTCATGTTGGTTCTCAACCAATGGGTGGGGGCCAATCAATGGGTGGTCATGCTGGTTCTGAACCATCCCAGGGTGGGCTTGATGCTGCTCAGCCATCTCGAAGTGGCCATCAATCTAGATATTATTGGCATTCAATTATTAATTTTTTAAAAACAATATTTTTATAAATTTCGTCACATCTTTTTTTATTTATACATAATTTTATATATTGATGCAGATGGTGAAAAAGTTGCTCGAAGAAGACGTAGGCCCACAGGGGCTTCACTCAATCAACCTCTCACATATCACATGTGATCATAACATATTAAAAAATACCCTTAATTTGAGTACATATTGGAAAAGGCCTCTAAAAATCACATTATTTAACCCCCTACCAACATAAACCCAATACACCTTCCCAATTAAAAAAACCCCTACTTTCACTATATATTGTAGGTATCCATTTTTCCGTTAACATTTTTTACACACCTTTATATTTTTTCATTAATTATGAGCTCCATTTTTTATGCATGTCAATATAAAAACCCTTTACCCCTTATATATCCCCTAATATGAACCCACATGCTATAGTATTTCTCCCACAGTGAAGCCCCTGTGCGTAGGCCAAACCATGTTATTCAAGAAGAAGGTTGTACACCAACCATGACTTATTTTTCTGAAATTCCCGATTTACAATGGGAAACTAACATGCAAAAATGAACATTAAAAATGTGTGAACATCTTTATTCAAAATTGAAAAAATATCTTATGTCTTTGAAAATCCCTGATGAGAGTCGAGAAAGATTAGAAATAGTTACACACTCTTTAAGAGCACTTGTAGATGTTTAGAAAAATCTTTGGCCAACCTCTGATACCTTTTTAGAAGTGATGAGGAAAATAAAGGAAATAGTAATGGGTCCTGATACATGGGACGACGTTAAAAACATAGTTACAAAAGAAATGAAAAAATCTATGTTTAATTTCAAAGAAGGGCCGAAAATAAAGAAGTTAAAGGTGCAATATTTCAAGAACCCTAATATAGCTTCCCATTTGTATGATAGGCACCTTGCAGCCTACGAAATACTACCATGGAATGACGAGGTTTCTGTTTATTTTTTAAAATCATTTTATGCAGAATTCGTTTTGGGAATGAAACCCAATTATAATGACCATCCTTCTAATTTTTTTGGTCCCAGGAAAGGTCGATTATGTCACTGTAGGGGTTCTAAGAATTTTGCTGAGTTGCCTTGCCCCAAGCCTCCATTGGTATGCCGACCTCTTCGTATGAAAACTTTGCAGTGAGAGATGGCGCCACTTTTCAAATTAGTCAAGAAGGAAGGGATGCCATCATAGAAAATGTTCATACTTGACTTGGTGGAATTTATATTGGTATTAATTGACAAAGAGAACGAGAGAATGCACGTGCTAATTTTGTGTATAGTACACATGATGAGATAGACAACATGAGTGTTGAAGAACTTAGAACATATGAAAAGCATTATCACAATGGTTGGCAAGACTTAATTCTTCATGAGGAAGAGGGTTTGGGATTGGTATGTGTTAATGGTTAGGGTGAATGTTTTAATGTAATTCGTAGTTTCATATACATGTTTATTTGTATATGTTAATCTAACAAAAATGTATCATATGTTCACCATTTGTAGTTAACACGCTTGATGAATGAAACTTTTGATAATATCATGGTCAAAGGTTTAGGTTCACGCAATCAAGATGATATGTTGCGAAATGCTAGTGGTTTTTAAGTGGTCGTGATGTTATTGTACAATTATTATTCTATTATTATATCGATACCATGATGACATATTTTTAAAAGAAATAATTATGTACACACATGTATATAATTGAATTTTAACATATTATGATTTCTTCCGATGTTTTTGCAATAGAGCCACCCTCTTTTTCTCCATTAGAAGATGTGCCAAGTCCACCACCACAAGTATTCAATTTTTCACTTATGTTTCAAGTTAGTTGAAGTGAAAGTTTCATTAAAAAATGAGATCTAGATCTTGATTTATGTTACAGTTTTAAAATTTTTGAATTTTAGGTTTGTGGAGATGATTTATGTTCTCGAAGGACTTTAGAGATGAAGTGTATGATGGAGATAGGAACATCCAAACAATTTGAACAAGATATCAGCTAACTTTTTTTTAATATTACTGCATTAGTTTATACATTTTCATTTGAAATATGTGTGTGTGTGTGTGTATTGTACAATTTATTGTGGAGTATTCATTGATGCACGTTGAACACAGGACAATGGAGGGGGGACTACATGAGGTATTTCATGTTTTTTTTTTTTTCATTGAGTTTATTTTACTAAAGTTATACATTCTCATTCAATGTTAAAACATTAAATTTTAATTTTAATACATGTAATATAAATTTCTTATATATATATATATATATATATATATATATATATATATATATATATATATATATATATGCAGAAAATATAGCTGACATGGGACAATGGAGGGGGAACTACATAAGGTATTGCATTGCTTTTTTTTTCATTTAGTTTGTTTTATTGAAGTTCTACATTTTCATTCAATTTTAAAACATTAAATTTTAATTTTAATACATGTAATATAAATTTCTTATACATGTGTACATATATATGTATATGCAATTAGGGCCAACACATGACAGTTGAGAGGGAACTATAGGAGGTATTGCACGATTTGTTTTTCATATTTTTTATGAAGTTCTACATTCTCATTCAATTTTAAAAAATAAAAAAATGGTGTTTAAACATTGTCTAGGACTACATTCTCCTCTGTGCTTTAGGGAGCTCTTGGAAAATGGTGCAGCTGGGTCTCTATATGATTGATGCATGTACAACATTTTGTTAGACAAAATATTTTTATAACTTAAACATGTCATATTTTACTTTTCTATATAACTTGATACTTGTAACACTAAGTGTATGTTTACCTTCTTCATGATATAAATTTTGGACATATTTTATTTTTATTATCAGTTAGACTAAATTTCTTACATTGAATTATTTTAAATTTTGGATAGTTGTTGTTGTTATATTGTACATTGATCGCATGTTGTTATATATTATTATTAGATATTCTTAGATTATATTTTTTAACATTGTTGTATCACCTATTATTTAAAACAAATCTAGATTGAAATTGCAAATTACAAAACACATGTGATACATGTTATGCATTTGAACATGTGTGAATGTTATATAATTAGGTGTAAATGTCTTTTAAAGGTGATATTTAGGTACATTTTGCATGATCATGTGTCATTTAAAACAATCATATCTATGGTTTTACATATTCAAGTTCATGAATATATGTAACAATGATTGAAGTACATTTTCATTTAGTTTTTACATTTTTCATACATAATGACATGTTGTTATAATGTTAACTTAGATTCAGTCTTATATTAAATGTTTTTTTTTTAAAAATCATTGTTTGTCTATTTATTATTTAAAATGAATCTATAATAAATTTAATTACATGGCTGCATGTGGTACATGTTATGCATTTGAACATGTGTGAATGTTATATAATTAGGTGTAAATGTCTATTAAAGGTGATATTTAGGTACATTTTGCATGATCATGTGTAATTTAAAACAATCATATCTGTGGTTTTACATATTTCAGTTCATGAATATATAAAAATGATTGAAGTACATAAATGCATTTAGTTACATTACATTTTGAATATATGATCACTTTTCGCTATAATGTTAACTTAAATTCAATATTGTATTAAAAGTTTTATTCTTAAAGCTCAATTTGTTTTGTCATTTGTTATTTAAAATGTATCTAGATTGAAATTTCAATTACAAAACACATGTGGTACATGTTAAATTTATTTGAACATGTATGAATTCCATACAATTAGTTGTAAATGTTTATTAAAGATGATATTTCTAGGTACATTTTGCATAATCATGTGTCATTTAAAACAAACATATCTCTATGGTTTTACACATTTAAGTTCATGAATATATAACAATGATAGAAGCACATAAATGCATTTAGTTACATTAAATTATGAATATATGATGACTTGTTGTTATAATGTTAACTTAAACTCAATCTTAGATTAAATGTTTTGTTTTCAAATCTCAAGTTGTTTTCTCATTTGTTATTTAAAATTAATATAGATTGAAACTACAATTAAAAAACACATGTGGTACATGTTAAATGAATTTGGACAAGTATGAATGTTATATAATTAGGGCATACATCCATTAAAAGTGATATTTAGGTGTACATTTTGCACATAATCATGTGTCATTTAAAACAATAATAGATGGTTAAATAGATATTTAAATTCATGAATATGTAACAATGATTGAAGTACATAAATGCACTTAGTTACATTAAATTTTGAATACATTATGACTTCTTGTTATAATGTTAACTTACATTATATATTAGATTAAATGTTTTGTTTTTAAAGTTGTTTTGTCATTTGTTATTTAAAATGAATCTAAATTGAAATTCCAAATTACAAAACACATGTGGTACATGTTAAATGCATTTTAACATGTATTAATGTTATATAATTAGGACATACATTTATTAAAAGTGATATTTAGGTACATTTTGCACATGATCATGTGTCATTTAAAAAAATCATATATGGTTTTACATATTACTTGGGTTAAATACATATATATTTAAGTTCATGAATATGTGGAAATAAAAGAAAATTTTTATTTAATTCGTACATTTTGCATTTGAAATAATTTTTATAATGTTTTAATATACGATACATATATATGTACATCTAAAAAATATCATAAAATTCTAGGTGCACATAGATGTGTCAAACAATCATAAAATTTTAAAATTGCATTAAAAAATATCCAGTACACAACATTTTTCATTAATGTACATAGAAAGGTTACTATGGATGTCATTTGGTAGTAAACTAGAAATTACAAAACATGTAGCACACATTTTGCATTCAAGACTGAATATTGTAATTTTATTTAAATGTCTAAAACAAAGTCATAAATTCAAATTTGAATTATATATAATATGCTAAATACGTGCATTTTGCAATAATGACATAAAATTAACTATCCGATACCAGAGAATGTATGAAATCATTTAAGACCAGAGAATCTACATGTATGTGTACATGCGTATAAATTACTTATTGTGTGCATGTGCCAAAAAAATGTACATGTTAAAACACTTGAAAGTGACATAAAATATACATATTATAATAATGTAAGACTTAAGAATGCACAAAAAAAGGCTAACAATTTCTATTTGAGTTTTGTAAGTTCTAAAATATGAGTCCAAGGAGAAGAAATTGTTGGGCAGTTCAATCAAAAAAATTCTAATGGAATTCCATCTTCAATGATACGTTCATGATCAGCTTTTGACATTTTCCATTTCTTAATTTTCAATTTTTTCTTTGATTGAACTTCTGTCAACTTTATGTGTGTTGCACACACCAAGTGACTCTATTGATAACTTATGACATTATGTTCATAGTCTTGAAATTAAACAAAATCCTGACTTTGATGAGTTTGTTGGAAAAAATAACCTTTCAGTATAATAGACCCTCTGTCATATATAAACTAGTTATCATCATAGTTTTCCAAACATTTCATCTTTTTTTTCAGTGTAACACATCAAATGATACTTCACATTTTCTACGTTGTTAGTTGGTGCAACTACAACAAAAACATCTCTAGCACAGTAAATAAAACTTGCATAAATTTAGATCATAATTAACATGAGAAATTAACTTTAAAATTAACATGTTTGCTTGATTTTATTATCTACTTCTAGATCTCTATCATTTGGAAGCAATTGAAATGTTACCTTCTCTAACAATATCAAAAACTTGATCACCTTCAGATGATAGTATAGTCTCCTTTGATTGCATTTCTTCAAATTTTGAAACATACATTTTCCCCTTTCTATTTAGTTCGGTATGTTGGCAACGTTTTACATACATTTTGTTGTCACAAACATCATTGGATTATGTGTCGTCCATGCAAACATGAAAGAAACAATAATATTTTCTTTTATAAAATGCAAATACATTTTGGTACTCCTTTGTTTTAATTGAATGCAAATTTCAAGTCCCTTTTATTGTTTCATCATTATTTCCAATCGATATATATACATCTTGGACCTCAATATGCCAAAAAAAACCTATATGGAAAATTCAAAATTCAATCAAAGATAATCATTGTGATAAATAATGTTTAAAATTAGAAAATTAATAAAAAATAGATCATGTATATCAAGGTCCTATATATATATATATATATATATATATATATATATATATATATATATATATATATATATATATATATATATATATATATATATGCAAGTTAATTTGGATATATATGTACATGTACCTTCCTACATCCCTTGACTGGTTAGTCTCATGGCTTAGAGCAGTGATGCACAATTGAACGATTTGTTCAACTAAGACAATTCAGTGTGCAGAGTGGTCCATTTTATATCTTCAAAGTGCTCATTTTATACATCCCCTGCACAATCATGTTCACCTTTTCCATGACCAGTCTCAAAGAAATTCCAACAATGTTTAATGTGAGTTTTCATATGAAGACGAGACAACCAAAAGAATGATCGTGAATATTTAAATTGACTTGCACATACATTTGACCATATTCAATGCTCATCGAATTTTATTTCATGACTTTTCAATGAGTCATAAATCTTATCCAAACAATGTTTTACAAAATATTTATTATGCGTACAATTGTCACTGATATAAAAGTGATATTCTTTAATAATGCATCCATTTTCACTAGAGATTTATATATGATCATTGTTTAGTGTGTCTATATGGAATATGGACAAGCATGGAGACTTGGTCAAAATTATAGTATTCACTCTATATTTCTTTTTGTGAAACAAATGTGTAATTCTCTACAAAAGCAACTATTGAAAAAATGGTCCTTGGTGGAAAGACTTCGCGGTATTTTTTTAATTTCAAGTCCCACCATCAAGCTCTATGGGAATTCTTGGTGTATTTATAAATTTCTGCTTCAAACTTTCTCAAAAACTCTATCACAAAACTTCATTCTTCTTGTAAGTCAATTCTTTTAGCACTTGTAGTACTACTTGAACCAACCCATGTATGAATATATTCATATCTCTTCCATTTCACTTTTATGTTGAACAATGATTGATCGTTTATGTCAATAAGATATTTTTTTTGAAATAAAGTCAAATTTCCACAATCATCACATTTTTTTACCACCAACACATTTATTTTGGTAAAATAATTCATGGCTTTCTCTTGCACATAGAATTTGGGATATGAAATCATGGATAGTTGAAGGAGGAGGTGGATATTTCCAAAAAAAATTATGAAAATTAAGGAATGTGTCATAATATAATTGAAATTCCTCATCATAACAACAACAACAAGTGTTGCGTACAGTGATAGGTTTAACATACCATGGTTTTTGTTTCACAAAATCACTGATTGCGCCATTAATTTCAAAATTATATTCTATGAACTTGTTGAATAACTCTATCCGAGTGGTTTCCAAGAGATATTTTTCATGTTCTTCATATGGATTTCATGTTATTCTTCATCGCATCACATCCCTTGCTTTTGGAGAAACACGTGAATTTTTCATCAAATATTCATATATTATTTTTTTAACATCTTCTCCAAGTCTATATTTGTATGGTTTCCTACAAATAATTGTCCAACAAGCAAGTTCATCATTTACATATATTTGCAATCAAAATTTCCGATGTTTGTGCAAAGCTTTTTGTGAAGTCCTTAATGCTTGTGCCATAGATTTTACCAAGAGATTCTCTTTAGTACTTGATGAAACCACTGCCATTTGTATTTCTCTACGTGCATATAAATCACTTTTGTTTCAAGATCTTACAATTGAATTTCCAAGAATATATATATATATATATATATATATATATATATATATATATATATATATATATATATATATATATATATATATAGTTTATCGCATTTTCCTTCATTTTTTTATCTTTTGATGATTTTTGAATACCCAATAAAGTCATAGCTTCCTTTAATTTCTTTGATGTTAAGAAACATATCAAAATTGGGGCTTGAGTTGCCACACTTTCATCTTTGAAGAACATATCAACAATGTGCTTAACATGATATCATATAACATGGTTAGATTTTTTACCTCCATTAGTGTCAGTGTTAGAATTTTCTAACATGTCATCATTGATGTTGATTTCATTTGTACATATTAGAATTAAATATTTAAAATGAGTTTACATATTGAATAAATAATTAAATAATAAATATGTATAATTTCAATAATACACATTCAACATATATAGACATACCTCGTGATTCAATTTCATCACTTGAATTTGATTCAACATTTTCAACATCTTCAATCATTGGGTCCATATCTCATTCAATTTCTCTTTCAAAATTTTCTATCTCATCATCAATGTTAAGAGAAATATCTCTCTCTATTTTCATTGCAAAATATTTTTCAAATTAGTTCATCAAATAAAAATTAAGTTTCACAACACACTAGTTAAATTTTAAATATTATTTATAATATTTATATTTACATACTTGCTTCAACTTATTCTTGAGGATGATTTTCCCTTTCAATATTTGAGTGTTTTTCTCTTATTTTTTTTTGTGATATTCTCTCCCATGTTCTCTAAGAGCCTCAGGGTATCTTGTTCAACCATATTTTCTCTTACAATTTCTTTGATTTCCCAAGAAAATTTAGTATGAAGCTCAACAAATTTCCTTTAAAATCCTGCAAAAAATACTCACTATAAGAATTTAGACAAAAAGAAATTCAGAAAATCATCACAAAAGATTTAAGTTAAAAAAAAAAACACTTTAAAAATTTTGGAAAAAAGGCATACTTCAACCCAAAACACTTAATTTAAAAATTCCGCAAAAAAAATGTCTTTTAAAAATGAAGCTCATAATATTTCCTTCCAAGTCCTGCAAAAAAAATTCACTTTTAAAATTTAGACAAAAGCTCACTTTAAAAAAACATTATAAAAGATTTACTTCAACCCAAAACACTTACTCTAAAAAAAATGTCGCTATAAAAAATACCTCCAAAAAATGTCCTTTGAAAATAAGCCCAA
Source organism: Pinus albicaulis (assembly GCA_034641835.2). Lineage (NCBI taxonomy): Eukaryota > Viridiplantae > Streptophyta > Pinopsida > Pinales > Pinaceae > Pinus > Pinus albicaulis. The sequence goes on along the minus strand of CM076578.1, from coordinate 809,264,858 downwards.
AATACCTTTGAAAAATTCTCTGCAAATTTAGCCGAGAATTTGTTTTTGCAAATTCAGCCAAAAAAATTTCCTTTCTAAATTCACCCCAAAAAATTCCTTTGCAAATTCAACTCAAATGAGGAAATGTGAAGGAATGTGCGAAAATAATGTTTCCGTTTTTTACTATTTATATACTTGCAAAATTTCTTTTTTTGGAGGGGCTTCATCTATTCTTTTCTAGCTGATGGAATTTTTGTGAGCAAAAGTTCGACCGAAATTTTTGGTCGTTAAATATAATGGGATGGAGTGGTAAAATTTTTTTGGCCGAACTATTACAAAGCTTCGGCCGAACTAAAATGTCTGCAACTATGATGTAGCTCAGCTCTAAACATATTTCTTCAACTTCAGAATGGTTAAACTCCATCAAATTTTATCGATTAACTTTTAGAACCACGATTAGCATTTGAAGAACTCAATCTACTTTCAGGAGATATAACTTTTATGGAATTCCATAGATATTTACTAATTTTAATTAATTTTGAATCTCCCAAAATACACTGTAAAAAAACTTGAAAATTTTATCGTGCATTATATTGGTCCGTCATCTGTAATAGGTAGTGTTTAGATTTTTATTTTATAATTAATATGAAATTTTTCATATTTTTTTAGTTCAAAAAATTCTAATTATGATATGCATCATTTGGTTTCGTAAATATAACGATACTAAAGTAGAATTTGTCTAAATTACTGTAACATGTTTGTTTTTCTCAAAAATGCAAAGTTTTCAAAGAATACACCAATGTGTCTCAACATGACCTTTTATGAGTCCTTTGGTTGTTAAAGAAAACACATTCAAAGAATTGTTAAGTTGACATATCAAATGTGAATAAAGAAATTCCAAAAAATAAGTAATATAAAGCTAATAAAATTTCTAACAAGTTATTTTTATCGTAAAATAAAATTCTAAAAAAAAAAAAATTTGGCTTGCAAAAATTTGAAGAACTTCAGAAAATGATATTTTTTTCTCAAAAAAGGGCAAAAAGTGTAACCAAAATTCATATTTCCACATTCTAAGAAACTAATCACATCATTCTCAAGTCTCATCAAATTCATGTCCTCGTAATCTTTCTCTAGCCTTATGTCTTGTAAAAATAAGGTTATAAAATCATGTAAATTGTTAGCTCCATTTTTCATGTCTTCTACCTGGTTAGAAAATATAGTAGTACAACAACATACAACATAGCCATGTTCATGAATCACAAAAAATATATGTACTTCTCTAAGGTCTACATGCATATCATAAACCCTAGGATCAAATAATAACACCTAAAATTCACATAAAAGAAATATCTCTAGGAAACATACATGAAATATTTGTCTCCACTTTTATTAGGGTTTCCTAATGAACCTACCATATTTCTCACTGAGAGAGTTCTCTATGAAATTACAATGAATAGAATACAATGAAAATAAAATATACACAACTCTATCATCCGTTATATAAAAAATAGGTTAGGGAAGCTAACATAATAGGGACATAATTACGTACAATCGAAACAACCTCAATGCATGGTCCTTCCTGGGATCAACACCCCTCCTCTAATATGGTACACTCTCTAACAAGATGTTAGTTCAAAGCTTCCTCTTCCATGGATTACTAGGTAGTGGTCTCATTCAAGGTGATTCTCACATAACTATATTATAAGTTTTTAACGTGTTATTTTGTTTTGATTAATCGATTCAGAACCACACTTTTGCATGTTAATAAGCCCCCAATTATATTGGAAAGTGAATTATTTTCCTATATTCTTCTGTTTTCACATTTCATTGCGACACAATATAAAAATATATTGTCGTGTACTAGTAATTATTTTCAATAGCTACCCAAATACATGCAAGAGAAAACATGTATTTTGTCTTCATGTTTTCTATGAAATCACTTAATAAATTCAAATCTATGTTATATCAAATCAACATGAATGATAAGTCCTATAAATCACTTAATCATGAAAATGATGCAAGATGGAAAATAAAATTAGCAATCGTAAAATTTTGGATAAAATATACTTTATCATATCTAGAATAAATTAAATATAAGTGAGAAAATTTATCAAAAAATTGACACAATATCTAGCTCCCCAAACTCTAACAATGTAAAACAATTGAATCCTTAGCCACCATCAAATATCCAAAACAAATTAGCATCAACACCAACGAGTCCTCCCTTGGATTCAACAAGCATGTATCACATATTCTCATAGCACTAGCATTGATTTAATCCCAAGGGTTCACCATCCTTAGCAATGTTACATCATGCAAGTGCATGGAAAGACAATTGTAGTGTTACTCTAGATCTATACATGTTTATCCTAGGGTTTGTGTTGCACGAAAATTTCGTCATCTAACCATTTACAATTAGATGACAAATTTTACCATAGTAAAATTGCTTTCACTATAAGAAATAATTTAATAAACCATATTTTATTAAGTTACTTTAGATTAAAACAAGAAACCCTATGAGGAGATGTTAGGCATTCAAAATGGGTATCCAATTAAGTGCATGTTAGGAAAAAAAATGGTGATATTCATATATGCATATATTTTAGAAATTTCATAGCTAAAGAGCTGAGGATTCCGAGAAAAAGATGGAGATTCATAGTGCTATAGTTTGTAGGACAAGGGTTTTTGGCGTTTCGACGGTGGCTCCTCTAGTTTTTGCACCTAGATGGGAAGAAAATCAACTCTATTTGGCGTTGGAATACTCGGTTGTATGGCCCATGTTCACTGGCCAAGAAATGCTACAGATTAGAGAGGGGAAGTGGGTTCTTCAGAGGCGGATAGCCACAGTATCCTGATCTCCCACATCATGCAATTTTTCTAAATGCGAGATTGTTCCGGGCTCACTGCCCTCCCACTTGGCATTAGGGCTTAATGGATTCTTTCTTTCTTCTAGCATTAGGACGTGGTCACTTGCATGCGGGGTCAAGTAATTATGGGATAGAGATGAAGGATGAGAGACAATGATGGGGGATGGAAGCCTACGGTCTTAATGGTGGTTGGGAAATATTTCCATAGATGAGTCCGTCCATAGCTACAGATCTGTCTTGAAACTCTTTCCCAGTATGCAGATAAGAAAAAACATTGACAACTATGTCTTTCCCATTACAATACATGGGATTGTCCGGATCCAGAAGAATCTTATCATTCAGGTATCCCTCTTTTTCAGCTATGTTTTTTTTGTGTTTCGATATGCACCCATATGCTCCTATCCTTGTCCCGAGGGACCAGGTATTATGCCCACTATGTGGGATGTATGGGTGATGAGACATCCTTTATCCCCAAAGTGGCATTGGTGACAGGGGAGGAGCAGGGTTGCTCTGACTAGGGTAATTTTCCTATGCCAGTCCTCTCTATTTTTTGGATCTCGAGACAGTCCTGTAGGCAGTGTTAGGTCAAGGGGTTTACCCACAAACACCACAAACCTAGATAATAGAGGGGGGATTTATGAAGTGGAGATCTAGTTTCATATTTTAATCGAAACTTTAGATGGGAAATTCAAGAGCATATGAGTACAAGATACAAGCTAGTCTCAGATTTGAAGGAGAAGATCTAGCTTACTACAGGTATTCTGGCCATGGAAAAAAGCCTAATTTATGTTGGGAATTTACCTCAGGGGGAACCCGATTAAAGGATCACTCCATTCAAAGAAACTCCTCCATTGCTTTGAACTTAAGGCTCAAAGGAGGAGTTGCAGGTGGAAGTACCTTGACTAGATCTGAACATAACATAACACACAAACATATGAAGGGAGTCAACACCCTCAAAACTGTAACCTCAAATGGTCCATCCTACAAGAATATATTAGAGGAAAAAAAAAAGGCAGAAACACCAATAGAACTGACTGAAAAAACCCGAAACCATACATTATGGAGCAGCTGAACTGTGTACCAGAACTGAATGTTACGGTACTAGAAATCGACGAACATCGTTCCACATTTTTAATGCAGGAAATAATATGCAGATACAACTAATAATGGCCAAAACCAATGAATTTGTCACATTGGATATTCACAAACTGGACCATGACTACGATATACATCTCTGCTCAAAAGGATATTTTATAGTCAAGTTTCCTTCACATGAAGCTAGAGATATCATTCTCAGGGTAGGTCTGTGGTTTTGGGGTTCTACTGGACTCTTCATCACTCCTTCGTTCCCTGATTCTGATGAAAACATGATGGAGATTACCATGATGTTGGTTTGGTTCAGGATATACAACCTCCTGCTCCACTTCTAGAATGAAGGTGTATTATCAGGCACTGGGAATAGCTTTGGGATATATATCAAAATTTACATCCAAAAAATGGAGGAGAGAATATTCAACTTTGCACGAATATGTGTGGAAGTGGACCTCAGTAAGGGGTTGCAAGAAAGTATCTATCTAATCCACAATCAACAAAAATGGCTGCAATTCTTGGACTATGAAAATACACCGTTTAGATGCAGGATTTGCAGGAAAACTAGGAATCTTCAAAACAGATTCCCAGACACAAAACTAGAAACCAAAAAGAAGAAGAAAAGAGGAAAAGTATCCAAGGGATGGAAATTCCCCTCAAGAGGTGCAGAAAAATAGTCTGAAGATGAAGGGGATATACCAATCCAGAATGAGACAAAAGAGCCTGTAGAAGATCAAGGGATACGAGAACAATATTTACAAGAACCAATGGAAACTAACACGACCTCTCAGGTTGTCACAACGGTGGATCCAACACCACATAAAGCATGTTCTGATGTAAGCTCAGGTGCAAACAAGAGAGCGCATGTGTCTGAGAGCTCAGAATATGACAAATAAAACACAATAGGGAAAAATGAGTTGGCCTTGGTTCATTGCTCCTTACATTTAGGGAATTGGTAGATTGTCCAAAAGAGAAAAGGCAAGTGTGAAAATCCCAATGTAGCTAGCAATATGTAATTTTATTGGTAGCCTCTCTACAAAGTTTACATGAGTACATGGGCCCGATGGGAATATTGAATGCTTAATTTCATGTACTAAATGTAACTCTCATTAATTTATTAATAGAAATTTGTCGAGTTTTTCCTCAGAAAAAAAAAACCCCATGAGGAATAATTAAATAAATCCTTATTTATTTGATATTACTCTAGGAATAATTAATTAAACCACTATTTAAATAATATTCCTGGTCATATTTAACCCAATTATGAGAAATAATTAGATAAACCATTATTTTTCTTATTTTTCTCTAGTAATAATTAATTAAATCATTAGTTAGTTATTATTGCTTGTTAAATTTCAATAAATCACCTAGAAATAATTTTAAAAACCATTATTTGTTAATTATTCCTTAAACACATTATTGAAATGATAAATAAATCATTTATTTGTTTATTATTTCTAAATAAATGTATTTAACCAATTTAAATACCTTTTCCCTCCAACAAAATATAATAAAATATTCCAAGTGGTTAGATCTATATCTTGGTTAATAATATTTTACTATGCGCCTTATTGAGGATAACTCATTATTTTGTTATAAATGAGAGTGTTTTCCATTCATTATTCACTTTGATCACTTCCATTGTTGCGCTTTGATCATTCTCATTGTTGCTACTACTTCTTTTTTTCTTGAGCTCCCACAGAGTTCATCACATTTTGGGTTTTCTACACCATTGAGAGAGACTAACTTCTAGATCTGAAGTGTTGAGGATAGCCAAGAACCCATCCCATTGAGGGGGACTCGTAACATTATTATTTTTTCCCTTCCTAGGTGTTATAATATATTCAAAATTATTTATACCTTGTCTTTTATGTTGGATGCATGGATAAATTCTTATTTCTTTTCATTGTTCAACTATTTTTAATCCATAGATCAGGTTTTTTGTAGCATTTGTATTAACTATCAATTGCAGATCTAAAGAAGTTAAGAAGCCATCTTGTTTTTTAGGGTTGTTTTTCATACACAATTAAAGTGAGCTCTTTTCGTACACTTGAGTTAAGAATTTACGCTAGCAAGTTGTATACTCAAATCCTTGTCGTTTAAATCTTAAATCAGCATAAACAATAACATCTCTATGTAACAACGTGAAATAAATCATACCCAAATTTTCTTCTACTCAAGGCACCACACCATGCTCAGGATTCACCACACCATATTTACCTAGCTTCACATCCCATAAGAAAAATATTATAGAATTAGGAAAGGTGTGAATTTCATTTTCCATGTGTTATATTAGGTTATAAAATATAATAAAACAAGAACATTAACCATACTTATCATCATGAATAACATCAACTTGTTATTCTTCTCGATGGTCTACATGCATTGCATAAACCTTAGCATCGCATGAGAAAACCTAAAATTCATACAAAATAAATCTCTCCATAAAACATACAAGATATCTCACTCCTCCCCCCCCCTTTATTATTCCATTCTTTTTTCATACACCCTAATTCCATATTACTAGGGTTTCCTCATTAATCTGATTCATTTCTCCCTATAAGAACTCTCCGACGCAGTACACTGATGAAAAAATATTCAAAAAATCTATCCTCCCTTTTATATACAATAGGTGAGGGAGGCTAACATAATAAGTAAATATTTCTATACAAGTGGAACACCCTCTAATCATGATCCTTCTTGTGACCTACACCCATCCTCCAACATGGTATACACTCTAAAATAATGATAACCTAAAGGTTCGTTTTCCATGGTTTACTATCCAAGTGTCCTCATCAAAGTTAGTTCTCCTCTAACTATGTGTGAAATATATACATTATTATTTTTATTTGATTAATATATTTAGAACCACACTTGAGGTCATTATGAAGCCCCCAATGTATTTAAAACCAAAATTATTTTCTTATATTCTTATCTTACAACATTCGTTTTGATCCACAACATAAAAAAGGTATTGTCATTTACTAACTATGTTTGTTAATACCTAGCCAAATACATGTAAGAGAAATATTTGGGGTTGGAGATTGGGTTTATTACACTTATCATTTGCAGCTATAATATAAAATTCCTTATTATTATTTCTCAAATATGGTGATTAATTTACCACCATAAATTACGAAATAAGAAGTTACAAAAAATTACACCATTTTATACCCTTCAAATAAGGATCCTGTTGTTCTTATCTTATGTGTGTAATAAATTTTCCAAATTTTGTTACTGATATTGATTCCATATAATATTTTTGTTTGGGTACTCAATACTCCTATCAATTCATGGTTTCTTCTACAATCTACCCTTATTTCATATTCATGCATGACCCATCGAACGATGATACCATGCCACTCAACTACTACATTAATGTCATGGACAATTTCCCTTGATCCAATTTCAACTTAACCTTCATGGGGGCTTCAATAGATGTGGCTCATTAGGCACCCTACCACATTTGTATCTAGAAATTGGCAACTTTTTCCTATAACTATAGAAACCAAGTAGGAAACAATTAGTTCCGTAAAATTTTGAAAAATTCTTTAGCTAAGGTCTACAATCAAAGTACACACATCAATCAAGTGAATGTTTTGGAAAATCCACCACCTAGTGGAAAATTACATTTCCAATTATAAAATAAAACCATAATTCTAGATATCGCCAATAAATCACTTTTTAGCCTATTAAATCCTAAGATGGTGGTTCTTTTTTTTGTAGTGGTGCAATGATTCCAACAGAATTTATGGTTTGCCAATCCAAGTCTCTATTTTTATTTTATGGAAAATTTCATCTCACATTCTCAAGCCATTAAGGTACATAATATGAATTATTTATGTATGTATAAAAACCAAACTCAGTAGAAAAAATGAGTTCCCTAAGATTTTTCAAATTCTATTTAACCAAGGAAGTTGCAAGCTCACTACTCATGATTCCTTCAACAAGTGTTTTACAAAACCCACTCCATTATGAAAAATTTACATCTTCCTTTATTATAAGTAAACGTTTTTTATGAAAATACTGATTATATCGCTTTCTGATCTTGAAATATTAAGTGGGGGTACCCCTAGTTGTAACCTGATGTGACAAGTTCAGTGGAATATATGATTTTTCCATCCAAGTATCGATATGTGTTTCATGGCTATTTACATCTAACTTGCTATATCATTCAAGTACATATAATGAGTTTTATATGTGGGTATAAAACCTAAAATGACATACATAAGCGTGTTTTGTAATATTTAAATTTTTTTTTTTTTGAAAGAGGACTATGCGAACATACCATCAATAATCACTCAAGTGAATGCTTTTCAAAATGAAACCCCTTGTCAAAAAATTGCATTGATCTTTACTGAAAAAATCCTTAGTGATTAGTATCCTCGTATAAATGAATTTTATACATATGGAATCCTACAAGGGGGTGTCCCTAGTTTAAACCTAGTGCCGTGACTTTAACAAAGCTGAACATCTTCTCATTCGAATACTAGCTTGAATTTTATAGTGAGTTGCAACTCGCTTCCAAGAGACATTTATATACATATTCTAAATTTTGCTTTGGTGTATAAAATCTAAACCAAGTAGGACAAATTATTTTGTAAGCTCCATTATTTATGTTTTTCCAAGCCCCATGTGAGCACACTCCCCACGATTTCTCTAGAAAATGTTTTGTTAAATAATACCTCTTGTTCCAATTTTCTATTGATATCTACTTAACAAAACGTTATCATTAAATATTCTCAAATATATTAAATTTTGACCCATGAAATCGTAGGATGGGGGTGTCCCTTGCTATAACCTAATGCTAGGAGTCCAATGGAAATGATGATTTTCCAATCCAACGCTCAATTTGAAATTTATAGTGAGTTGCAACTCACTTCCAAGAGACATTTTTGGACATATTGTAAATTTTTATTAGGGGTATAAAAACTAAAACAAGAAGAAAACATTAGTTTCAAAGCTCCAACATTTGTGTTTTACCAAAGCCCATGTGAGCACACTACTTATGATCCTTTTTACACATAATAGTTAAATAATCTATTCTAATATTTTAATTATAAAATTCCTTTAAATTACTCAAAATGTTAATTAAATAATTCTTATTATTTAATTAATTCTTATTACTGTAGTCTAATTTAATTACATGATTGTTTTAATCATTTAATTAGTCAATTAAGTATGACATAATTGACTAAATAAAATATTTATTTTATCAATTGACTTTCTATTTTCATTTCTTCTAATTTTTTTTTTTTTTTATCCTTATCCTCTTATGCACACAATTAGATGATTTTTAATTTTCTAGTCCACTTCCATCTCTTAGCTATAATTCGCTCTAAATATTGTCATCATTCAATCAATTAAGTATATCATATAATTGGTAAAATTTCTTAAATAGAATCTTCTCAGGAAATATTATCTATTAATCTTCAATTAGTTGCATGTACTGTTAACCATTGCAATTTAATCCCTCCCATAAACACCATTTCCTTCTCCCATCATAATTAAATAATTTTTAATTATTTAATTACTTGAAATTATTCCAAAAAATATTTAAATAATTCTTATTGTTTAATTAATTCCTCATTAGACATATTAATTAAATAACTTATTTCCATCTTTTCCTTCTTTTCTCATTCATTGAATAATTTTTATTATTCAATTAATTATTCTTATTCTTGTCTCTTATAATTAAATAATTATTTCAATTAGTTAATTTGTTAAAAAAATCCTCCATAATTTAATAGATAATATGTTCATTTATTTACCATTATCCTCTCATACACACAATTAGATGATTTCTATTTTTGTAATATACTCCCACCTCTTAACTACAACTCACATTGTGTTCCCTTATTATTCAATCAATTATCATATAATTATTAACATTTCTTAAATCAAACATTCTCATCAAATATTATCCTTTGGTATTTAATATATTACATGACATCTCAACAATTGATTGATTCCTTACAAGCCTATGAATATAGCCCTCATCTCTTTATCTAGGGTTGGGCATTTTTCATATCACGACAATCATCGTCTCATCATCTTGCTTTGTAAGCAAGTAGTTTTAAGTTATTTTAAAGAATATTGAGTAACCTACATACTTACTCTTTTAAGCACTCAAAATGGAGCACAATCAGTGGAATATTATTGGGAATGTATTGCATTTCTTAGATTTTATTTTTTCATTTGTTCACTTATTCAGGAAATTAAATTTTCTTCAATTTATATTGTAATTTCACCCATATTTATTTAATTTTATTCCCTAATCACATTATGGCATAACAAGTGGGACCCATATCACTTATTTTAACAAAATTTTGAATTTTTCATGAGTTTTTAGGCGTATGTATGGTGTGGCGCATAAGTTATGAAATTTGACCCATGTGTTGTTGACTTTTATTGTGAAACTATTCTTCCTTCAAAATGTAGGGATCTTGCACTTATTTTTTTTTATTTCTATCACTTAATTTGTAACATTTAAGATTTATGATTTGGAATTTTTTTTCTAACCCTTTGGCCATCAAATTGTGTTTTTGGGTTTTTTCTTGTTTCATGTGTATTTTCACTTCTATTAAGGAGTGTGGGACATTTTTAAGGTAAAAATTCACTTTTATTAGGTATCTTGGAAGTTATTTTTTGATTTGGTAGTTTTTATTTTTGTTTATGTGCTTGTCTTCTAGATTGCTTTTGCATTAATTTTATTTTATTTTTAGTAAATCATTCAATCTATGTTGGAATTAATACATTTTTTAAGTATCTAATGATCATTGTTAGAAGAATTAAAACCCTTAAAATATTGACATATCCGTTGAAGGTAATATGATTTTGTTTTTTCTTATTTAGCTTCAATAACATTTGATTTTGGTGCTTTAAAAAGTAATTTGTATAACATGTTTCACACACTTACACATTATTGTAAATCCTAGAATTTTATTGGTCATATTCTCTCCCCTCATGTACTTGTGTGATATTGAGTGTAAGAGAAACACACAATGCTATCTTTTACCTTTCAATAGGATGCATTCCTTGGGATTTCATCACCCGAAGGTTAAAAATCAACCACATTTCTCTGCAAGGTATACAAAGTGGAGAGAGAAAAAAAATATATACCATAAGGTATGGTTGGCATGATTCAAACCAAGATGTAGTATGCCCAATAAATCAAGAATTATTAGGTGGAGAGATTACATGACACCCATCCAATTTTGGGTACTATCAAGAGATCTCATTGTTACATTAGTCCACCAATAGACGTATTTTGTAATTTACAATTCTTGGATTCTTTAGTTGTTTCAATAGCATGGTGCAAGGTATAACATCACGCTCAAGGTATTTCAATATGGTTAATATTTTTTTAATTAGATATATCATAGTCTCTCGAGGTGAGAGCTTATGTGAGAATATTTCCATATTATGCCCAAGAAAATGAGTCTCTAGCTACTAACACGTGAGAGTGATAAAAAAATTAGTGATATCTTACAATATTTTCTCATTTGGTTTGTGCTAGTGTGGAAATTCATTCTTTTTTGAATAATTATAGTATATGTGTTTTAGGATTCTCTCCAAATTTGTGCAATACTGGTACCACAAATGCAGCCTTATTACCCTTTCGAGTCATTCCAAATATCCATTATCATTGAGCTTGAACTTTTTTATTTCCATCAAGCTCAGAAAAATTGAGAATTTTTTTTGGATCAGATTGTTCAAAACAAAATTAGACCTTAAACAAACAGTAATATCATATATTGTGGATAATACACTTGATATATATTAGTTAACTTAGTTCTACAATGTTAAGCATTTTATTTCCTTTAGTTAATTTAGTTTTACTATATTAATAATTTTATTTCCTTTAGCTTTTACCTTTTATCATCCTTGTTTCCTTAGGGTTTAAATTTACTTTAGACTAGGATACTAGCATCATATAATCCATCTCATAATCTATATCATAACTTCTTATATGAGTTTGAACTTATTTTAGGCCTTATATCCCTTTTTTTTTATCTCTAATTAAGAACTGATCTTGGAATTTTTCCTTCGCCAAGAAGATTTTCTGTGGCCATATATGTTAGTACTTTCACTTTGGCATTTGGGTCCTCTTAAGAAGATGTATTTCACATGGCTCATATAATTGATTGGGCTAATTAGTATAGATATAAGCCTAACCCCATCCTTGTCAAAACTTGTCTTTTAATCGTCAATAATATATATGCATTCTCTTTTATTAGGTTTTTTTGTCATCAATTAGCATCTAGTTCTCAAAAAATTCCAAATCCAAAGTCAAATTTAGTAACTATTCAAAAAAAAAAAAAAAAATTAAATATACCAAAATCCAAAAACAATCAAGAAAAAATCGAAAACAACAAAAACATAGTTAGTATATTTTTATGACACCACTAAATTTTTCAATCTTGATGCCTCTTACAAGGTATCAAAAGAACAAAATGGATACACATCCACCATCAATTGATCATAATCAACATGAAATTGTGGGTTCTTCCCATGTCTTAAGTGAAGTATATCAAACGCCTAAACATTATCCTTTGAGGAAATAAATAACAATCAAAATAATAATATCTGACGTAATAGATTTAACATGTGAGGAACTTATATCTTTTGAATAAAATATAAATATTATGAAAGTTATCCCTAGATTTATACATTTATTTCCAGATAGATATATCATCCTCTTAGCATAACAAGGCACCAAACTTCCTAGATATTTCTAAATGACCATCTTGAAGGATGACATCACAAACACCACACAATCTGTAGCAGCAACAAAAATCTCCCAAGTTCACACACCCATAATATGAAATTCAACGATGATATATTCAATACAAACCATAATAGATATGACCCAGAATTCGTGGGGAGAATGATTAATTCATTATTTGAAGGTTAAGAATTCATAAATATATTCTTGACAAAAACAAACATAAGCTCCATCAACACTACTAGTCACATGCAACCCAACACTTCAGACTTCCAAACCTCTATTTCCATGACTATATAACACAACACCACCTAAATTTCCACACAAACTTACAACAACCACACTTCAACACGCATACAATCTTACCTACAACCATCCTAAAAATTAGTAGCTCCAATCATATCCAACATATTAACATCCAATAATCGTAACATACATATTAACATCAAAGAATCCTAACATTCATAGTAAAAAAAAAATGCAAGTACCTAACATGAAATCCACATCCATATGACTAAATATTTCAAACATGCACACCTCCATTCTAATATCCACATCATATAACAATATAAAATCAAATTTCCAAAAACAACTTCAACAGCTACCAATAATAAATGTTTCGCACTTTTAACACTAACACCATACTAAATTCATTATTCCCTATCAACCCTAACAACATATACCAACAAAAAAATCCCTTTATACAACACATACAGATATACAATACACAACAAAAATATATATAATTATTTCAACACCAACAATCAGGAAGAACAACCCTACACCAACACATATAAGTAACAACCCATCAATGAAACAAAATCAAAGCACCAAGCATAATCCACCAAATGACTATTTTATCCAACAAATTCAAGATATTCAAAAATAATTGTCAAACATGTCAATTGGACATCCAAAAAAGAGTTCCACACCTGAGGAAATATTCCCTTATCACTTTCATGGGTTTCTCATTATGCTTCCCTTCCCAAATAACTTTTAAATACTATAATTCACAAATATAAAGGGATAGGTGACCCAAGAGAACATATCAAAGAATTATCTATTTCTTATCCATAGGAGTCATACAATGGCACATAGTTTATGAGTGTTTTATCTCAATCCTTAGAAGGACAAGCCATTAAATGGTTTTCCCACCTTCTGCATGGCATCAAAAATTTGGAGACCGTGCAGAAAAATCCATTACTCATTTTTCGTAGGAAGATATCCTACTCATGCACCGAAATCTAACAAGGCACGAGCCATTTCCATAATAATAGAAAGGTTCTCCTCTTCATGTAATGTATACCCATAGAGTGGTTTCATTTATGGATATCATGTGTCACCACAAGGGAAGAACTGTGGTATACATTGTATCTCCTAGCTCTCACATGGATTTTCCAAAAAACCAATCTCATTGTCCTCTAGAATCGACATAATGTTAGTCATCGTCACGTCTTATCCCCCTCACTGTTGTTATATATACCTATGGAAACCCCAATCCACCATCATTAATCTCTTACTCGATATTTATACTACAACAACTATGTACCAAATATTCCATCAAGTTTTTACTTATTGCATATTTATAGTGCTAGTTATTCCAAAATTACCATGTACCAAATATTTCATCAAAATTTTAACTAGTTGATGTTTCATGTTACATTATTTCCAAAAAACTATATATTCCTATGCTTTGGAGTTGTAACTAACTATAAATATATGTGAGAGATCCTCACAAGCAACGTTGTTCAAAGGTAGAGATTGAATAATGCCATATGTCATAGTGAAGCATAGGTGTGATTTAAATCATTTCCATTCCCGCCATGAACCCAAACCTTATGATAGTATACATAGGTGATTTTTCTAAAATCATGGTAGCAAAAAACAACATCAAATTATTGATAAATGATAGTTCTCTCAAAGTGATAAATGATGAGTGCCTTTTGTATATTGAAATTACTATAATAAAGTAAAACAAGATACGTTGCGGAGCAACAAGTCCCTGCCCCAGAGTGGGATGCTGCTCAGCAATTACAGGGAGACCAGCTAGAATTACACAAAATAATAAAGGTCCTTAGCATACCTAACTAAATTAAATAATAAAATTCCTTAGCATGACATGAGTACAGACAGTATGTTTAGGCAGCAATACCCAACTAAGACCTATGCTCGGTGACTAAAGGCATGGAAGAAAATTTTCAATGGTCAATGCCTATGTACATCTTAAATTTAGCTTTTGTATCTGGCCCAACAATCAAGGATTTTGACACGACTAGTTGATTGAGTCAATTGATCCAACAGTTTAAGAAGCAGTTTGAATTGATCCAGTTTTAGTTTCACTATCATCAACAGAGGCAACAGAACAAGAAATTAATGTTTTGTCAAATGTGTTTAATTTATGCCTCTGCCTACACATATAAAAAAATTTAAAATTTTAATAAAAAATAGAGATGAGATGAGATATCTAAAGTTCCTTTATTGTTTTAACATGATATATTAGTATACAACACCCTAATAATTTTAAGTAGATATACGAATAATACAGATTTTTTTTTAGCAACATTGCGAATAATGAGTTTCTAAAATGTATATTAATATCTAATATAAACATATATAATATAGATATTTGTAATTAGTAATAAAATGATAATTTGTAATGAACTTGGGCATGATGAGTTTCAGCAACTCCAATAATAATATTTAACTAAGCTCATAATGATAACAATCGAAGAAGAAAAGTATTTTAATAATTAATACATATTTGAGCATGAAATTGGACAAGGATTTCTAACAATAGAATCATGTTTGAGGATGAAATGACAAGTGAAAGTAAAAAGAACGACAGGTGAAAGTAATATATATGCGTGTGGTTCTTCCATGCACCCTAGCTCATGCATACAACCCGCTTGTCGTGTACACTATGGATTTACTGACTGGTTTAAGTGTTTGAAATTGACACTCTGAATTTAATGACGAGTTCTGGTGCTGTTTAGTCAGTTAAGCTACCTTCATTTGTGTTAAAAATGTGACAACAGATGTAAATTTACCATGTAGTTAGAATAACAGAATTTAGGTAAATAACGAGATATAGTTGAATAACGAAATAACGAAACATGTCTAGTTAAAAGATGTGGCCCGAGAGGCTTGTATGCAATGGAGAATTTTCATCAATAATGTTTTCAAAGTGATTTATCTTTCAGTTATCCAAATCAGTTTCATTTCTCCTCGTTTCTTGTTTTCCCCACAACAAGTGGTATAAGAGCGAATCGAAACCTTGGAGGATCCGCTGTAGTGAAGGTTCAAGTCTGATGCAATTGCTATCAGTCTAAGTCGTGGAGAGAGAAGCCAAGGATGAGTACAACTAGCGTGTAATTGACCACCAGGAGACCGTCCGCACAAGAGATGTCAGGTTGAGGGTCAAGCCAGCAAGCAGCAAGCAATAATCGCCTGTCAAGAAATCCTGCAGAGATTACGCCAGCAGAAGCCGTCTTTGCATAAGGAATCTTTGTGTTTCCACCCTGCATTATTTTTGGAAAGCTATCCATCAAATCTGCTGGAGAAAAATGGTGAAACCGGAAAGGGGGCTGGAAAAGTCTTTGTGTTACCACCGTGCATTATTTTTTGGAGAGTCGTCAATTAAATCCGTTGGAGAAAAAACGGTCCAGTTGCCGACTATCAAATCTGCTGGAGAAAAACGAGTATTTGTTTGCTGTGAAATAAATCATATAAATTTTTTTCTCTCTAGCTGTGGGAAAAATATTTTTCCATGAATTGTTTGAGGCAGTGAATTTGAAGAAACATAATTTCTTATTTAAAAGAAATAGAGTTCAGAAAAATTCATTGGAGTAGGGTTTTTCAGAAAAAAAATTATGTTGATTTAAAGTGCAGTAGGGCTTCAGAAAAAATTCTGAATGTTTCAAGAAATTGTGAAGGAATTTGTTTTTTTAATTGGTTGACATATAAAGGACTCAGTTTTTTTTCTCTGATTTTTTGGTAAAGAAAAATATGAAACTCAGGAAAATAAAAACCTAGGAGAAAAGGGGAATACTGGGGAAACCATAAATAAACCCTATCTCAAAGGAAAACAATTTGTTTGAAACCCTAGTTGGAAAAAGAAGAGAAAACTAGGAGGTGAAATGGCAAAAATGACAAACGCAACATTTGAGGTGGAGAAATCCACTGGGAAAAACAATTTTTCTCTATGGAAACTGAAGGTTAGGGATTTTCTTGTGCAACAAGGGTTGCACAAGGCACTTGACGGGGTAACTAGAAAACCAGCAAGCATTTCAAACTCGGACTGGGAGGACTTGGATGTCCGAGCTCTCAGTAGCGTTCGGTTGTGTTTGGCAGATGAAGTACTCTTCAATATTGTTGGAGAGAGTACAACTGCAGGGTTGTGGAAGAAATTGGAAACTCTCTATATGAAAAAATATCTAACTAACAGAATCTATTTAAAGAGACAACTGTACAGCCTTAGGATGAACGAGGGTAAGAAAATTGCAGATCACTTGAATGTTTTTAATACGCTTATTTGTCAGTTGTCCGATATGGAAGTAAAGATGGAGGAAGAAGACAAGGCAATAACCTTGTTGTGTTCCCTGCCTGAGTCATGGGATTACTTCGTGACCTCAGTCAGTTTGAGCACTGCCGATTCATTAAATTTTGAATCTGTCGTGGGTGCTCTCTTATCTGAAGAGGTACGAAGACAATCTAGCATTGAGACTTCTGCACCTGAAGCCATGGTAGCTAGAGGTCAGTCAAAGGAACGGGGGGAGAAGACAAGATGTTCTTCCAGATCGAAATCAAAGGGTGGCAAGAAGAGTAAAGCAAAATGCTGGTACTGCAACAAACCGGGACATCTCAAAAAGGATTGCTGGAAACGGAAGGAGGCGGAAAACAACAAGGAAGCAAATTAGGTCGATTCAGGTATGGATGATGAGGTTTTAATTGCTGAAGCACTCCCTGTATGTAATATCTCACAAGATGCTGACTATTGGCTATTAGACTCTGGTGCTTCTCATCAT
The DNA here is from genome assembly GCA_034641835.2 of Pinus albicaulis. Taxonomy (NCBI): domain Eukaryota; kingdom Viridiplantae; phylum Streptophyta; class Pinopsida; order Pinales; family Pinaceae; genus Pinus; species Pinus albicaulis. The sequence goes on along the minus strand of CM076578.1, from coordinate 809,247,171 downwards.
ATGAGTCCGCACCGGAATTGGTTTTCATCATATGAGACTATAGATGGTAATTGTGTTTTCATGGGAAATAATGCATCTTGTCAGACTGTTGGGATTGGAAATGTGAGAATTAAAATGTATGATGGTACAATTAAAACCTTATCTGATGTTAGGCATGTACCTGATCTAAAGAAAAACTTGATTTCCTTGGGAGTTTTGGATTCGAATGGTTATAAGTTTACAGGTCAGAATGGAGTGTTGAAAGTCTCAAAAGGAGCCTTGGTTGTTATGAAGGCTGAAAAGGTTGGAAACCTATACAGAATCAAGGGAAGCACTCAAGTCAGTGAAGTAGCGATCATGTCAGATAAAGCAGAAGAAGGTTCTCATCTATGGCATCAGTGGTTGGGTCACATGAGCGAGAAAGGTCTTCAGGTACTGATGAATCGCAAGCTACTTCCTGATTTGAAATCCTTGAAGTTGGATTTTTGTAAATATTGTGTGTTTGGAAAACAATGTAAACAAAGATTCAAGTCTGGCAATCATAATAGCAAGCAGATTTTGGACTATATTCACTCTGATCTGTGGGGACCATCTCCTATTGTGTCCTATGGAGGTGCCTTGTATTTTTTAACTTTTATTGATGATTTCTCTAGAAAATTTTGGGTCTATATGTTGAAAAAGAAAGCTGATGTGTTTAATGTGTTTAAACAATTTAAAACAATGGTGGAAAAGAAAACAAGCAAATCAATCAAATGTTTAAGAAATGACAATGGCGGTGAATTTACCTCTTTAGAATTTGAACAATTTTGTAAGGATGAAGGGATAGTTAGACATAAAAATGTTGTTTATACTCCTCAGCGGAATGGTGTTGCTAAACGGATGAATCAAACTCTTATGGAAAGAGCCAGAAGCATGATTAGTAATGCTAATCTGCAGAAGGAGTTGTGGGCAGAAGCATTATCTACTGCTTGTTATTTAGTTAACAGGTCACCTTCGGTTGCAATAGACTGTCAAATTCCTGAAGAAGTTTGGTGGGGTCAGTCTTGTGATTATTCGCATTTGAAGATTTTTGGTTGTGATGCCTATGTTCTTATTCCTAGAAATCAGCGTTCAAAATTAGATCCAAAATCAAAATGTTGTGTCTTTGTTGGATATGATTATTCAGTGAAGGGATATAGGTTGTGGGATCCTACTTCACGGAAAATAGTCATTAGTAGAGATGTAACATTTGATGAATCATCTCTTTTAAAATCAGATGTTGAAAGAGTTGAACAGAAGCAGGTATCGCCAGGTCAGCAGATTCAATTGGAGACTGTACCTTTTCGAGAAAGTCGAAAGGAAGGAGAGACTTCTGAAAAAGGTGGAGAAGCAGAGAAAACTGGAGGTATTCCAGAATCCAGTGAGCAACCAGTCACCCTAAGAAGGTCTACGAGGGAAAGAAGAACACCAAAAAGGTATGAAGACTCTGCTTCATCATTTGCATTGATTACTGAAGATGGGGAACCATCTTGTTATCAGGAAGCAGTTGATGATGCAGATAGCGAGGTATGAAAAAAGGCTATGGAAGAAGAAATGGACTCCTTAGCCAAGAACAATACTTGGGATCTTGTAGAACTTCCTGAAGGGAGAAGCGTTGTTGGGTGCAAATGGGTCTTCAAGTTGAAGAGAAAAGTTGATGGAAGTATCGACAGGTATAAGGCGAGATTGGTTGCAAAAGGGTATTCTCAGGTTGAAGGTATTGACTTTCATGAGATCTTTTCACCAGTAGTTAAACTTGTTTCTATTCGTACTGTGTTAGCACTAACTGCTTTACTGGACCTTGAGTTAGAACAGTTGGATGTTAAAACAGCCTTTCTTCATGGTGATTTGGATGAAGAGATTTATATGGATCAGCCAAAAGGTTTTGTACAAGGTCGCAGTAGAAGATTAGTTTGTAAGCTCAGGAAATCATTGTATGACCTAAGGCAGTCGCCCAGGCAATGGTACAAGAAGTTTGATTCCTTCATGATGAGCTAGAATTTTATCAGAAGTGAGTATGATCATTGCGTATACTTCAAAAGTTTCAATGGCATATTCATTATCTTGGTGTTGTATGTTGATGATATGCTTATTGCAAGCAAAAGCATGGAAGAAATCATTGGGTTAAAGGCTCAGTTGTCTGGGACGTTTGAAATGAAGGATCTTGGAGCGGCAAAACATATCTTGGGCATGGAGATACACAGAGACAGAAAGAATGGTAAGCTTTGGTTATCACAATAGAAGTATGTGGAGAAAATACTTGAAAAGTTCGGTATGAACAATGTGAAACCTGTTAATGTTCCATTAGCTTCCCATTTTAAGCTTTCTTCGGATTTGAGTCCTAGAACTAATGAAGAAAAGAAGTATATGTCTCATGTACCATATGCAAATGCGGTAGGCAACTTAATGTATGCGATGGTATCTACAAGACCTGACATTTCACATGCAGTTGGAGTTGTCAACAGGTTCATGGCAAATCCAGGGGAAGAACATTGGCGAGCAGTGAAATGGGTGCTTCGGTATTTGAGAGGCACAAGTGACCATTGCATCAGCTTTGATGGTCGTGAAGGTACAGTCTGCGGATATGTGGATGCTGATTATGCAAGTGATTTGGACATAAGGAGGTCTACTACAGGTTATGTTTTTACTCTTGCAGGTGGAGTAATCAGTTGGATGTCAAAGCTCCAAGAGACAGTTGCTTTATCCACTACTGAAGCAGAGTATATAGCTGCTTCAGATTCCTGCAAAGAGGCAATCTGGTTAAAAGGTCTGCTTGATGAGATTGGAAGGACGCAGGAGAAAGTGAATGTGTTTTGTGACAGTCATTGTGCTATTCATTTGGCTACAAATCCAGCCTATCATAGCAAGACCAAGCACATCGATGTGTGGTATCACTTTGTGAGACATATAATCGAAGGCAACAAAGTAGTCCTCAAGAAGGTCCGGACACAGGAGAATCATGCAGATATATTCACGAAGCCAGTTACAGTAGAGAAGCTGAGATGGTGTCTTGCTTCTCTCGGCTTGCAGAAAATATGATGAATGGGCATTAGGATTTTTGTTGTCAAGGTGGAGTTTGTTAAAAATGTGACAACAGATGTAAATTTACCATGTAGTTATAATAACAGAATTTAGGTAAATAACGAGATATGGTTGAATAACGAAATAACGAAACATGTCTAGTTAAAAGATGTGGCCCGAGAGGCTTGTATGCAACGGAGAATTTTCATCAATAAAGTTTTCAAAGTGACTTCTCTTTCAGTTATCCAAATCAGTTTCATTTCTCCTCGTTTGTTGTTTTCCCCACAACAATTTGCATGCATCAGTCAATTGCTACAAATGCCTATGTCTCATGAAAATTGTTATCCCATGGCACACTTCAATATCAATGAGATAAACCTCCTAAATTTTTTGAGTGGAAATATCACAGATAGAGCAGAAACCATGGGTTTTACTAAAATTGATGCAACTCCTAAAAATTTCACCGTCTTTGAATCCATCCAGATCAAGTCAAGTTGTTGCTTTTCTTCGCGGACAATATCCTACTTCAGGCTTTAACTGGTGTCCAAGTTCTCATTTCTAATTCCCTCAATATTATGTAGTGAACTTATAGAAACCTAGAAACCGAGATTGAAACCGACAGTAAAATTCGCTGTAAAGGAAAACCAAAAGCTTACATTTATTTCTAATTTCCACAGTATTATGCCATGAATTTATACAAACCAAGAAATATAGATTGAAATTGACAGTAAAATTAGCTGTAAAGGAAAAGCCAAAGCCTACATATTTGGATATTCAGAGATTTATATTTTTAGAAATTTTTGTTAAATTGAAACCATAAACTTTAAAATTTACAAACTATGTTAGGGCAGAGCCAGTGATTTATGAAACACTAGAGAAATCCGAGAAGAATGCATTTCTCCTCAGGGCCTTTGCTAGGAACTAGCCTACATGGCGAAATGCTAGTCACCGATGAAGGGAGCATGAATTGTTCCGATTGAAAGGGTTTCCTACCCTTATCTGTACTAGTAAGCTGATTGAGTAGAGTTTGTGGGTGGTAGTATATTAGAAAAATTTACACTCTTAAATTTGTGGACAATAATGCGATAAGAAACTGGCACATGTAAATACATATTTGTGTGAAATTTAATAATTTATTGTGTATTGTAAGAATTGGAGTTTATGTATTCGATTGTGTTTTTGTCTTATGATAATTCTTTGTAGGAAAACTCGATAAAGATAAAAAATAAAAAAAAATGCTTCTGAAAAATTATAAAAATGAAATATTATATTATTATAAGAAAATGGTGAATGATAGTGTTTTTAGAATCTAGTCCAACAAGACTTCAAGTGAACTATGATTATTACTTGTGATTATTTTCTTTATGCCTCAGCTTAGGTGTAGAAATAACTTTAAATCTACCAGTAGAAAATGGGGGAATTGATCCAGTTTCACCGATTCAGTTGATCCAGTAGTTTAAGAAGCAGTTTGAATTGATCCAGTTTCACTATCATCAACAGTGGCGACAGAACAAGCAATTAATGTTTTGTCAAATGTGATTAATTTATGCATCTGCCTGCACATTTTAAAAGTAAATAAATTTTACTAAAAAATAGAAAAAATAATAAATTAAAATAAAATTAATAGCAAGACATGTCACGAATATTGCATGCATTTCACGTTTCACGTGTCTGAGCTATTGAAAGGAGCCATCGATGTCCAGTTTAAGTGCAACCACGGGACGATGTTTATATTTACTTCGTTGAGTATAATTTACTGGAATTCATCGTGTTCCTTTGTATATTATTTCTTCTGGTAATCCCATGATCCTATGTTTCTTCTAATAAGGAAACACTACTAAGGGTTTAGATCAACACTTGCACTTTAGGTGTTTCCACCTGTTCTTATCCATGGCCGGGGAACTCGACTTTATAATGCATTTGATAATACTGCTTCAATGGCTCTTTTTATTCAATTTGACCTCACTTTCCAACCATTGATGGATGGATTTGGCCATGCACGTGTCTAGTTAATAAGATCATCAGAGCAAGGCCCTCGTTCGGAAACACGCACGTTACGGCATGGAAAGGCACACGTTACTTACATAAATAAATAAGGAGGGCATGGGGCATATTTGAGATAGTAAATAAGGCGTTATAGGCGTATTTTATATAGGCGGATTTGAGAAAGTTTGGTAGTTTCGTCCTCCATAATGGGCAGTATTAGGCATTGAAGCCTTCGGCCTGGCTGCAATTTTGACACCTCTGGCACCGGATCTTGTGAAATAGGGGAAATACACTATGGTGATCCCATCGATGTTGTTGGATGTACCTGCAGTTCCGACTCTTTTGAAACAGGGGAAATACACTATGGTGATCCCATCGATGTTGTTGACTGTACCTATAGACGGTTGATGAACAAAGAGGATTGATTATTCTAATCAATCGCCCAGTAAACCCACTTGTGTAGCCGGGTATTGGATTGTCTGGTCAACATGAAAACTGTCTCTAATACATGGAGAAAGCTAAGTAAGGGTAGGGCTTTAGAAGTTTAGGTAGGGCGATGAAGGTACTTTGTTTACCGAGATCCAATGTGAAGGAACTACAGCTTCTGCACTTGTTTGATTCGATAACTTGGATTTATTTACTGAAATTGGTACACCAGTAAGTCAAAAATTAGCCGTTCACTCTAAGCCATGAGAAGGAAGCAGCTGTTGTGGCTGCAGTCCACAGCAATAACAACATCATCAGCAATAACACACTAAAGGTAGGTAGATCTTCCCATCTTAAATCTGAACGGGTCATCTTAATTTTGAAGGTTATTCTTCAAATTTAAAAGGGTATTTTCAAATTTTAAAATACCTGAATAGCAGAAGCAGGATAACAAAATTGGCACACATCAGCAAAATTAAGCCATTAAGCTGGACTATTCATAAAGCTATTCGAGCGTTAGGCATACTCTTTAACCAAAGAGAGTTACTTTAGCTGGTTATGGCTACTTTTCTTGTGATTCATATCCTGTGATTCATTGTCCCAGAACTTCCTTCGATAGCAGCCTACCTTTCTTGTGATTTATGAAACCAAAACTTCCTACCTGCATGTGATTCATGGTGCCAGAAATTATTCCGATGGTTGGCTACATTTAATTTGATTCATGTCTCTAAGCTGGCTACCTTGCCTGTGATTCATGGCGCTAAGTGTTCTGGCTGTGAGTTTGAAAGAAAACATAGCCAGTAACCATAGCTAGTAAGCGTTCTGGCTATGAGTTTGAAGCAAAACGGAGCTAGTAACCATTCTTGCTATGAGTTTGAAGGAAAACAGAGCCAATTTGATTTAAAACTAAAATCCATAATCAATAAGCTGTCATCGACAACTTTCACAATGCTATCAAGTGTAGGAACATTGATTTTCCATGGCACAAATCAATAACAATGCAATGCAAACTCAAGAGCTGTAAGAGATACCAAAACAAAATCTATGGAGACCAGACAGAACCCAGAATAAAGTTCACAGAGAGACCAAAATGACAACATGTACTTAGATGTGGTTGTACATGTACAATTGCAGGGTTATACGTGTACATTTGCATGTACTTGCTCGTGGGAAAATTAGCCTATGTATTTAGTAACTTGTTGTGAAGTAATACTTTATTAGACATTTATTGTTACTGAACTAATGCTAGGTAATCCTAGCATTACTTTACCCAAGAAAATCATGTTCATCAATGTTAGGTATATCCTATATTTTCATACGGTCAGTGCATTCGGTGGCGCGGTCAGTGCGGTTGGTGCCTCGGGAAGAGGCCAATAAGACCACGAGTTCAAACTTTCATTAAAATCGTGGAAAATCATAATTTTTTTGAAAAATTAATATATAATTTCATATGACTTTGCTTTAAGATTGAAAATTCATTTGTGTTTTCATGTAGATTAATACAATCGTTCAAAATTGATTACTATAGTCCCTGCCTATAATATCCCATTTTGGGGATATCTCTAAAACACGGCAAACTCCAACCAGAGATGGACTGGGACAGCGTTTACTGGATATTCTTTCTCTCAAAGAGGACGAGATCCGGAGGCTACCTTGCCCTTTCCAGACTCTTTCTATAGAGCTGCTTGAAGAATCCCACTCAAAAGTGACTTGCAGCAATATGCAAACACATATATGAGCATACCATGAAGAGATTGAATTTTACAATGAGTTGTGAGATAAGAACATGAACATATAGCCAAGAATAGTGTATAGCAGCAAAAGAGTGTACAATTCTTGAGGAAACAACCTCTCAAGAAAAGCAATACAAGCCTCAGCAATACATGTACACAAATATGAAAGAACACTGCTATTTCTGCATAAACCCAGGCTATGAGGACGCATTCTATGATAGAATATTGCTCCAAAATGATGTCAATAAATGGATATGACAGTATATGGCTCAAATACAATAGGGGAGCAAATCTATAACCCTTAGAAAGAATAATACATCAATCCTCTAAAGGATTGGCTAAAACATACAAAATGGAAAAAATGCTCGAGTAGTTGAGTAGTTACGGCAACTCCAAAACTAGAAATACGTAGAGAAGGCTGAATAAGATGAAAAGATATGAAGTAAAACTCCTCCAATGGATCTCCAAAGTGGAAGGCTAATCCTTACACTTGAAATCCCACCCTCCAATCAATCTGCAAAACCCCGCAGCAAATGCACTATGAAAATAACGCAGCTATTGGAGAAAACTGCGCAATAGGGGCAAGAATATGTGTTGGCCTGATGCCAAGATCTGCGAATAAGCTCTCAAGCTTCCAAACTGATCCTCCAAAGGTAACAAAGACTCACCCTCTGAAAAACAAGCAATGGAAGAGGTGTTGTGGAGTCTCCACGGCAACACCCTACAACACATTATTATGTTGCTGCAGCAATAACGTTGTCTTGGAGGATGATGCTTCGGTCTTGAGCCAAAATAATGATGTGACAACCTCACTCGAGTAGGCACTCGAAGTCCCTCAGGGCTGAGGGTGAGATCTCTGAACGGAGACACTTGGTGCACTAAACAGTGCTGCAGACTAATTAAACAACCAGCGTGCTCAAGAAGTCGAAATGACCAAATCAATATCATAAACATATGCATGAATGGCAATAGCTCTCCTCCCCTCCATTTATATAGCAATTGGAGACTCCTCATCGACCCTACTTCGAATTAGGGTTTCCCTTCCTCTAGAAGCTTCCCTCCTACGTTGTCATGTAGTGCTTTCCAACTCATACCCTACGCTGGTTGACTTGGTCAAACCTCTTTGCAAATATCTCCTTTCACACATGAGGGTGTGAAATATGGTTCCATGGCTGATCCCTTTTCATACTAGAGGGATTTTATTTATGTTTTTATTATCTTTGGGCCTCCTTACCCAATTATTCATCTCCTAAATGAGTTTAGACAAAATTTAATGTTCCAATTTATTGAAGAAAAATTTGGAACATTACACTGCCAGCCCTTGGGGTAGGGAAGTAGGATAACAAAATTCGCAGACATCAGCAAAATTAAGCCATTAAGCTAGACTATTCATAAAGCTATTCGAGCGTTAGGCATACTCTTTAACCAAAGAGAGGTACTTTAGCTGGTTATGGCTACCTTGCCTGTGATTCATGGTCGATGATTCATTTCTCTAGAACTTCCTCCGACGGCGGGCTACCTTGCCTGTGATTCATGAACCCAGAACTTTCTACGTGCATGTGATTCATGGTGACAGAAATTCTTCCGACGACTGGCTACCTTGCTTGTGATTCATGGCTCTAAGCTAACTACCTTGCCTGTGATTCATGGCACTAAGCATTCTGGCTGTGAGTTTGAAGGAAAACATAGCCAGTAAGCGTTCTGGCTGTGAGTTTGAAGCAAAACAGAGCCGGTAACCATTCTCGTTGTGAGTTTGAAGGAAAACAGAGACAGTGTGATGTAAAAACTAAAATCCATCATCAATAAGCTGTCATCGACAACTTTCACAATGTTGGCAAGTGTAGGAACATTGATTTTCCATGGCACAAATCAGTAGCAATGCAATGCAAACTCAAGAGGATTAAGAGATACCAGAACAAAAGCTAGCGAGACCACAGAGAACCAAGAATAAAGTTCACGGAGAGACCAAAACAACAACAGGTACTTAGATGCGGTTGTACATGTACAATTGTAGGGTTATAGGTGTACATTTGCATGTACTTGCTCGTGGGAAAATTAGTCTATGTATTTAGTAACTTGTTGCGAAGTAATACTTTATTAGACATTTATTGTTACTGAACTAATGCTAGGTAATCCCAGCATTACTTTACCTAGGAAAATCGTGTTCATCAATGTTAGCTATATCGTAGATTTTCATATGGTCACTCCATTTGCTGGTGCAGTCAGTGCGGTCGGTGCCTCGAGAAGAGGCCAATAAGACCACAAGTTCAAAGTTTCATTAAAATCGTGAAAAGTCATAATTTTTTTTGAAAAATGAATATATAATTTCATATGACTTTGGTTTAAGATTCGAAACTCATTTTTGTTTTTGTGCAGATTAATACAATCGTTCAAAATCAATTACTATAGTCTCTGCCAACCCTTGGGGCAAGGACTAATAAAGTATATAATATAAATTATTATTTAAATAAAACATATTATGTAATGTGTTATCACATCTATAATAATATTATATTAAATGACATCAACTTAGTGATAAATGATAGTTCTCTCAAGTTGATAGTGCTTTTGTATATTGAAGTTACTATGCTAAACTAAAATAAAGTAACTAAGATAAACTCTAATATAGAATACTATTTAAATAGAATGTATTATATAATATGGGTTAACATATATAATAGTATTATATTAAAGTATACAATAAGATAGGATATTAAAATGTTTCATAATATATAATAAAATCATATAATGTTAAATAATATTACTAAATTTAATAATATAGGAATTGGATTTTGAAATGATTGATAATCCTTTTTATTAATGTTTCACTACATGTCGACCCTTTGATATCTGGACAAATCTTATTCAAAATTGTTTGATTTTTTTTTATAAAATTTATTATTACTATATGTTTTTGAAAATATTCACAGTATTCAATAATACATATAAATTGATTTTTTTATTATATATTCTTTTTATTATTTCAAATTTAAAACGTTTTAATATATTGAAAATCCAAAAGTTTTAATATATTGAAAATTCATGATGTGTGAAAACGAGGGAGGAACTAGGGATTTTTTTAGAAGTAATATTTTATTGTTGCTCATGTCATTATGTCGTATCTCCTTAGTGCGTGGCAGAGAATATAATGGGAATTGGACACTCAATCATAGGTGTCGTTGTTATAGGTTGTTTTTGGCGTAGGTACATGTACTATGGGAGTGGAGGTGATCCTCGACCTCTTTCACCTTGTTTCATTTGGGCACCTTGTTTCATTGGTTGTTATATTTGGTTTCTTGCTTGCATGTTCTAAAGATTGGTCTTGCCTTTGAGTTTTTTTCCATAATTTCAATTATGTTATTTGTGGAGAGTTTCATAGTGATTGCAAAGGCATTTCATCTCTTTTTTAGATATTGTTTTTTTTTTTTAATAATATGTTTATATTATAATCTTATATTGAATTTGGGATTATTGCTTTGTGTATACCAATGTTGTATATTCAAAGGGTGTTGTTTAATTGTATATGGTTTCTATTTCTAGAGAACTTTGAGTATGTTTATTCGGATTTTACGCAATTAATTCTAGTGAAATTCTATTTATCTAGTATAGTTTTCACCATGTTGGTGATGTTATGTGTTGTGGGCGTTGAAATTTATCTAGTCATTTGTCTTGGTATCTGGATCTTTCATATTTTGATATTCCTCTAGGGAATTTGGTGTTCTATCTCTCTACGTTGTCGTGAATTCAATAATTTACATCATTGGTCTTCTGGTGTGGCAATTGGGGAATGATTTATTAGTCTTTAGGTCAGGGGTTCAAGGGTCAATGTTCCATCCATTTTATTATTGCTCAGATTGAGTTTTTCATTGTGGTTGTCTCCATTTCACCCTATCCAATGCTATCATGCTTTCTTGGAATATAATTATGAGCAAGAGGGGTGGTGTAGTTAATGTCATGTTCAAAATAATTCAACCTTTTTCCTCTGACTCATTTGTAACTTTCTTTGATGCTCTTCCTCTTAAGTTGAGGAAATAAATTTTATTGTTGGAGTCTAAAGAAATAGGGGAACACCCTTATCATTATGATTTAGAGGTGGTAGGTGAAGATATGAAATGGGTTTTGGGTTCAAGAAAAATAAGAGAAAGGTGATTTAATTTTCTGCACTTTTTTTCTTTACATCAACAAATGAACACACTAGTGCATTTAATTTTTAAATGCAAGGAAGTTGAAAACTGTACTGTTTTATCTGGGTTGGAGGACATCAAACGCATGCTAAGGAACCAAATATTTTTTATAGATAATGTGGACTCTCAATTGGATGAGATGGAAAACATATGGTGTCGCATTCATTTTTTGGTGACCTTATGGACCCTAGTGTTGATCGCACTACTCCACTCATTGGCAATGCTCAAGATCTTACTATCATTTCATTTGCTCACGATTAAAAATTGGTCTCAATTTTTTTGTTAGTAATTTGATAATATTGTTCCAATGTTGTAAATGGTGTTCTTGTTTCTCACAACATGGGCTTGCTTGATATGATGTGTTTCCTGTGGCCTTCCTATATCTTTAACAGTTTTGGTGCCAGTAGGAATTTGAATGTCATCTATGTTCCTAGTTGGTGTTATGGAAGTTGCTTTTATAGCTCAAATTTGTTGGAGCTTGTATGTCACAACAACTCTTTGTATTATGCATATGCTTTCTATGTGCTATGCATCGTGGGAGGGTTTTCAATTTCGTTATGAACATCACTAAATGATGCTTGGCATGTGCCCATATTGTATATGGATTTTCTACACTAAAGATTGGAAATGTCAACATATATTCTCTGACATTGTGGAAATCCAGATTCCGCAATACATTTAATATTATATATTGATATTATTAAAGAAATATATTTATTAACCATTCATTATTAAATAAGCATAAAAATGTGAATGTCACTCATAATATTAACTCTTGTAATATAAATGTATTTGAAATTTTATCAAACATTTCAAATAATTAATTTAATTAACAAAATATCTTGTAAATTAAAAAAAAAATTATCTTAAATAAATAGAACCATTAATCTTTAATACATCAATACATGATAACACCATGGCTAAAATATTACTATAAAATTGTAAAATTATAAAAATAATGTTAAATTATATGGAAGAAACAATATTTTGATTAAGTAGAGGAGACTTATACATTACATGAACCAAGGAATTGAAAGTCAAAGTGACAGTGAAACTAGTCTACATAAATGATAGGATTGGATTCCAAAGTGTAGATAGTTTGGTCATGTGAATGTGATAATAAATTATGTATTTTTTTTTTGTAATGTTTAGAGTTTTTTTAATTATTATTATGTAGTTAATAAAAGATCTATGTTCAGTTATATTATTTAATTTTGTTATAAATATAGTGAGTTTTGAAATGGATTAAAGTATAAATTTCTTTCATAATACAAAATTAGAATATATATAATGTTTTATATTAATTTATATTAAAAATTAAATAAATTATATATTTTTTTATATTTTTATTTTTTTAGGTTAGATGTCTTTTAGTAGCGCTTAGCAACCCAATGAAGTTTGAACAAAGATCTTTTTATTAAAGACAGTCCTTTGTGAACCCTTTGTACTATTAAAACTAGACCTTTATTATTCTTATTAGAAAAAATGAATAATTGATTTTTTTTCCTTAGGAAAACACTGTTCACCCAAGCCAATCTTTTTGTCCTTCTGGCCTATCAAAATTCAACATGTAAATTCAATAGGTACTTATTGTCAATTCCATAGGTGGTTATTGTCAGTCTTTGCTCTGATACAATCTCATTTCCTCTAATACAATCTCATTCCCAAACAATGTTCATGACCCCATTCAGCTCAGTCTTGTCTCTGTCGAGTACTTTGAACCGGTAAAAAACAATAATTGAGTTAGAACTGTCTCAACGACGCCCCCTACACCTCCCATTCCAGAAATTATACCTAAAGCTCTATACTCACCAATGCCAAAAAAGTGAATGTCAATTACAAATATAACATTTCACAAAAAAAAAATTACTGCATACAGCATAATATTCGAACACAAACCTTCTTGATACAAAAGGGGTGACACGGTATGTTAGACCATAGGCTCCTTGACAAAATGAGGAAATGTGATTCTAGGAGTAGAAATAAACACAACGATGAACCCTGCAGCCCTGTTGTCGAGATCAATGTCTAGGAAGCATCTCTCTTTCCACAAGAATCTTCAGGGAGTGAATTACCATATCAGCGATGTTGCTCCTTCTCCTACTGCAACAAGAAGAGGCGTGAGAATATGATCAGATAGCCTTTCCTTTATGTCTCGTCTTTATGAAATTTGTTGTTGTCTAGTTATTTTTGGCCGATATCTTTTTTTTTTTAAATCTAATCACACGAGCTTAAATATGTTTTTTTTATGGTTAAAAGTGCCCATGAGCGTTTTTTTCTTTTAAAAATTGAAATTTTGGGAGAAGGAATTATATTTAGTTATCGATATTAGTAACATCAACCCATAATTCATGAACCCATAACTCATGAGTGTCACTCGTATAATCATTTAAATACACGTCATGGCAGATGATGATGGATCTTTGTTGTGTGCAGAATATTCTTCACTCTCAGAGCGTGCCTCTCATTTCGTTCCCAAACCGTTTCTTTCAAAGATTGAAATTTTGAGAGAAGAAATTATGTTTAGCTATCCATATTTGTAACATCAAACAATAATTCATTAGTGTCAGTGGTATAATCGTGGAAATACTCGCCATGGCACGACGAGGATGGATCTCTGCTGCAGGCAGAAGAATCTTCACTTTCAGTGAAGTGATGCCTCTCATTTCGTTTCCAAACAGTTTAATATTTGAGATGCGAAGAACGAAAAGCTCATTTGTTAGTATTGGGGAGACTTTTTTACCATTTTTAAACCAAGAATTATATTCATGATTGATCTTTGAATATTCACTTCCAAATTTATCATGGATAAGGTTTTGTAAAAAATAAATCTAATTAATAATGAATGTAATATTTACTTTGATGGGATATTTTAGAATATTTTAGAGTGAAGTGAATTGTCAAAGTTTTTAAAATTGTAAATTTAATTGATAATGGAGGTCATGTGTGTTTTCATTCCCGATTTTGAAATATTTAAAATATGTTATGAAAACCTAGTACATTTAAAATATTTTATGAAAACAAGGTACACAAAAGTGAATTTGATTGTTTGACTTTGGTCATTTGTTATTGTAAATTTAATTAGTAATGGACGTCATGTTTATTTTCATTCCATTTTTAAATATTTTATGAAAATCGGGTACAGAAAAGTGAATTTGATTGTTCGAGTTATGCTCGCTTAACAATAACATATTTGATTGGTTTATATCCTCTAAGGAAACACGAAACACATATACGTAGAAGATGGTATTCAAAATCCATAATAACGTTGACAAATTTCAATTTTCACTAAAAACTGCGGGGAGTTTTGAATCTTATGGCATCACGGCAGCCAAATAATGTCACATTTAAAGCGTACGGTAGCCGAAAAAGTGTTGCGAAATGAATATAAAGCAAGAATTATCCCGAATTACTAAGAGCATTGGTCCTGGTTCGGCTCCTATTTTATCCATGTTATAATAATAGAGAAATTGATATATGTACTCGCTTTGCATCTTAAATAATTGTTATATGTCATTTTATTGCTCAAATTTTGTGGCATTTTCCTCGCTTCGATATAGCATTAATATAAGAAGGGCTCTCAAATATGGTTCAGAAATATTTAAATAGTATAATAAGCTAACCCATAAGTGAAGTAGCTAGTCTATACTCATATTATGGACGTTAGAATTTTTCTTCGAAAATTTTAGTTGAGAAGGAAGTCACTATATTCACCTATTGCAACCCGTGACTGTCTCTAATGGAAAAGATGACTAAGAGGAAACGTGTATTTTAACTCCTGGTGAAAATGATCGAGGAGCTAACGGGTATTTCAATTCTTTATAAGGGTGAAAATGATTTATGTGGTTGGTTTTTTTCTTCAAGGAGAAAAATAAATAATCTTTATTGATAAAATGGGTGTTTACGTATATGTAATTCTGTAATCTTTAAGCCCGAGTAACCTAGACAATAAACCACGTTATAGAAAGAATAAGCCATAGAAAGAATAAGTCAATAGTAACAAAGGTAACCCAGAGTAATCTAGTCAATAAACCTCGCTATAGAAAGAATAAGCCAATAACATCGTTATAGAAAGAATAAGCCAATAGTAAAAAAGGTAAGCTAGAGTAATCTAGTCAATAAACCTCGTTATAGAAAGAATAAGCCAATAATCTCGTTATAGAAAGAATAAGCCAATAGTAAAATAGGAAAATTGTAGGACCCCATGAACCAAAGAATTTCCAATAGTAAAAAGGAAAAAGTGTAGGAAGCCCATGAATCAAAGAATTTTTAGAATATATCGACATAATCTAGAAAAAACACAATTACAAAGAAACATTCCAGAAAGCCCATAGATAAAGAAATGATAAGGAAAAAGAAAGAAAATCAGAAAGGAAAAAATCGGCCACAGAAGCCATAGAAAAAATGCACCAAGGAGGGGGCAGAAGAATTAGATCTAAAAAGATCCAACACCACTAATAGAACCATTAACGAGGTGCTCAAAGTACCTCAGCCCTAGAAAGAGATAGATGCCACACTTGATAATGCATAAACATAGTTTTTCTCTCTATAAACATGCTAGAAGGAGATATCCGAGAATGAGGGCACTAAAGACTTGATATTCTCCATCTACTTGCATAAATAAGAAACCACGAGATCTTTTCTCCCATAAACCCATCGGATAATTGAATTTGCACAACCAACAATCAGGATCTTCTCGATAGCAAGGCAAAGTGCACACTGCATCACCTCCCAAAGGGCCACCATTTTAGCCCCGCAATTAGAGCCAGCACCATTGTACCAATATAAAAGATAGGTTTGGGATGGATTTATCTTAATGATGCCACCCCACCTACATTGTCCTCCGGAAGAAACCCCATCAAAGTATCCAATGGGGAATGAAACCCCCAAATCAACATACGATACCTAGTGCATATGTGGCTTGGGATTCCAGGGCGCTATCTCTTGGAAGTATGCAAGAATCATGATACTAGAAATCATCACATATGGGGGTTTATTCTCTAAAATACTTCCATTTAATAACCTCAAAATTTCCTCCCAAATAACGACTGGAAAGGGCCAGTTTAAAAATAGATGCACAGAGTCTTCAAAACCCAGCCCAAAGAGTGAACATCTCCACAGACCCTAAAATCCCCTCTTCATTAGATTCCCATCCATAGTCATCCATGTGAAGCAGTTGAGCTTGACTGAAAGTTCTGATTTACACATGTATGTAAAGAGGTTGGGTTGATTATTCATAGAGATAGAAGAATAGACTTCTTTAGTGGAAATTCTACCTACAAGCAACATGCCCACTCGATATGAGTCTTGGTCTCATAACATAGATATCGAAAAATAGGTGTCAATTTTGAGAATCCATTTCATTTTTTTGGATGTGCTAGTAAGACTCAAGTAGAGATCACTTTCATTCACATGATCCATTTTTATTGCAAGGACTTGAGTGGTTCCTCAAGTGTGGAGGTTAGAAATTTTTTCACCTTCAATGTGGCATTGTGCACCAAATAAAGTGACATTGATGATGTACCCTAACATGTAGCACAAGGAGATAGTTTCCTTCAACATTTTACCCTCACATGTAGCACAAGGTGATATTTTCCTTCCACATTTTATGTTCCTCCTTTGGGCATTCCTTTGAACCTATGGATGCAAATGCTAGTTTATTTTTATTTTAAAATAGATGTAAACTCTAGATTGTGCATAAGAGAAATTACACTTCTCTCTCATACTAAACTGTAGAATACACCTTTAGCTACAATAAAGTAAGTGTCTTAATATCTATTGTGAATTGATCAATATAAATATATGCCAACCATTTAGTTTATACTAATTAATTTATATAGCTACATTTTTAAAAATTATTTATAAATTACATTTCACTAAATTTAAAAAAAAAAAAACCACCGTGAAAGGTTATGCAGACAAAACCAAATTGAGACACCCAAACACTAACCAAAAACCACAATGAAAGTTTATGCAGAAAAAGCCAAATAGAGACCCCCAAACAATAAATTCCTCTCAATAGTTGATTTTCATGATTAGCGAAATGGACCGGAAGGGGGCTTTACCCATTGATTTGAAAAAAGAGAAAAGTAATACATTCAAGATTGCTCGAAGAAATGAATCTCCACTATTATATCTTCAGTCCTTTTAACTATTAACATCGTAATGCATGCTCCATCATTAGCACATGAAATAACATGCAAACCCTAAGAAACATAAGTGATTCCAGAACATGCTCGTTAGATCACCAATATTTCATTAAGTTAATTTTTAGATTCAAGAATTTAGAAATATTTATGACGTAGAATGAGAATGAGGAAAGTGAAAGTGCGCCTACAATTTTCTAAATATTATGGAATTTGCAATGGTTATAAAAATCAATTTTAAGAAAAAAAATATTAACAATCCAAATCCACAACATCGCCGCCTAGGCCATTTCTAAAATGGTCAACCATATTACCCCGCGTAAAGAAAATTTAGTAATGAAGGGTAGAAGGGATTGTTATTAAGAGTTTGAACCTTAAAGTAGAAGTTGAAGTGAAAGAAGAAAGATTGTTATCTGTTAGGTTAGGTTATTAGGGCTCTGTCTCCATAAAATTTCTACTCCAAACTTCACCTCCCTCCCTTACATCTTATAGGGGACAGTTTTACTTCCACTACCCAGACTTGCTAGACTCTTCCCTGTGGATGTTAACTTCACAAGCTGGCCTCGATTCAAACTCCATCATGACGTTTTAACTACAAAATGTTCAGTATATGTTGATTGATGTCGGTTAAGCTTGTCTAATACAAACCAATCTCCATGCTATAGAAATTATATAACTGATATGTTATACATCCAAGATTCTCTTGATCACACACTATTTTACTTCATGCACAATACAAAATCTCTTCTACTATTGATCATTACTTGCAGAAATAAAATCAATTGCATGCACACATTAAAACCATAAAAATTCACACATATGAACAGAGTAATTTATGGGAAAGCTTAAAGCTGAAAACCCCCAACTATCTGTATATTATATGTCATAGAGATCATGTAAAAATCATCATACAAAGCTCCTCACAAGGTCTCAGTACAATCTCCAATTGCTACACACTAATCAGGTCCGATCTAGCAAATCCCATGCACCGATCTCTGCCACTTGCTATCCTACCTCTACTGCGTAATCACTGCTAAAGAATGGCTCTGAATGAACTTGAACTGGTCCAGCCTTGCTCACGCAATCCTCATTGGCATCTCCAACCACTGTGTGTTTCAATTCATGCAACATTATAGTCACAACTAATAGTCAACCTGCTCTTTCACCTACCTCTCCACTGGTCTCCACTGAAACTGTCCATGCACTGTAGTTAACTGATGTATTCTTCAGTCGATTAACGAGTTAATATTTAGTGAATTAATTAATAATTAATTCACACCACTCTCACTAGTGTATTAATCAGTTAGACTAGATACAACTAGCTCAACTATGTTTAACTAAGTTAAACTGAACACAACTCCACCAACTACCTCAATAACTCCACCAAACTCTGTCACATGATTTCTAACTGAAGTATCCATGCAATAGGTCCACTTAACCCTCAGGAATAGCGTAATTCCTTTCATCAGCTCATGTTCCACATTTGTGCACTTAACTGAAGTGATCCAAGAGAATAAGATAATGTTTATAGTCCAAATATTATTAAGAGCTAATAATATTGGACATATCTATTTTTAGACTAGCAATCTAAAAATAGATTCCACCCAATATGTCTAAAAATAGAAGTCCATATATTTTTCCAACTTGACCAACCATCCACAAATAGCATCTTGCAACTCAGAATATGATCAACATGTCTAAAAATAGACTTGTGCCAAAAATAGTTTGCGGGCCCACTTAGTGTAGGCGAATCTTTTCACTAAGCTCATCATCTTGTTGCAATATCAACACTCCCTCTCAACAAGATAGGGATTATCTGCCACCCTGATCCTGCCTCTATGGTATTCGAATTTTCTCCTAGTGAGCGCCTTCGTCAAGATATCAGCATCCTGATCCTCCGTAGGAATGTAAGAAAGTAACATGATATTTTGCTGCACACAATCTCTGATATGATAGTACCGGTCTGTGAAGCCATGCCGCCTCAACTCATCCTCCTGTCTGTACCATGATCCATATCCCGATGTGCCTCTGAGATATCTCAATACATGCTTCCCTGCCTTCCAAAAGAGCTTGGTAGGCTTAACCATAGCTTGTGAAAGCTGGTTAACATCATAGTATATTTCAGGCCGTGTATTGACTAGATACATAAGCGACCCCACCAACTATCGGTAAACAGTGGCATCCACTACCTCTGCCGATGTAGCATCCTCTTTCCTCCATCCACCAGGAAGAGGAGTGTCGATAGGCTTGCAACCATGCATGTTGAACTTCTCCAGTATCTCCCGGGCATACTTGCTTGGAGACACAAACAATCCATCACTACGCTGCCAAATTTCCATTCCCAGGAAATAATGAAGGAGGCCCAAGTCCTTTATCTCAAACTCCTTTGCAAGATTAGCCTTGCATGAGTGTATGAACAGTTCATCACCTGTCAGAATCAAATCATCTACATAAAGTACAATGATCAATAGCTGACCCTCCACCACAATATGGTATAGGTTCGGATCCGCCTCACTCCTGGAGAATCCAAGTCCGGTGAAATAACTATCTATTCGTGTGTACCAAGCACGAGGTGCTTGTTTCAACCCATACAATGCTCTTTTGAGCCTGCACACATGTGACTCGCTACTGAATGTCTCGAAACCTTTGCGCTGCTCTATGTACACCTCCTCCTCAATCAATCCATTGAGGAATGCAGTCTTCACATCCATCTGATGAATGTGCCACCCCATCTACGCTGAGAGAGCAAGAATCATCCGTATCGAATAATACCTTGCGACAGGTGCAAAGGTTTCCTCATAGTCGATCCCCTCAATCTGTGACAAGCCCCGGGCAACAAATCTTTCCTTGTAATTCTCGACACTCCCGTAAGTAGCTTGCTTCACTTTGTAGATCCATCTCGAACCTACCACTGATTTCCCTTCCAGCCTTGGGAAAATCTCCCATGCACTGTTTTTGACAATCAAATCATACTCTTCCACCATGGCATCTACCCATGCAGGGTCCTCCATAGCTTCCTCAAAAGAGGATGGTTCTGTCACGATACACTTGCTCATTAGAGCCATGTATCCAGTATATCGGTCAGGTGACTATCTTTTTCTGTGCTGTGATGTAGTTGCTCCTACAATATTCTCTGCATCAAGATTTAGTCGCTCAACTTCTGTAGTGCGCTTCTGCCCTCTGATGGTTGGCACTTCATGAGTGGTTTCTTCCACTCCATGAACCTCCTCTTGTGGCTGATCCACATCCTAAGGCTCATCCTTAGGAACTAATAGCTCCTCATCTGCATGCAAGTGTGGCTCCTTCTCAAGAAAACACTTCATGGCTTTCTCCTCATGAAATTTGATATCCCATCGCACAACAGTCTTTCGACTGTCTGGAAAATACACACGATAGTTGTGGGGTGTATCAGTGTACCCCACAAATATCCCAACCTCTGCAGTCGGCTCCAGCTTCTTCCTGGCATCCTTCATCACATGAATGTAAACAGGTGAGCCAAAAATCTTCAAACGTGAAATATCCTTTCCTGGCATCCTTCGTTACCAGAAAACGCCTCCTCGAGTGTACTCATGCCAAGTATCCTATGAGGACAATGGTTTTTCACATAAACCGTAGTATTGCATGCCTCAGCCCACAAGTGTATGGGAAGGCCCTGATCATGCAACATCGCCCTTGCAACACCCACGATTGTTATGTTCATTCGCTCCGCGACCCCATTCTGCTATGGGTTATGAGGCGCTATGAGCTCTCTTTGAATTCCTTCTACGATGCAAAAGTCCTTGAATTCACTAGAGATGAATTCACCACCATTATCACTCCTAAGAGCCTTCACCTACTTCCCCGATTCTTTCTCAACCAGTGCCTTGAACTCATAGAATTTTGAGTATGTCTCGCTCTTCTTCTACATGATGAAGATCCAACACTTACGAGAAAAATCATCAACAAATATCACATAATACCTGTGCTTTGTTGTCGAAGCTACTGAGAAAGGTCCACACACATCTATGTGAATTCTCTCAAGGATCTTCGCGGCGTGACTATCCTTCTCGTGAAAGGTGGCTTTCACAAATTTTCCCAAATTACATCCCTTGCACTAATCTGACTTCACAAGTTTACCTTTGGGAAGCCTGGTAGAAATATGCTGCAAAATTTTCAAAGCACCATGGTGAAGATGGCCCAATCTCCTGTGCCATAGCTTGCCCTCACCCTGGCTCACCACTCCTTCTTCCTTGCATGCCATTTTTGTGCAGCCATCTACCTGCAATTGATAAAGGTTCTTCACTCGAACCCCTATCCTCCGAGTTTCATCAGTTGCCTTACTGCGCAGGAAAGACTTTCCCTCGCTAAAGGCAACATCATATCCCTTGTCTTCCAACATCGCCACAAAGATAAGATTATTATTCAATCCTGGAACATGCATGACTTCCTTCAATACGAACGGTTTACCAGACTCCCTCTCAAAGGCATTGGTCCTGATACCGGTCGCACTTTATCTACCATCATCACCCATCTCGATGTGCACTCCAAGATCTTTCTCATCCAGATCAGTAAACAAATCTTTGTCTCCGATCATGTGAAAAGACGCACCACTGTCAAGAAACCACACTGAACCCATCATACTCTAGACCAATCATGCAATCAGCAAAAAATCCAGCTCAAACTACGAGGCTAAGGCATCTTGAGCTACAGATCCAGCAGCCTGCTTATTTTTCTTCTTCTGTGGACAATTAGTGGCGTAATGTCCATGTTGGTGACAGTGAAAGCACTTCACCTTGGAAATGTCCTGCTTCTTCTCTTTCGCACCGGATTGAGAAGCATTATTCTTGCTCTTCCCTTCCTTGCTTTGGCAACCGAAGCACAATTTTCTTCATCTACATTCCTTGATAAAGCTCCGTCCCTCGTACTCTGCCTTATCTCCTCCTGCACAAGATCTGACCAAAGTCACTCCCATCCTGGCAGTTTCTCCCGACCATTCACAGAGTCCTGATAGGAATGCCAACTCTTCGGAAGCCCAAGGAGAGCCAAGCTCACCAAGTCCTCGTCATCTACTGTAACCCCCACACTTCCCATCTCATCCCTACACTGGAAAAAATTCGTGAGGTGCTTGGGTATACTGTCGCCTTTCTCCATTTGTATGTTCCTGAGTTTATCCTTGAGCGCTAACTTCCTCTGGTTGCTCTTTCTTTGGAACAAAACTATTAAAGCTTTCCACATCAAGAATGGAGAAGATTTTCCATGAAGGCTGGAAACTATGTGATCCTTGACACCTTCCAATAGAATCCTTCGAGATTTTTCTGTCTTCTTTGTCCATGCATCAAGTGTGGCAGCATCGCTAGAAGCAGGTTTTGGAATTTCTGCATCTATGAAATCCTTCAACCCATTGTCCTCCAGCACTACCTCCATCCTGTCCTTCCATGCAATATAATTCGAGCTGCCCTCAAGGGCATACTCCAATCACAATCTGTTGAAAGACATCTCAACTTCGACACCAAGAAAACACTACTGCAAATTCGAATTCCACCGGCACAAAACTCAACTACTTCAATGATTTGCAATTGCTACAATGATCAATATCGCTCTGATAGCATGTAGAAATTATATAACTGATATGTTATACATCCGATATTCTCCTGATCAAACACTATTTGACTTCATGCACAATACAGAATCTCTTCTACTATTGATCATTACTCGCTGAAATAAAATCAATTGCATGCACACATTAAAACCATAAAAATTCACACATTCGAACACAATAATTTATGGGAAAGCTTAAAGCTGAGAACCCCCAACTATCTGTATATTATATGTCATAGAGATCATGTAAAAATCATCATCCAAAGCTCCTCACAAGCTCTCAGTACAATCTCCAATTGCTACACACTAATCAGGTTCGATCTAGCAAATACCATGCACCGATCTCTGCCACCTGCTAGCCTGCCTCTACTATGCAATCACTGCTAAATAATGGCTTTGAATGAACTTGAATTGGTCCAGCCTTGCTCACGCAATCCTCATTGGCATCTCCAACCACTGTGTGTTGCAATACATGCAACACTATAGTCACAAATGATAGTCAACCTGCTCTTTCACCTACCTCTCCACTGGTCTCCGCTGAAACTGTCCATGCACTGTAGTTAACTGATGTATTCTTCAGTTGATTAATGAGTTAATATTTAGTGAATTAATTAATAATTAATTCACACCACTCTCACTAGTGTATCAATCAGCTAGACTAGATACAACTAGCTCAACTGTGTCTAACTGAGTTAAACTGAACACAACTCCACCAACTACTTCTACAACTCCACCAAACACCGTCCACATGAGTTCTAACCGAAGTCTCCATGAAATAGGCTCCACTTAACCCTCGGAATAGCGTAATTCCTTCTTTTAGCTCCTCGCGCTACATCTATGCAAGAATCAAGCACACCAAAAGAATAAGATAATGTTTAGAGTCCAAATATTATTAAGAGCTAATAATATTCGACATGTCTATTTTTAGACTGGTAGTCTAAAAATAGACTCCGCCCAATATGTCTAAAAATAGAAGTCCATCTATTTTTCCAACTTGACCAACCATCCACAAATAGCATCCTGCAACTCATAGAATATGATCGACATGTCTAAAAATAGACTTTGCGCCAAAAATAGCCTCCGGGCCCACTTAGTAAAGGCGACTCTTTTCACTAAGCTCATCATCTTGTTGCAATCTCAACACATGCAACAAGGTATCTTATATTTCATTTCATAGGTAAAATAAGATATTTCTAAGATTTTAAGGCTATTCAATAAAGAGTTTAAGGCTATTCAATAATACGTTCTACTATTATATCATTTTTGATAATTGTATATGAATAAAGTAGATCACAATTATTCCTGTCAGTCCCAAATTTGGATAATCAAGTGGCACTGGAGGCATTGAAATTTTTCCTGTCAACCAAGGCAATGCAATTGTAATAAAATTGGAGGATGGCAGTGGCCCAAGGAAATAGGATCTGCTTCTGTTGTTAATTTGCAGAATGGAAGTGGGCCAAGAAAATGGGATCTGCTTCTATTGTTCATTTGCATATTAACCTGGTTTTTGTACGATGGAAATTGCTCTCAAAACATTCCAAGACGCCATTTGGTTTCCATATATGGGCATACAGTCTTCCCCACAACAGTTCGAGGCTATTTGGTCAAATTGTTTTTTACAAATTCAAAATGGTAAAGATTTTCTGTGACTGTATATTATGTAAAATTTCTATAATCGAGTAAATCCTTACTAAGGCTTCAAAGAAATATTTCTGAAAAACACTTCAAATAAAGTCTATCATTCCTCCCAAATAATTTCTATATATATACCCTATTTTTTATTTATTGAGTTGATATGTGTCTCCTATTGAAGTTTCCATATTAATTTTCTTTCTAATTACAATTCCAATTTATCACACATGCGGGCAGATGTTTTTAGGCTTTTTATAATAATAGATGGAGTTAATTTCTCTACATGTTTAAATCTATGTTTAAACCATGTTTAAAATAATAATAGAAAAATTACCAAAAGATTAAATATGTATTGTGCAACTTGTAATTAACCAAATACGAGGATTAATGAAACTTAAGTCACTGCTCCGTGTTTGTTTGTTCACTTTTTTTTAAACTATGTTCATTTAAATTAATTATATATATAGTAAGTATCAAGAATAGATTATTGAAATTTTGGGCGTTAATAAAAATAAATAATTAGCTAATAAATAATAACCTAAAATTATGTTATAATAACTTAAAATAATGTTATTATTAAAATATTGTTAATTTTAAGATTATATTATTGTTTTAGTATTATTATAATTAATTTTAATATAAAATTATATTATTAATAATGTTACTAATAATAATAAAAATAATAGAATATGAAAAATATAATATTAATGTTAATATTAATAAACATACATTATTTCTAACATTAATATTAACATTATTAACGATTCCTTAAGGAGAACTGATGTTGAGAGTTCTGCGCTAGGGTTTCCTGCTTCCTTGCCACGGCGCCGTCCTTCCTCAGAAATCTCTGAAACCACTTTTCGCTCAGGCTCCACTGCTCGCTTTCGCGTCTGCTGACCCCTCACTAATGGATCTGTCACAGGGGGAGGCCCACAAAGCCTCCCCCAATGTCAACACTGTTGCTAATCAGAAGCCCCCTTCTGACTCAACTTAGCCATCCTCTGGCAATGCTCAGTTTTCTGCCACGATCAAAGGATTTTCGGAAAATTTTGTGTCCCACCAAACCCCTGGGAAAACGTCGGAAGATCAAGCAGATAAAAACTTGGATTCGACGGATGCTACAACTCTGCCCAAAAATACCTCTACGACCTGTAAGCCGATAGCCGCAAAGCGGCCCAAGATCGAGCTCCCAAGTCACCGAATCAATGCCCAGATCCAGTTTATGAGGGACCACGTGTTGATTGGAAAATTTGTGGGTTTTTGGCCAACGGAAAAGGCCTTGCCTGGATGGATTAGGTACAAATGGAAGCCGAAAGGCCAGGTTACGCTGCAACTTAGACCTAAAGTCTTCTTCACCACCATTTTCAACTGCCTTGAAGATAGGAATCACATCATGGATGACGGCCCCTACTTCTTCAACTCCTCAGGCCTCTACTTGCAGGACTAGGTTGAGCGATTCAATCCGGACAAAGAGGATTTCAACTGGGCACCAGTATGGATCAGGCTCTACTCTTTACCTCTGGAGTACTGGGATGAGGAAACCTTACGAGACATTGGCAATGGCCTCGGAGAATTCATAAAGATCGCAGAAGAAACCAACCTCAGGCGTTACACCTCATATGCCCAAATCTGTGTCTTCATGCACCTAGCTCAAGCCCTTCCAGACTCGGTAAGTATTTTTCACGATGACTTTGAATGGGTGCAGTCTATCGATTATGAACACGTACCTTTCAGATGCCGTAAATACCATGCACATGGCCATCTCTTCTATGACTGCCCTTTTAACCCTCCCCCCAATAAACCCTCTGAAGCTTCTTCTAGCCCTGATGCTAAAGGCTTTACCAAAGTCCAATCTGGAAGGTGTCATAACAAAAATCCCCATGTTGGGGCTCCCAAAGCCGCCTATCAGGCTCCGAACATCCCGTCCACCAGCAACAACTTTGAAATCCTTGCTAATCAAGCTCAACTTGACCCTCATACCCCTGGAATAGCTGTCAACCCACAACCCTTGTCAATCTCGAAGTCAGTCTCCAATCCCCTGCTACCTCTGATCGTTCTGTGCCCCCTCCTGAGGATTTCCTCTTGCCTCCCAAGCCCTACTCTGTTTCTGAGATGGTTGCCGGACCTTCCCTTAACATGGAGGTCGACAACTCTGAAGTGAGTGCCAGCAGGTTAGTCTTATGGAGGAAGGATCTGAAGGGGTCGATATTGGAGAACTAGACATCTTCACTTTGGAGCAAGCATGCAGGAAAAAGGATCTTGATACGATCTCTGAAAAACAGATTGAAAATCTGGCAGTAGCCCTTACCTGCGCTCAACAACATAAAAAATCCCTAGGAATTCAACTAGGGAGTCCATGGGATGGAAAGAAACTCTTAAAAGATTCCAAAAAAAGAGGAAGGAAAACTAATCTACAAAGGACTATCCTCATTGGGGAGATGCTAATGGAATCTGGTAGTTACCCTAAACTTACCAAGTTCTTTCAACCTCTTGACGACAGTTCTCAATGAATCTCATCTCTTGGAATATAAGGGGATTAAACAACCCCACAAAGTTCCAAATGATAAAGAACATGATACAGTTGGAAAAACCACAAGTCTTCTTTCTGCAGGAAACTAAGTGCACAAGCTCTACCCTCGGCCCTATTCTCTCGAGAGCCTGGCCGGGTTGTCATTATATCGCAGTTGACGCCTTAGGAGCCTCAGGTGGACTTGCTATTGCCTGGGATCCGCAGGTTGTCTCTATAAGTGATGCCCACGCTGCTCAGAACTTGATTCAAGCAACTTTTCATATGCTGGGTACCAACCTGCACGGACATTTCTCTAATGTCTATTTCCCTCAGGATGTCACAAGGAAAATAGCTCTGCTAAACACAATAGAGCTGCTCAATTCCAATAGGACTCATCCTCTTTCGATCTCAGGCAGAGACTTAAACATGATCACTAGTTTAGATGGAAAAACGGGAGGCCGCGCAAGGCTAGAGGGGGATAGTGTTAATTTAAAAGGCTTCATACATCAAAACTGGCTGATAGAACTCCCCTTCGCCAATGGCATTCATACCTGGAACAACAAATGAGATAGCTCACAATAGGTCGCCTCTAAATTGGATCATTTCCTTCTATATGACAATGCTATTCACATCGGGGGAGACTTCCAGACCTCCATCCTGCCTTTTTCGGGTTCTGATCGTTGGCCCATTTCTCTCCAATGGTCTAGACCAGGGGACACTACCAAAAGACTTTTTCACTTCGAAGCCTTCTGGCTCACTCATCCAAGCTTCAAGGAAATGGTACATTCTGCTTGGAAGGCCTTGTCTTCGCCACTAGGCTCCAAGATGTTCCAATTCCAGCAGCATCTCAAGGACCTTAAGGCCCGCATCAAATGCTGGAACCACTCCACCTTCGACAATATATTTCAACAACAAAAGCTGCTTGAAAAGGAAATGGTAGAGCTTCAACTTCACATCATACAAGAGGGACGCAGTGGGGAACTGGCTTCGAAACAACAAAATCTTCTTAAGCTATTGGAGGAAAGAAGGTAGCAAGAAGAAATACACTGGAAGCAGAAATCCAGAATACGATGCCTAAAGGAAGGAGAACGGAACACCAGGTTCTTTCACCGTTCCACCATTCAATGTAGGATGTATAATAACATTAACTTTCTCCAAAACCAGAATGGAGAAATATTGGAAGAACATTAGGCCATAGAAGCGGTACTTGTTGCTCACTTTAAATCGGTGTTGAAGGAAGATCAAATTGACAGAAAACCGGCTATTAACACTCATTAAGGAAAAGCACAATTAGCTGTTACTCCATCCGATCTCGCTCTCAGAAGTGGAACAGGCAGTTGCTCAAAGCAAAGAAGGAAAGCCTCCAGGACCGGATGGCTTTACTTCTAACTTCTTTCATCACTTCTGGGATCTGATAAAGAATGATGTATGGCGATTAGTTGAGGAATCCAGAACTATGCACTAGCTCCTTCCATCCCTTAATGCTACCATCATAAACCTTTTCCCAAAAGTAGATCAAGCTGCCACTCCTGAAAAATTCAGACCCATTGCCCTCTGTAATGTTATCTACAAAATAATCTCCAAGGTCATCGCCAACAGGCTTAAGCCACTGATCCCCTTACTCATCTCTCTTGAGAAAACAGGGTATGTGGAGGGCCACCAAATCCTAGATGGCATCATTCTTACTCACAAAGTCATCCACTCCTTGGAACAGACAAAAAATCTATGTATGCTCCTGAAGATTGATCTGTCAAAAGCCTTTGACAAGCTCAGCTAGAGCTACATCCGCCAAATGCTCGCATCTTACGGTTTTAGTACCACCTGGATCAGATGGGTCATGAGTCTAATCTCATCCTCCTTCTATTCCATTCTTGTCAATGGTCTTCCCTCTCACCCCTTCTCTCCCTCCCGTGGCATCCGCCAAGGTGACCCCTTGTCTCCTTTCCTCTTTTTTCTAATGGCTGAAGGGTTAAGCCGCTTTATTAAACAAGCCCTCCATTTGAAGATGATCCGAGGCATTTCTGTTCATGGTACCTCAGCCATCACCCACCAGCAATTTTTGGATGATAATATGCTATTTGGGCACCCTTCAGCCCAAGAGGCCTCCTCGTTCAAAGAAATCCTTGACACGTTTGCCGAAGCATGGGGCACGTTGGTTAATGCATCCAAATACCAAATATTTTTCTTTAACACTACGCTTCCCATCCAAAATCGCATTGCTAGAATCCTTGGATTTACCATAGCCAAACTACCTGCTAAATACCTCAGTGCCCCTTTGATTGATTCTGCCTTTAAGCACTCCTCTTGGCAACCCCTCCTTGACAAACTCGAGGCCAGACTTTCCTCTTGGACTTTTCGTTCTCTCAATCCGCCTAGCAGGCTCATTCTCATCAAGTCAGTATTACAGTCTATGCCTCTCTACCTCTTCTCTGTGCTAGCAGCCCCCAAATGGGTTCTTAAGCAAATCAAAGCTCTCCAGTGCAACTTCCTCTGGGGAGCATCTGGGCAGAATAGAAAATGGGCATTGGTGAAATGGATGACTATCTGTAAGCCAAAAAAGTTAGCAGTTTAGGTCTCTGTGATCCTCAGCATAGTAATTCCATAATGGGAGCCAAGATCTGGTGGCAATGGTTATCCACGCCTCACAGTCCATGGGCGAAGTTATGGATCGCCAAATATGCCAATGACAGACCCACTACAGAGCTCATCTGGCTGACCTAAGCAGAAGCGGGTTCCTTGATCTGGAACGCTGCCAAACAACACCGCCTCCTGCTCCAAGAGAATTTCGAGAATTTCTTTTGGAAAGTTTGTGATGGCTGTACAACACACTTTTGTATGGATGCTTGGCAGCGATGGCCTAAACTTCTCACCTCTATTAATCCGCAGCTTCAGCCAAATGTGATCACTCCCCTTGAAGCCACAGTGCATCATTTTTGGGAGGAGAATCCCATTCAAGGTTTTAGAAAATGGAAATCAGTGGACCTCTACCTAAACCAGCAGCAAGAGAAGGCTCACACATATCTAGATGCGGAATTAACTGGCAGGAAAATCAGATACTCAGAGAAGCAGGACATCCTGATATGGGGCTATACTGCGAAAGTCAAGTTCACTACTCAGGAGGCCTACACTCTACTAACTCAAAATCAAGATCCCATTGACCCCATCTGGAAGGATCTTTGGTCTCCACATATTTGGCCTAAAGTCTCTACGTTCATGTGGCTTCTCTGTCATAAGCGAATCCTCACTTGGGACAATCTAATCAAGAGAGGTTTTAAAGGACCTTCCAGATGCCCCGACTGCAGCAACCAGGAGGAAAACATCCAGCATCTCATGCTCTACTACCATTTATTTTCCTTCATATGGGACAATCTAAGCCTCAAATGCAGAAGGTACGGCAGAACCTCAGAAGAGCTTAATCTCATCATTTGCAACTGGCCTGCTGCTCCCTACAATAGCACTCTCCTCAACTCCCTTTGGCAGCTTATTACAGGACTTACCTTCTGGACTCTATAGAAAGAACAAAACAAGAGAATATTTAAGAGTCAGAGAACCCCTCAAGAAATCCTCTAGAGAAATCTTTGCAGAAACCTTTAGGAAACCTTGGAGCTCCAGGAATGGAAATAGGATGACTTTCCAACGCAGCCCATCGAAAAAATCATATGGAACAACTGGAAATTCAAATTCACTCTTGATCCACTGCCAATTCGACCCCGTGGGCCTCAACCAGATATCATGAGTAAATGGGTCCCCCCCCCCCAGCTGGCATTCTAAAGCTCAACTTTGACGGAGCTTCCAAAGGTAATCCGGGGGATGTGGGATATGGAGGAATCTTTAGAGACCACAAAGGTAACCCTATGCTCATCTACTATGGATCCATTGGATGGGACACTAATAATTCTGCGGAGTTAGAAGGACTATGGTAGGGGATGCAACTTTCACAATAAAATAATTACTTCCCCCTCGAAATTGAGGGTGACTCGCAAGTTCTCATCAACCTTTTCCATAAGCTTCTCATGGGTACTCCTCCCTCGCATACATCTGACAGTTGGAGACTCACAGGCACACTATAACTTATAGCAGAATGGATGCAACAGAACAGAGCTATCTTACTCAAGCACGTACGAAGAAGTGGCAACCAGGTGGCCGATCTTCTAGAAAACAAAGGAGTCACGAGCTCCAAAAATCATTCTGCTGGACCGCTTTCCAGTTTCAATGATAGCAAACTTGTACAGCACTGCACTCAGTTGGTGCATCAAGAGAACAACACCCCAGATGCGGGTGCAATCGGTTGATGGGATGGAAATTAGCCTATGGGACGGCGTGTGGCTAGGCCACATGGCCTCCTATAGGCAGCAGTTAAGGAGCTCCAGGCAGTTTAATTCTCCGGGTCGTCACCCTATGCGGCATTTATGTCGGTGGGGAGGCCGAGGCCGCAAGCAAGACATAATTCCGCCCTCTGGTTTTCTAATTTCGTTCCTCGTCTCTACGTCAGGGTCTTTGGCTCTGTCTCAACTCCACTTGATAGTCTCCATGCCGAATTGGCCCTTACTTGTTGGGTCTGGATGCCCTCCAGAGGCTGAGCTTCCTAGCTCATGCACTTCCATCGGCAAGTGTTGTTACTTGGGATGTTGTCTGGATTTTCTTCCTGGTTTTCACTTCTCCCACAGCCCGTTCTGCACTCTGCAATTCGCCTCCCCGCCTTAGCTTAATTCGACTCCCTCTCTGTCACCTGCTACCAATTCATCTTGCTCTCACAGGTTTCGTGACACGATTCCCAGGCTTAGGCACCATCTCAGATGTCGTCGAGGCAGTACCAGCACTCGCCCCTCTAGCTGATGCCACTCCCCATGCACCAGCTCTTAGTCGTCCTCTTCTGAAAGTTTCCACGGAAGATATTCCTCTATGCGCAGTGGGCGTGGGCATGGGTGTGGGCGCAGAATTCCCTCCTGCCCCATTCGTGGTGGCTCGGCCTCTTTGTAGCCTCTCCGTTCCCGTCCCGCTGCCTCTGCCTCTCTTGTCAACCCATCTACAGCCCATTTCCATTTCCAGTGCCAAAACCAATTGGCCCCTAGTCATAGCGACTGTTACAGTCACCTTCAATGAAATTCAGGAGGCTGGCCCGGAACCCCCCTCTCTCGCGCGTCCAATTCACAAGCCGGACCCCTCCGACCTTATACAACCCACTCAAACAGGGGAAAAAGACGTTTCTATGAAGGCAGGCGATGGCAGCTTGAGTCTACCACAAGATAAAGGCAAGCAGGATGGCAGCAGTGAGGCGGGCGCAGCAGCAGCTCGAAGATGTCCCGTTCCGGATGACAATGATGGTTACTAGGGCAGAATTGAAGAAAAACGCCCCTCAGAAGATTATGGTCTCTAGCGCAGGAGACATTATCCAAGTAATTTTTTTCAGTTTTTATGTCATTTTCTTGTTCTAGGTAGTTATAGTCTTTTGTTATGTCGAAGATGGTTTCCTCCTTCGAGGCAGCTCAAATACATTGCTCAGGCTGGTTTCCCCTTGTGGGCAGCCCATTTTTTTCATTTTGCTGAACTCATGAAGCCTCTAATGGTATTGGATCAAATTTACCATATGTTTTAGTAATAGAATTTAAACTTACTTAGAAAAAAACAATATTAACATGATTAATAATAATAATATTAATATGGATAACATTAAACTTAACATTAATATTAATATCAAAAATGCTAATAATATTATGAATAAGGTTAGTAATGTTAAGTGGTTAGGAATAATAATAATTATGTTATTACGTTGTAAAGCATTCTTATTTGAAAACAACTTTCCTGATTGTTAGCTGTAACATTATACACCATTAATTTAGATGTTAGATGATTGAAACATTATCAACCTTTAGATTAAACACAGCTATAATTAATCAATTACATAGAAAAACAATTTTAATCAGATGAAAATTTGACACAGTAGAAACAAATGAGTTAATGGTTTCTCACTGTCGCTTTCTCCTGATGCCCAGGTCCTGCTATCGGATGGCTCTCAAAGTAGGATACGCAATTGGAAGAAGTTGACAGTGTGTGGAAAACAGGGCCAAGTCAGAGTCAGTTGAGGAAGAAACCATCCACTGCACTCACGAATATAAATTCCTCTGCCCTAGCCTTCCCTTGGAAGTGTCATGCGGTGCTTGTTGAAAATGTTAAAACCCATTTGAAGTTCCTAGCTTCTCTGCAAATGTGATTAAAGTACAAATCCCATAAGCCCTATGCAGCTGTGAGAGGAGTTTTCTAGGAACGACTATTTTCTGGCGCTCCTGTTTGTGGATCGGCTCTTTTAAACCATTGCTGGTTGTAGGCGCAACAGAGGTATTTATTCACTATTCATTTCTTTTCTTATCTAATGCTCAACAGTAAAACCCGGGCTAAAGCAGGAAAGAATTTATTTGAAAATAAAACACAGGAGAAGGTTTTGGGGCATGCTGTGGTCTTACCAAAGTTAATGGCGGTTTCATTCTATGACTTCAACACTTGTCCTATTTTGTCTTCAACAACTTTAGAAACGGTTTCTCGAAATGGGTAAATACACACACCCTCTCTTTCTCATCGCTTTTCGTTTGCTAAATATTGTTATTACACGCACCCTCTCTTTCTCATCGCTTTTCGTTTGCTAAATACTGCTATTGAGGGTTTAATTTTTATTTTTGGTTAAATTTCTTACCCTGTTACTGAAACCATGTCTCAGGTTTTCAAGGTCGACCCTAGGGTTCGCTGTTCAGGTAAGAATTGAAGTTTTTATTTTGAGTTAAACCCCATGCAGGTCTTACGTTCCCATTTAACTATATTTTCACCTCTTAGCAGTATTTATATTATAACTCTGTACTATATTCTTGCTGGTAATGACATGACTCTCTTCACCCAAACTCCTATTACAACTGCTATTATGTCCTCCTCTCAACTTTTGACAATGGTCTCATTATCACCATATATTTCTGGATTTTCTTGAGGGGTTACTTTTCGAGTTTAATTGGAGACTCAATGTGTACTTGACCTCCCTACCACTATGATGATTAGACTGTCATATTGATTATCTGACACCTAGAGTAATGCCCACCGTACAATTAGGTAAAGATCTACGGTTGAGATCTGGGTTGGGACGGTTAGGGTAATACACTTAACCCAAACCCTAACCACTTCCACCTTTCGTCGTTGCTTTGGACTTGGCAAGCACTCTGCAACCTTCCAAGGGTTTCCTCTCGACCATGACTCGAAGACCTTTGGCTTACGCGTCCACAACTGCTCTTGATTTTAGGTGATGGTAATTTGTTTGCTGCAATAAATAAGAAGTTGGCCTTCTATGTAATTTGAATTCTTTCATGATATGCTTATAGATCTCTAGTGCATCACAGGGGCTGCCATTTTCTTTTATTTCTCTCAAGGAGTATTGCATTGTGGTATTACCAAAGTTAATGGCGGTTTCATTCTATGACTTCAACACTTGTCCTATTTTGTCTTCAACAACTTTAGCGACGGTTTCGTGAAATGTGTAAATACACACAACCTCCCTTTATCATCGCTTTTCATTTGCTAAATACCATTATTGAGGGTTTAATTTCTATTGTTGGTTAAATTTCTTACCCTGCTACTGAAACCATGTCTTAGGTTTTGAAGGTCGACCCTGGGGTTCACTGTTCAGGTAAGAATTTCAGTTTTTATTTTG
The DNA here is from genome assembly GCA_034641835.2 of Pinus albicaulis. NCBI lineage: Eukaryota > Viridiplantae > Streptophyta > Pinopsida > Pinales > Pinaceae > Pinus > Pinus albicaulis. The sequence goes on along the minus strand of CM076578.1, from coordinate 809,212,273 downwards.
AGTTAAACCCCATCCAGGTCCTACGTTCCCATTTAACTAGCTTTTCACCTCTTAGAAATATCTATATTATAACTATGTACTATCTTCTTGCAGGTAATGGCACGACTTTATTCGCCCAAACTCCTATTACAACTACTATTATTTCCTCCTCTCAACTTTTGACAATGGTCTCATTATCACCAGATATTTCTGGATTTTCTTGAGGGGTTACTTTTCGAGTTTAACTGAAGACTCAATGTATACTTGAGATTCCTACCATGTTTTAGCTACTTAACATATTAGCTCGAATTGGATTTCTGCTAGATTTATTAGTGTTTACCCACAAATTATAATTAGGGATTTTAAGGCTCCAACCTCCTCCTTGTTGTCACTTAACTCTCGAAGAACTTGTTGTTCTCTGAATCAATAATTTTTTTTTAAGAATTGAAAGAGGCATGTATTATGTTGTTGCAATGAGCCTTTCCTTAATAGTTTCTATCTTATTCAAGAAATTCCTACAATTTTTGGTTTTGGCTAAAGGATATAATATGTCTTGCATGTTGCAGTTTTTCTCACGAATATAAAGTCCTCTACCCTAGCCTTGCCTTGGAAGTATCATGCGGCTCTTGCTGAAAATTTTGAAACCCCTTTGAAGCGCCTGGCTTCTCTGCAACTGTGATTAAAGTACAAATCCCATAAGCCCTATGCAGCTATGAGAGGAGTTTTCTAGGAACGACTGTTTTGTGGCACTCTTATTCATGGATCAACCCTTTTAAACCATTCTTGGTTGTAGGCGCTACAGAGGTATTTATTCACTATTCATCTCTTTTCTTATCTACTGCTCAACAGTAAAACCTGGGCTAAGGCAGGAAAGCATTTATTTGAAAAGAAAACACAGGAGAAGTTTTTGCGGGGTGCAATAGAAACAAATAATGACAAATAAAAACAAGGGAATTGTTTACAATATTGAATCTTTGATTTTACTTAAAGGGTTTCATGTTACACAATGCTTCAATGTTGCATTTTTCTTTTCTTTCCCAAAAGAACAGTTTTACTGGAAGAACTTAATGTGGTCATCTACTCCATTGACCACACAAGAAACTCGGATTAGCGACATAACAATGTGTATTTTATTAGAAGATAAACACGCTCTCCCGAATATCTCCAATAATGCCTTCACTAGAAATTTCCCTTCCAATGTTGGTTGTTAATATCCACTATGACGATTAGACTGTCATATTGATTATCTGACGCCTAGAGTAATGCCCACCTTGCAATTAGGTAAAGATCTAGGGTTGAGATCTTGGTTGGGATGGTTAGGGTAATACACTTAACCCAAACCCTAACCACTTCTACCATTCACCGCCACTTAAGAGTTGGCAAGCACTCTGCAACCTTCCAATGGTTTCCTCTTGACCATGACTCGAAGACCCTTGGCTTACGCGTCCACAACTACTCTTGATTTTAGGTGATGGTATTTTCTTTGCTGCAATAAATAAGAAGTTAGCCTTTTATGTAATTTGAATTCTTTCATGATATGCTTATGGATCTCTAATGCGTCACAAGGGCTTCCAATTTCTTTTATGTCTCTCGGGGAGTATTCCGTTCTGGTCTTACCAAAGTTAATGGAGGTTTCATTCTATGACTTGAACGGTTGTCCTATTTTGTCTTCAACAACTTTAGCGACGGTTTCTCGAAATGGGTAAATACACACACCCTCTCTTTCTCATCAGTTTTCATTTTCTAAATACTGTTATTGAGGATTTAATTTTATTTCAATTTTCAGGGGTAGTTTGACCCAGCTGAAGTACCTTTGTTGCACTTAATGCAGTAACTGCTTTCTTTCTCTAACACCATTTCCTCTAACCCATAATACTCAGAGTATCCCTTCTATCTTGACTTACATTCACCATCCTTGTAGTTATTAATTTATCAGCAATACTTTTTTTTTTTTTGCTCTCTGGCCTTCGCCATTCCAGCCCTTGTCAAGTTTAGAGCTTTTTTGAACACCAAATCCTCCAGGGAGCTAACAGAATTCCAAAGGCTTCATTTCACATGTGAGGATGTATTAGCCTGCCTAAAAGAGGATAATATCATGGGGAAAGGAGGGTCTGGGGTAGTGTACAAGGGTTTGATGTCGAAAGGAGAAGAAGTGGTAGTGAAGAGATTGCCAGCCATTGGTAAAGACTCCTTTTATGACCATGGAATTTCTACTAAGATTCAGACTCTAGGCAAGATTTGTCATCACCACATAGTCAAATTTCTTGGTTTCTGCTCTAACCAACAAGAAAATATACTTGTCTATGATTACATGCATAATGGGAGCCTAGGAGACCTACATCATGGCAAAAAATGTGGGCACCTGCAGTGGGACCCAAGGTACACAATTCCCATAGACACTGCAAAGGGGCTCTGCTACTTGCATCATGACTGTTGTCCTCGGATATTGGATCGTGATGTTAAGTCCAACAATATCCTGCTGGATTACAACTTTGAAGCCCATGTTGCAGACTTTGGACTGGCCAAGTTTTTAAAATATTTGGGTGAGAATTCTCAGTGCATGTATTCAGTTGCAGGATCTTATGGCTATATAGCACCAGGTAATTCATGTTTTTTCTATATCACATTCATATTTTGTATTTGGATAGACAGAAATTTAGATAGTATGAACAATTCCAAAATATTCATTTTTCTATTCTCTGTCTAGCTTGAGGCAACGTTAAAATTAGATTATTATTATTATCATCATTTTTTATTCATTTATTAATGAATGTTTCAGAATATGTTTACACACTTAAGGTGGATAAGAAGAGCAATGTATATAGCTTTGGGGCAGTGCTGCTTCAGTTAATCACAGGGCCCAAACCAGTGGGAGATTTTGGAGATGGGGTGGATATTGTTCAGTGGGTAAAAAAAATGACAGGCTCTATCTCAGGAGGATTTGTAGAAGCTATGGATACAAGGCTCTCCTATATGCCTCTGGATCAATTGATGCATGTATTTGATGTTGCCATGAAGTGTGTAGAGGAGAAGAATTAGTATCAGCCAACCATGAGGGATGTGGTGCAGAATCTCACAAGCGCTCCAACGACCAAAAGAGCCAAAGAGTCATCATCACCTACCAAACAGGAAAAGGAAAATGAAGAGGGTAAACCACCAGCAACAACATCATCTGTGTGGACCAACTTCTTACCATATAATAAATAATTTTGTGGTAAATTTGGTTTTGTTTTTGTAAAAAACAATTGACAAAATGGAGTGAACTACAAGCTATAATTTGTGGTGAATTTGGTTTTTTTTTTCTTTTTTTCTGTGTACAGATAGTTAACAAAAAGGGCGTGGACTACTAGTGTTTGGCTTTAATATAGAGCAGTGGTGTAGTGGATTCTCTTCAATTCAAGGGAGAATATTACAAATAATTTTAAAATGCATCAACTTTAGTGTAAGAATTTTTTCCTGGGTTTTCTGTGTATAAATAATATTTTAGGTGACTATGATCTTTTATGGATGTGATGGATGTGATGTTGAGGATTTTTTTTTTTTTTTTTAAATTTCATATTGTGAGTTTTTTTTTTAAATTTAAAATATATTTTTAAATGTATAAATGAATTTAATATTTTTAAATTTGCAACAGATTATACAAAACTTAAACTTACTATTCGAAAATAAAAAAACCAATTATACTAATATTTCCTATGTGCTTTACATCATTTCCTTTGCAACATATGGTGCAATTGCTAGTTAATAACATCAAAATCATAATATTAACATGGATGCTTATAACATTAATATTTAGAGTAATAATAATAAATATGGATAGTATTATTATTGTTAATATTTTTACTGATATTATTATTCATATTAATGTTATTAGTATGAGGTTAATATTATCCTTTTAATATTATTGTCGTTTAAGATATTTTTTGGTGTTGGGAGATTCACAACTATTTATCCATTGCATTGTTCATTGACCTTTTCCTAACTATTGCAAATTGGGAAGGATAATGGATAAAATTAAGAATCTTAAATCAGCCTTATTTATTATTAGCTTATTTCATGTGTTGAGAATGATCAATTATATAGCAGATGATCTCCCTAATAAAGTTGCAAACTTAGATTCATGAGTCCTAATAAAAAATGATATTCCGTTCCTCGAAGATATTCTTTAATAATGGGTCTCCCTAATAAAGGTGTAAACTTAGATGCATGAGTCCTAATAAAAAAGGGTATTTGTTTCGTAGCTACTCCTTAATAATGGGTCTCTAGTGTAGATTTAGTTTGTAACTACAGACATTTTGGCGAATATACAACTCCAAATACCCCATGTCCTTTAGGATAGCAAAATGAATAATATATATTATGAAAAAGTACTCTATTGAGGTTATATGTATAACTCGCCTCAAAGCATTTTAGTTGTACTTACCTATTGTACAATCTATAATCTAGGCACAAATTTTTATTTAATAAAATATTTTTATCACGATTAAAAGAGAATATATATTGTTATTATTATTATTGTTAACAATAATAATACTATTAACATTAATAATAATAAAGTTAATATTAATCTTAATCATTAATGTTATTAAAAAAATTAATATTATTTCCCCTCGGGTGTAGAATAAACGACGATGAGGTGTATCGTTAAGTGACTTTGTGATGTGAAAGTCATCGGTTCGAAACTCTATGGGAAAAAATCCAACCATATTAAGGGTTGGTGTGACCCATGATGGATGTGATTCTTGAGTTTAGATGCCTGTGGGTCACAGTTTCTCAATCTGACTACAGTCATATCACGACTGAGACAACTTAACAAAAAAAACCATTAATATTATTATTAATATTAAAATTTAGGAAATCAAAAACATTAATATTAAGCGCATAATAATAATGATGCTATTATTAATATTAAAAACATTAAAGCATAATATTATATTATTCTTAATACAAATAACATTAATATTAATTATATTATTAGTTATATCATTAATAATATAAAAAAATTATACTACTATTATTATCATTATTAACCATAATAATGTTATTAATATTAATGTTGTTGTTAATATTATTATTATTAAAATTAAAAATATTATTAATATTAGCATTGTGCCATTAACATTAATACATTAATTATGGAATAAATATACGAGTAATATTATTTTATGATAATATCATTATATGTAACAGATCATATTATTATAATGTTATAATGTGATTAAAGATGATATTATTCTAATTTTATTATTAATAGTAATATTATTAATATTTATTTTCTTAGGAAATACCAAAGTAGATTCACCTGAAAGGATTACATCACCTCATGTTATTAGCAGAGCCTAACTCGAAGAGCATCGAGGAGAATTGATTCTATGAACTCCCATTAGGGAAGTGCTTTAGCGACAAAAAATTGATCAATTTAGCTAACCCTTCAAACTAAATATTATTATGATTACTATTATTAATTTTAATATCATTAATAATAAAATTAAAAATAGTACTAATATCCTTCATATTAATAAAATTATTCATAACATAATTTATAACGATAGAAATGGTATATTATTAACAAAAACACATTAATTATAGCAGCATTATACTATTAATATGCTTAATATAATATTATTAATATTTGTAACAAATCACGTTGTTATAATATAGTAATGTTATTATTAACATCTACATTACTATCAATATTAATGTTATTACCCACATTTATCTAATAACATTATCATTAAAATTAATAACAACAACAAAATGAAAATTAATAACAAATAATAATTAGATATTTTAATGTCATGAGCATCACTAAAATGTTGTTTTTTGTTCAACTCATTGAAAAATTGTTTGTTTTTCATCACATTTACTTCATTTGATGTTTTTTTTTATAGATGACATCATAATGTTATGAACAAAAAATGATGTTGAAATGTGATGAACAAAAATTATAGTCGGCAATGTGTTCATTTTTCATCAAAATGAAGACATTGTTGACATTATTGATTAATGCATAATGACATGAATGAACAATCAACACATTGTTGTTCTTTTTGAAAATGCACAATGACATCAATGAACGTTGAACACATTGTTGAACATGATCATACAAATTAAGTATGTCAACTTTTGAAAATGTTTATCCATCGTTGATGAATTGTCTATGGTTAACCATGTTTTATCTCTTGATGATGGTTGACCATGTTGTATGAAGTTAACTACGATTTAAAATGGTTTTCCATACATAACTGTGTTTTCTTATGGTTGGCTATGATGTTTCATTATTGAACAACATTTACATCACATTGACTTCATTTGTTGTTCATCACAAATGACATTGCAATTTTCTGATAAACCAATTAAGTTCCAATATGACAAACATCATCCTAACGTAATAAAAAAAAAATTCCATTACAATGTATTGAAAAAAATGACATCAAAATGTGATGGATAAGAAATTACATTGCAATGTGATGAATAATATCCATCATTGTGATGTGATAAATAATATCCATAATCGTGATGTGGCGAGCAATAAATTCCATTGCAATGTGACAAAATATGATCAACATCACAATGTCACAAACAATGACAATTTTGGCCACCATGATCATTCATGGACATCCATAATAAAAATCTTTTTCAACCATAGTCAACATGTTGAGCCATATTAATATATAGTTAAATGTTGAGAACCATGGTCATCCATGTTCACCTATAGTCAACAAGACTTGAAAATAGTCTGCAATTCTCCTATAATCCCATCCACGATCGAACACGCTTACCATTATCAAACATAGATAAAAATATCAACTATAGTAAACCATGCTCAAACTAGAGCAATAATGATCAACCATTGTTAACATGCTCATTAATGGTAAACCATAAATCGATAATTATCAATCCTTATAACTAGTGGCCTACCATGGTCACCTATGGTGAATCCTTATTAACCCTTGTTAAACCATAATCAACCGTCATCAACTTTAACAAAAATGGTTCAACATCATCAACCATTTCCAACCATGGTTGACCCTCTGCAACCATCATCAAGCATGGTCAACTATAGTAAACAACAATTATCCTTAGTCAACCATATGGTGACATTATCTAACCTTATTTAACTATATTCAACCACATTAAACCATATCCCGACCATATTTAGCCACAATCGACCATATTTTAACCATATTCAACCATATTCAACCATATTCATCATTATTTAGTAATAGTCGGCCATGATATACCATAAAAAATCTTGCAAAACCACAGTGAACTAAGGTCAAACCCGATTAAGACATTTTCAATTATTATCTTTTTCATCAACATGGTTAATAGTTTTAAACCATGGGAAATGTGGTTGAACACAGTTATCCATAATCAATTATAGGTAATCAATGTATGGGAAACATGGTTGAACAGAGTTGGTAGTCTATAGGTAAACAATAACAATGCTAATCAACCTTGTAAACCCATATTCAATGACATGTTAGCCACAGTAAACCATATTTGACCAACTTCAAATGTGGTCAAACATGTTCAAACAAACTCATGCATGGTCATACAAGGTTAAAATTTGTCAAACATTTTCATCCATTATCACCCATGTTCTACAATAGGTGACCTTAATTAGGATCAAACTCATAAACCCTATTGAACCTTAGCTATCCTTGAGGATACACATCAACTCTCTTCAACATGAGTTTGAAGATCAATCTCATCAACTCTCTTCAACCATATTCAACATATCCATCATGGTCAACCATGGTTCATCATAATAATTTATAGAAAACACCTACAACCTTAATGAACCATGTGCACCCAAAATCAATCATATGATTACCATATACAACCATGTTTGACCAATTCAACTATGGTCAAACATGATTAATACAAACTCAGTTGTGGTTATATAGTGTCAAACATTATCACTCGTTCTCACCCATGTTGTAACAACCTCCTCCCAAATTTACCCAAGTTAATTGATCTGCTGGGGTAAACATGTGATGAGAGACTACTATGCTTTGATTGAACTTCCTAGGTCACCTTAAGGAATTAGAACCACATAACACAACCAAAATGATCATCCACAGAACTAATAGAACCTCCAAGAGATACCCCACCTTTCTAGGTGACCAAACTATGAGGAAACTCAACAATTCAAGCTCTTATAGCCCCAGTTGCTCCATTCCCAAACCCTCCTAGCAACTGCGAGTCCTAGTCACTGCCATGAGCCCGCCTGAGTGCGATTGTGGCCTTTTTCAGCTAGTGTTATGCTGACAACTGCGAGATTTAAGGTTGAATTCATAGGCTAGGAAGTAGTCACTGCCTAGAACTTCATGAAACATAGAGACAATGATGCCAATGCCAATTATTTAACAGAGAATTCACTGAAACCCTACTATACATGATAGACATTTTGTGAAACATGTCACAAATATTCATTCTATAGGTTAAAACAATAGATCTCAGCATAGGGGTCTCATACATATCTAAGAATCGTTAAGAAGCATTGGTGCCTTAACACATTAGCTGCATTATCATATATTAGGTCATATATTCATTGTTAATTCATTCACGAATAAAAACATGATAAGAGCCATAAATCATCAGTGTCATAAATCATGCTCATAACCAACATAAATAATAAGGATAAAAACACCCATAGAATCCACATGTAAGCCAATAAATTTGCACATAAAATAATAAAGAGAAGAAACTCTTATTCATGAATGGAAATTTCATCCTGGTATGGGTCTACCTCGTTCCACTCTACCATAGATTGGTTGAGTCAAATATCTCTTTAGTCAATCACCCTCATGCAATATTTCAAGCATCAATGTGGGACTTAAAACCAAAAGAAAAAACTAAGGCTTCACGAGGCTAAACCATCTCGACCTCATCAATAGAACTAGGCCTTACCACAATTCTCATCAGATCATTAGGCCATAAACAAGCATGGATGACACAGTATCTGTCTACCTAAACCATGAGGAATTTGTATATCTCAACGTCTAGGCTTTATTGTGTATCCCGCCATTATCAGTCAAGGGATTCCTAGGCCTACGAAGTTTCTACCCTATTGGCTTTATTTTTCATCCCAACATATGATTCCTAGGCCTAATCAAGGGTAACACCACTCATATTTACCATGTATCTCGCCATTCCCCGGTCAAGGAATTCCTAGTCTTAATCGAGGTGTTTACATCTAGGCTTTACCATGTATCCCATCCCGGGATTCCTAGGCCTTGTGAATAATCCTAAGATCACTCACTCAACTTTGAGTCCACTTGGTAATCCAGCTCAACCAACAAATTAAAGCCTCACAACACCATGGCTATCCGAAAATGGAAAGGCAAGGTTGAAGAACACTATCACACCTTAAAAACCCATGCCAGTGATAACAAGAGAATCAATAACAAACATGCGTAACCATGCATGCCTAATATAGAAATGAAATCATACATGAAAATTGATACCTGCAAGTAAACCCGATGTAGCTACTTGATATTGTTCTTCCTTTGTTTATATTTTCTTCCTCTTTTCTTTCTTTTCCTTTCTTGATCTAAAGCTGAAATGCTCCTAGAAAACTCTAAGTTTCCAAGAGTGTGTGAGAGAGAGAATAGAGAGAGAGCTCCAAAACTGAAGTGAGCAAAAGCCATGAACTGGTCCTCATAAGAATTTTTATTAATTTTGCCTCTATTTTCTTCATTTTCCATTATTTTTCCTTCATTTTCCTCCTCACATGCAACCTATGACCTTTCACCTTCATTTTTTCCTAATTGCCATTATTTTCATAAATAAATGGCCAATTAATGCCAATTTTCCTTTCCAAATCCTTTTCCATTGTCTTTGCCAATTACATTAGCCATAATAAACCAAATGAACACCCACACTAGGATGGTTTTTCCCATCATTCAGCTTGGAATAAGCGGCCCATAACTGTGGTTATCATTTATCCTTTGTTAATTTTTATTACATGGAATTTCCACAAGGGCTATTACAAATGTTCAACCATATAGAACCTTAGTTAGCCATATTCAACTATGGTCAACCATGATCAACGATAGTAGATCTACAACAATCCATGCCCTTCCAAATCCTGATGGCCAACCATGGTTACAATACTAAAACATGCTCAGCCAAGGTCTCTATGGTTGAAGATGGTAAACCATTATCAACATGGCCAATAATAATCTATCATAAAAAGGTATGCCCAACCATGACTGAAAATGTCAAAACATGTTCATCCGTTTTCAAAATGGTCAACCCATGGTCAACATGTCCACCCATAGTCAACCATCACCAACCATAATAAACCATTATCAAGCATGGAAAACAATGGTAAGCCTCATCAACCCTCTTCAAAATGTAATGAAACCTTTTTTGTAAGATTAATGAAACACCAATCATGGTGAACATTAATGTAACAATGTAATAATTGGCAAAATTATGTTACATTGTTCAATTAATGTAACACAAGTATATTATTATATTTATGGTTGACCATGATAAAAATCAGTCCACCATGTTAATCCATAATCAAGACTCTCCATCCTTGATCAATCTCATATACCATGACCAACCATAATATTCCCCTCAATCCATGGTCAACCATGGTAATCATTGTCAATCATGGTGAATTAAACTCAAACATGGTAATAAATATAAATCATATTCAACGAAGTTCAATAATGGTAATCATTGTCAATTATGTTCAACTGAGCTCAGCCATTGTCTACCTTGACCAAAAATGGTTAACCCTCTTCAACCATGGTCAACCAAATTTAATAATTAATGTAACCATTTTTGTAACATTAGTGTAAAATTTGCATTAACATTAATGTAAGTTCAACCATGGTTGACCATGGTGAACCATGGTCAAAATTAATGTAACATTAGTGTAACCATGTGACAAAGGTCAATGATGGTAATCATTATCAATCGTGGTGAACTAAGGTCAATCATGGTCTTTGGTGAACAACCATGACTGACTCTCTTCAGCCATGGATAACCATGAGTAAATATGGCAAACCATGTCCATCCATGGTCATCATTCCCAACAGTAGTAAGACATGGTCAACCATCGTCAACCATGATCATATTTGGAAAAACATGCTCAATAATTATCAATCAGAATCTATCATATTAAATTGTCAACAATGATCAAAATTTTCAAACCATGTTAGCACGGTTAACCATGGTCATCCTGGTCAACCATAGTATTCATGGTCATCCATAGTTAAAAATTGTTAGCTAAGGTCAACCTTGGTAAACCAACATTAAACATACCAATGATAATCAACCAAGGTCAACAATAATCCTCTCAGTTTATCCGAAGTCAATAATGAAAATCAGTAACAACCATATTTGACCAAGGTGATGGTCGATCAACCATGGTCTGCCTCAATGAACCCTGGGTTAAAGAGGTTGATCATTGTACCTCCATCAACCATGGGATTACTTGATCAAAAAATGTCAACCCTCTGCAACTGATAATGAAAACATTTTTATAACATTAACATTAACCATGGTTAACATTAATGTAGCATTATGACAATTGACAACTTTAATGTAACATTATGACAATTGACAACATTAATGTTACATTGTTAGGTTAAAGTAACATAAATAAATTATTATATTTATGGTTGGCCATGGTCAAAATCAGTCAACCATGTTAATCTAGAGTCAACACTCTTCATCCACGGTCAATCTCATTAGCCATAGTTGACCATGGCAAGCCAAGGTCAACTATAACCTTCCACTTCATCCATTGTCAACCATGGTAATCATTGTGAAACATGGTCAACTGAGGTCTTCCATTGCAATCATTATTAATCATGTTCAAGTGAGGTCAACCATAGTAATCATTCTCATTCATGTTCAATTGAGGTAAATCATGGCAATCGTTTCCAATCATGTTCAACTAAGGTCAACCATAGTATACCTTGACCAACAATGGTCAAACCTCTTTCACCATGGTCAACCTCATCAACCATGGTAAACCCACTTCAACCATTAATGTAATCATTTTTGTAACATTAATGTAACATTACTATTAACATTATTGTAAGATCAACCATGGTCATCATTAATGTAACACCACTGTAACCATGTGACAATGGTCAACCATGGTAGATCATTATGAAACATGGTCAATCGAGGTCAACCATGATCTTCCTTGATCAACAATGGTCGACTCTCTTCAACCATAGTCAAACTTGTCAAGTGAGTTCAACCATTTTTATAACGTTAATGTAACATGAACCATTGTCAAACATGGTTGACAATGATCAACCATGGTTATTATTAATGTAGCATTTTTGTAAGTATAATAATGGTCAATATTAATATAACATTGCTAGATAGATGTAAAAATAATACATTGTTGCATTAACGGTTGACCATGGTCAACCTTAGTAAACCCTTGGTCAACTTCAGAAAACCCTCTTCAACATTGGTCAATCTTGTCAACCATAATGAAACTCCTCAACTCTCTTCAACCATGATCAACCTATTCAATCCTCTTACAAATCCACCCCATATATACACTATAAACTAGAAAAACCACATTATTAAATATAATTGATATACACTAATCAGAAACATTTTCTACCTTATGTACACCCTTCACCCTATGAAAATATCTCATATACATCTCAACGATGTCCACTAAAGGAAATGTTCTAATAATATGCTTTCTTAAAACGATTTATTTATGTAATTTAAAAAAATACGATAATAATCATTCATCCAAATTGTAATTATCAGCCCCACACTCAAATTTCCAAATTTTACTTATCAGCAAATTTATAGTTTTGGTAAAATGAAATTGTAAATTCTAAAGTTAAAAGGAAGGATAAAAAAAGCAAAATAAACGACTCCGCATGTGAAAAGGTCTTGTTGGGCTTCAACTGAATCCTTGATCTCTTACTAATGGAGAAGCCGTCACTCGAGAAGTCATCTAAAGAGTTGGGAGTTGCATGGTCGACAAGACAACAATATTTTAAAAATTCTGCAACTATAAATCAAGAGGACAAACCAATATTCTCACTGTACCCGAGAGTTATCTATAATAAAGCATGCCTCCGATTTATCCTCGCATTCTTAATCATAATGTAAGAGAATATGAAGTACTCTTGAATGTTCCCCATGGCTGACATCTTGTCTGCTTCAATCAACTCACGCAGTACAGCACGTCGTTTCCTTTTAAAGCCCGCATTTCAGTTACATTGATTGGAATCGAATGTTCAGAATTTTTGTGGGACCGGATGCTTTATCAAAGAGTCTGCCGGGCTAGGTATGCCCACATTCTTTGTTCATTCATATGGCATAATGGTTTCCATTCATGATCACCATTCATTTGTTGCTCATGCTGATATGCTTTGATATGGTTTGGTTTATTTTAGAATAGGATTTTCATAGTTTTATTTATTTAAAAACAAACATAAAATCATAGATGGTTTAATAAGTTGACCATATTTTTCTTCTTACTTGAAATTAAAAATTTCCAATTTTTTGTTTCTGATCTTTATTCTCGTCATGGTTTTACAAATTCTCTTAATACCAATTACAAACCAGTATAATACAAATTACAAACAAGTATTTTGATTTCTATTTAAATTTATCAGCCATTTAATTATGTAATTGTGTTAATCATAATTCCCATTGATCTGCTTTTCTTGTTACTTAATTTAAAATATTTTGAAAATCTTAAATATTAAAATTCGTAGTATTTTCAAAATATTCAAGAATCAACCATCTAAATTAAATAATCTAATCAATTTAGGTTAACTTACAATTTTGAAATCGAATCAATTTATATTAACTTAGCAATTTTGAAATTTTTAATATATGTAGATACTCCCAAGAGCGAGCTTCGAGAGTTTTAACAGTAAATGTTTTTCCTAGGATACTACCAAGACAGAGTTTCTATAGTTTTAATAGAAACATGCTTTTGGAATATAAGTAATGTTAATATATAGCATAAGTAAACTTCTTTTTGTGTCCCCGTTATCAGATTGTCCCATTTTCCATATTCAAAGATATCTGGCATTTGGGCTTTATAGAAGGGGTATTTAAAATTTTCTCAGTTCCCATAAGATAATTTTTTTTTGTTAATTTAAATAAATAAACATTTTATAGTCAACTTTGAGTATAGAACAAAATTTCAATTTCAATTTTTGTTTGTTGAAATTAGATAGATCAAAAACATTTAAGTATATTGAAATATGAAACATAGTATTTTAAAGCCACATGCATTTTTTCACTATAGAAATTTAGGCCAAACAAACATGATGTCAAAAATATTGAGGAGATTTGAACCATTCATTTCATCACCAATTAACAAAATACTTAAACAACTGGAACACTACCTTCAAAACCAAATATTGCAACTCTACCTTTAAAACCAAATATTGTAAGCATGGGCATAAGGAAATAATAGACCGGAATTGGGAAAAACAAAATATTGTAAAATTGCAAAAAAAATATAACAAAACAGGGCTTAAAAAAAGAAAAATCTATTTAACAATTATTTTGATATAAAATCGATTCCATCGAAAATTCAGAAAAATATCTAATAAACATTTAACGATTATAGCCTTGTACCATAAATTACCTTCCTAGAAATGTAAAACTACATCTACGAAATCTGGAAACTGAGAAAGGTGACGAGAAATTAAATTGCCCAAGTAAATGCTCTCGGCAGGAATAATGGACCGCATGAAAACAACGATTAACATCATGAGTGGGATGAATGTTGTAGTGAATACTCGTCCTTTTAACTTGATGCACAAACCTTGAACATAATATGCAATACATGATGCCACTACTCCTTGCATAGAATTTTGGGATTTGATTACTTCATACTGTGTTCCTTCGCTGAAGCATAAAAAATTACAAACACATACACAGGCAGAATCACACAGAAACGTGAGACAAAGCTCACACCACTCAATGAATTTAATTGCTCAATTACATCACACTTATATAGGGAACTGCACTCACCTAATCCTCCTGAAAACGAGGAAACAAACCTGAATATGTGCAACCAATTCCTAATTACACCCTCTCGTTCAACCACTCACAACTAATTCTATTTCTGCATTATTCTCACATCCTCCCTTAATGGAGAAATGGATTTTCTACAATACCTAACTGACTTCTAAAAACTTCAAATTTGATTTTACCAAGGGGCTTAGTAAATATATCAGCCACATTATCCTTGGTGTTACAAAATATCAATTCAATTTCATTTGACTCAATTTCCTCACGTACAAAGTGGTACTGTAACTCAACGTGTTTTGTTCTAGCATGGTAAACTGGATTATGTGCTAATTTGATAGCACTCTGATTATCACAATTGATACATGTTGAACCACTTTGCGCCTCTTCAAGATCTGCAAGAATTCTCCGCAACCAAATAGCTTCACAGGTGGCATTGGTCAAAGCTTTGTACTATGATTCTGTTGATGATAAAGAAACAGTTGGTTGTTTCTTACTACTCCAAGATACGACCCCTGATCCAATATGAAATGCATAGCCAGAGGTAGATCGTCTGTCATCTGGATTTCCTGCCCAATCTGAATCAAAAAAACCTGTCAGTGCAACATCAGATTCATCAGTATACATAATACCTAAATTCACTGTTCCCTTTAAGTATCGGAGAACTTTCTTTGCGGCATTCCAGTGATTTCCTGAAGGCTTAGCCATGAATTGACTAAGGATACTGACTGAATATGCAATGTCTGGTCTGGTAGTGGTGAGATAGTTCAAACTTCCCACTAACTGACGATATAATGTTCCATCTGCCTCTTTCGATCCATCTTCTTTGTACAACTTTGCATTCTGTTCTAAAGGAGTTGACATAGCTTTGCAATCCGTCATATTGAACTTTTTAAGAATCTCCTTTGTATATTTGCTTTGAGTGATCAAAGTTTTACCAGGCTCTCTCCATACCTCAATTCCTAAACAGTAATGCAATTCACCCAAATCTTTCATTTCAAATTCCTGTGACAACTGAACTTTAATTTCTTCAATTAACTTGTGAGCACTACCTGTTATAATGAGATCATCCACATACAAAGATATTAAAGCAACATTTCCTTTTCCATCTTTCTTAACATACAAGTTAGGATCATTTTTCCTTTTCACAAATCCATTCTGAAGAAAGAAGGTATCAATCTTTACATACCATGATCTCGGCGCCTGTTTCAAACCATACAATGCCTTTCTTAACCTGCAAACTAGATGCTCCTGTCCTTGTTTGACAAACCCTTCAGGTTGAACCAAATAAACTTCTTCCTTTAAATCACCATTTAGAAAAGCAGATTTGACATCCAATTGATGTATATTCCAATTATGTTTTGTGGCTAAGGCAATCAGTAATCTAATTGTATTCAACTTAGCTACTGGTGCAAAAGTGTCTTCATAATCAATTCCCTCCTTTTGAGCATATCCTTTTGCTACTAATCTTGCCTTAAATTTATCAATTGTACCATCTGCTTTAAATTTCGATTTGTACAACCATTTACTTCCAATTGGAACTTTATTTGCAGGAAGTTCCACTAATTCCCATGTTTGATTTTTTATTAGAGAAGCATAATCATCATTCATAGCATTAATCCATGGTTCATGTTGTTTAGCTTGCTCATAATCAATTGGTTCAACAAAATTCATTATGTTAGACATTAAGGCATAGTCTCTATACCTTGCAGGAAGCTGAGTTTGTCGGGACGACCTTCTTGGTGCTTCCATGCCTGTGGGTGTTCCATCCATGATTCGTCGACTTTGAGGTGAATCACCCCCTTGTGATGACTCACTGCTGCTAGATGTGCTCATACTGCTCTCATCCTGATCCTGTACCTGTACCTGTACCTGTTCCTGTTCCTGCTTAATCAAAGTATCAAGTTTGACATGAGCATCATTAGATATATGCCATGCATCATTCTTTGTATTAATTTTATCAGCCTGCTCATGAAACAACACATCACGACTGGCAAATAGTTTATGGGAACTTGGATCAAACAATTTATAGGCTTTATGATCCGTACAATACCCAATGAAAACACACTTGATTGACTTGGCATCAAGTTTTCTTCTGTTAGCCTTAGGAATATGAGCAAAAGCAGTACATCCAAAGACTCTGAAATGACTCACATCAGGTTTATAACCATGAAGAACCTCAAAAGGAGTTTGAAAAACTAATTGCTTAGTGGGACATCGATTCTTCAAATAAACAGCAGTGTTAATGGCTTCTGCCCAGAAACCATTAGAGATGTTCTTACCTAGCAGCATACTACAAGCAGATTCCACCAAGGTTCTATTCCATCGTTCAACAACACCATTTTGCTGAGGAGTATGTGGCACTGTGAACTGTTGTTGAATTCCATTAGATTTACAATAGGTGTTAAATGCTTTTGACTTATATTCACCCCCTTGATCAGATCTGAGTATTTTAATGCACTTACCTGTTTGTTTTTCAACCATAGTTCGAAACTCTTTAAAATACTCAAATATGTCACTTTTCCTTCGAATGAAATAGACCCAGGTATACCTAGATCTATCATCAATAAAAATAACAAAGTATGAAGCACCACCAAGAGACCTAGTTTGTATAGGTCCACACACATCAGTGTGAATTAATTCAAGTATATCATGCTGTCGTTTCTTAGTATGAACAGGAAACTCTTCTCTATGCTGCTTACCAAGTGCACAAGCTTCACATGGTAAATGTTCACACTTCATAACAGGAAGACCTTCAACCATTGATTTCCTTTGCAACAACGATAAATCATTGTAATTTAGGTGCCCATACCTGTGATGCCATAATTCTGCTGTCGATGTCTCTTTGGATGTCAATGCAACATGGCGCTTCACTGTCACATCCAATATGTATAATCCTCCAACCCTGGTACCTGTAGAAACAACCCTGTAGTGGTCCTGAACATCTTTCACTATACACCCCAATTTACCAAATTCAACTTTTAAATGATTATCAGTGATAGTGGAAACAGATATCAAATTCTTTTTGAGAGCAGGTACATACATCACATTATGAATATGTCGCATTTGTCCATTAGGTAAGTACACATTTATTATGCCATAGCCTTGAACTTTAAGTGACCTGTCATCTCCTAGGTGAATGTGTGTACCATCAGATTTCTCATAATATTTATCATACCATTCTTTATTACAAGTCATGTGTGCCGATGCACCAGAATCGATGAACCATGCATTCTCATCATCAGTTTCAGCAGACAATGCAGCATCAGAAAGAAACAACTTAAGATTTTTAAATCCATCATTCACTGAGGTGTCTCTGTTTATATAATTTCCATTATGCCTTCTATGTCTTTGATTTGATTCATTATTCTTTCTCCTATAGCAATCTTTAGCCAGATGTCCAGGTTTTCCACAATAATCACATTCAATGTTCCTCTTAACATAAGAATCAGGAGGTGTCATACCTTTCTTCTTTGCTTGAAACCGGCCTCTGTTCCTGTCCCATGGTCTCCCTCGGAATGGTCTTTTGCCTCTTGCAGTCAAAGCCAAATCAGAACCATTGGACTCCAGTTCAAAATTTTTCATGCGCTCTTCTTCTTGAAGAAGAATTCCAGCCAATTCTTCAAATGTAGGAGGTGTTGGTCTAGCTGAGAGAGCTGAAATAAAGACTTTATAGTCTGGGACTAACCCCTTCAAAGCAATAGTGACCAAGTCTGTACTAGACACCTTTTCACCAATATCACCAAGCTTATCACTCAAGTCTTTAATTCGGGACACAAAGTTGCTAATGCTTTCATTGGCATCCATTTTGATAGATAGCAGCTTTGTTTTTAAAAATAAAATACGGTTTGCATTAGTAGTTTCATACAAACCTTTGAGAGTGTCCCATGTCGCCTTTGAAGTTTCACAGTCCCGAATGTGAGGAATAATATTGTCCTTCACTGAAATGCGTAGCAGCACCCTTGCTTTCATTTCACGCTTCTCCCAATCTTGAGTGGCAGCAGGAGGTTGAGGCTTGGGCTCGTCACCTTTGACAATCGTCCAGAGATTGTATGCCTCCAGTACTGTTATGAGCTTAAATTTCCAGTTTACATAATTTTCTCCATCAAGTTTTGAAGACTCATTTAAATAGGAGTCAGCAAGTGGATTAGCCATTTCTACAACAATGACCAAATTCAAAAATTGCAAGCTTTCTTACACACTCTATTTAGTTTGATTTTTTTTATTTTTTTTAAAAAAAACTTCAAACAAAACTTGCAAACTTGCTCCCCTTGTGTTACAAAAAAAAATGATGAGAAAAAATATGAATTTGTTCAACTACCAAGCAAAAATCCAATAAAACGCCTTTAATATTTTGCTATGCTCCAATGCACAACAAAAAAAAACGAATTTAATTATTCGCTGCCACACAAAACTGTTTAAAAAAAAAACGCATAACCTGTATGTGGGGGGCTGCACTTAAAACTCTGCAATTAACATAGTCGACTGATATGCATAACACACTTCAGAATGCAGAATCAATGGGTCAACTTTCAGGCATTGTGCAATCTCTGTCACTCCGCGCAATGAAAAACCTCACTCAGCAAAAGCGCAAGACAACGCCTTTCAAAGAATGTATGAATACGTATCAATCTGCACTCAAAACAAAAAAAAACTGAAAGGATAACCTTCACGCGCTTGACACGAATAGGAACTTGAGCAGGCTTATGCGCTGGCCTGAACAGCAATGTATGAGCTTCAAAAGAAAATCTCCACGCACATTCCAATCTGCACTGGCACAAACAGAAAGCCGACCTTTGCTGTCCGGCGTATGTACCAACACTGCAAAACGCAGATCCCTGCAAAACAAAGAAGCGTTTCTTTTAAACTGGCCTGAACTGCAACCTCCGTGGGCAAACACCACGCTTGATCCGGAAATCAGTCACTAGAATGGGTCGATTGCTGTTCCACGCTCACCGCACCAAATGACAGTGCTTCACGCTCTAAAAACCACACCAAATGACAGTGCTTCACGCTTTAAATCTGCGCACACTCTAATAGCAGAGTCCGTCACTGCTCGCGAAGAGGAGAGAGGCGCAGACAACTAAGCTCCGATACCAAATTACAAACACATACACAGGCAGAATCACACAGAAACGTGAGACAAAGCTCACACCACTCAATGAATTTAATTGCTCAATTACATCACACTTATATAGGGAACTCCACTCACCTAATCCTCCTGAAAACGAGGAAACAAACCTGAATATGTGCAACCAATTCCTAATTACACCCTCTCGTTCAACCACTCACAACTAATTCTATTTCTGCATTATTCTCACACAAAAATTACTTACAAAGTAAACATCACTAAGAAGGTTCATGTTCCATCCCACAGCCCATACAGAAGGATCATGTTCTATCAATAAGGTGATTTCAATAAGGTGATTGCAATCGATTGTCATGTTTCGATAAAACATATTAACGTTATCAACGACAGTCGAGCTGAATACTTGTAGAATCCAATTTTATTGCATTATAAATGCAATTCATAGAATTTATGTGTATTGGCTAGAGTAGTAGATGTATCATCTATCTCCCCACCTAAACCCAACAAGGTTACACCTGGTGATTGTGATGGCTGATATGGCAGATATTCTGGCATAAGACACGTCGGCACATGAGGCACTTATTGCGGCCACCCTGGCGGCAAAGCGGACAGATATGGTTGGCACGGGGTCTGGGTCTTAATCACCTAAGGTGCCACCTAGAGAGGTAAATGTCCAAAATGTTCCTCGTCGCAACAATCATCGGAACGACCTAAAAATCTATCATTTGGAGGCTCCATTTTCATTCCACAGACGTGGAGCTCCTATCAATCACATTTTCAAACCTGCAGAAGAGGTAAAAATAGTTAATTTCAAGTACGATGATCTATGGGGCAAGGTGACGAGCCTCCAGAAAAGGACACTTGTTGGTGGTTTCCATTTCTCAGACAATCTCCAAAAGGACATGGAAACATGGGTGAAAAACACATGGGCACCTCTCCTAGGGTACGCTCCAAAAGTCAGCCGGATGTTGAACTCATGGTTTAGCTTTTATTTTCTACATGAGGAAGACATTGAGAAGATATCAAAGTGCACTTGGGTTCGAGGCAGGAGCTTCATGCAGCTTATCTCGTGGTATTTGGGTTTTAACCTGATTATGGAAACTCCCAAGAATTATGTTGTCTGGGTTAAATTACGTGGGTTGCCTCTTGATTTTTGGACTATGGAGGTACTTTCGGGCATTGGAAACTCTATTGGATGCCTCAAACACATTAACCATGGGGTCCTTGGAGAAAAGGATAAAAGGATAGCATGGCTACTGGTGGAACTAATTTTTGCATGGGGCCTGCCGAGAAACATCAAACTTCAATAGAAGCAGTAGAGACATCGACAAAGGGTCAATTATTGGGGACATCTGTTTTGATGTATGTTGTGTCACCACACTGGCTATGTCATGCACATATGTCCACAGGGTCAGAGATTATGGATTCCTAAGGCGAGTGACCATCTTCAGCATAAGCAGGTGACTAGGTATGGCACATCCTCTGATCTTCCTTCTTCGGGTAAGTCATCTTCTCCATCCCCCCAGGCATTTTGTATCTGATCTCCTACTCATATTTCGATTAGGAACTCTAGTCCTCATCTGGTGCATAAGCCCCATGAAGATGCTAATATGTTTGTCTTATCCTTTTCCCCTATGGGTGCGGGAAGAAATACTGGTGTAGAAGAATGCACGTCACTGGATCCTTCCTCTGATAGGCCTTCACCATTCGGGCCGTTCCCTTCTCCTTAGCCTTCTCATAAGGAGCACCTTCGGATTTCCTCTTCAATTCCTCCACTCGAGTGGGCTTCCCCTTCTCTGGAATCGGCCCCCCCGAACGACCCTCCTCTGGAGTCTCCCAAGTGTTGGAAATATTTTCATTGATGGCAAAGGAGGTAGCACTCAGGCAAAGGCAGCAGCACTCAGGCAAAAGAGGCAGCGCGGTAGCAAAGGAGGGCAAAAGAGGCACAACGAAAGCAATAGAGGCAGCAAGAAGAAAGTCAAAATGTAACAGTCATAGAAGCACAGTGAAGAACCGTTATTGGAAGATAGAGACAGAGGCAGAGTGACAGAAGCAGAGACAGAGGTAGAGAGCAGTTACAAAATTCCGAGAATCGCACTCTCCAACCGGCGGAGCAGAGGCAGAGACAGAGGCAGAGAGCAGTTACAAAATTCCGAGAATCGCTTCACTCCAGCGGCATATAATACAGAACCATATTCCGGGAATCGCACACTCCAACCGACGTTATACAACACGAATCTTATTCCGAGAATCGCAGACTCCAGCCGGGCGTTACATATATAATACAGAACCATATTCCGGGAATCGCACTCTCCAACCAGCGGAGCACATATCACAAATACAAACATTATTCCGGGAATCGCTTCACTCCAGTGGCAAAATATATATAAGCATATATATCAGTTATATACAAGCGGAGCACTTTAACCAAAGGTTCTATCAAAACGAAATGGCTTATAAGGTGGGACCCCTCCCCAATCGCAATCGGAGAAAAGGTTCAATCGGCGGAGTTTTGTTATGTGCTCCAATTAAAGGCCGGACCCGATTGAGCTTTATACCACAGTTAATTGCTAATCGCATCCAAGTTCCCAATCGCATGTCTTTTGTAAAACGCTGCGATTGAAATGGCGGACCCGATCCTGTTATAAGCATAAGTTAATAGATGCAAATCGCATCCGTGTTCTGATCGCAATCGGAACTTTTCTATTATACGCCCCGATTGCATTTGTTTGAAGTTCCGGACCCGATGGGTGTATAAACGGTGGTTAATACATATTTGAGTTACGGTCAAATCGCATCGGCACTGGTCAATCGGAACATATGTTAAAGACTTGCGATTGCGATTGAAGCTCGGACCCGATGGGATTATAAATTATGACTAACAAATGTTTCAGTTCCATGGTCAATCGCATCGGAGGTAAAGCGGAGCATCGGAACATCACAACAGAAAGTTACGATTGCGATTGAGAATCGGACCCGATGGACTGATAAATTGTGACTTGATAGGTTTGAGTTCCGGAACATGTTAACAAAGATTTGTGATTGCGATGGAAAGGCCGGACCCGATGGGTTTATAAGACAAGACTGATATATGTTTGAAGTTTCGCCATAACAGTGAATAATCACAATCGGAAGAGGCTGAGGAGTGATACATCGCATCGGAAAAGATCGGCGAGTGAGCCCGAAAGGAGTTGTTATTTGTTTAAAGAGTTTTTATTATATAATGCCGAGAATTGATTTAAGTCTTTTTAAAAGGAAGTTTGTCTGTATGCCGAGTGTTGAAATTACTTATATATATATGAAAAGGTGATGTTATATATATATATAACGCTGTTGCGATAAGCCATGTGGTCTGTAGACCCACGGGCCTCAGCTTAACGGGAGGGCGATTATAAATATACAATGACTGTGATATATGTCCGTTCTGCTTGCGGAATGTTCCACATCAACAAGACACTTGCTGCAAGTCAGCAGTCACGTATTTTTTCTAAGAGGCACTGATATAAAAGCACTATTACACGTATACAACAAATACACTACAGCAGAGGACAGAAAAGCATACAGAGCAGAAAAGAGTCAAAACACAGTCACAGAAAAGACAAATGCGCAACAAACCAAGAGACAAAATAAGTGAGCTGGAATTCACATTGTAATTCGAATGTAAATTTTTTAATTGTTTTTATTGTTTGTGATGCATTGGAAAGTCTCCGAGAGAAAACAAACTCCCACTGTAATGTTAAAATTGACACCTACAGTTATAATTTCTGAGTAAGCTGATAAAAGGAGTAAGAAGGCAGAAGGCAAAGAGACATGACTTTCCATTTTGAATTCCAAGCAGAATACAAACAGTCATGTGAGAAAATCTATAAATAATATCATCTTGATATTCAAAAAAGAAGAAGGAGAGAGTAAATCGAGAGAAGGCAGAATATAGAAGAGTAAGACAGAGAAGATTAAGAAAAGCAGAACAGAAGGAGAAGCTACAGAACAGGGCTGATATCTGAGGTAAATCAACAAACTTTCAGTTTGATAAATTGAGGAAGTTGGAGCTTCCCTATCAAGTTGCAGCTTGATAGTCGTCAGTTGTAGCTGATTGAGGTTGGAGCCTCCTGTAGGTTGGTGCCTGCAGAAAACTGAAGGGAGTTGGTGCTTCCTTGCAAGTTGTAGCTTGCAGAATTGAGGTAGGAGCCTCCTGTAGGTTGGTGCCTGCAGAAAAACAGTGGTGAGAGGGAGTTGGAGTTTGCCTTTGCATCACAACAATAATAAGATGTGGTTTTCTCCCTTTATGGGTTTCCACTTATATCTGGTGTCTCTGTGCATGATATTTATGTATTGATCTGATATGTATCATTTGCTTAATACCTGCTGTTCTCAAATTAAGTCTACTGCTCTATTAAACTAATACTTTCAGATTACATTCTAAGATTACTCTCACATCAAATAGAGTTTGAAATGAAGGTGTAAATAAGTTTATTGAAAAGTTTAAAAGATCAGGAATGTATTAAACTGATTCACCCCCCCCCTCCTCTCAGTTTAATTACAGATTCAACAACAAGAATTCGATAGAAATTGACATTTATTTTCTCCTTTGTAAGTCGGACCTTGATATCTCTACTCTCATTGTATATGACGAACCTCCTCCTAAACCCTCTCCGACTATTTATCCAACATCTGCTACTAATGTGACTATCCATAAAAAAAGGTAAAAATGGTAGCAAACATTTTAGAGGCTGATTTAAGTTCAAGTCACTGTATTTGGAGGAGTAGGATGGCATTAGGGATATTCTAGTTACTTCATCATCGAACATTCAGGCACTTAGAGGACGTCAGCTCGAATGGGATTCTAAATCACCTCCATCCTTCACTGAATATCAGAGGGATGGGCGAGCCCTCCAAGAAAGTTTGTCTTAATGAAATTTTTGATGAGACATTACTTGTTGTTGCTGCATTCTAAGAAATGATGTGTTATTTGTCTAAAGCTATTAAAATTTTCCTTATAATTAGGCCTGATTGGCATGCTGCTGCTATTAGCTCGAAGGGAAATGTTGGTGGTATGTTCACAATGTGGGACCTTGATAAGGTTAGATTTCGGGCATTTAAATTTTTTGGGGGCATCATCTTATCAGGGTCGATATGGGGTTACCCTGAGGTGTTTCATCTTATCAATCTATATGCTCTGTGTCATCATCAAGCTACCTTTTCAGACTGCCTCGACTCTTATTCCATTCTCAGCATTAGTAACCTCAATATCATGGGGGATTTCAATTCCACCATGTCCACTGGATAGATATGGGGTAAGAAAGCTAGAGAAGACCCTTTGGCTGATCGCATCTCTAGGATATTGGTGGACCATTGTCTTCTTGATATATGCTCGTTTCCTCTGGACCCTAGTTGGACAAACATGCATATAGGTGATGACTTCATTGGAAAAAGGATGGATAGGTTTGTAAGACATAAATCTATATGTCAACAACTTGGGAATTTGAGGTCACGAGTTGTATCGACTTCTTTGTTAGATCACTTAGCCATTTTTCTAACATGGCACATGGAAATGGGCAGGAAAACACTCCCTTCCAAGTTTAACTGAATATGGATGAAGGACACTGAAGTACACAAGCTCGTGGAAAATTTTTGGAAAGAAGAAGGAGTTGAATAGAATCGAAATATATGGAGGGCTCTGTCAAACAAGCTCCATTTGATGAAGAGCAGGGTGAAGTTCTGGGAGCGTAGAAAGAAGGAAAGTCTGAAGGATGAAATAAATAATGTATCTAGAAGAGTGACATATATCTATGAGAATATGAAGTTCAGTCCTCCGGATGACCATATTTACCATACACTAGAACAAATAGAAAAGAGGAAAAAGTAAATCCTAAAGATACATGAGACAACATGGAAGCTTAAATGCTGTGCATAATGGATGAGGGAAGAGGATCTTAACACAAAATATTTTCATCATTGCGCAAATGGACGAAAAATAGAAACGTTATATGGAGCATTGAAACTTTTGGAGAATATTTTGCATTCTCAACAAAGGAAATTAAACATGAGGCTCTATCATATTTTTCAGATTTCTACAAGGAAGCGGTTAGGATCGATCAAAATAGTCAAAAGTGGATTTTGGAGCACTATCCTTGAATTTTTGACTCCCTCGATAATGAGGACATGGCACGTTATATTACAAAAAAAAAAGAAATCTATGGGGCACTAAAATCGTTTTCTCATGATAAGAGCCCTAGGCTAGATGGGTGCCCGACGAAGTTTTTCATAAACTTCTTTAATCTGATGGGTGAAGAAATCCGATCTCTAGTGGAGAGATCCAAGCTCATGGGATACATTTAGGGCGACATAAAACCATCATTTATAGCATTTTTTCCTAAGTCCTCAAGCTCGCGGACATTTAAAGATTTGAGACCTATTGCACTCTATAAAAACATTTATAAAATTTGATCAGAAATCATCATTTTTCGTATTAAAGGTGTTTTATCCAAGTTTATATCTATGGAGAAATATGTCTTCCTTCCAAGTCGGTCCATTCACGATGTGATTGCATCGACTCAGGAAGTTCTTCACTCAATTCACGCTAGCAAAATGGAAGCTCTGATTATGAAGGTGGACGTATATAAGGCATACGATAGTATATACTGGTATATCATCTGGGTTGTTCTACTCAACTTTGGCATGTGTATCCACAACATAAACTATATCATGGCTTGCATAACTTTAGTTAGATACTCGGTAATCATAAATGGAATGCCTTCGGATTTCTTTGAGGCTCTTCGCAGTTTGTGTCAAGGATGTGCCTTGTTGCCTCTAATATTTATCCTTGTAATGAATGGCTTCAACAAGATTATGACGAAAGAAAAATAAATTAGCAGCTTTAAAGGCATCATATTCTCTCCCTCTGTCTCTATTAATCACTCTTTATTTATTGAAGATCTCTTGGTTTTTGGCAGGATTATTAGAGAACAGTGGGCATATTTCCATTTCATTTTACAACAACTTGGGGTGGCATCAGGCCTAATTATTAATGAAGGAAAATCTGTCATGGTGGATGAAAATGGGGACACTAATGAGATTGAATCAACTGTTGGTTTATTTGGGGTACAGACTATCCACATCTCAAAGTGTTAACAATATATTGCATTCAGGCTAAAAACATGTGGTTATAAATCTGGTGACTGGACATGGTTGCTGGATAAATTTAATCACACAATTCAAAAGTGGGCTCATAGTCGGTTTTCAATGGGTGGTAGGAATAATATGGTTTAGGCCGTGCTTCAATAGTTAGCAGTATACTGGGCCCATATATTTACCTTCCTATTCAGATCATCGAGATCATCAAATCAATAATTTCTCGTTTCATATGGTCTGGTGCAAAGAGCTTAAAGAAGTTTCATTTGTGAAAACTGGAGTCTATATCGATGCCCAAGAAGTTTGTTGGGTGGGGACTACTAAATGTATTCTTTTTCTAACATGAAAATTTGATGAAATCTCTTTGGAGGGTGCTCAAAGTCCTAGGCTCCTGGCCAGACATAATAAAGTTCAAGTATTTGGATGTGCCTCCTCTATTGCAGCTGTACAATAATTCATATGTCCATCAAAAGTGTGGTTATTTCATATGGCATTGGCTTTAGAAGGTGATGCACCTATTTTCTGAATGCTTGAATTGGAAATTTGGCAACGATTATAACATTCTTCTAGGGTATGACAAAATAATGGGGATATGTCTAGACTCTTTAAAACTGGATGCTCACCTCCTACACAAGTTATCTCGATAGGGTATCCTCTTTCTCTCGCAAGTGATTTCTCACTAGCATCTTGGATGCTCGACGTAAAAATCAGTGCCCTCCTTGGGGTTAAGAGATGAGGGTGCTGGTCATTGGAAGGGATTTGTGGAGTCTCTTCAAGTTGGGGGCCTTTGTCTTCTTGAGGGTGGAGATCACATCATATGGGAGGGCACATCGAAGGGGAATTCCATCATTTTTTCTGAGACTTACTAACAACTTTTGTATAATTAGATGGATGACAAGAGTCCCCTCCCATTTTTCCCCTCTTGGTATCAGCACATTCCTTCCAAAATCCTTCTATTTGGATGGCTTGTGTGAAAAATTGTATTCTGACTTGTGACAACCTCATTAAAGTGGGGTTCCATGGACCTGGTAGATGTGTTTTTTATCTGGATCAATCTGCATATGTCTTTAATATTTTCATCTCTTGCCCTATCATCCTTAGTCTTTGGTCCCTTTTCTCTTGTCTTATTCTTAATCTGGGTTGGCAGCCTCAGAGTATTATTAGTGCCTTTAAATATTGGTGTTGTTTCATATCTAGATATAAAGATCTTACTTTCTTTCTTTTCTGGGAAGTTTGGAAGGCCCATAACTGCTTCCTTTTTGAAAATTTTCCTATGAACCTGTCTAAAATAGGTTCTTTTATCCTGAATCTCTGTTGTTTCCTCTCCTCCTCTTGATATAAAGGACCTATCCCGTTGACCTGGGCCTTTTACCATTTCTCTTATAGCTTCCTTTTTCGATGGGCCTGAACAAGGGGGGGTCTATGGGTGCGGAGCCTAGATTAAGATCGAGAACATGAAAGATATTAGCTCTTCTGGAATGGGAAAAAAGGCACTAACTTGATGGGAGAGGTATTAGCTTTATGGATTGATCTTTGGATGGCTTACAATCTTCAGCTATCGTCAATTCACATATATGGGGATGCAAAATTAGTCATAGATGGCATCAATGAGAAGTATTTATTTCAGCCCAATGGTCTACACGAGTGCATTCAACGCCTTTAAACCTGATGGAAAAGCTCAGGGAGCCACCATTTATACACATATACAGAGATGGAAATTCGAGAGTGGATCTCCTCTCAAAATGTGGGTTGCAGACTTATTTTGGAAACATTGTGATTCAAATTTATAAAGGTGCTGAATTGATCAATGAGCACTCCACCCAGACTCCTTGAATGTCTTCATTATTGTCAGAATTTCTGTGGTTGACTTTAGTCAATATGGCTTTTGATCCTTTTTTCTGTTTACTTTTGTTTTGCGTAGGTAACGGGCCTATCATATTTTTTGTCTTTTATTCTTCTTAATGTTATCAAGTTATGAACAATTAGTACTGATATGGATGGGAATTGAAGACATGTTTTCTCCATGATAATCACACAAGGATAGGTTCAATGGAGTTGTCTAGATATGCATGTGTTATAATTTTCATACAGTTATTGTGTCTCTTTATAGTCTGAGGTCTTAATATTGCATC
The DNA here is from genome assembly GCA_034641835.2 of Pinus albicaulis. Taxonomy (NCBI): domain Eukaryota; kingdom Viridiplantae; phylum Streptophyta; class Pinopsida; order Pinales; family Pinaceae; genus Pinus; species Pinus albicaulis. The sequence continues at coordinate 809,182,936 of CM076578.1, read as the reverse complement.
CATATGCTCTATTTTCATATATGCTATGTATTTCTATGTACCTATTTTTTTTCAATATAAATACATGGTGCTTTTTCCTCTATGTAAAAAAGGGAATGATAAATATGGTAGATTTTAAAAATATTTTACAATGTCAAGAAGCATAAGAGTAAATTCAATTATCCGAGTTAACTTTGGTTTGAAAATACATTTTTATTTTTGTTTTCGGACAATTTAAATTTATAAATAAAATATTATAAATTGTAAATTGTAAATTGAAATAAAACCTAATATATCTATAAAAAAATATATTTTATTTGAGATTAATATGAATTTATGTTTATTGACAAAAGTTTCAAGTGATTACGTGAGAAATGAAAAAAAATTGTCTACACAAGACATGAAAAAAATAATAGAGGGGCTTACTCTCTAGTCCTTTTAGAATTAATTGAAGAAGAAGATGGATATGAAAAATTGTTATGATTGTAACCGATTCATCATTTCCCTCATGCACTCACACATGCCACATGTATCAATATCCAAGAAAAATAAGATGGAACACTCTGCATCCTGGATCGCTTCTCGCTCTTATCATTACTAATCTTAGCCTTTTTGGTACACCTGAATCCATTTCCGACTACATGTGGGAAATTTCCATTACAATGCCTACTTTTCTGGTAAATTGGTGATTGATGGATAAACCCACCCTAGCTTTGACCCCTATAGTGAATATTGAATATTATTTAGCCAAGAGCATAACTTGTACCATTTTGGAGTAATTGGAAAGCAAGTTTCCCAATGGTGGGGAGAGTTTCAATCACAAACAAATGAATCCTAGAGGATCGTTAGTAAATTCGTAAACTAGTTTATAACTAATTTCTACAATTATTCAAGTCTAGTTCCTTTAATATGGTGGACCTCACTATTTTGTATGTAGGGTGACATCGTGGAGGTTAAAATTCTTGCTATATTTTTTCTCGTTTTAGCTTCTCCCCATGCCCAAAGTCTATACCCCATGTCGCTACATTTTCTATTGATTTATTGCACTCCTCCAGGCTATCATGGGCATTGATTTCCATTCTCCACACAACCCTATTCTCTTTAGCATGGGCATTGATTTTCATTCTCCAAAGAGCCCTATTTTGAATAAGATCATTACATTGAAATACCAACTCAAGGAAGTGAATATGAATAAAGGTGAGAGTGTTCAATATTACATCATGAGGATCTCTCATATTAAAGATCAACTGCTAAGGGTTGGAGAGAATGAGCCCAAAAAATATTTGGTTATCGTGACTCTTATATGTTTCCCTCTGGTTTGCGAAAATTTCATTACTACTATCAGCAACAACAACATTCCTCCATCATTTTATGAAATTGTTAGGAAGCTGACTCAAGAAGAATTCAGAAGGATAACTAGAGGGAGGATTCATAAACATGAATAAGGAGATTCTTATGCATATGTTTCCCATAAGAAGAGAAAGGAATCAAAAGGAGGCGCATATAGAAGACCTTTTCATCAAAACTCAAAAGGAAGAAATGACAGATCACTTGCTCACATTGAATACTTGAAATTACACAAGAAAGGTCACTATGCTCATGATTGTCTCGAGAAGGTAAATAATCCTCGATGCAAAAACAGAAGAAAAAAATATGATAAAACAACGAAATAAAATCAAATGAACCATCGTGACAAAAATTATGAAAGGAGAAGAAGAGATTCATCAAGCGACCGAGAAGAAGATCGTCCATCTCAAAAGAAGTTAAGACCTTCCAGGTAGTAAAGTAATACTGCAGATAAAAATGAATATGTTGTCATTTCTTCACTTATTAGCTCTTATTAATCATATTCGTGGGATACATGGTTAGTTGACAATGCGACCATTCATTACTTTTCTATTTATAAAGAATTCCTTTCTAATATGAATCAATCGTGAAAAATTATGTATGGATTGTTGTTACGAGGCCACATGGGAAGTCTGTTGTCACATCCAAATGGTTTTTCAAAATAAATCATGCAATCAATGGAAGCATAGAAAATTATAAAGCGAGGTTCGTAGCTTGTGGTTTCTCTCAAAAAGAGGGAGAATATTAAAATGATATATTCGCTCCTAGGGCTCGATAGTTTCCGTTTATACTAGTCAAGGATGGACACTTCATCATATGGATGTAAATACTGCCTTCCTCCATTGTATTTTACAGGAAGAAGTCTATGTGGAACATCCAAAATGATTTGAAATGGAGGATCACACAACACATGTTTGGAGGTTGAATAAAAGAATGTACATATTAAAGCAATCTCCCCGAGCTTGGTATGATCACATTGAAAACTATCTAATGAAACAAGGTTTTACTAGAAGTAGTGTTGATCCCAACCTATATTTTAAATTTTTTCATTGTACTCCTTTGATTCTGGTCTATATGTTGACGATTTACTCTTAACAGGAAGTGAACCATTGATAATCAAATGCAAGATGAAGCTAGCCTCTGAATTCAAGATGAAATACCTCGGTATCATGGATTAATTTTTGGGCCTTGAGGTATGGCAAAGGTTTGGCGAAATATTTATCTCACAGGGAAAGTATGTGGTAAAGCTGCTGGAAAGGTTTAGTAAGAGCGAGTGCAAGACAATGGCCACTCCAATGGAAATGAACTTCAAGAAGTTGTGTGGTAAAACAATTGGATGTGTTATAGAAAATCAATTTCAGTATAGGCAGTTGATTGGGGCTCCAATGCTCCTTGTGAACACCTGTCTGGATATGTTATGCAGTGAAAACATTGAGTCAGTTAATGATCGAGCTCCTACATGTGGATTGGATAGAAGCCAAGCAAGTATTGAGATACTTACATGGATCGATAACACTTATTTTGAGATACTCTACTAGAGATATCCAACTTCATGGATACACTCATGTTGAATGGATAAGAAATGTCATCGATAGAAAGAGTACATCTAGGTTATGTTTTAGTCTTGGTTCTGCCATGATATCTTGGATGAGCAGGAGTCAAAAGTTAGTAGCATTAAGCACCATAGAATCAGAGTACATTGTTGCTAGCACAACAAGCCATGAAGTTGTGTGGTTAAGTAAGCTCTTTGGTGAGGTACTTGGTCAAGTGTCAGATACTACAATAATATATTGTGATAATAAGAACAATATTAATTTGGGAGAGAATCATGTATTTCATGACAAGTCGAATCATATCGAGATTCGATATCACTTCATCTGTGACGTGGTGCATAGAGGAATTGTTAGACTCCAACATATTGCGACTCATGATCAGACTGCAAATATTCTCAACAAGGCATTATCGAAAGGGAAGTCCTTGGTTTTGATATAAAAACATAAACTTATGGATGTATCCCTTTCATATAAGGGTCACCGCTAATTGAGGACAATGAGTAATCTTTTCCTACCTTACTTGAGCTCTCGAGGTGAGGAATTAAGATGAAGAACTCTTGGGGTTGCGAGATCTCTAGACAATATGGCACTTGCCTATCTGTTACCGATGTTGAGAGTGCGCCTCCCATCTCTTCATAGGGTCATAGAATGCTAATCCCCTAACTACTTTATGCATATTATACCCTAGTTGGAATCATACCCATGAGGAGGGCTTGTTGGGAATACCACTTCTCGTTTTGCCAATGAGTTGAGAGCGTACATGGGGTGTACAACCCAAGTGGACTATGATGCACATGTTCTACCACATGAGTGATGAGAGTCATTGATGGGAAGATCAGTAGGTGACAGGATTGAGATGAGATTTACTCCCCTTTTGTACTTCCCAATTCAGGCTGAGCTCCCCGACAAGATTCAAGGGTTTGAGATGTGCTCCCCTATGAGATGAGTTATCATGTTGCTAGATGTTGGTACAAGCTATTGCTCCCTAATTCTTCTTCTTCTACGTTCGAGAGAGTTTCAGCAGATGGAGTTGAGCCATGAAAACACCTTGATCTAAATATCTAGAAGGAGATATTGCAAAGTTGAATTCTTTCTTGTTGAGAGGTAGTGTTCATTTTTTAAACTAGGGTTAAATTTCACATTAAATAACTCAGATGATTAAGGTTATAAGTTAATTATATTCCTATTTTCCAGAGGATCAAAACTGACCTATAGATTATTCCAATCGGTTAAGAGGAATTTAAATTATGAATTATCTTATTATTTTATCGGTCGGCCTAACCACATGTTGATTTGGTCAAAGCCCCATGCGTTCCCTCACAAAAATATACATAGAAGTGATCCCATGTTCATTTTCACACATTCGCTCATGACATCTTCTTCATTTTGTTTTGTTTTTTTGTCGTATTTTTTTTTATGGCTCACATAGGTACACCACGAGAGGCTCGCGTAGTGGATAGGGATAAAAAATAGAGTAACATTTTAGATTTGGATCTATTCGGTCAAAGTCGTGGGAAGGAAAGGCTAAGCTAGCGGATCTGTTGAGTCAAATCCACGGGCTAGCAATTTTGAGGCCACGAATCAGCTGCTAAAGTAGCTTCCTCGTAGGTGTTATGGCATGGGTAGGGTTCTAGGGTGTTCAGACCTTATGTTGTGGGCACAAACAATGAGCTAGCGGCTCAGAGCCGCAAAGTTGCGGGTTGAGCGTGTTAATGAAGCAACTCAGAGAATTACTGGGCACATCAGATTTGTATCAAAGTTAGTTGTTTGTGTAGCATCATCACTCATCCGTCACGTAGTCATGGTCACATCAGAATAGTCATTGACAATATTTTGCATCCAGATCCAGAACTGGGTAACTGAGATCACTTGGTATTTATGATACATTAGATTCGTGTTTTTTTATTGTAGATATGTTGATCTCTAGATTAGATATATTTATTTCTGTTGTATACATGTACTCAAGTCATTGTAATCTCTCCTAAAATATTTTGAAGACAATCTATAGAAGAAGAAGATTTGAAAGGGTTTCCCCCACAGTGCGGTTTTTCCGTAGTCTTGGACCAATCTTTGTCTCATGCTTGTGGTATTGTATTCTCTGTCGTTGCATATATTGTTCTATATTCAGTTACAATTTATGGTTATTTATATTTCATAGATCTGAATATGTTGTGAATGAAAATATAATTTTAGCTTGGGTAAATGATAGAGCCTAGAAGAACATTGAAAAATTAAGATTTTTGAGTGCAAAATTTGAAGAAATAATTTTCCCATTGAGCTATTTGATATCTCTCAAGAGATGATAGATCAAGGGTTAAAACTAATATATATATATATATATATTATTTTTATTTCTACTTTTATATAATTTAATTTAGTTAAAATATTTAGAAAATACAACATAATAAGAATTACAACGTCTTTTCCATATATTTATAATATTGATTTTGTATGTTTCTTATTTTATTTTTATTTTTATTTATAGTTCAATATAATTTAGCTTAAAATATTTATATAACACAACATATTTAACATTGGACATCCTTTTCCCTACTTATATTTGGTTTAAGAGGGTTTCTCTAGTCCATAAATATTCATTTTTATAATTAGAGTTCATAGACTTTAAATCCTAACCAAAACTATCCTAATAGGTTAGGAAGCAAAGCCAAATAGAGACAGCGTAGTTTAACTACACTGCTTTTTCATCCTAAATATCATGGAAATTTTGGTAAGATTTTAAGAAAATCAGGTAGGGATTTTTGTAAATCCACGTTATATCTATCAACATTTAATATTTTGGGTGTCCTAGAAGTTTTTGATGGTGCTGAATCCATTTCCACCATCAAAATCATGATTTAAACATTTTTAGTGTAAGATTTTTTATTTTATTTTTCGGCCCAAATTTCGTTCAATTTTGACTGGACAATTCCGCCGTGTCATTAGACCACTCCAATAAAAACAACCAAATAGTCAACAACTCCCTGGTATTGATTTTCCTTATTCCCGAGGTGGAGCCTTTTAGTGTGGCTTCAGCCGCTAATTTACAAAACGAGAAAAGTAATACATTGAAGATCTCTCGAAGAAACGAATCTGCATCATTTTAACTAATAATGAATTTTCACTATTACATCTTGAGTCGTTTTAACGGTTAATATCATAACGCGTGCAAACCCTACAAAAGAAGGAACATGGAAACCCTAAGAAACGAAGTGACTCCTAAAATCTACTCTTTAAATCACACATATTTCATGAACTTCGGGGTTTCTGGTTTGAAATCGTAGGTTTAGACATTTTGTTAATTACAAATTTCAATCTGATGGTTTTTCTTAATGAACATAACTTGTTTACATATCTAAATCAAGTGATTAAATCGAGCTTAGATAGTTTTTTTACGAAATTATAATTAAAATTTTATTTTGCCATTAAATATTGATCACATGAAGATTAATGCAAATTAAATTCATACCATTAAATTTGTGGCTTTATCAAACTTCCAAAAAATGCGTCCACTATTTAAACCACCATAAAACTATGAAACATGTCCTATATCCAGATAATAAAACTTTGAAATGTCTTATATAGCCACATGTTCATAGTCATTGATAACAATCCTTCACATTCGGAAACCAGAAAGATATAGAATTTATTATTTTTTATGTTTTCTTGGTATTATAAGAATTTATTATGTTTAATTTCTATGTAACAATAATTGTTTTAATATTTTGATCATGATTTATTGTTTTAATGACCTTTTTGATATTTTAATAATTGTTCCACAAAACAAATTCAACACCAAAATAAACGAAATTTATTTAAAAAGATATTGAAAAAATTGTGAAATGCTGCAAGTTTCATTTCATAAATTGTACAGGTTTATTGTTTCTTCACAAGTTTCAATTTTATATCCAGGTTAGTCCAATTTTTTTGTTAATTTTTTTTCCAAAAATTGCAGTGAAATTTCCTAAGTTTCATACATTGAATGATATCTAATAGATTGGTTGTGGTAAGCTCTATTTGATACCTAGGTTCAGTGTCCTATATTAGGCCTTAAAGTATTTATTAAATTGTTGCAGTCTCAATAGAAAGTGGGAGGTATGTAAAACTCAAGCCCACTTTGCTTTGATACTCATTCTCAATGAAGCATGCTACTAGAGAATAAAAAGATATAAAGCTTAATTGCGGATGTAAATTATAGTGAAAATTTTAGGTTGGAATTACACTTATATTTCTTACAAAACAAATTTTATTAGCCTTAGCACACTCACATATTGATATTTTAGTCTCACTAGGAGTTAAAAATTTTATCTGCTACCTAATGGATTCTGCAATTTCAATATATACTAAAAATCATAATTTAAAACTCCAAACAACAATTGATAATGTGATTTGCAAGGAAGAATATAAATAATATAAACCTTGTAACATCCATTTATTTCACTATACTTATTGATTGTTGACATATAAAAAACAGTGAAGATCTTCCATTTCCATTTCCATTTAATTTATCCAATGGCATTTTACAATAATTTCTAATTCTCAAGTCTGTAGAAATTAGAAAATAAAAACCATTACAAAGTTATTTTCATTTAAAATTCATAAATCTATGTATAGAGTTATGATAGAAATGATTTTGCATTTAAATTTTACTGAATGAGGTGACCAATAGATCTACTTATTTCTATATAAAGTTTTAGATAGATTGAAAAACTATATATATAAAGCAACTTAAACTTATTTTAATTTTAAATTTATAAGACATTTTTATGAGTAAGCATAGTTCACATTTCCACTAAATCTAAAAATTAATTCACATCTCCACAAGTTTGAAAACGTTTTCTCAAATTTCTATAAAAGTTAAGTTCATCATAATTTCAAATTTGTAAAACTTTTTATAATGGGTGAACATATAGTTCACATCTTCACAAACCTGAAAACTTGTTCTCAAAGGTTTCATAATGTTAATATGAAAACAAATTAATAATTGACTTACTTGTTCCATTCTATTTAATATTTATTTCTATTAAAATCTTATTTCATTTATTTAACATTGTATTTATTCAACACACTATATTAGTGGTTTTCTAGTAAAAATAAATTAAATCTAAAGCATATATTTTCTATAATATTTTGAACTTGTAATTGGGTTAAGGCTAGTTACAGCCTAACCTGTGGGTTGATTAAATTTAATGTGTTATTATATTAGCTACAAATATTAAGTATTATATAATTGTTTATCATTTTTTTATTTGATGGTTGAATACAATGTTATTTTTATGGAATATATAAGATGGAAAACAATATGGTAATAATTAATTAATTGAATTTTATTTAATATTTATTCTTATTAAGATTTTATTTTAATGGTTGAAACTATAAATTTTTTATCTTATAAATAATATCAAAACGAAACAACAAAATAATTAGCTTACTACATGATGTTTAATATTTACTTTATCAATATAATTTAAATAATTTTTGTAGAAGATTATTAATACAATATTCATATAATTCAACTCAAAACTAAAATATGGAAATGAATTTCCTAAATACCCACCCGATACTTCATTTCATATGAATTAAAAAAATGAAAAAACATATGAAAAAACTAAAATAAACTCTATGTATTTATTAAATACCATCTGGTCAAACAAAACATTTCACCCCCAAAAACATTCACATTCGAGGACATATGGAGTTCTCCCAACTACTGATGGCTTCATCCTCCCAATCATATACCTTCTCTTTCTTCACACAATATAGACAAAATTATTAAATGTGTGTAAGAAAGATTTAAAATAATATTTAATACATATGTATATATATTGAAATTCCTATATATAGTAGATACATTATATTAAAAATTATAGGTAGTTAATATATAATTAATATAATTATATATTATATTAAAAGTAAATATAAGAATATATTTTTTAATATCTGAATGAATTTAAATATTAAAAAAATTGTTATAATGTTTCTCGGAACACATTATTATTTGTTTTATTGTGCTTGAATGTTTGTTTATTAATCACTAAACCATACATTATCAATAATATATAATGATTATTAAATTATATGCAGAATATGTTTACTTCATATGCTCCAAGAATTTGTCACATAAAACTAATTCTATAAAAAGTTAGACAATTATATTTCAAATGTAGAGGGACAAAAACAAACAGAGAAGAGAAAATATGGAATATGTTTTTATTTTTTTATTTATAATGAAAAATATAGAAATATTATAAAATGTTTATAATAAAGAATTTTAAAGATATTAAAAAATCTAAATATTAAAACTTTAATGAATATTTTTACTGATTGAGAAATATTTTTAAAATCTACAATATTAATGAATCTTTTTGTGGCTAAGAAATATTTTAAAATCTAAAAAAGAAAAGAAAAAGAATAAGTAATAAATATTATTAAAAATAGATTATTTGTTTACATATAATATTAAAAAATGAAAATTTAATTTGTTAAATTGCTAAATTCATTAGTTTCTCGAAACAAATATAGATTATGTTAATATGTCATTGTTAAATTTAAAATTTATAACATGGTGACTTTAATGACATACACATGCATATCACAATGCCAATGACATATTGAAATTGAAAAATTATTCATTTTATTTTCAACATTGGCTTTATACATGTCAAATTTATAATAATTTATAATAAAACTATTTATTTTTTGAATTGTAGATTTGTGCATATTACATAATTAAATTAATAATTTTAATAATAAATAAAATTGGTTGAGGAACATAGCAAATATTTACTTTAATATTAATTGTTTATTTATTAATATTTTATATTTCTAAATATTGTTAGTATTAATATAACATAATTAATACAATTAATATAATTATTATTAATATAAAATAGTAATACTGTAAATATGTAGAGAGTTTAATATAATACACTTAATATAATTTATATTATCATTACAACCGATATTAATAAAATTTCAAATATTAATTTTTATATTTTTACATTTATATTTTTTTACCATTAATTAAATTAAAATACATATTATTATTGTCAAATTATATTTCTAAATATATATTTTATATAATTGTGAAATTATTATTTTAATTTTTAAATAGTAAATGATATAAAAATTAATATAATTAATATTGATGCATGAGTGAGATTTAGCCGTATACAAAGAGCTTCATTTATATAATACAAATACTTGATATTAAAAAAAAATTGTTTTCATTAACCTTCACTAAAGAAAAGGTTGTGGAGGCGGCGTAGTGGTAAAGTCGGCCTCGTAATGACGGACTGATCTTGTGTTCGATCCGGAGTAAGGTCGTAGCTCGTCGTGCGATTAGTTAGTCTAAACCGGGCCAAGCCCACTACCTTTTAAAAATTCCATGAAAATAGCGATGGAACGGTTCATGCTGCAGAAACCCTAGACCTCATGCAGGTCTGATCGGCCGCGGCAGCCCACACTCAACCAGCCTACAGGGATTAGCAACCAGCCATGGCTACAAGCTCGGGGGGGGGAAGGTCAACCCCCCCTGCAAACAATGATGGAACCCGCGTCAGCTCTGTTCAGAGCAATGATACAGCCGACAAAAAGCAGGAAATGGCAGCACCCCAGACGCTGACTACGCAGGCCCAGTAGGATGTAGCTGCTCCCACGTCCTCCACCTGCAAGCCTATCGCGCCAGAAAGACCCAAGATCGACCTACCTAGCCATCGTATAAACGCTCGAATCCAGTACATGAGGGACGATGCCCTCATTGGAAAATTTATCGGCCTCTAGCCAACTGAAAAAGCCCTACAAGGCTGGATTGCTTCCAAATGGAAGCCCAAAGGACACGTCACGCTCCAGCTTGGACCGAAAGGTTTCTTCACGGCAATATTAATCTTCATTGAGGACAGAAACAGGGTTTTGGATGGAGGGCCATACTTTTTCAACTCAGCTGGGTTATATCTCCGAAACTGGGTGGAAAGATTCAACCCAGACAAAGAAAATTTCAACTCGGCACCAGTCTGGATACGCCTGTACTCGTTGCCGCTTGAATACTGGGATGAAGAATCACTCCAAGAAATCGGCAAGGGGCTAGGAGAGTTTATCAAGATTGCAGAAGAGACAAAGCTTCGCAGATACACATCATATGCTCGCATCTGTGTCTACATGCATTTAGATAAAGCCCTGCCTGATGTAGTAAGTATATATTATGATGATTTCGAATGGATCCAACCTTTAGATTATGAGCATGTTCCTTTCAGATGTCGCAGGTGTCACGCCCATGGACACTTGTTCAGAGACTGCCCCCTTAACGCTCAAGCTCAGAATAAAGAGGCCGAAGTCAATCCAGAAGCAGATGGATTTACCAAGGTGCCCTCGCGTAGGCGACATAGCAAGAAACCCTCAACAGCGGGTAAGAAACCTATCCCCTCCTCTAATGCTCCTTCTACTAGTAATAGTTTTTCCATTCTCTCCAACTCGGTTCCAGCCTCCGATTCCGCCCATAACCCTTCCGATCCCCCCCTAAAACCATCAGATCCATCAGATCCTTCCGCACACCCTAACCCCTTGCAATCTCAGAACGAGAAGCTTTCAAACGTTATCTCCTCGTCCGTCCCTTCCACTGTAACCAAGCTCTTGACCTGGCACCCTACGACTATGGACGTTGATGATCCAAAAACCCAGCCCGCAGCTTCTAATGAGGAAAATCCTGGCAGAAGTCAAATTAATTACATGGAAGAGGATTCAGAAGGATTAGAACTTGGGGAGCTTGATATCCTCGGGCTAGAGGATGCTTGGAGAAGAAAGGACTTTGAAAAAATCAATCCTAATCAAATTGACAAACTGGAAAAGGTCTTATCCAAAGCCCAACAGCAAAAGAAGCTAGGCGTTCAGCTGGGCATCCATTGGGACAGCCTAAAAGTCACAAAAGGATCCAGGAAAAGGGGTCGAAAACCAAATTGGCAGCGCACCATCACCATAGGGGAAATGTTGGTGAACTCGGGTCGATACCCCAAGCTGACACGGTTCTTCAAACCCCTGACAAACAGTACCCCATGAAGTTGATCTCATGGAATATTAGAGGGCTCAATAGCCCAGGGAAACACAAAATGCTCAAAAACATGATCCAAAAAGAAATGCCAAATATTCTCTTTCTTCAAGAAACTAAATGCAACAGTGAAACGCTAGGTTCAATCTTGTCTAAAGCTTGGCCTAGCTATAGCTCAGTAGCGGTGGATGCCTCTAGTTCTTCAGTGGGTCTTGCAATATCTTGGGACACTTAGTCCATAGCTTTATCAAAATTTCATGCTGCGCATTACCTTATCCAGGCTACTTTTCATCCCATTGGATCTAACATCCATGGGCACCTCTCAAACATCTATTTTCCACAGGAACAAGCCAGGAAAATAACGCTTCTGAATACCATGGAGACTCTGAATTCTCACAGAACCTATCCCCTTTGGATAGCAGCAGGGGACTTCAATATGATTACCAATATGGAGGAAAAAACAGGTGGAAGACCTAGATTAGATCCAGAAAGTTCTCATTTCAAATACTTCATAACCAACAATTAGCTTATAGACATCCCCTTCTGAAATGGCACCTTCACATGGAATAATAAAAGAACATGGAATCAGCAGATCGCCTCAAAGCTGGATCGTTTTCTCATATCAGACAACGCCATCTATTTGGGAGGGGACCTATCGACTTCAATTCTCCCTCTGGCAGGCTCGGATCACTGGCCCATCTCGCTTCATTGGCAAAATATCGGTCCTCAGTTCAAAAATCCCTTCAAATTTGAAGCTTTTTGGCTCTCTCATTCCTCTTTTAAAGACATGGTCACCACTGCTTGGCACAATTTCACTCCTCCTACAGGCTCGAAAATGTATCAATTTCAGAAAAAGCTTAAACATCTCAAAGCGATCATCAAGAATTGGAATTCCTCTGTCTTTGGGAACATATTTCAAGAGATAAAAATCCTCGAGAGAAAAATGGAAGAAAGACAAAAAAAAATCATAGTTGAGGGAAGAACAGATGAACTAGCCTTTCGAGAATAGGATCTACAGAAGAAACTAGAAGAGAGGCGCAAACAAGAAGAAATCTTGTGGAGGCAAAAATCTAGAATAAGCTGGTTAAAGGAAGGGGAAAGGAACACGAAATTCTTCCACAGGTCAATAGTTCAAAGAAGAATGCAAAATCGCATTCCTCACATCACCAATCAGCAAGGAGAACAAGTGGAACAACATGAGGAGATCGAGCAAGTTCTCCTGGATTACTTTAAAGGCATACAACAAGAAGATCGCACTATAGAAAGACAGCCAGCCATCGAAAAAATCTCACAGCTGATTCCCAAACTTGTCATTGCAAAACACAATAAGATGCTTCTCCGCCCCGTCTCCCTCCAAGAAGTTGAAACAGCGATGGCCCAATCTAATGATGGAAAGGCGCCAGGTCCTGATGGTTTCACCTCAAACTTTTTCCATCATATCTGAGAGCTCATCAAAACAGAAGTCTGGCAACTGGTTGAGGAATCTAGAGCGTCTCACTGCCTTCTCCCCTCTCTGAATGCCACTTTCTTAGCTCTAGTGCCAAAAGAAGAGCACCCAAGTACTCCTGAAAAGTACAGACCAATTGCTCTCTGCAATGTGATTTATAAGGTCATTTCCAAAATCATAGCTAACAGATTAAAGCCTCTTCTTCCGCTCCTCATTTCTCCAGAGCAAACGGGCTATGTAGAAGGCCGTCAAATTATGGACGGCATCATCCTGACTCATGAAGTTACTCATTCTCTCAAAAGCACCAAGAAGCCAGGTATGCTCCTTAAAATAGATTTATCTAAAGCTTTTGATAAACTATGTTGGCGTTATATTCAGAACATTCTCAGAGCTTTCGGATTTGACCAGATGTGGATAAGATGGGTAATGAGCCTCATCACAACGCCCCTTTATTCCATCCTTGTGAATGGCATCCCCTCCGCACCTTTTGTGCCATCCAGAGGTATCAGACAGGGCGACCCTCTCTCCCCCTTCATTTTCATTCTCATGTTTGAAGGTCTCAGCAAACTTATACATCATGTTGTCCTCTCTAGGCAACTGCGTGGAATCTCCCTTCATGACTCTCCCACTACCACCCACCAACAATTTTTTGATGATAATATGCTCTTTGGCTTCCCCTCTGTTCAAGAAGCCCAGTCCTTCAAAGACATTTTGAACCTTTTCTCTGTTGCCTCTGGTATGACCGTCAATGTTTCAAAATCCCAACTCTTCTTCTTCAACACTCCTATGATGATCCAAGCCAGCATAGCACGTATCCTTGGCTTCTCTCTTGCACAGCTCCCTGCCAAGTATTTAGGCGCGCCTCTTATTAACACTGCCATGAAACACTCTGCTTGGAACCATCTCTTGGAAAAACTGGAAACTCGACTCTCTTCCTGGACATACAGAGCTCTCAACTTATCCAGCAGACTCGTCCTCATCAAAGTTGTTTTGCAATCTATGCCCCTATATATTTTCTCTGTGCTTGCCACTCCAAAGTGGGTTCTTAATCAGATCAAGAATTTTCAACGTCGATTCCTTTGGGGATCCTCAAACCAAAAACGAAAATGGGTTCTGGTCAACCGGAACATGGTTTGTTCCGCTAAGAACGCAGGAGGGCTCGGGCTCAGGAATCCACTCCACAGCAACGAAGTCATGGGGGCCCGTTTGTGGTGGAACTGGCTCTTGAATCCTTTTACTCCCTGGGCCAAAATGTGGACAACCAAGTACGCTAACAACATACCTCCTGAAGACTTGATCAGACTCTATCCTGGAATTTCTGGCTCCCTCATATGGAATGCAGCCAAACAACATTTTGCTCTCATACAACAGCACAACTTCTGGGAAATACGAAATGGCCACACAACTAGATTCTGGGCGGACTCATGGTAGCAAAGCCCAAAGCTTACTGATGCTCTCTCCCTCTCCAATGATGGAAGAATCAATGGCCCAGAGGAAATCAAAGTCAACCAGTGCTGGAACCCTATAAACAACAATGACTTCAGGCAATGGAAGCACCCGGCTCACATCATTCCTTTCGCTCCAAGCAAAACTTGGGAAGCTCTCCAGGAGGAACTACAACGCCGGAAAATCAGATTTTTGGAGGAACCTGACATTCTCAGATGGGGATACTCGACCAGAGGCATGTTCACTACGAAAGAGGCCTTCTCTCTTATGCATCCCGTCCCTCTTCCGCGAGACAGGCTTTGGAAATTTGTTTGGGCTCCTGGTACTTGGCCTAAAGTCTCTACTTTTCTCTGGTTACTTAGTCACAAAAGAATCCTCACCTGGGACAACCTGCTCAAGCGAGGATTCTGTGACCCCTCACAATGTCCAAACTACAAGCAAAACATCGAAATGATCCAACACCTCATGGTGTCCTGCAATCTAGCCAGCCAACTATGGGAAAATATCTGCTTCAGGAGTCAAAGAATCAAACCGCAAGGGGACCTGACCAATATTATGCACCTCTGGCCCCAACATCCGTATAGCAGCCCCATTATTAATACTCTTTGGAAAATCATTCCAGGTCTCCTCTTCTAGTCCATATGGAAAGAACTCAACAAGAGAATCTTCAAAAATCAATCCACCCCCTTGGACATCATCTGAAACTACTTCAGCAATAATCTCCAAGAGTCTCTAGCTCTACATTCTTGGCAGGAGGAGGATCTACCCAAACAGCCGAAGGAAGCTTCCATATGGCAAAACTGGCAGCTCAAAGTGTCAATCACTCCACCCACCAACAGATAGAAGTCTCCTGACTCCCAACTTCTTTGGACTCCACCTCCTCCAGGAATATTCAAATTGAACATCGATGGAGCTTCAAAAGGTAATCTAGGTCCAGCTGGCTTTGGTGGCATATTCAGGAATTCCCAAGGAGATGTCCTTGCTATCTACTATGGCTCTATAGGCTGGGACACCAACAATTCTGTAGAACTGGAAGGGCTTTGGCAAGGGTTGAACTTAACTCATCTTTACAACCTCTCTCCTATCATTGTGCAAGGGGACTCCCAGATTCTCATCAGTATAGCCAATCAACTACTTCAAGGTACCAGGTGTGCAAAAGTAGCCACAGGCTAGAGAATGGCATCCCGAATTGACAAAATAAGTAACTGGTTGGACAACAACCAAGCCATCTCCTTTGCACAAACCAAAAGAGATGGCAACAAGGTAGTGGATCTCCTAGCTAATTTAGGAGTTGACAGCATGAATACTCTCAATCATGGCACTCTAAAGATCATCCATGATAGAGATCTTCTTCAGAACTGCATCAAGCTGGTGCAGAACGATCGCTCGTTTCCAGATGCGGATGATTAATAGGTTCGGCGGGACATCCGTCCCTGGCCAACGCCCAAGGCGTCTCGCATGGGGTGGCCATATGGCCCCCCACAGCACCATTATTCTGAATTCAATTCGCATGCGATTAGCACATTTACACTCCAACTCCAGCTCCTTTTCATCCTTGGTATGCTCAGTCAACTCATTATGGATTCAGAATTGAGTTCTCCAGACCATTCCAGCTCTGTTAGCAGCTCTTGAAACCTATTTGTAGTGCATGCTCTGCGGCTTGTGCAGTGCCCAGTGCCTGCACACACACTGGTCGTCGCTGCTCACTGTTCAGCTGTATAGAAACTATTCTTGGGTATCATTTTTCTCATAGCGCCTTCTGTCATTCCAAACTCAATTTGCAGATCCCTCCTGGATCTCTCCGTGGTCTTTCTCCTGTCCAAGCTTATTCCTCTTGTCTATGTCCTGTTAAAGACACTGAGACCGCCATGCCTAGGCTCAGGCAACGAATGAGGTGCCGTCGAGGTGCTACTCGTGGCAGACCTGCAAGTGAGCGGCCCTCATCCAATCTCGATGAAGGTCCCTTCACTGAACAAACTTATAGGCGGCATTCTTAGGCCCCCTCCATCAATGGGACCACGACAGTACTCCTGGCTTTGGCCACGACATTCCACCCTCCTCTCCTCCTCTTGGCGCGCCTCCGAACCCTGTTTCCCCTATCCCTCATCCCTCTGGAAGCCATTTTCTGAGGCAAACCTCACAGAGAGCGGAGCTCCGCTTTGAATGTGCCTTCAATCGCCCCACCATCACTTCTTACATTACTATAACCCTGCGAGAAGAATCAACTCTTCGTTCCCTTCCTTGGCATGAACCTCCACCCTCTTCTCTTGACCCCCGCCCCAACCTTGCTGCAATGTTTCCTGTTGGGCCGGGCGACCCCCTTGTCAATGCCTCTCCCTCCCTGGGTCATCTCTTTATGCAGGTGGACGCAAATATCTCAGACAAAGATGGAGCTCAGAACGCTGCTGCAGAGGATTCCGAGGAATATTACGGGTGTGGCATTGAGGAGGAGCCGCCTTCTCCTGCCAACACCAATTAACTCTGCTATGACTTGGCTCAGTATGGTTTCTACACTTGATTATTTTGCAAGAAATACTGGTTTTTTTTTGGTCTACAGTAGCAGAAGCTGCATGATAGTGTTGTCTTTCTGTATTTTTCTTATGTTCAATGTAATGGTCTCTCCACTGGTTTCCCTCTTCAAGGGCGGTGCAACTGCTTTTAAAAAGAACTGGTTTCCCACCTGGGCAGTTCGTCATAGTGATAAAGCATGGACATCAAGCCCGGTCTCAGGCTCCCATAGCTGAACTGAGGCAATTTTGTAACATTATGTTTGCATAATAGAATTAGCACAATTTAAAAAAAAAAAAAAACCTTCACTAAAGAAAAAATTTGATTATTTATTTATAAATAATTTTTATTTATTAATATTGTTAACATTGATACTATTAGTATAATATAGTTAATACAATTAATATATTTTTTATTTTCATTGCAACCTATAAAATTTCAAATATTATTATTTCATATTTTTACATTTATATTTTTACACCATTTAATTAAATTATATCAAATTAATATATATTTATTATAACTATAAAATTATCTTTTCAATTATTAAATAATACTTGATATAAAAATTTATAGAATTGATATTGATGTTTGAGTGAGATTCATCCATATATAAAGAGGACCATTTATGTAATACACATAATGAATATTACTTGATATTACTAAATTTTCTTATTATTACATTTAATATTTTGAATATTTATGTTTATTATTAAATTCAATATTTATATTTTTTATTAATAGTAATAAACATTGATAAACATAAATGTTTAAAATTAAGATGTAAAGTATTAATATTATTACTATTATAAATATTTTCATGATTAATATTAATATTATTATTTTTGTTATTATTAATATTAGTATTAATTATTTAAAATTAAAATTAGTATTATTAAAATTAATATTGACTGATGTTAACATTAATAATTTAATAATATAAATTGATATTTACATTAATAATAAATATAAATATTTCAAATTAAATGAGAGATTATTAATATTAAAATTAAATATCAATATCTCTTTTAATCTTAATTAATATTAATATGAACAATAAATACAAATGTTAATGTTAAATATAGAAATTTATATAAAAGTAAATTTAGCATTTATATGTTAATGTGAGCATTTCATTAAACAATAGGATTGATAACTTTATGTTTACTTAGGTTCTATGACATTCGAATTTAACTTTATGTTTTTTTTTTTTCAATGACATTAGAATTAAAAAAAATGGTATTTTTATATCATTTGGTCCATGTAACATTATGTTATTTTATAACTGGAGGTTTATATGAGAAATATTTTTAATATTAAAAAAATGTTTTAAGTTAATATTTATATTGAACATCAAATATTTACATCAATATTAAACATAGACATTAATAGAGACATAAAAATAGATTTATTAAGATTAATAATATTTGATTGTAAACATTAGGTTTATAAAATTGTGAGTTCTTTTTAACTATTGTAATATTGTTCTTATGGATCATATGATTTTATACATTACGTATATGTGAATTTTACTATTTTGTAGATGGAAAATTTCTTATGTATGTTAATTTTAATTCTATTCACCATTAGTTGAATTTTTTTTGTTGATATCATGTGTGTTTTATCTTATGTTAGGTGATTTCCTTTTTTTATCATGGATAAATATATTTGGAGTTGTATTCCATTTGAAATTGTTGAAATGGTCTTCCTCTAGCTGCACTTATCGGTTGTGATAAAGATTAGCACTGTTTGTAAGCAATGGAAGAATGTTTTTCAAAACCGTTCTTTCTTATTGCATTGCAAACATATCTGTACAAATGAATTTGGATTTATGGTTCCTTTCCTCAATAATGAAGACAATTATTTTGCTGCTGAATAAATTAAACAAAATGGGCACATATCTCATTTTCATTTGGGATTCATAGATTCAAGATACAAAGTAGAGTTTTTTGTTGGACCAAAGGTAGCTTTATCCTTACCAATAGAATTCTCCCATTCATGAAGCTATTTTGTAATGAATCCATTTAAAAAGGCCTTAAAAAACATTAGGCGAATACGAATTAGAGACTCGGGATTCTTTTCGTTATTCGAAAATGTAAGCAGCAACATATATGTCTCGTTTGTTCTAAACCATATCTATGATAGAATGTAATCTAAATTTTATGTTTATAGTAGTCTTGATAGGGTTTGGTGAAGGGATGATCTTCCATTTGGTGGCACTTCACCCCCTCAGAATGGACTGTTTTATAAAAGTAAATTGTTTTGGCTCTATCTCGACACATAGTATGAAGATTATCCCCGATATCGGTATACAATCTACTGGTTTGGTGTAATAAAAAATGAATGGGTTTTTTCATTTGTTCTAATCACTGACATACGGTGTGTTAGAGTCGGTGTTTACATACCTCCGTCAGAGATCATTTCTCTTATTGCATTTCATTTTTTAGGTGTCTCATTCCGCTCATTCATCTGCATTCCGTTAGGGGCATGCCATTGGTTGGCGGAAGGGCTTTGTTCTCTCATTTTCCCTCATGCTTGTACCTGCTGGGTTAGTCAAAATTTATCAAAATTCATCAAAGTTCAGTTCATGTCATTTACAGTCATAGATGGTTATTTTGGTCAAAAAGAGTCATTTTAGTTTCTAGGTCTAGGGTCTGGTCTTCAGTAATGTTAAATAATGCCCGCAGGCCATGAGGAGGTTTTCAATAAGTTTTTAGTTCAAAATCTTCATCGTCAATATGCTTGAGGATGCTTCTTCTTCAAAACTCTGTTTGGAAGAAGAAATTGTCAAAAATATTTTTGTAAGAATCATGTATTTTTCCGCCATGAAGACTTCAAAGAAGAATCTGGTCATCCTTTGCGAAGGTTCAATGCCAACATCCGTACAAAAATCAACCAATTTCATCATGTCAAGCTCAGAAAGTCAGTGAGGAAACAAAAGACAGAGTTGTATTAAATGCAAAAAGTGCCAAAGTCCAAAACATTACAAAATGGGTTATTGAGAACCAAAAATTAAAACCATGTATATATGAGATATTTCTCCAAGTTTATTAAACCCATTTGTATCAAGAGTTATTTTGAAAATCTCAGAGAGAAGTCGAGTTGGAAGTTGAAAGAACAAACTGTCACTTTAGAAGACGCCGACTGTGTGTTAAAACAGAGCGTGACGCATTGGGATAGGTCGCGGCACATCCACAGAGCGCGGCGCGTAGAGCCAAAACACATCGTGAAAATTCATAAGGGTGCGGCGCACCCATTGAACGCGGCACATTGTGTTTGTGCGCGGTGCACAGAGCCACAAAGGCCGAAACTTATCTTCGCTCCATCAAAACTCAATTTGATTCAGTTCTTTTGCCTCCAAGTAAGTCTGCGCCCTTACCATTTGATGTTAAATCCTTTTGGGTGCTATTTGAAAGGAGAAATTCAAGAGTTTAAATTGGTGAAAGAATAAACCTTATACCCATATTGAAATCTGCTCCCAAAGGTTTGAAAAGAGGTGATTAAAACTTGAATTTTGGTGCTTAAACTCTCATTCCATTTTCATTTGTGCTCTTATCATTGTTATCACTGTTATCACTGCTAGTACTGTCACACTATTATATTACGATCCCGTCTCCTATGCCCACTGTCCCATATCCCTTATACCCTTTTATGCCCATGTGTTAAACCTCAAACCCTATCACTTACCATCACTTCCCTCCATTGAAAACAGCCTAATTTCCACATTCAAGGGCTGCTTCTTTATCCTTGATTCCACTTAACTCATGAATGTTTTGCCATTTCATTGACTCTTGTTCCTAAAAAACTACCCCCCATCACTATCACTCATTCCCATTTCACTATCCCAAATCCCCTTATTCCTTATACTTACCCCTTTCTCCACATCACTTATAAATCCCCAAATCCATAAGTCCCCCAAATAGTGACTGTCCTCACACTTAAACCTCACTTGACAGTCCTTTTTCCCATTGTGATATTTCCTTGCAGCCTTTCATTACATATGTGGCACATGTGGCATTAAAGCATACACCAAACTATTGTTTTCACCATACATATATCAGCACCTATTTTTCAAACACCTTGTTTTCAACATCATGTTAGAAACAAATTCATCATATGAGAAGGGATATGAGTAGGACAGTGATTCAACCGCAGAGATAAATGTACCGAGGAAGTTTCATAAAAGTGGCAGGCACGTCAGGGAGGAGCCCACTTCTTTGGATCAATTGCAGACATGCCCGTTTGCAATGACATGCTTTCAGCAACATTCATGTTTTAAATATTGTGAGCTGATATCTCAGATTCAACACCATCAGGAGTTAGTTCGCTTATTTGTCCTACATTTGCGTGATGGTCATGTAAACCTTGCTGGAGTAAACTTCACCTTGACACCAGAAAATATTTCTGAGGCGACCGTGATACCGAACATTGGTGAGGAGTGGAATAAGAGACAGCAGCTGGATAGAGCATATTATGAACCTTACATCATTCCTGGATATTTGAGGCAGCTGAGCAGGGTATTTCCATTCCGGTTTCTGAAGGAGTCCTATGTGCCATTAATGAAACTTATCATTAGATACTTCAGCTGTGAGGGTAGATTCTCATGCCTTTATGCATACCATATCAGAATTTTAATGCATTTCACTAGAGTGAGACTGATGAATATTCCATACTTCATGTGCCGAAACATAGAGTGGATGACTACCCTAGTGCAGAAGAAGACTCTGGAGCAGCAACATAACAGCATTTATCATTATGCGCTCATCAAAATCATTGTGTTACATCAACTTGGTTTGCAAAGCATCACATGGGATGAGTTCATTTCCCAAGACCTCTTTACAGTCCCTCAGCCTCCTCTAGAGATTGTACACGATGTAGGTGAGCCTTCACATCAGTTTGAGGTGCCTGAGACAGAGCCTATCAGTGTTCCAGTGCGTGTTACCTATCAGAGAGGTACCAGAGCTTTATTTGTAGCAACACAATGAGTACTATCTCCACCAGGGGTGGAAGGGGTCTCGTTACCTTCGACAGCAGCGCGAGTACTATCTCCACATGGCGTGGAAGGGGTCTCACTTTCGACATCAGCATAGGTACAGGACCGAGGCAAGAAGCCTATGCATGATGAGGGCCCTTCAGGAGGCCAAGACACTGAGTTTACACTCATCAATGTTGATTTGAGCTCTCCTAGCTCAAAGCTGAAAGAAATCATCCAGGAGCAAAAATCTGAGATCGACACACTGACTGTGAAGTTGCAGAGAGCTCAGTGGGTTATAGATTAATTGGAGCAGTGGAATAAACAACTGGAGGATCATCACACACTCATGGAGCTGCAGAGAATCCGTGAAGACCGTGAATTGGCACGAAAGAGACCAGGTGACATGACACCATTTGAGCGAGAGACTTGCCTTACGAGAGTCAACATTCATCTGGAGAAGCTGTTGGGAAAGGCCAATAGGGACAAAGACATGCTCAGACATATGAAAAACCACTATTGGGCCCGCACACATGTTTGCAGAGAAAAAATGAAGATCCTGAAGGCGAGGTTGAGAAAAGCACTGAAACGTCGGAAAAGGCCGGATCCGCTCCGAATCTTGGTCGACCTTCCTTGGTTGAGCATGAGACATGATGGTAGACATTCACTCCAAATTTCAGTAAATTTGGAGAAGATTTTTTCATTTTGAAAAATTTGGTTGCAAAACAGGTTTTTCTGCCCGACGCGTCGCGCCACCCGACGCGCGCTTACGATTGGGAGATCTTCTGGAGGAAAAGTTGATATTTTTGTGTTTTTTATGATAAATTATGCATGCTCAAGAATGTTTGAGAGATTTCATGAGGTTCTGGGTGGTCTTAAAGGTCAAAAACACTCCAAAATTTGCCTTTCTGCCACTTTTTGCACCAGAAGGAACCAGTCTCGGGAGATTGTAGTTTTGGAGGGGGAAATGACATCCAAATTGACAATTTCCACTTGGGTTGGATAGACGACATCCAGGGCTTTCCAGAGAGCTATCATGAGCTGAATTTGGAATTCAGGAAGTGCCCCAAAATCAGGCTCAAAGTGGCGCGGTGCATTGAGTTTTTGGGCGCGACGCATAGAGAAATTTGACCCAATTTTCACTTCTTAGTTCAGAAATTCGTCCAGTTTGACTAGTTTCACTTTGTGATGTAATTTTATGGCTATGATGTAATTTTGGCTCATATTTACTTGTTCTAGAGGATTCATTCACTAAAAAGTGAAAATTAAATGAATGAATCAGTTTCCTTCCTTATAGAGGCAAGTTGTTTGGTTGCCTAGATTTTAGCTCCATGTTTAGAATTGGTTGAAACAGCTCCTAGAAGGATGAGCTCGACCCCTAGAGGCATGGGAAGGGGTTAGGATGGTCTATATCATGTATTTTCTGAGACATTTTTCAGATTTGGACTCTTGGGAATAGTTTGGCACCTCATTGTACATTCATTTCAGAGTTTTGGCAAACGAAAGACCAGAGTTTTGCAGCACTTGTTGGGATCCTTGGGGCTCTGAGTTTTGATGATGTTTTTCTTCATGTATCTGTAAGTTTCATTGATGTTTATGTATGAAATTTCCCTTCTCTTTTCTTCTGAATTAAACAAATGAGTAAACTAAGGTAGAATTCATTAGTTTGCTAGTGCTCTGCCTTAAAATTTTGTTTATTTTTATATGTTTTCGTCAGTTTGAAGAGGATCCTTGCTCCCTCTTTCCCTCTTTAGCTCCTCAGCAGTCTTTTCTATTCATTCATTGAATCCAAGACATCAAATTCATTGCCTTCCCTACCCCAACTTGAACTCTGCAAGAATTTGGCCTCATCCCCAAGCCCAAAATTGCCTTTCCCTTTTTCCAACAAAAAACCCCTAAAAAATCATTCCAAACTCCTTGATTAATATACCTAGCCTTAAATTAGCACTCATTTCAGTCATCTCAAGCCCTATTGATACATTTTTCCTGAGATTGACCCGGAGAGTGCCCTCTCCTGTTCTGGTAGGGCTAGCTACCAGACTGAGCGTGGTTTGATGTTACCCTGAACTCTGCCTTCCTTCAGCCTGAGGTGGATTTGGGAACTAACATAGTGGTGAACATACTGGGGAATAAAATGGTATGCTTGTTGGTGTTATTTGTTTTTATAAGCTACAGATGGAGCCTGAAGTTAGCCAGGTAGCTTTTGAAATGCTTTTGCTTTGCATTAGCGGAAGTAGATAAACGTTGCTTCAGTCAATCTCCGGTCTAGCTTGTGAACGTGACACTTGACTTGTGCATTGTCTTGCCCCAGTACATGTATCAAGTTCAGATATGATGGTTGATGGTGGACAACGATCAGAGATAAGAAGGCTGAAATCATTCACCTGGTGACTCCAATTCAATGTAGAGACTCCACTGGAGGACTGACTCTTTCTCTGAGAAAATGGAAGGATCTTACACAAATTTCAGGTATCCAAAGTGGAATGGTATTCAGGATCTAGTCTGCTTTCTTGTAAATTACTTCTTTGATGTTCTTGAAGTTGTCCTGAAAGTTTTCCAGAATTTGTTGTATGATAAAGGTGATCAAAATCTTCACTCGACCTATTCAAAAAGTGTAAATACTGAGTTTCCTTTTGATCCTGGCCTCCTTGCTTTTCCCACATCTTATGATGACTCTCTTCAGAGTGATGAGCCTAAAGAAAACCAAACTTATCCCGTAGCTCTTATAAATACTGCTACACCTTATATAGTCCTAGATAGGTACAAACCTCTTGTTTTACCTTCTTTTCTTCATGCTTTCCCTAAAAATTATGACCTATATCTACCAATATTTGATGGTGAATGTAACAATGTCAACGCTGAGCAACATGTGCAGAATGTTGAGACTTTTCTAGATCTTTTTGAAGTTGATGACGAAGATGTTAGTATTAGGCTTTTTGCTCTTTCTTTGCAAGGAAAAGTGAAGAGTTGGTTCAAAGCCTTGCCTGATGCGAGCATCTCAGATTTCCAGCAGTTCATCGAAGTTTTCCTTGACAGGTAGGTGATCGGACAGAATCCTTTCCTTATTATAGAAGAGTATAACCAGCTGAAAATACTGCCAGGGGAGACAGTACAACAATTTTCTGCCAGATTTAACCAAGTTTATTATTCAATGCCAGCTGATATAAGACCTTCTCCTAGATCTTCTCTCTTGCACTACCCGGGTGCCTTTGATCCGGAAATGGAGTTTCAGCTGAGAGAAAAGAATTTTGCAACACTTGTAGAGATACAGAACAATGCAGTAGATGTAGAGGCTCATTTGTTGATCCAAAGGGAAAGGTTTAAGGAAGAAGAGACAAAAACATAGATCCGAAGAAATCGGCATCTCTAGAGGTAAAGCTTGACATGTTGGTAAGTGCAGTAGAAGAGATGATGAAAAAGAAAACCACAAGGAATGAGTATAATCTTGAAGCCCATGGCTCGCTGATTGAAGAAGAACAGGTTGTTGATCCAAAACATTTTGTTTCTTATCCCAGTTGTCATAGTGATTGCTTTATAGATCATCTTGAAGAAGAGAGAGCTGTTGATATGACATGTATGCTTGATGATGTGTTGTATACTGATGATTTGCCTCAGTTCGATTAGTATGATGATGATTATGTTCTCCAAACAGAAGCTAATCTTGCAGAGAAATCAACAACTGGTTTGTGGAAGGAGGAAGTTCACTTTCAGCAGCTTGTGTACAATGATCAACCGATGCATATCAGTTATGAAAATGATGAGGAAAGTGCAGCAAATTTTGAAGTAAGTGAAGAATCTTTGCCTTTTTGTTTTGATTCGTTTCAGTTCATGAGAGATAACTTCCATGCAATCAGAAATCAAATGTCAAAAAGCCTGTATTTGGACCATCTTGAGCGCAATGAAAACCTTGTTCAAGATTTCTCATATTCAGATTTACAATCCCCGAATGCCATTGATTGTCAAGTTGCAGATGAAGCCATGGAAGCTGGCACATATGATCAAATGATACAAGATGATTCTGTACCTTTCTGTTTTAATCATTTCAGTTTTTGAAAGGTAAATTGCACAGTAAATCTTCAAATGAGCAGCCTGTAAGAAATCAACAATCTCTCAATGTTAATGTTGAGGATGAGACAGATAACGAAATTCTTGAGCAGCCTGTAGCATCAGATTTGCAGCCACCAAATGAAATTGAAGGTCAGATTATAGATGAAGTCGTGGAAGCTGAAATACATGATTTAATGATGCAAGAGGATTCTGTACCCTTTTGTTTCGAAGAATTTCAGTTTATAAAGTAGAATCTTCGTAATATTTCTCAAGAAAAAGATGAACAGCCAGTAGGATGTCAGACAGTTTCAATGGATACATCACAACAGTCTTCTCAAATTTTTGATGATCCTATTGCTGATGTGTTGGATGATGTTTGCAATCAAAGTCTTTCTCCATTGACTTTATGTAAGGTTGAAACGTGTGCTGATATAGACTTGATCCGGCAGCCAGTCTCTTTGTCATTTTTAGCAGGAGTCTCGTCACAAAGCTCATCACAAAGCTCAGATCAAAGTTTGCATTCATGGTATGAGGAGAAGAGAAGTAATCCATTAGATGAGCTAATTCCTAGTGTGCATTTTGAGATCCTTATGAAGCATGAATTTCAAGATCCTTATGCAGTGTTTTTGGAGGCGGATAGAGAATCCATAGTATTCAACGGATCTGTTCACAAGTTTTCATGGGAGTTGCCTTTCAGTAGTTCTCTCTTGTTCTTCATAAACGAGCACTTGCGGAGAATCCAAACAACAGCTGCAATACTTACATGGTTGCATTGGTTGTTTCATTTCACTTGATGAGGTGACGAATGAAATTTTTAGAGTAGGTTGTATTGAATAAGCTTCATATTGAGAATATTTCCAGTTTGTCGGTTGTGTTTAAGTATCGAGTCATTTTTTAGTTGAGTGAGAGTCAATTTGTGTCGTCAAGTCATCAGTTTTCAGTCATGCATTTCAGTTTGAGTTTTTGACTCCATTGCCCAATGGATAAAGGCACTGGTCTGCTCTCCCAAAGATATGTCGTTCTTGTCACCTCCAAGGAGCTACCATCACCATTGGAGCCAATGTTAGAGTCATTCTTTACATCCCTCCCTCAGAGATCATTTCTCTTATTACATTTCATTGTTTAGGTGTCTCATTCCGCTCATTCATCTGCATTCTGTTAGGGGCATGCCATTGACTGATAGAAGGGCTTTGTTCTCTCATTTTCCCTCATGCTTGTACCTGCTGGGTTAGTCAAAATTTATCAAAATTCATCAAAGTTCAGTTCATGTCATTTACAGTCATAGATTGTTATTTTGGTCAAAAAGAGTCATTTTAGTTTCTAGGTCTAGGGTCTGGTCTTCAGTAATGTTAAATAATGCCCGCAGGCCATGAGGAGGTTTTCAATAAGTTTCCAGCTCAAAATCTTCATCGTCAATATGCTTGAGGATGTTTCTTCTTCAAAACTCTATTTTGAAGAAGAAATTGTCAAAATTGTTTTTGTAATAATCATGTATTTTTCCGCCATGAAGACTTCAAAGCAGACTCTGGTCATCCTTTGCCAAGGTTCAATGCCAACATCCCTGCAAAAATCAACCAATTTCATCATGTCAAGCTCAGAAATTCAGTGAGGAAACAAAAGACAGAGCTGTATTAAATGCAAAAAGTGCCAAAGTCCAAAACATTACAAAATGGGTTATTGAGAAGCAAAAATTAAAACCATTTCTATATGAGATATTTCTCAAAGTTTATTAAACCCATTTGTATCAAGATTTATTGGGAAAATCTCAGAGAGAATTTGAGTTGGAAGTTGAAAGAACAAACTGTCATTTTAGAAGAGGCCGACTGTGTGTTAAAACAGAGCACAGCGCATTGGGATAGGTCGCGGCGCATCCACAGAGCACGACGCGTAGAGCCAAAACACACCGTGCAAATTCATAAGGGCGCGGCACACCCATTGAACGCGGCACATTGGGTTTGTGTGCGGCGCACGAAGCCCCAAAGGCCGAAACTTATCTTCGCTCCATAAAAACTCAATTTTATTTAGTTCTTTTGTCTCCAAGTAAGTCTGCGCCCTTACCATTTGATGTTAACTCCTGTTGGGTGCTATTTGAAAGGAGAAATTCAAGAGTTTAAATTGGTGAAAGAATAAACCCTATACCCATATTGAAATCTTCTCCCAAAGGTTTGAAAAGAGGTGATTAAAACTTGAATTTTGGTGCTTAAACTCTCATTCCATTTTCATTTGTGCTCTTATCATTGTTATCACTGTTATCACTGCTAGTACTATCACACTATTATATTACGATCCCTTCTCCTATGAACACTGTCCCATATCCCTTATACCCTTTTATGCCCATGTGTTAACCCTCAAACCCTATCACTTACCATCACTCCCCTCCATTGACAACAGCCTAATTTCCACATTCAAGGGCTGCTTCTTTATCCTTGATTCCACTTAACTCAGGAATTTTTTGCCATTTCATTGACTCTTGTTCCTAAAAAACTACCCCCCATCACTATCACTCATTCCCATTTCACTATCCCAAATCCCCTTATTCCTTATACTTACCCCTTTCTCCACATCACTTATAAATCCCCAAATCCCTAACTCCCCCAAATAGTGACTGTCCTCACACTTAAACCTCACTTGACAGTCCTTTTTCCCATTATGATATTTCCTTGCAGCCTTTCATTACATATGTGTCACATGTGGCATTAAAGCATACACCAAAATATTGTTTTCACCATACATATGTCAGCACCTATTTGTCAAACACCTTGTTTTCAACATCATGTCAGAAACAAATTAATCATATGAGTAGGGATATGGGCAGGACAATGATTCAACCGCAGAGTTAAATGTACCGAGGATGTCTCATAAAAGTGGTAGGCACGTCAGGGAGGAGCCCACTTATTTGGCTCAATTGCAGACCTGCCCGCTTGTAATGACATGCTTTCAAAAACATTCATGTTTTTGGTATTGTGAGCTGATATCTAAGATTCAACACCATCAGGAGTTAGTTCGCTTATTTTTCCTACATTTGCATGATGGTCATGTAAAAATTGCTGGAGTAAACTTCACCTTGACACCAGAGACTATTTATGAGGAGACCGGGATACTGAACATTGGTGAGGAGTGGAATAAGAGACAGCAGCTAGATAGAGCATATTATGAACCTTACATCAGGCCTGGATATTTGAGGCAGCTGAGCAGGGTATTTCCATTCCGGTTTCTGAAGGAGTCCTATGCGCCATTAATGAAACTCATCATTAGATACTTTAGCTCTGAGGATAGATTCTCACGCCTTTATGCATACCATATCAGACTTTTGATGCATTTCACTATAGTGAGACTGATGAATATTCCATACTTGATGTGCCGAAACATAGAGCGGATGACTACCCTAGTGTAGAAGAAGACTTCGGAGCAGCAACATAACAACATTTATCATTATGCGCTCATCAAAATCATTATGGTACATCAACTTGGTTTGCAGGGCATCACATGGGATGAGTTCATTTCCCGAGACCTCTTTACAGTCCCTCAGCCTCCTCTAGAGATTGTACACGATGCACGTGAGCCTTCGCATTAGTTTGAGGTGCCTGAGACAGAGCCTATCAGTGTTCCAGTGTGTGTTACCTATCAGAGAGGTACCAGAGCTTTTTTTGCAGCAGCACGACGAGTACTATCTCCACCATGGGTGGAAGGGTTCTCGTTACCTTCGACAACAGCGCGAGTAATATCTCCACATGGCATGGAAGGGGTCTCGCCTTCAACATCAGCATAGGTACAGGACCGAGGCAAGAATCCTATGCACGATGAGGGCCCTTCAGGAGGCCAAGACACTGAGTTTACACTCATCGATGTTGATTTGAGCTCCCCCAGCTCAAAGCTGAAAGAAATCATCCAGGAATAAAAAGCTGAGGTCGACACACTGACTGTGAAGCTACAGAGAGCTCAGTGGGTTATATATTACTTGGAGCAATGGAATAAACAACTGGAGGATCAGCACACACTCATGGAGCTGCAGAGAATCCATGAAGACAGTGAATTGGCACGAAAGAGACCAGGTGACATGACACCATTTGAGCAAGAGAATTGCCTTACGAGAGTCAAAATTCATCTGTAGAAGTTGTTGGAGAATGCCAATAGGGACAAAGACATGCTCAGACATATGAAAAACCACTATTGGGCCCGCACACACGTTTGCAGAGAAAAAATGAAGATCCTGAAGGCGAGGTTGATAAAAGTACTGAAACGTCGGAAAAGGCTGGATCTGCTCCGAATCTTGGCCGAAGCTTCCTTGGCTGAGCATGAGACATGATGGGAGACCTTCACTCCAAATTTCAGCAAATTTGGAGAATATTTTGTCATTTTGAAAAATTTGGTTGCAAAATAGGTTTTTCCACCCGACGCGTCGCGCCAGCCGCCGCACGCTTATGATTGGGACATCTTCTGGAGGAAAATTTGATATTTTTGGGTTTTTTATGATAAATTATGCATGCTCAGGAATGTCTGAGAGATTTCATGAAGTTCTGGGTGGTCTTAAAGGTCAAAAACACTCCAAAAATGGCCTTTATGCCACTTTTTGCACCAGCAGGAACTAGTCTTGGAATATTGCAGTTTTGGAGGGGCAAATGACATCAAAATTAAAAAATTCCACTTGGGTTGGATAGAAGACATCCAGGGATTTCCAACGAGCTATCATGAGCTCAATTTGGACTTCATGATGTGCCCCAAAATCAGGCTCAAAGTGGCGCGGTGCATTGAGTTTTTGGGCGCCGCGCATAGAGAAATTTGGCCCAATTTTCACTTTTCAGTTCAGAAATTCGGCCAGTTTGACTAGTTTCACTTTTTGATGTAATTATTGATCTATATTGATGTAATTTTATGGCTATGATGTAATTTTGGCTCATATTTCTTGTTCTAGAGGATTCATTCACTAAAAAGTGAAAATTAAATGAATGAATCAGTTTCCTTCCTTATAGAGGCAAGTTGTTTGGCTGCCTAGATTTTAGCTCCATGTTTAGAATTGGTTGAAACAACTCCTAGAAGGATGAGCTCAACCACTAGAGGCATGGGAAGGGGTTAGGATCATCTATATGATGTATTTTCTGAGACATTTTTCAGAGTTGGACTCTTGGGAATAGTTTGGCACCTCATTGTATATTCATTTCAGAGTTTTGGCAAAGGAAAGACCAGAGTTTTGCAGCACTTGTTGGGATCCTTGTGGCTCTGAGTTTTGATGATGTTTTTCTTCCTGTATCTGTAAGTTTCATTGATGTTTATGTATGCCATTTCCCTTATCTTTGCTTCTGAATTAAACAAATGAGTAAACTAAGGTAGAATTCATTAGTTTGCTGGTGCTCTGCCTTAAACTTTTGTTTAGTTTTATATCTTTTCGTCAGTTTGAAGAGGATCCCTTCTCCCTCTTTCCCTCTTCAGCTCCTCAACAGTATTTTCTATTCATTCATTGAATCCAAGACATCAAATTCATTGCCTCCCCTGCCCCAACTTGAACTCTGCAAGAATTTGGCCTCATCCCCAAGCCCAAAATTGCCTTTCCCTTTTTCCAACAAAAAACCCCTAAAAAATCATTCCAAACTCCTTGATTAATATACCTAGCCTAAAATTAGCACTCATTTCAATCATCTCAAGCCCTATTGATACATTTTTCCTGAGATTGACCTGGAGAGAGCCCTATCTTGTTCTGGTAGGGCTAGCTACCAGACTGAGAGTGGTTTGATGTTACCCTAAACTCTGCCTTCCTTCAGCCTGAGGTGGATTTTGGAACTAACACGGTGTATTTCATTAGCGATATGCAAGAATCGATTGATATCTCTTATCAACAATGGCTCCACTTTTGCATGGTCAATTGAAGAAATAGATAATTTCCAATTTTGTCACCCGTGTGTTGAACGAAGAATTGAATACTGTGAGGATGATTGGGGCTTCATATTGAAGTTTTTGGAAGAAATTTCTACAGATACAAATAGCAAACATCCTATTTATCTTCCATTTCGAATAGTTGAAGGTGTGGTTCTTATGTGCAATTGCAGTGAACTTCCTTTCCTATTATATGACATGATCACTGGCCTCTATTTTCCAACGTATATTCATAATTCAACTAATCAATAGATGTATGGTTTTGGTCTCCTATGCCACAGGAGTGAAACGATTTGATTGAGTCTGGGAATTTTTTTACAATTTCTCCCTGTATGGATTCTATTGATGAGATTCCACCTTTAAATATGGACATGGACTCTTAGTCTATTAGTCATTGTGTTATGATTTATTATATATATTTTCATTTTATATTCTCTCTATGGTTGTGGAAAGCATTTCCATTTTTTTTTACTTTACATGCATTTGGGTCTGTATGGTAAGACTTTCAAATTACAATTCTATGGATATTTATATGACTCATGCTGGGATTTCTTCTATATGTGTATGTATCAGATGTTGGATATTGAATCCCATTCCAATTTTCTCGAAAATATTTATTTTTGTTTTCCCTTTAATTCTCTTGATTTCATTTGAATGTGTTTTGATGCTATCAATTTTTCTTTGTTTTTAGAATTATAATTACTGTGACTTGTTTTATACATGGTCTTTGCATTAGTTCTTTTTCATTGGCTCTAAAACAATGTTATATATTTAGGTACATTTTAGTATTTACATTTATATTTCGATGGTGTATAGCTCCGAATATTTACTTATATTTCCAATTCATATAATTCTTATAGTACTTTGTTCCATTTATATGGAGTTCCCATTACAATTCTCATACGAGACATGAAATTTTAGCCTTTTTTGTTTAGCTATTTGGAAAAATCCTTTTAAATTGTCATAACTTTATATGGTTGGAAAAAGACCATATACATTTTTAATGTTTTTATATGGTTGGAAAACAAACTTGTTCCTTTTTCATTATTCTATGTCTATTTATATTGGATATATTATATGTTCCATCTTTATGGTTCCATAATAAATATGTTATTATTCATTATGGACATGTCATCTGAAGCCACAATCCAGCGTACAAGAAAATGAAATCTGTCACCATCATCGCGTGACAGCTCTAACGAAAGTCATTCTCTATGGTATCAACAAAATAAGGACACAATAAATTAGAATAGGAGAGCTACATATCATAGAATAACGAGTGAAACCATTCTTCGAAATGATTTTATGATTCCTCGTATGTATCATACTATGGATGATATCATGGAAATAACTTTTCCCTTTAATATTTCATTTCCATAATATGCTCCTCACCAGCAGAATTTTGTTGTTCAATGCTCTCCTAAAAATATTCATAATAGTCAGGAAACATATTGCAATAGGGAAGAACATTATATCGATAACGTGGATCAAATTTTCACCCTCACCGTTCTGTCTCTGCAATTGCATCATTTAAGCAAGGCCAAAAGTTATAAAATTTCCATGGTGGAGGAAATGATGACATCGTATGTGATTATTTGGATGATACCTTGTTTAGCCATTTGTTTCATAATTTGGAGCCATTTGCTCAAAAAATCATATATTCCAATTACCCTTCTCAAAATAATGTTTTCCGACGAACATAAATAGTCATCCTTGACATAATTTCGCATGGAACAATGGAGATAACACAATGATATTTTGACAGTTACTGCAATAGTGGTTTTTTTATTACATTCCTTTATTTGCAATTTTTTTTTACTAAATTTATAAGGTATTTTCTTCCCTTGGAATAAGATACAACTGATCTTAACAGAGGTCTAGAAATTAACTACCAAAGTCTTCCATATATTAATCTGAGAATTGAAGACAAAGCATTTCATAGCCTTCCACTGCATTCTCCTTGACAATCAAATCGAAAAACTAATGTAAATGTTCAATGTATTTGATTTGATTTTTCATTTTTTGAATTTTTATTAGGTTGGACATGAATCTTATTGCATACTTTATTTTCTTCAAACAAGACACAACTCGTTTTAATAGAGGCATACAAATTAACTTTGTAGATGTTCCATCTATTGATGTTATAAGTGAAGAAGAACCATCTCATAGCATTCATCGAGATCAAAAAACAATGTAAATGTTGAATGCATTTGATATTTTCTTCATTTATGAATTTATTGTTATTTTCACATTGTATTTTACAACTTTTATGGAAAAAACATGATTTCATCTAATGAGGTTGGAGAAAGTGAATCCAAAACTTCAAATTGTCAAACTGTAACATACCTCCTTTCCACAATTTTTTTTATTTGTTTTTTGTTAGAATACCAAGTCTATAACAATAGAATGAATAATGTTCTTCCTCCTCATAATTGTTATACCTTATTCCTCTGTCTATACACATCTTATACAATAGTATAACCTTTACTACCTAAATTTGTTATAAATTGATTTAATACTCTCGTGTCTTTAGATAATTCTACTTTGAATCTTCACCTTAAGCACTTTAATGAAAGCCTTGCTCAATATATATTCTAATGGGGTTTATACCCATCAAATAAATTGTCCAACCTTGCGTATTTGATTTTTTTTTATGGTTATATTTGTGTATACCTATGATCCTATTCTCTGCTCATGAAGAAGAGTGGGGTTTTTACAACATTTACTTTATGAGTTATGCATAGATATGACTTTTATATTAGCGTTGATACTCCGTATGGATATGTCATGTGAAATATGGATCTCATTATATAAAATGACACACGAGACTTCATTTCACCAACTCGATTTAAATTTGTACGCCGGCAAGTGATATCAATCTATGGCTATTTCACCAAGCCACACAATGAATAGTAGTTTATATGTTTATCTTACCTACCATAGATTCGTTTTAAATGTTTCGATCTGTCAGAGTACAACCGAGTTTAATGTAAGTAGATTTTTACATATACATTCGACCCCTCTCGATCAGAGAGAAGAGTCTACCGATCTTTGACAAGTGTAGAGTTGGATGTACTTAGGGTTTGTTTATGGCGTCTCTCCCTCTTTTAACCACAACAGAATTTTTCATTGTATTCTTCTCCAAGGGTTTATTCACCATGTGTAACCGCATCGATTCTCATCGAGCTGGAATGCTGCCATAACCAAAGTGCACCTCCTCTTGTGCAACGCCCTATAGGTAACACAACTCGTTATTTACCATACTTAGTTTTTAATCGACTTGAATTTTGAGTATATGGCGAATGTTGTGTGGCTAAATCGTATTGTTGGTGAACTTGCCTGAAGTGTTCTCTCTTACATTTCGTTCTTTCTTGCGTAATAGACATCTCTCTCCATTGCTTTAGTTTATGTGAGATTGCATCCTTCAGATTTGTTCTAATCTGCCTCCGGCGACATTCGTTTAACTTCTTCTCAGTTCTAAGACTTAGTTGTATAGGGGTTTCAATGTCGACAACTGTGCATGATGCATAGTTAGGCATAGATTAGTTAAGAAAATCCCGTTGTATTCAATACTTATATGCATTCGTTGCTAAGCTTTTTCAATGGTTAAAATTTTCTTCACCCTGTGACGTTACCATGAAATCATTCCTCTTATTTTTAGGACAACCACGACTGGGTTCCCTCTGTCTATACGATTCGATTCGGGGATGTGGTTCAAGCCCGTTTCCTCGTAGGTAACTCATCATATTCCTTTTGGGCTTTTGTGATCGAATGATTTTTTTTTTCACCGTTAACTTAACACCATTCTCGGGAGATTTATTTAACTATCTCTGCATTGGTTGATTTCATGTATTTTATCTCACCCATCTACCCTACAGCTAACTTATTTCTCCATTCTTCAATCGTATTCAAACTAAACGAAATTTTGTTCTCTACCTACAGGTTGGTCACGTCACATTTTCCATCCTTTCCAACCTTAAAGACCCGCGGGGTGTAATTTTTAATTCCAATGTTATTTGGACTATATGGATACTCTCCAAATTTTTTTCGAGGGTTTTTGTTTTTATGTGCACACTGTTGAATACCTATATAAAATTTTTATCTCACAATAATGCGATCCTTTTTCCGAATGGAGGTTTTGAAATAATTTGTTTATCTGAACGGTTTTATCGATATTTAATCGATCGTTCTATACCCAAAACTTTGGGTTAACATTTGCTTAGCTTTGAATTGTAACTTATGTACATTAGTTAGAGCTTACGCCTTATCTATTATCCTTTGTATGCTATATTTTTATATTGGTGTCGTACTGATACTTTTGTTTTTAATATAACAATATGTATTTATGCAAGATCTTTTTGCATAATTATGAGGATAACTGTTCCTCTGGTTATCACTCCTCTGGAGATTTATTTTACTTTGTTTTTACCAGACTCGTTAGCCTCATTTTCTACAGAGTTGCCCTAATTGTTTTGATGAAGATATCTGGGAATACCAACCATTTTCTCTCTATTGAATAGACTTTCCACTTGTCTATTAAGATTTTAGTTACCTTTCTTAACCCTTCTGTTAATGTAAAAACGGAATTAAATTACTCTTGTAGATTGATGTAATAAACTCTTAGATTTATTCCTATATAGAAGAAATCTCTAGAATTTCAATATACATATTTTTATTGTTTACTGTTACCTTGGATAACTCTCTGTTCAGAATTTCAAACTAGAATTTATTTGTCTAATGCCTAAAGTGTGACATTTATGAACATAATTGATTTGTTTTCTTTTCTGTACAAATTCAAAATGTTGCTATATAGATATACATACAGGTTAATGGCGGTGATTGTCCACTTTAGTTTCATAAAATTTATTTTTCTTTCTTTGATATATATATATTTATATCTATGAATACTATCATAGCTGTTACAACTTTTTGGGTCTATATTTAAACTAAAATTTCTGTACTACTATCCTCAAGGTATAAATTTCTCTAGTAGGTTAGATTGTATATATATACATATATATTTAATTGTATATCAACTTGCAGACGTTGTCCTATTATAGCTAGTATGCAAAATTTTATTCTACAACAGTCACTTCTCAATTTATTTTACTGATCTTTTTATTTTCTCATAACGCAGAAACATACTAATTTCTCTTATTGTATTACTACACTTAATAGTGTAATATTGTATAATTTCCTGATTTTATTTTATAATAACTATGTATACTTTTAAATATTCCCTTGAAGATAGAAATTACAATTTATTTTCTTGTAATCATATGAGTTCTTATTAGAAGCAGTTAAGCAGAGTTTTTATGTTTCATACTCTGTCCAATTTAATTTTCAGTTTCTTTTAATGCATATATAATTTTGTATTTCAGAAGCAGATTAAATTTAAAAAAATACATAGCCTATGGGGATACATATATCTTCAGATTTAAACCAATATCGGTTTAGAGAATCTGATTGATATTTACCCATAGTTTTTTTTTTTATTCCTGCAACTATACAAATTTTAGAGGATTATGTCCTCTGATAACATCTATTAAATGTAAGGAGTTTTATACTATTATCAACATAAAATTAAATACCTTGAATCTCAATATCAATTTAAAATTTACTAACACAATTTGTAGCAGAAGTTTATGATTTAAGTGTGAATACCACTTAATTACTATGACCAATCCTCCCAAACTTAGAGTTCTTCTGTCTCCAAAACTCACCCCAGAACTGAGATCCTCTCCTAGAACAGACCAACCTCAATCTGTTCTGGCATAGCTTGTTTAAGCTATGCTCTCCCCCAAATCCTGTTTCTATTTCTGCGTCTAGAATTCTAGGATTCTTTTATTCCTGTTTGCCTAGGCTTCTCTTATTTAGGGACTTTAAAGCTGCTTTCTACTTTTCCAGCTTTTTACCTCATCCCAACTACTTTCCTCATCGTTGGGGAAATTTAGTTTTTTCCTCAAAAATCTAAATTAGAAATAAATTCTTTCAAGGCTTTTTGAAAGATTTTGGGGAAAGTCTTAACTTCTTTCCATAACCTCATTGATTAGGCAAGTGATCTCAAAAATCTCATTTGGTCATAGTGCACAAAAAATGTTTTATTTATTTTTCATAAATAAATAATTGACTACATCCACACAATAATTATCCATTGGGGTCCACTCCCCTTTGGACTTAAGTTCAAAACATAAAAGTAGGGGTGTTACATATTCCCTCTGTGAAAACAAACATTGTCCTCGGTGTTAACAGCTAACTACTAGAGTTTATTTTGAAAATAGAAATGGATATTTTTCCATCATATCAACTTCTCTTTCCCATGTAGCTTCTTCAGCAGTAAAGTGCTTCCACTGGACCTTTACTCTAGCTACTGTTCGGTTTTGCAATTCAATTTCTTCCCGCTCCAAGATTTGAAGCGGTTCTAGAAGGAACTCCCCTTCTAGTTCCGCCTGTATCACATTCCAATCAACAATATTAGAAGCATCATGTACATATCTTTTTAATAACAAAACATGAAACACATCATGAACTTTAACATGGGGAGGTAAGGCCAGTTTATAAGCCACTGGTCCCACCCTTTCTAACACCTCAAAAGGTCCACAGTATCTAGAAGCCAATTTTGCACAGCTTCCAGCATAAAGTGTGCTTTTTTGGGTTTAATATGTAGATACACATGATCACCCACTTTGAACTCTCAGTGCACTCTCTTCTTATCGGCATAGCTTTTCTGTCGATCTTGTGCTGTCTTGATGTTTCTCTGTATTTTTTTTACAATCCTTTCCATTTCTTGTAGAGTATCTGGCCCAAGTACTAGCTTATCCTTAGGCTGGATCCAACTTAAAGGAGTACGAAACTTTCTTCCATAGAGGGCTTCAAATGGACTCATTTTGATGGAGGATTGGTAGCTGTTATTATAAGAAAATTTGACTAGATGTAAGTAGTCTTCCCATTGAGTTGGCCTACTCATCAGGTACATTCTCAGCATATCCTCCAAAATATGATTTTTTCTCTCTGTTTGGCCATCCGTCTGAGGGTGATAAGCAGTGCTAAAATTCAATTTAGTGCCCATGCCCCCAAACAGACCTTTCCAGAAGGCTACTATGAACTTAGCGTCTCTATCTGAAATAATCATCTTTGGGACCCTGTGCAGCCTTACTATTTCTTTTAGGAAAACATTTTCTACTTGGGCTATCCCAAAAGTAGATTTTACAGGTATGAAATGTGCAACCTTTGTTAAGGTATCTACCACTACCATCACTGAGTCATGCTGGTACTTTGTTTTGGGTAACCCGGTTATAAAATATACAGAAACAGTGTCCCATTTTCATTCTGCAATTGGTAAGGGGTTTAGAAGACCAGCTGGATGTTGATGTTCAAGTTTGACTAGTTGACACTCCATGCGTCTGGCTAAGTAGTTGGCTATGTCTCTTTTCATTCCTAGCCAAAATAATTTCTTTTTCAAGGTTGTAAGAATTTTCTGATATCCAGGATGTCCTGAATATGGCTGTTTGTGATATTCATCTAGGATTTGTTTTTTTAAAGAATCCACATTGGGGATGTACAATCTGTTTCTATACCAGATCAACCCTTTCAGGTTTTGGTTGTATTCAGCCATTTCCTTTTCCAGCATTTTCACTTGTAGATTTTCATAGTTGGGATCTTGATCTGTGACCTCCTTAACTAATTCTTCTAAGTCAAAACAAGCACTACTCCCAATGTTGTTTATTATTTGACAAGCATTTCTGCTTAGAGCATCAACAATTTTATTTTCTTTCCCTTTGACATGTTTTATGTCCATATCAAATTCACACAGAAAAGGCACCCATATGGCTTCTCGAGCATTCAAATTTGTTTGAGAAAAGAAAAACTTGAGACTGATATGATTTGTCATCAATGTAAATTTTTTTCCAAGAAGATAGTGTCGCCACATCTTCAAGGCATGAATTACAGTATCCAATTCTAGATCATATACACTGTAATTCTGTTCATGTTTCTTAAGTTTTCTAGATTCATATGCAATGACAGAATTATCTTGCATTAGAAATCCTCCCAAACCCTCTCTACATGCATCTCGACACACGAAAAACTCTTTATCAAGATATGCAATCTTCAATATAGTTGTTGTGGTAAGTTTTAATTTTAGTTGTTCAAAGCTATGTTGGCATTTTTCAGTCCACTCAAATTTGGTCCCTTTCCTCTGTAGTGACGTTATGGGATATGCTATTGCAGAAAATATTTCCACAAACCTTCGATAATAACCTGCAATCCCCATAAATGACCTTACTGCTGATACATCCGTAGGCACAGGCCACTTTCTTATGGATTTTATCTTTTTAGGATCAACAACCAATCCTTTTTCAGAAATGATATGACCCAGATATTGAATTTTATCCTTATAAAATTTACATTTTCTAAACTTGGCATATAACTGATTCTCCTTAAGATTATGTAACACAATTCTAAGGTGTTCCTTATGTTCTACCTCACTCTTGGAATAGACTAGAATATCATCTACGAACACTAGTACGAATTTATCTAAGTACTTATTCAAAAAACTATTCATTAAGCACATAAAAGTGGCAGGGTCATTAGTCAAACCAAAAGGTATGACTACAAATTCGTAGTGCCTATACTTGGTTCGAAAAGTTGTTTTACTGATATCTTCCTCCTTAATTCTGAGTTGGTGATAACCAGTCCTCAAGTCAATCTTAGAGAATAATGAAGCTCCTCTCACCTAATCAAAAAGGTCATCTATTCTGGGCATTGGATACCTATTTTTTATTTTCAACTTCTTTAGTTGACGGTAGTCAATGCACATTCTGAAGGTTCCATCCTTCTTTTTCACGAACAACACTGGTGCTCCCCAAGGGGATACACTGGGTCTGATGTAACCCTTATCCAACAATTCTTGTAATTGCATTTTTAACTCCATGAGTTTAGGAGGGCTCATCCAGTAAGGGGTTCTAAAAAATAGTGTTGCTCCTGGCACCAATTCGATTGAAAAATGAATCTCTCTTTTGGGGGGAAGATGATGAATCTCATCTGGAAAAACTTCCTTCAATTCTCTTACCACTGGTAACGTGTCTAGCAAGTTTTCTTCAGGTTGCTGTCTTAATTCTTCAACATGTACAACATATACTTGATATCCTTTTGTAGCTGTTCTTTTTATCTAAAGGGCGGAGATTTTCCTTACAGAAATAGTTTCCGGTTTCCCTTTTAATATGAATGGTTTTCCTTCATCATCTATACAGTGCAGATTTTTGTCCCAACAATTCAGCATGGTCTTTTTCCTTTCTAGCCAATCCATTCCTATCAATAAATCATAACAACCTAATGGCAGAATGCTTAACTCAAATTTTGTTTGATATTGATTCAATTTAATAGTTGTTTTAGGTAGCTTATGAGTTACTTTGCGTTTAGTTCCAGTAGCTAATTGTACCAACCAAGGCTGTTGAAACTTTTTTGTTCCGAGTTTACATTTTTCTACAACTTGTGGACTAATATAACTCAAAGAAGCACTCGGATCGATTAAGATAGTAACAGATTGATCAGAAATTTTACCTTCCATCTTGACCATAGTAGATTGATGTTATTCTTGTCGATTCTCCAAGGCTGCGTTGATAGTGGGAATATTTCTGGCTACATCATTCACAGTAGTAGCCTCTCTAGGCCTCAGAACCATCTGAATATTTCTGTGTGGACAATACCTCAACAGATGAGGTTCTCCGCAACCCCAACACTTCACTGGCTCTCTCATTTTAACTGTCCCTTCTTTATTACTATCCCCATCTATTTTCTTTGAACCAACTTGGGATTGAGCAGTTTGACTTTCCCTTGGTTTGTTAAATTTCTTCCGCTGATGATCCCTACCGAAGTTCTTCAAATAAGCTGGTTTCTGTTTCTTTCTTTAGAATTCACCCTTATTTATCCATCTTTTCCCTTGTTCACTCTTTCCTTTAAACTGCTAGTAGCATAATCTAGCTTTCGTCACCACTTCATCCATAGTTTTTGGATTATCGAACTCTATTTTCTCCTTGTACATAGTAGGCAAACAGTTAAAAAACCTTTGCACTTTTTCTTTCTCTTCACGAATATAAGGAACATACCTTAACAGATTTGTAAAATTGGTGACAAAATCATCTATGGTGAGCTGTCCCAATCTGATTTCGTGAAACTCCTTTGCTTTATCATCATAATATCATTCATTCAAATAACAGTGTTAAACTTGACTTGGGAATTTTCCCAAGTCACTGTTTTTTCATCAATGGCATGAGCCATATTTGTCTCCTCCCACCACAAGGTAGCCTTACCTTGCAACTGGTAGATAGCTAATTTGGCCCTTAGATTTCTTTCATATTCGTAGACCTGAAAATACTTAATCATATTCAACAGCCATGCCTCAACATATTCCTCCTTCTCTCCATTATAGGAGTGAGGTTTAATTTTTCGGAATTCACACTGTAATTCCTTCTTATGTTTAGACTGATGTCTAGTAGTTTCATCCTCCTCAAAATCATCTGAGAACCTGCCTTTCCTCCTCCTTCTGGAACCTTCACCTTCTTGACTATTCCAGGAAGTCAGTTCTCTTATCATTTTTTCCTGCTCCTCACTCACTAATGATAGCCTGTCATTCTGGCTTCTTAGCTCGGCCATATCCCATTGCAACCTATGCAACATAGCCATTAAAGGAGCATTGGGATCTGGTGTATTATCTCTACCACCCAGATCGACATAGAGTTCATCTTCTTCAGCCATTGAATTTTCGGTTCAGTACCTTTGTACACTAAAACAAAACAACACTAGTAACAATAGAAAATTTTCAAAAAACTTATTTTATGCAGTGAGCACAACAACAGCCCAGTTTTTTCTAACATGGTCTCTGATACCATTTGTAACATACCTACTTTCCACAATTTTTTTTTTCTGTTACAATACCAAGTCTATAACAATAGTATGAATAATGTTCTTCCTCCTCATAATTGTTATACTTTATTCCTCTGTCTATACACATATTATACAATAGTATAACCTTTACTACCTAAATTTGGTATAAATCGATTGAATACTCTCTTGTCTTTACATAATTCTACTTTGAATCTTCACCTTAAGAAATTTAATGAAGGCCTTGCTCAATATATATTCTAATGGGGTTTATACCCATCGAATACATTGTCAAACCTTGCGTATTTGATTTAATTTTATGGTTATATTAGTGTATACCTATGATCCTATTCTCGGCTCATGAAGAAGAGTGGGGTTTTTACAACATTTACGTTATGATTTATGCATTGATATGACTTTTATATTAGCATTGGTACTCCGTATGGATATGTTGTGTGAAATATGGATCTCCTCATTATGTAAAATGACACACGAGACTTCATTGCACCAACTCGATTTACAGTTGTGTGTCGGCAAGTGATATCAATCTACAGCTATTTCACCGAGCCACACAATGAATAGTAGTTTATATGTTTATCTTACCTACCATGGATTCATTTGAAATGTTTCGATCTGTCAGAGTACAACCATGTTTAATGTAAGTATATTTTGACATATCAATTTAGACCCCTCTTGATCAGAGAGAAGAGTCTAGCAATCTTTGACAAGTGTAGAGTTGGATGTACTTAGGTTTTTTTATGGCGTCTCTCCCTCTTTTAACCACAACAGAATTTTTCATTGTATTCTTCTCCGAGGGTTTATTCACCATGCGTAACCCCATCGATTCTCACCGAGCTGGAACGCTGACACAACCAAATTGCACCTCCTCTGGTGCGACGCCCTATAGGTAACACAACTCATTATTTACCATACTTAGTTTTTAATCGACTTGAATTTTGAGTATATGGCGAATGTTGTGTGGTTAAATCGTATTGTTGGTAAACTTTCCTGAAGGGTTCTCTCTTACATTTTGTTCTCGTTTGCGTAATAGACCTCTCTGTCCATTGCTTTAGTTTATTTGAGCTTGCATCTTCTGGATTTGTTCTAATCTGCCTTCGGTGACATTCGTTTAACTTCTTCTCGGTTTTGAGACTTAGTTGTATAGGGGTTTCAATGTCGAAAACTATGTGTGATGCATAGTCAGGCATGGATTAGTTAAGAAAATCCCTTTTGTATTCAATAATTGTATGCATTCGTTGTTAAGCTCGGTCAATGGTTAACATTTTCTTCACCCTGTGAAGCTACCATGAAATCGTTCCTCTTATTGTTAGGAAAACCACTATTGGGTTCCCTCTGTCTATGCGATTCGATTTGGGGATGTGGTTCAAGCCCGTTTTCTCGTAGGTAACTCATCGTGTTCCTTTTGGGCTTTTTTGATCGAATGATTTTTTTTTCACCGTTAACTTAACACTTTTCTTGGGAAATTTTTTTAATTATCTCTGCATTGGTTGATTATAGGTATTCTATCTCACCCATATACCCTATAGCTAACTTATTTCTCCATTCTTCAATCGTATTCGAACTAAACGAAATTTTTTTCTCTACCTACAGGTTGGTCACGTCACATTTTCCAACCTTGCCGAACTTGAAGACCCATGGGG
This sequence comes from Pinus albicaulis, assembly GCA_034641835.2. NCBI lineage: Eukaryota > Viridiplantae > Streptophyta > Pinopsida > Pinales > Pinaceae > Pinus > Pinus albicaulis. The sequence continues at coordinate 809,138,190 of CM076578.1, read as the reverse complement.
TGTAATTTTTAATTCTAATGTTATTTGGACTATATGGATACTGTCCAAATTTTTTTCGAGGGTTTTTATTTTAATGTGCGGACTATTGAATACCTATATAAAATTTTTATCTCACAATAATGCGACCCTTTTTCCGAATGGAAGCATTGAAATCATTTGTTTATCTGAATGGTGTTGTCCATATTTAATTGATCATTCTATACCCAAAAATTTGGGTTAACATTTGGCTGGCATTGAATTGTAATTTATGTACATTAGTTCGAGCTTACACATTATCTACTATCCTCTGTATGCTATATTTTTATATTGGTGTCATACTGATAATTTTATTTTTAATAGAACAGTATGTATTTATGCAAGATCTTTCTGCATAATTATGAGGATAACTATTCCTCTGGTTATCACTCCTCTAGAGATTTATTTTACTTTGTTTTTACCAGACTCGTTAGCCTCATTTTATATAGAGTCGCCCTAATCGTTTTGATGAAGATATCTGGGAATACCAACCATTTTCTCTTTATTGAATAGACTTTCCACTTGTCTATTAATATTTTAGTTACCTTTTTTAACCCTTCTGTTAATGTAAAAAGGGAATTAAATTACTCTTGTAGATTGATGCAATAAACTCTTAGATTTATTCCTATATAGAAGAAATCTCTAGAATTTGAATATGCATATTTTTATTGTTTACTGTTACCTTGGATAACTCTCTGTTCAAAATTTCAAACAAGAATTTGTTTGTCTAATTCCTAAAGTGGACATTTATGAACATAATTGATTTTTTTTTTTTTCTGTACAAATTCAAAATGTTGCTATATAGATATACATACAGGTTAATGGCAATGACTGTCCACTTTAGTTTCATAAAATTTATTTTTCCTTCTTTGATATATATATTTATATCTATGGATACTATCATAGCTGTTACAACTTTCTGGGTGTATATTTAAACTGAAATTTCTGTACTACTATCCCCAAGGTAGAAATTTCTTTAGTAGGTTAGATTTTATATATATACATACATATATTTAATTGTATATCATCTTGCAGAAGTTGTCCTATTATGGCTAGTGTGCAAAATTTTATTCTACAATAGTCACTTCTAAATTTATTTTACTGATATTTTTATTTTCTCATAACGCAGAGACATAATAATTTCTCTTATTGTCTTACTACACTTAATAGTGTAATACTGTATAATTTCCTGATTTTATTTTATAAGAACTATGTATACTTTTAAATCTTCCCTTGAAGATAGAAATTACAATTTATTTTCTTGTAATCATATAAGTTCTTATTAGAAGCAGTTAAGTAGAGTTTTTATGTTTCATACTCTGTCCAATTTAATTTTTAGTTTCTTTTTATGCATACAAAACTTTTTATTTCAGAAGAGGATTAAAGTTAAAAAAATACATAGCCTATGGGGATACATATATCTCCAGATTTAAACCAATATCAGTTTAGAGATTCTAATTGATATTTACCCATAGTTTTTTTTTTATTCCTGCAACTATACAGATTTTAGAGGATTATGTCCTCTCATAACATCTGTTAAATTTAAGGAGTTTTATACTATTATCAACATAAAATTAAACACCTTCAATCTCAATACAAATTTAAACTTTACTAACATAACTTGTAGTAGAAGTTTATGATTTAATTGTGCATAACACTTAATTACTACGACCAATCCTCCCAACCTTAGAGTTCTTCTATCTCCAGAACTCACCCCTGAGCTAAGATCCTCTCCCAAAATAGACCAACCTCAATATGTTCTGGAGTAGCTTATTTAAGCTATGCTCTCCCCCAGAGCCTGTTTCTAATTCTGCATCTAGAATTCCGGGATTCTTTTATTCCTGTTTTCCTAAGCTTCCCTTATTTATGGACTTTAAAGCTGATTTCTACTTTTCCAGCTTTTTACCTCATCCCAACTACATTCCTCATCATTGGGGAAATTTAGATTTTTCTTCAAAAAACTAAATTACAAATAAATTCTTTCAATGCTTTTTGAAATATTTTGGGGAAAGCCTTAACCTCTTTCCATAACCTCATGGATCAGGCAAGTGATCTCAAAAATCTCATTTGGTCATAGTGCACACAAAACATTTTATTTATTTTTCATAAATAAATAATTGACTACATCCACACAATAATTATCCATTGGGGTCCACTCCCCTTTAGACTTAAGTTCAAATGTCTAACTTGAAAAACATAAAACTAGGGGTGTTACACAAACTAATGTAATGTTCAGTGTATTTGTTTTGTTTTCAATTTTTTAATATTTATTCATTGGAAATTTAGTTTTATAATGAATTTTATTTTGTTGAAACATGAAACAACTCATTTGAATAGAGGCATAGAAACTAACTCCCCAAATTTTATATCAACCGATGTTAGAAGTGAAGAGAAACCATATAATAGCCTTCATCCACATCGCCAAACAAATGTAAATATTGAATGAATTTTATTTTAATTTAATTTTTTCATTTCTAATTAGTTGGACATTAAATTTAAAAAAAAAAATGGTAAAGACACCTTATCACCCTCTTAGGCTCCAGAAATGCAGACCATAAATTTAGAAAGGCCCTGTCATAGATATGTCCCACATGTTTATAATTTGGGAAGGTAATCTCATGGTGATGAAAATAAAGTACATTTTAGAAGAAATTATACTCTTACACATCGTTCTCCACATGGTCTAACCGATACAGATCATATTCATTTTGATGAAAACATGATTGCAGTGCATAAAATATTTCGATAAAACATAGATAGCTTGTCAGTTGTCCAGATGTGGCACATCTTCCAAGAATCATATCCCGTAATCTAGGTTCTGAGAGATTTTGAAGGACTTTTTTGTGGATGATGTAATATTGAAATAGGTTCCCATCATTTTTCTGGATATAATAACATGGATCCATGTGAGAAAACTCATATTTTAAGATTTCTTACTCAAGTTGAAGAAATGTTAATAGCATGTGTAAATCCTATTTTTCAAGTGACACATGCTCGAGGCGAGAAATATAAGTACAACGACCACAAAATTATTTTTCCCCAAGATATTTCTATAATTGCACAAATTATTCCCTGACATGTTGAAGATATTGACTTTCTAATTGGAAGGAGACATCCCGCTCAATCTAAATATTATGAATTTGATGTCAAAATATCGCGAGTTATGGCTACATTTATTTTCAAAATTAAATGTGATCAATATTATCGAGATGGTGTAATTTACTACGATTTAATGAATACTTTGCATAAAATATTAACAGATGTCTCCTCTAGGATTAAATTTGTTGATTGTGATGTTGAAGAATCTGAGATCAACACAACTAATAATGAAGGGTTTCCTTTTGAGAATTTCCCTCTCATCACTCGCCTACCCTATCAATGGAGAGAAGTGGAAGAAATTAGAGGATTTCTTGATAATGTTGATTCTTCACATATTCAAGAAATAGATTGGCCCAATATTGGAACCTCCCCAGTGAATGAATATAATACTAAGGGGTTATTTGATATGACATTCCCAACATTTTTCCCCACTAGTGATGTTGATTGGTTGCAACTATGTATTTGTGGTGTTGAACTTCATGAGTATGCATTGAATATTCTTAGATACTATGATCAGAGGTTTGGAAGCCATCCTTTCTTTCAATATTACCTATTGAAAATGATAATGCAACATTGGATCCAAGCAACTGCTGCAGTTTTTGTGAAAAAAGATTTACGTGATAACTCACCGACAACAATTGAAAACTTGCGTCACCAACTTTCTGATTTGCCAGATAATAAGTTGGTTGAGCATCTTATGCAGTTTGGTTCTTCTCTGAGAGGTACAAGGGCATAATAGACTAAATGTATGGCTGAATTGACTGACATCATTACTCAGTTGGGATATTCATATTTGTTTTTTTACTTTGAGTGCAGCTGATTCAAAGTGGCAAGAGTTGCATAACCTCATGCCTGTACCCTCACATTCTCGCTCCTTAAATCAAGATCGTATGAAAATTGAGAATGTTATCCAGTACCCTCATATTGTTTCCACATTTATTCACCATATATTCACTATATTTCGAGAGGAAGTTATCCAAAAATATCTTAAAGCGAAAGACTTCTGGTATAGGTTTATGTTGTTGAATTTATTTTCTATTCATTGTCAATTTCATGTTATGGTTCTATTTATATTTTTTGCAGTAACTCCATATTAGTTTTTTTCACATATGAGTGGAAACATACAGTTTCAACACATATCCATGGTTTCCTATGGTTGCAAAGCACTTCGTACATGGAAAGACTTGATTGGACAAATTCTTATGATTTATAACTTGTAAAGAGATTCTTTGACAATTATGTAACTGCATGGAATACACAAATACATCGTCACAACATAATGGTTACAAGAAGTCTCAATGATGACCCTTTTCTATTAAATTCTGATCATATTTTCTCTAAAAATCCTCAAAATGATTATGAATCATTATTGAACTGTGTCCAAAGGCACACAAAGTGTACATAACATTGACCTTTTAACAATGTGGCGTGCAAATGTTGTTTTCCAACCAGCTCTTTCTTGGTATGATGTCCTGAAATATGTTGCTAAGTATGCATCAAAAGCAGAGAAGGTCTGAAAGTTATCATGATATGTTAACCATAATTTCAAATTATATTGCCTCTTAGTATCATGTTGTATGTGCTTACGGAAGGTTTCTTGCAAATACGATTGTTGGTCGTGACATTGGAGCACAAGAAACAGGCCATATGTTGCTAATGCTACCTCTTGCTACCTGGAGTCGAAAATTTGTTTCCTTAAATATTCGAAGACGATTTTTGAGGAAAATATCAAGGGATGGCATGCAATTTTCATCTAAGAATGCTTTTTTTCAAAATTATCAGAAGAGGCCCTTTTTCCTTAAACATCTATCTTTGATAGAAAATAGGAAGATCTTTGAAATTTGATAAAAAGCATAAGAAAATCCCTGGAAGCCTAGAGATGTTCATGCTATTGTTCAGGCTTGGCCACGGTTTTATTCTATTCCTAGTGAGGGTTTAGACGAATTTGAAATATTTTTATGGAAATAATTTCTCTTTTACAAGCCATTTCGTGACATTTGTGTAAATACTGGGCTTTCAACTAAAATTATTGTTGAAAATTAGAAGAATCTCCAATATCGAGCACGAGATTTTGATCGAAATCCATCAATTGTCGACAATATTTAAGATGTAGAAGATGGTGATTTTTCTAACCAGGAAATAAATGTTCAAGATCATTTTCAATAATGTAAACTTTTCTCTCACTTGGTTACACCAAATAATGAGAATGTTTCTAATATTCACACCCTTGGTCGAAGGGATTTTTATATATCCTCTGACTAGCAAAGTACAACTATTTTTTATTATGTGGTTGAAGAAGCTATTCATTTTATAAGGAATGGAAAATCAAGGGGTGATATTGTTGACCTTTCAAATAGAACATCTTCATCTCTAGATTCATTGGCAGAAAAGCAATGACTTGCTTTTGAAATTGTTTTAAGGAATTTTGGTGAAAATGAGATTTGTGAAGCTCTTATTATGATTGTTCAGGGCACGACATGAACTAGAAAGTCTTTCCTTATCCATTGTATTTTTTAAGCTCTTTCTTCTTTCCCCAACAGGAATAACTACTTTTAATATACATGCAAAAATAATACACTCTCCTCTAAAAATTCTGATTAAAGATATCTACTATAGGTTCAATAACTAGCATTATTCCAAGAAGAAATGAGGCATATTCGATATATATTGATTGATGAAATGAGATTTTTAGGTTCGATTACGAGAATCATTTCTAGAGAAAAAGAATTATCCTTTTAGTGGCAGATCCATAATCCTTGTGGGTGACCTTGGCAAGATACCTCCTATGAGAAATAAGCCTTGTATGGATGTAATATAGCAGGGAAAGTATTGTGGAAAAAAATCAACATTGTTCTCACTCTTGACACAATATTTTGCCAACAAGGGAATAATGGGAAACAATATTATTTTTGTAGAGTCCTCAATACATAAGAAATGCAGTTCAACATATTTTTGATGATTTGGAGTTTCTTTTATTGCGGTCTGATATGACCTTTCATCCTAGAGAAAGGGATTTATTTAATGCAGTCATTTACATGTTTCCAACCAATAATTTTTTTCCTTCCATAATAGGCATGTGTTCAAATCATTAAATTCTTCAATTGCATAATGTATCACTGAGAATTCAAGGCAGTCAGAAATCAGTGGTGTCAATGATGATCAATTGGACTGTCTAGATTTGTCATGGTGTGGCCAACGTGTTATGTTGACATGTAATTTGTGGGTTGACGCTAGTTTGGTGAAAGGTGCACTTGGTTACATGAATGAAATATTTTATATGCGTACCTCTAAGCCACCTCAGCTTCCAATGTTCACAACTCTTGTTTTTTATAAGTATGTTTGTGTTTCGTTTGATGCAAGCACTCCAAACGTTGTACCTATCACACCAGTGATAAGAGAAAATCGAAAAAAAATTCCTTTAAATATGACACGGGCTCTTACAATCCACAAGTCAGATGGTTTGACTTTAGAACGAGAATCAAATGATATTAGGAATAAAGAGCAGCAAGAATTTACCTTCACAGCCATATCAAGAGTGAAATCAATATATGGTTTACGCATTGTACCTCCTTTCTCTTTTCAACATTATGCCAAGATAAAAGATAATGCATATGTTATAATTATGAAGAAAGAAGAGGAGAGATTGAAGTCCATATCGCTATGACATGCAACTATTAATAATTTTAGCTCTTTATACAATGTTTTTTGAATTTATTTTATTATCCTCGTTATTTACTTTTGATATCATAATGATTTTGATATATTAATGAGATAAATACATCCATCATATTCATAATAATATTTCAGAATATTTTTTACATCGTTTTTCATGTTGTTCAATTTACTTAAGTTTTTTAAGTGGTTTTTGTTATTTTTTTTACAATGAACCATTCAAAGATAAACAACTAGTTATATGAGGAAATCATTAGAAATCAAGATTGAATTCCATATCACTATGAAATGCAACTAATAATATTGTCACATATTTATAAAATGTTTTCTTAATTTATTTTATTTTCCTCCTTATTTACATTTAGTATAATATTGATTTTCATGTATTAATGAAATGAATAGATTCATAATATTTGTAGTAATATCTGAGAAAGTTTTTACACAATTTTTCATGTTCAATTTACCTCCTTTTTTTAAGTTGCTACTATTCTATTGTTTACAATGAACCATTGAAAGATATACAACCAGTTATATGAGCCAATCATTTAAAATCAAGATTGAATTCCATATCCCTATGACATGAAACTAATAATCTTTACCAATGTTGTTTGCAAAAAATGATGTTGATTGGTTCAATGACAACGTATTTATATTTTATGTTAATATTAAACAAAAATTAATATATACATTAACATTAATTTAAATACAAATATAGAATTACTAACATTATTAATGTTTGATTTTAAACATTAAGTTTAAAAAATTGTGATTTCTTGTTGATTATTGTAATAAGGGTCATATCAGTCATTTAATTTTATCACTCATTTCATTTGTACAATATGTATTTCTAATAAGGTTTATATTTGTAGAAAGTTTATATCATTTGGTTTAGGTAGCGTTAGGTTATTTTATAGCATGATGTTTTTAAGATTAAGTTTTTTAACAATAATAAAAATGGGGTGTTTTGTTATATGTCTATGTGTGTGTGTCTGTGTGTGTTTGTGTGTGCTTAGATGTTTCTATGTCTATGTGTATTAATTTTGATCTTTTCATTTTTCCTTTCAAATGCAGATATGGATAATAATGATGGCATCTATTATAATCAAGCTGTGGAAAATATTTCTATAGTGATCAGTTTTCTTTCATATCTTTGGAACAAGTTCGATAGAAAATATGGCTTCCATCCTACTTTTATGGATGATCATCTCCATGTTCTAGATGAAATGAAAATGAATATAAAATACTAGTTGCATGTGCACATGAGGGAGGCTGGGAGAAAACAAAATAAGGGACTGGTTTGAAAGCATTAATTATCATGATCATTATCCTGTTGATTTCAATTGGTGTTCCTTTTGTCATCGGTCTTGTTGTGTTCTGGAAGAGGCTATTTGATAAATGACTTTTCATGGAGAGATTAAAGTCGATTTTTGTAGTGGGATATTTTTTATGTAAAGGAAACAAAAAATATATGTTAATTTAAATGTTATTTCTTTGGTTGCACTGATGGTGGAATTGAATATCAATTTAGTTTATTAATTCATTCAGTTTATAATATTAACAATCATTAAGGTTGATTGATCACTTGGGGTTTGTAATATTAATAATTATGTGAATTTATCAATCCTTTCTATTTGAAATATTAAGTTGAGGGGTTTATTAAGCTCTTGTTTTTTTAATATTAATCCCTTGGCCTTGTTGATCCCTTAGGTTATTATTATTTATCCCTTGGGTTCACCAATTCCTTTGGTTTGTAATATTAAACCCTTGGGTTTATCAGTTCTTTTTTTTGATAACGTGATTAATCCTTTGGGTTTATTAATCTCTCGAGTTTAAAATATTAATTCTTAGTGTTTATTAATTTCTTTGGTTTAATATATTTATTAATTTTATTGATCCTTGGAATTTACTAATCACTTGATTTTATTAATAATTTTTATTTATAATATTAATCTGTTGAGTTTATAATATTAATAATCTCTTCGATTTATTGATGTTTTTTGTTTATAATATTCAAATAAGACCTTTTCTTTATTGATGTTTTATGTTTATAATATTAATATTTCCCTGTATTTGTTGATCCATTGGGTTTATAACATTTATCCCTTACGTTTTCTAATATTTTCGGCTCTTAATATTAGTCCCTTCGGTTTATTAAATCCAAATATTAGCGGTTAAATACTAGTCCTGCAATTTAATATTAATGCATGGTCCAATGTCACATTATGAAAAACATTGTCTCAATACGAAAATAAACCAGGGGAAACCATTGTTAATCAAAGGTAACCATAGTCAATTAATGTCTTCCATGGTTGAATGTCACATTGTGACAAAGTTTTTGTCAATATGAAAATCAACCATGGAAAAAAATGTTCATACTTGGTCCATCGTCGCATTGTGACAACAATTGTATCAATGTTTAAATCAAGCATGGTCAACCATGTTATTTCACGATTTATAGTATTTTTCAAAGAGATTTTATATATTTCGGGTTTATAATATTAATATCTTTTGTTTAATATTATCCCTCTCTATTTACAATATTAATAATCGTGTGAATTTATCAATCCTTTTTATTTAAAAAATTAATTCCTAAGATTTGCTAATCTCTTTATTAATCATGTGAGTTTCTGAGTCATTTGCATTTGAAATATTTATTCCCACGCTTTACTAATCTCTTTTGTTTTTAATATGGGTCTCTTGGCCTTGTTGATCTCTTATGTTTTTAATATTTTCCATTGGGTTCACCAATTACTTTGGTTTATAATATTAAACCCTTGGGTTTATTAATATTAGTTGTTTTGGTTTATAATATTAATAATCCATTGGGTTTATTAAGATGTTGATTTTATAATATTGATTCTTATTGTTTATTAATTTCTTAGGTTTTTGAGTTTAAAATATTTATTCTTAGGGTTTGTTAATCTCTTGTAATGTCTCTCAGTTAACCAAAAAAAACAATTTTTTTCTTTTTTTCTTTTTTTCTGTCACTTTTTGACGAAACTCTGAATTTCTCATCTATAGTGCATCTCGTCGCCCCGCGACGAGATTCTATCAACATTTTTAGTTTACTTAACTACACTTTTTAAGAGTTAATATCTTATAGATAATGCACTTTAGTATTTCTGATCTATAGTTTATAACTTATAACCCAGTGACACTAAACACTTTCTTATTGTTTCCTTCAGAATATTTACTTGTTTCAACTATAGTAATGCCTCTTACTATTACCAATTTATATATGTATACCCTTGCATAAGGGTTGACTATATATCTATTCCTTACTGCATTTAATTCATAACATACTAAATCATCCTTCATTGTATTTTATCAAGAATATATTGCTTTGGGTCATTTAATCACATTCATATAATTACATATATTTTAATATGCAACCCTCTCTTATTTATACCTATACTAAATTCCATTGATTACTAACCTTACTCTCTTAATAATTTTCCTTTTCAAATATGATTACCACCATCAAAAAGGTTAAACCCCAAATCTTTGTATAAACAAAATTTGTGAAGGTGCCCAATTAGCGGTACATGTTCCCGTCATAGTTTTATTTTACACTATAGAGATTTATAAGGATTTGTTGATCTCTATGTTATAATACCTTCATAATTCCACCCGTATACACGTTTAGACCTGACGTATGTAATTCTCTTTTATTAAATTCTTTGCTTACCCCCCCAAGGTATAAATTTAAGATGGGACCTCAAACTAACAGATGGTTGACATGACAACATTGTCTCCCATTGAATCCTTGGGACTTTCAAAACATTAATGCTATTTATTGTAAACATATAACCACGGTACCTGGAACTTGTGCAATAAGGGATGGGCAGTGTCGTTGTAATATTTAATAGTTTTATCGTTTCAAACCCATGTGACTCGGTACTAATATATTAAATTCTTAGATCCCTTCCACTCAATTCATGAGATTTTCGATAGGCTTGAAATGAGATGTTACCCATTACCCGAGGCCATCGCACCGATCCGAACCTCTCTTCACATCTACTGCCACAAATGCTATGAGAAGTAGGGTTTCTTTATGGATATATTAAAGTGTCAATTCGATATTCATTTCTTCTTTCTAGGTCTCATTTCCGTCATTCCGTCCATCGAAATGCAGCAAAGAGGATTTACCTCATCGTTCCCTGTGTGAGGTTGGAACCACTAGCCAATACCACATCTGCTCGAGGCATGGCTCATTTCAGGTAATGCCATTTTCAACTTAACTTTGGAATGGAACTCGTCATTTCTATTTCCCCAGAATGCTAGAATGGTCTCGAAACCTAATTATTTTTGAGTAAAATATTTGTTCATCTCTAAGTCTCCCTTTATTTTCTTGGATTTTCCTCCGATTGAATTTTCCGAAATTTTCGAAGTAGTTTCTCAGTTGATGATTTGATTTTTTTCGATTTTCTCTTCGGGACAACTCGAGGTTATACTTGCAAAAATTTTCCTATGTTTTTCTTATTAAAATTTCTAAGCTAAAATTTGTTTATCATTACTATGTTCTTATGCGTCTTTCAATTTTCTTTCTTTCGGTTGATTCGAGCATATTGAGTATTTCTTACTTGTAGAGAATTCACCGCGAAAGGGAGTTGGCCCCAAATTCAATTCTTTACAACTGTAAATGGTCTTGGGATCGACCTTCCATTTAGCAAAGATGTTTCGTTCTTATTTCCCTCTTCTAGTTTAGTTTCTGTTCGGAGAACTTCTTCTAGGTCTTTTCTCCAAAATTTTCTTAGAAGTTTATCTTTCCACTTCCATTATTTTAATCGTTGAAGTCAATTTACATGCTAATTCCCTTCTCGTTCTTTCATGGGACTTCCAAGCTTACAGGATTATCTATTGGGTATGTCCATGATTATCTATTGGGTAATTCCCGGTGTCTTGTTTTCATCAGTCAATTTATTGTTGATACAGAGAACTATTAAGGAATTATTAATTTATTTTGTAATAATTTTGAACCCATAAGGGTCATACAATTCTTCTCCGTGCTTTTTATATTGATTTATATTGTTACATATACTTTCTTCCATATACCTTTTACTCTGTTACGTTTTTCCTTTGGTTCAACCAGATGAAAATAACCTCTATATGATCTCTTTCTAATATATATATATATATATATATATATATATATATACATACATAGATCATAAGTATCGTGATTTTTATTTATAATTATGATACTGATTATCGCTGATAAAAATCTTAGTTCCCATCTATTATTTTCCAGTTATTTTAGGATAAATTTTTAATTTCAATATTAAAACCACTAGCATATTGCATGTATATTATATTCATATCCCAGGTGCTAAAATGTATGTTTCATTGTGCACATCGAACATTCTTTCCTTTGTTCCTGTTCTACTATGATTTCTTGAATAATTTGTAAATTAATGAACTGCAAAATTTTGCAGTATATATCAACTAGATATGTTGTCTAATAATTATTTTATTGGTTTTCCCAAATAATTAATAGAACAAAATCTCAGATGTCATTACAATTTTATTCTAAGTACAGTAAACTATTATTTAGGAACATATTTATATGATAGTTTATAAAACAAAATAGTATGGAAATACAATAGTTAATTTGCAGCTATATTTAAGATTTACGGTTTATACTACTTGTAATTTCTATTCCAAATACATGTTTAATTTCTATATGTTCAAGACAGTATTGGTTTCACTTTCCTTCTCTATCTTACATCACATATTTTTACTACTGTATTAAATTTTCTTATCTTAAATGAACTTGCTTGACACTGTATTTCCTAGTAATAATTATAACAATACGACAATAATTAAAATATATCAGCATTCACTTGCAGATACTAATTTTCTATTCTGAATATTAGTGTAGATTCCTCATATATATACATAATCTAAGCACAATGATAATAGTACTCTCTTTCACTACATAGAAGTAATATTTTCTCTGAGAGATACCGATCTCCAGATTTAAACCGATTATAGGTTTAGACATTCTGGCAGATGGATCTCATCAGACTACACCCATAAAACCACACATATTTGAAGTATCTCTTCTTCATTTAAGTTTTTTAAATGTATGGGTATTAAGAAATTTAGCATATCACAATTTAATTCATCCATTAAATCAAAAAATGTAATTACCAATGAGCAATTTCATATAACTATAAAATAGATTAGTTCTGTGTGCATACAAATTTGTTCAAGTAGTCCTCCCAAACATAGAGTTATATCTCCTTAACTCACCCCTGAGCTGAGACCTTTTGTTTCCAATGAAAAACCTTTGTCTATCCTGGAACAACTTATTTAAGCATTGCTTTCCCAAGCCTGTTTCTAATTTCTGCATCCAGAAATTTCAGGATGCTTTCTTCCTATTTTTCCTAGGATTTCCCTCAATGAGGTAATTTAAAGCTATATTTTCCACTTTTTCAGTTTTTCTTCCTCTTCCCAATTACTTTCCTCTTCATTCGGGTAAATTATATATTTCCCTCCAAATCTAGTTTTTAGTAAGATTCCTTCCAAGTTTTTCTGGAAGGTTTGGGAAAGTATAACCTTATCCATATCCTCATGGATCTAGGTTTAAGATCTCCAATCCCAATCTAGTCATAGTGCACACATAAATATTTCATTTATTTTTATTAATACTTTAAAAATTAAATTCACAAATTGTTCTTCCATTGGGGTCCACTTCCCCTTTGGAATTGTTCAAATGTTAATTTAGAAATCATAGCAACTTGGGGTGTTACACATCCCCCCTCTAAAAACAAACACCATCCTCGATGTTGAAAAAATAAACTGAAGCAGTTCACGATGAAAACAGTGATGGATATTGTTCCATCATCTGAGTTTATCTTTTCCAAGTAGCTCCTTCAGTAGTAAAGTGCTTCCATTTCACTTTTACTCTGGCTATTGTTCGATTCCACAGTTCCATTTCATCTCGCTCCAAGATTTGAAGCGGCTCTGGAAGAAATTCCCCTTCTTGTTCCACTGGAATAACATTCCAATCAATAACGTGAGTAGAATCATGTACATAATTTTTTAACAAAGAAACATGAAACACATCATGAACCTTAATATGAATAGGTAAGGCCAGTTTATAAGCCACTGGTCCTACTCTTTCTAGCACTTCAAATGGTCCATAATATCGTGGAGCTAATTTTGCACAACTAGCAGTGTGAAAAGTGCTCTTCTTGGGCTTAATCAGCAGATATACATGATCACCCACACTAAACTCTTGGTGCACTCTCTTCTTGTCTACATAACTTTTCTATCAATCTTGAGCTATCTTGATGTTTTTCTGAATTTGTTTTGCAATTCTTTCCACTTCTTGCAAAGCATCTAGCCAAAGCACTAGTTTATCCTCAAATTGGCTCCAGCTTAAAGGATTGTAGCACTTTCTTCCATAGAGTGCTTCAAACAGACTCATCTTTACGAAATTTTGATAGATGTTGTTATAGGAAAATTCTGCTAAATGTAAATAGTCTTCCCATTTATTTGGCTTATCCATCACATACATCCTTAGCATATCTTCTAGAATTTTATTTTTTCTCTCGGTTTGACCATACGTTTGAGGGTGATAGGCAGTACTAAAGTTAAATTTAGTGCCCATGCCTCCAAATAGACTCTTCCAAAAGGATATAGTGAAATTGGCGTCTCTATCAGAAATAATCGTTTTAGGGACCCCATGTAGCCTTACGATCTCTTTCATGAACACATTTGGTACTTGGGTTGTTCCAAAGGTAGATTGAACAGGTATGAAATGTGCAGCCTTCGTCAAAGTATCCACTACCACCATCACAGAGTCATGGTGATGTTTGGTTCTTGGTAACCCAGTTATAAATTCCATAGAAACAGTTTCCCATTTCCATTCTAAAATTGGTAAAGGATTTAGCAGTCCAGTTGGATGCTGATGTTCAACTTTTACTAGTCACTAGTACATTTGGGGGAAATTCTGACACTTGGTTCCAACACTTTCGACCAAATGTCGGAAATTTCCCCAAATTTTTTCAATCCCCCCGAAAACCGTCGGTATAACGACATTTAGAGAAAAGTGTCGCAACACCGACACTTAGAAAAAGTTTCGCAATTGTGATGTTTGGAAGAGGACGTCGCAATTGCGACACTATGCCCCAAAGCGTCGCTATTGCGATGGCTGCCTCCAAACGTTGCAATTGCGACACAATGTATAAGTGTCGCAATTGCGACACTATGCCTCAGAATGTCGCTATTGCGATGGTTGCCTCTAATCGTCGCAATTGCGACACAATGTCTAAGTGTCACAATTGCGACAGTATGCCCCAAAGCGTCGCTATTGCGATGGATGTCTCCAAACGTCGCAATTGCGACATAATGTCTAAGTGTCGCAATTGCGACGTTTGGAGACATCCGTCGCAATAGCGATGCTTTGGGGCATAGTGTCGCAATTGCGACGTCTTCCTCCAAACATGGTAAAAGACCGGAAAAATGGTCGGCTTACAGAGCAACGCGAGGACTAGTTCATCGAGGCACCTTTACGATTGTGCATAATTTCGAGAGAAAATAGTAATAATGAGAGAGGCTCATCTAGTTGCGTCTTTGATTTTTGAAGGTATGGATTGTCCAGCCTGCAATTATATGCTGTCGAGAAAGACTCGCAATCCTCTGGAAACAAGACTGTTGTCAAGATTCCTGGCGAAGAAACGGACATCGGGTTCACGACTATTGATGAACACATCGTAGTCCAGCGAAGAAGGCACCAAGGAGGATATTCTCAGTGAATGAATGATTGTGTGTGCGTTCTGCATAAGAAATTGAGAAATATGGCACTCTATCTATTAAAGGATGGCGGAATTTTCCTAAAGCTTACTCCCTTCCTGTTTGAAGTAACAAACGTTGGTTTGATAAGTTGATGATCGATGGCATAGCTTGATCTCTATGGAAAAGGAAGAAACCAGAGTTAATTGGCGTTGAAACTTTAAAGCGGAACCTCGAAGCAGAGATGAAACTGAACCGTGATGCATAAACAATAAAGGTGGTATTTGGGAATGGGTTATGGTTTTCGTGCAGGTCAACCAGTGGTAAGATGTATTGAAATAAAAAACGCAAAACCACAAAGCAAATGCCACGTGTCCCTAAGCAGATTTGCAAAATCGCGAGTTTTGCGTTATTTCTATTCATTAACGCTCGGTGAGAAAAAAAAATGCGAAATTTCTCAGTGATCGTCCGATTAACGCTTGGGGAGCGATGCCATATGGATCTTTGGATCCACTTGATGTTTAAGCAAGGTGCGTTTATATGAAGATGGGCCCGAGCATCCATTTATATGCCGTGATTTTAATTCAAATCGAAAACATAAAGGTGGTAGGCATATATCAATGCATTTGCGGAGTTAACGCCCATATGAAATATATGTGGGGCCAAGTAATATTATATAGGGTTCGGGGTTAATCACAATCGAGGCTTATGAATTTGAATGGTATGATTAAATTTCAACAAATGGTATATGCGTTAGGCCAATATATATATATATATATATATATATTTGCATACTTGAAGGCGAAAGCTTGGTGGACCGTAAGTACAAGGTGAATGTCGGGTTAAAGGATATATGTAGATTTACTATATATGTATGGGCTCATAACCATATAGTGAAGATAAATCACTCCCGCACAAGCAGTATACCTTGGGTCCGTGGTTTTATAACCATTTGTATAAAAGGGAAATGAAATTAACTATGGTTGAGACCATAGGTTGAGCCTCTCACAAGAAGCTCCCAATAATACTCAACACTATTTTGATAAAATAAATAAATAAATAAATAGAAATAAAATAAAATAAAGATTAAAATAAATAAATAAATAAAATAAAAATTAAATTAAATAAATTAAAATTAAATAATATTAAATTAATAATTATTATTTTTATTAAAAATAAAATCCAATATTCCATTTAGTCACAAACGAACAAAATATTCAGCTCCTTCAGTTATTACACATTTTACCCCTCATATAGCACAAAATGATTCACATCTCCTCCTTCCGTCGTTCCCTTGCACCCCCGGTGAAATTGTTTGTTTATAAGATGATATGATACATGTGAGATAAAGGTTTATTATTTATCATATATAAATAAATTTTATCAATATTGTACATTTACACTTTTATGTGGTGATGTTATAAGTAAATTCATAAATATCTCTTTTTAATCCTCATTTTACTCCATGAATATGTTTGGAAATGAAATTTCAATAGATTGATTATCTCCTAACCTATGTATCATCAATATTGTACATTTACATTCTTAATTATGAGGTGATGTTATAGGTAAATCCATGAATATCTCCTTTTAATCTTCATTTTAATCCATGAATATGTTTGGAAATGAAATTTCAATAGATTAATTTTCTTGCTATTATATGTTTTACAAAGATATGGTAAGGAATTCTCTCTTTTTCTTCTTAGAAATAATTATATATAATTTTTTTTTCAAAATAGATTAAAAAAATTATATGATAAAAAATATTAATTCATCAATATGTGTGTGTGTGTTTTGAGGAATAATTTCATAGTTCAACTTAATGGTTTATTATATAATCATGTGATCATCACCAATGATATATCTTAAAAAGCAACTGAAAATCCATGTGTACAAAATCGATGTATACTCTAGAGAGTGGTTCCCATATCACTATGTAATTTTTTGTATGCTAATTCAACAAAATTATAAGATAAACTATAATACACATCATATATGCACCATAACAATTGGTGTAGGGTAAAACCCACCTGCCACACCTTTGTACTCGATCCAATTTTCTCTGTCAACTATTCTAGTTGTGGGAGTTTCCTCCAATGATAATAATGCCCCCAAGGCCTATGCCATGCCTTCTCGCATGTGGAACTTCTTCACTTGATGTTTCTAAACCATACTATAAGTCCCCACGTTCTATGGTCTAATCCCCATCATACCTATCAACATTAAACCGCTCTTTACACACCCCGAATATAATGACTAGCCTACTCTCATTAATATATACCCCAATAAATACAAGCCACTTAGGAATTAAACCCAAAAACCTTGGGCTCACTCATTTTACATGTTCGAATTGATATTCGAATGTATCAACTGCTCGACCCTCTCGTATTTCAACCGTGATGTTTAATGTATGTCGACCTTGTCAATTCGAACTCTGTCACTTGGTTTCAATCGAACGCATGGCCATTCACATAATTATACAGTCCTCCTTATTATAATCTTTGCCAATCATCAAATATCATAACAAATCTCGACTTTGGTCTATAACTCAACGGTCATACATAAACCATTCTTGGCTCCACAGTAATTTACCTCTCAATCTGACGGTCGATGGAGCATCGCGTCGGTTTAGAGGATCCAACGGACACAACGAAATCTCACGTAACGAACACGCCCAAGGGTTAATCTACGATGAGAATGGTTTTATAATTTCTCCCTTGGCCACGTGTCTCACGAAGACATATGTGATGTCCTTTTCACCAATTCTGCTTACCACCTCCAAACTTGCATGATATCGCCGATTTTCCAAACGGTGGTTTTACTGTGCACTTCGGTCACGGTTCTGCCTCTTATCTTCCAGGTTCCATCGAGCTTTCTTTTATTGTATTCTGCCTCTGTTCCTTTGACTCACATCTTCTTGTACTAGTTTTTTTTCTTCAATTAAGGACTCGCACTCCATGAGGTTCCTTCACACACCGGTTCTATGTACATGGTAGCACCGATCAAACCTTGAATCGAAGGCTCAATCACAATTCTCTATTACACTGTGGGGAGATCCATAATTTGGACCTATGGACCCTCTCTACCATGGAATTTCCCACTGTATTACATGAGTCTCAACCACAACATTGCCATACCACTGTCCAATTCCACACCATCCACTATCATGGTGCTTAACACAGGTTATCACACAACTTTATTCGTCCGGAAATTCTTACACCAAGTTAAACTAATATCCAATGGGTTCGGGAAAGGCTAGAACCTCTCGCACATAGGGTAGTAATTTAGGAAAGTACTCGGTTCCTCTTTCAACATACAGGACCCCATTAAACCACAATTATCGAGTATGTATTCCAGACTACTATACAGTTGATTATCAGGACATAGAAACCATTCACGCCATAATTAACTGGATAAATGCACAATACCATTGAAATAATTCTAC
This sequence comes from Pinus albicaulis, assembly GCA_034641835.2. Taxonomy (NCBI): domain Eukaryota; kingdom Viridiplantae; phylum Streptophyta; class Pinopsida; order Pinales; family Pinaceae; genus Pinus; species Pinus albicaulis. Next base: position 809,119,217 of record CM076578.1, on the reverse strand, counting down.
ATTTATGTAGTGAATTACTTACAACTTTGGCTCGACAAGATCTTCAAATTACTTGGCTCTTCTCCTCTACTCTGTCTCTACGATAGTCATACGCAGCCTTTGCAGTTCTCTATGCAGGTCTACCTTATTATGCCTATAAGGCTTACTTTTATACAAACCCTAAATCGACTCAACTCCTCTAATGCTCAAAACTCTTCATATCTCTAACTCTGAGACTAACCCTCTGACAGACAAAGACGAACTCCTAAAATTAGCTTAACTTCTGAAACTGACTATCTCTTCAGGTGCCCATTAATCATTTTGGCAGTTACATTTTCTTCTGTAATTAACTAAAAATAACTCAACTATGAATAAATACATGGGGAAATAAAACATGAGACCCCCCTTTACATTTATTTATGGAGAAAGGTTGTTTTGAGCCTAATGCCCCTGCATCAACAATTGCCATACAACTAATTTGTTTTAGGATAGATGTGGCATTCTAGGGGTAAATTCCATATGATGTGTATATCAATATATTAGGTGTTGGTAAGTTGTGAGTATCTAAGAAATGATAAGGAATATCCATACATCATGATCTTGTAATGTGATTATAAATTGTGTCTATAATTTCCATAAAATGTATAAATGATTTGTTTAAAAAAAATCAACACAATCAACCCTAAACAATGCTCATGATGTGGAATGTCATTGGCGAAACCAAAATGATGGTAACATGTCCCATTTATATGTTAATGGTGATCATATATATGTTGTAGCGACACTTGATGAGTAATTAAATAAATCTCAGAGTGTGACTCACTGTGCCATATTTTTTTAAAGCATGATTTGTTTTCCTAGTTTTTACTAATATGTTAATATATTTTATTCATTTGTAAAGCTAATTAATGATGATTTAAGTAAGTAGGACCTAATGAGAGATCATCTTCACATATTCACTGAAATATAATTGGTAATTGTAGTCACTATATGAACCGCACATGCATGCTACTTAGAAAAATTGAAATATAAACTATAATACACATCTTATATCTGCCATAAAAATTGTCATACAACTTATTTACTTCTAGATACATATGAAATACTTCAGGTAAATTCCATATTATGTGTATACCAATATAGTAGGTGTTGGTAAGTTATGAGGATCTAAGAAATGATAGGGTATCCACACATTAGTTCCCTGGTGAATTTTTTGCATAATTTTCTATTTGTTGTAATTTTGTTGCCTGGATTTGTTATAGATCTCAAATAATACAATTATCTACCAATTTTTCTTTATAAAAAAGAAGTACAATAAGTAGTCACCTAAAAGTGAGCCATGTGAAAATATTGGTAACATGAGTAACCTGGTAAGCTGTAAATGAAAAGTGAATAACCTCCACTCACCAACAGGTGGCAGGCACGGTTGGAATTTGGATTTCTCTTTACCACGTCACACAATTTTTTTTGACGTTTTGGTCATTAATTTTCTAGTCAATAAACGTTACGTTTAAAATTTTTCACTTCATTAATGACGTTCTCGTAATAAATTAACCCTTCACCAATAAAAGTTTGATTAAAAAAATTGAACGCTCTTCCATTTTCTTTGGATTTTGGAGTGTGATATATCTGTGTCATGGAATTTTAATACCTAAAGTTTCAAGAGAAATAACTGATTCTTGTCAAACTAATATTTCCTCAATATATGCTATGATCTACTAAAAATTACTTCAAAAAGAAATTAACCTTCCAATATAAAGAAAAAAACATGAACGAGCTTTCCCTAAATTGCAATAAATTTATGTTTATTATTAATATTGCATAATTTGTCTTATAAAAATTTCATAATCGGACTAAGAACAGATCCTCGGTGCATTTTTTATTGTTTTTGTGATTAAAATAATGAGCCAAAGAATGCTAAGGCACTCAGAGAAATCAATCTATGTATTATTTCTCACAAAATCATGTTGAGTAGTGGATACTAAGCGTTAGATTTTCTTTTGTCCTCAATCTCTCTAATTATGTCTATGTAGTTATAATAATAAAAAGAAAAATAAATCTCAGGCTTCCAGAGAAATTAGTCTCTGTGTGCAGAAATTAATGATTATTGTTGACTAAATGTTATACCATTTGAAATTGCTGAGCGAAATTAATCAGGCCATGATGTACCATTTGTCAGTATCTATTTTCTCATGTATGAAAGTTGATGTACCATTGAAAGTTTAATAACTATAATAACTATATATATATATATATATATATATATATATATATATATATATATTAAATTTAATGATTAATAATAATTAAATTAAAATTCTTAAAAGACAAAATAAAAACCTAATAATCATGAACTATTATGATAATTTAAAAATATAGAACTCAGGCTGAACATAGTTAAAAAGATACCAAGAAAATAAGAGTGCATGTGCTTGATAACCTCTTTCTTGACAACCTATGAATGCCATTCTCAATGAAGACTCAAGACTCAACTGGATTGGATTGTGTATCAAAACAGTAGGAATGAATCAAAGTTCAATGAATGAATAAATTGATCGAGAAAATTTATAGGGAAAGGTAACTTGACTATCAATCTACTAAACCTCACTTCCATGATTAAAAAAACACCCCCACCTTCTCAGTGGTCCCATCATGGTCCACCTATTGAAAAACAACCAACAAATATTATTTTTTATATATTTTTGCATGGCCATTAGACAATGATTTACTATGGTTTTCCTAATAAATTCCAATGGATGATTATTCAAAAATATTGAGAATTAGTTTAGTCTCAAGGCATAGCCAAGAGTCTTACTGGATAATTATAGATTACCTCTCCATTGGATGATTGTACATTTTTCATCTACTTTTTCATGTGAGTTTTAGTTGATGCTAGATCTTTGCCTTCTATTTCTTTAGTGAAGCTAAGAGTTAACTTTGATCTTACATTAATAACTATACTTGCATGAATATCCATGCTTTTATACTTCCCCACTGTGGTCAATGTTGATGTATGGCCTTGGCCTATTGATCTTACAATTAACTCACTATTCATATTCAATTTTCTCCAGTTCATCCCAATAAAATAAGGAAAATAGAAAATGAAGTCTTGATTTTTCTTTCCAGTGCTCCTACATAATACAAATACTCTTAAAAACCAATTAATATATAAATTTTCATCATTCATGCTAAAATTAGTTTCAATTTTTTTAATGAATCTGCTTACAATTAATAGATTACATTGCTCACAGAATAAGAGATAATTTAGAACTATGATTTCACAATAATAAATTACCCTAGCAGTTCAAACTTTGAACATACCTTATGAAATTAAAATATGGCAGGTTAATGAGCCAATCTAGTTTCCTCGGAGCCAATCTTGAGCTCGGCCTAAGTCTGAATTCCTTGAGAGTGCGAGTGTAAGGAACTAGATGCCTAAAGCTTTTATTTTGTGCTTGTGTAATTCACTGTTTGACCATCAAGCCAAGCCACCAGCTATATTAACACTACTTCATGTTGGGGCAGATTGGCATTCTAATTTTTTAGTGCTATAGCCGTACTTTTTCACTACTTCACTAATCACAACCTTGGAAGTTTGCAGGGCAACGGGCTTTATTCTTTCTTTGGTGTTTTATGTAAAAGAAAGGATTTGTGAAATTTTTGTAATAGGAAGGGGAAAACTAAATTTATTCTAATTTTAAAATATCAATAATGATAAGTGGTAATTCCTTTATTAAATTTTTAATTTTGAGTGAGCCAAAAAAGTAACTTTCCTTAATTTTTGAGTACATCCTTGCAATTGCGAAGAGGACTAGTGTTGCAAAATTATTGGTAAGTGGAAATTAAAGGGCATAAGAACGTTTTTGAAAAAAATTCAAACGTCGAAATTAAGTCTTCTATCCTTCCAAGCACATCACGGAAAATGGGAATCCACAAATTCTAGTCGTCAAATACGTGCAAAATGCCTTATGATGGGCAAAATGGAGGACTGGTCCTATGCTGCTACATGAGTTACGGTTTCATGTGGCAGCAGAGAACCTTGTATAGTTTTTCAAGGATAGGAAAGGAGAATATTGTCAGTTAATCATCACATGAAACTTCATCACCATTTGAAAATTTTGTCCTAATTTGAAACAATAAGAATACCCAACTATTTCATTATTTAATTTAGATTGTGTAATACAAAAAAATATCCTAGATAACTTAAATAATGTAAGCACTTTTGAAAAAATTTAGTAGGGAGAACCTTCAATTACATTTATTTTGAAGATCCACTTGCATTTTAAGCCGTTTTAATTACTCTTTCATGGCTATTCTAGTATAAATTTCAAACACTTGTAGAAATTTGTTTGTCACTTGTATTAGAAAAGAAAAAATCAAATGTATATAAAAATGATTTGAAATGCAAAAATCAAATGCGCGCTACATAAAAATTATTTCATTAAAAACTACATTAACGTCTGATATCACGCGCACATTCACCCTCACCTCTTGAAGAACAACATTCGCCCTCAGCATTCGCCCTTAGCTCTTGCAGAATAGCATTCGCCCTCAGCATTCGCCCTCAGCTCTTGTAGAACAGCATTTTCCCTTAGCTCTTGCAGAACAGCATTCGCCCTCAGCTCTTGCAGAAAAACATTCGCCCTCACCTCTTGCAGAACAAAATTCGCCCTCAGCATTCACCCTCAGCATTTTCCCTCAGCTCTTGCAGAACAACATTCACCCTCAGCTCTTGCAGAATAGCATTCGCGCTCAGCATTCGCTCTTAGCTCTTGCAGAATAGCATTCGCCCTCAGCTCTTGCAAAATGGTAAGTTCTTACAGCAGGCCCTTCCTCCTATAGTAGGGTTGACTCTATTTGGGTTTTTTTGGTCAATTCCATTGGATTGTGTTAGGATATAGGGTTCTCTCTAGATTTCTTCCAATGTTCTTTCATATGAGTTTCAAAGAGGATGTGTAAGATGTGTTTTTGCTTGCATGAATTTGACTCCACTAGTTTCATGAAGTTTAAGCTACGGATTTTAGTTCGAAAAAATCATCCACCTCAACACCCAGTAACGAATTGCCCTTGGTCTAATCTATATTGAAGGTGAAGTGCAAAGTGGTAGAGAATGGGAGATCTGAAGTCATCAAATTTATCACAAGGGTAGTACTCCAGATCAAAAGTGATGAGCTTTAGTTCTCCAGATTTGGGGATTTTCTGATATTTGGGGATTTTCTGATGACATACCAAAGGTCACATCCATACAACCATATCAAGGTCAATGTTGATATCATTCTCATATAGATATAGGTCACTGATATATAGGGTTAATATCATCATCACTATCCATGGAAACCGAATGGTTACAAAATTTGTGATTGTGGTTGGCTCATTTATAATTATTACCCATTTAAAGTAGAGCACAGAAACACTAAATATGGCCCGAGCATAGCCTTTACAATAGGCAATGGAGTTGCAGCTGCTTCATCAATAACCAATAGCTCCACTTGAGAAAAATTTTCATAATCTTGGGGTTGGATACACTGCAGAACAAACAATTGTAGTTATCATTCGTGCTCCAATATATTAATATACCTTTTACATTGAACTAAGGAAAGGGAAACAATCAAATGATATCCATCATACAATGCTTTGACATAAGAGTTTTGAGTGACCTACTTGAAAAAATAACTCATCCATTGATATTTATAATGATTTGAGTTATTCAAGTTAAACACAATGTCAAGAATCAAGATTCAATACCCTCTATTATCTTCATCACCCAATAAAAGATTTAAATTTTTCCCAAAGAAACGCTTATTAAATTGGCAGCCATCATTTCTCCCTGCTTTAAAAACCCTACATTTAAATGAAAACAAGCATTGCATTTCAACTACAAAAATCTATTAGTGTTCAAGTGTACATGTGTGCATCAATTGTGTAGGGTATTCCTTTTCCACTTTCACATTATCCAAGAATGTGTGCAGTATAGTTCATATTTTTTGTGATTTATATTATCTTTAAAAAGGAAAGGTAAATTATTTCGCATGGAAAAAGAAGGTTTTCCCTTTTTACTACTGGAAATGGTACAACAAAGTTCCATTTCTACCCAAAAATCCTATGAAACAAGAACCAAATAAAGGCCATGTCCTCAATGGACATCATTTGGCTTTGAAAATGGCCATTGCACCATGTTGTTTCTTATATTACATCACGATAGTTTCTTAGGTCATTTATTGTTTCTTGAGATGAAAAACAACCAAAGAAATCGTGAAGATCCTTTCAAGAAATAAATGACCATTTCTCAATCGTATCTCAACTATTTTTTATTTTATTTAGTGGTTGCTTACTTTGAGATAAATTTGACACTTTTATAAGGAATATAACATAAAAACACAAAATGGGAAGGAATTGATGAGGTAGATGACCTTTAGTTGTTTTCAATTAAGAATTGATAATACACGATGCATGTTCTGTACTACAAACTAGATTCCTTCTGGGAGTTAGGACACAGAGTATTGAATCAAAGTTGTAGTTTCTAACTTCTTGTATTGGTTCATCAATATTGAAATTAAGACATTGCATGTCTTCATTGCTTCATGTTTGAATAATTTGCATTATATCGTACAGTAGGAAATTAGGAACTATTATTATTATTACTTTATGGATCTGTTAAGTTACTTTTAAGTTTGCATGGTTTAGTGTGAAATTATTCTTTTGTGCCCCTAGGCCCAGGTGAAGGAATGCCAAGGACTGAGAACTCTAGTTTTTAAATGGTATTGTTTCTTATAGCCAAAAACCCCTAAACATCACTTCTTATTATTTCTTAACAATAGTGTCGTAAACAATTTGAGAATTGATATAGAAAAATCTCACACTTCTCAAGATAAAATCCTAAAGCTAAAGTGTGATACCATGTGTAATTCAATAGCCCCATTGTCACCTCACCAACCTCTTTTCACTTCAGGCTAGCTCTCCTCCAACTCAAGGGGGGTTCTCCCTAGTAGATTTTAGGGATCTAATGGCCCAACCAAACCAAGTCAAGAGCCCCCTAACTCTCTATGTTTACTACTATCAATAAAAATATTGAACAATAGGGTCAGACATGCATCCCGAAGATAAAATTGCCAGGGTATTTTTGGGTAATTTCAAAGGGAAAGTCCCCAAACACATATAATCAAGGAATTAGAACGTGATTTCAAACATTAGATATCAACAAAATCATTTAAAGGATATTGAAAGGAAAAAGGTGAACACTCTAAGGATTTTTCAATAGTTTCTCCAAAAGCTTCACTTCAAGGCCCTTCAAGATCATCTCCAACAATGCTATACCATCGGCTTCAACAATGTTGCTCCAAAAATGTCCTCAAGGTCTTCACAACAAGTTTACTATAAGTTGCTCCAACAATATATTCAATAAGGTCTTCATTGTCAACTCGTCTCTTGTTTGGGTGCCTTAATGTGCAATGACATGTTTCGAGGACTAAATTCAATGCAAGTCATATTTGAAACTCTAACTCTGTCTTCCGGTGTCTTATTAGAAATTATTTTAGTTTTCGTTTTGTGTTTTCAAGTTAGATATTGTTTTCAAGTTTTTATATTTATAATTTTATTGCAATGTGGCAGACTGATCAAGGTAGTACAGGAAAAACCCCGAGATGGGATGATCGTGGAAAGAGGCCAGCGGAAGAACATGTAAAGTGCCAGCATTGATCTATCTTCAAGTATTTTAGTTATTTACATAATTGAAATAATATTAATTTTGTTCAAATATGCATACACCCAGCCATGGTATGCCTGATGATTCCCTCTATGAGGAAGATCTTTCTTCATCCCTATCTCCAGCGCTCTTGTTGCGAAAAAAGGCACGAAATGCAAGGTTTGAATTTGATACTTTGATAGACGCACCTCAAACACCTGAAATAGAAGAGAGGATAAAAAAACTTATGACCCAGCTAGAAACATATCAGGTAATAATAAAAATTCAAAAGGATATTTTTTTTGTTCTGCATGAGATGAATTGTGATAGTTTGATTTTTAATTTTTATATTGACTAAACTAACACAAATTTCTTTTGTATGTAGAATTTTCTGACACTTGCTGAACCCGGTGTTGGTGGTAGTGGGACACAAGGGCAAGAGATTTCCCAGCAACCCTCTCGTACACCTTCTACTCCTTTAGGTGCTAGCCAAGAAACACACCCTTCCCAAGCAAACACCCAGCCAACCGCTGAACGTGTTGGCAGTGATGCGGCTGATATGGCCAACTACATTATTGTGTTTCCTGGAGCTACACGTGTCAGCTCCACAGGGACCATTAATGGCACGTTTTTGGTGAATGATGAAGGTGTCCCTATAAATAATGTACAACTTCTAGGTAAATTTTAATATTTTAACTATTTCATGTACTCTATCTAAAACATATTTATCATGATTTTTATTTTTAAATTAATGATAAAAAAAAAAAAATTCTGTGTAGGAAACAATGAGTTCTACAGGTTTTTGGAGAGCCATGCGTTGGTAATTTTTAGCCCAACCATATGCACAAGGTGGAATTCCCAGAATTCCAACCTGAAAAAAGAACTTTTAGATGATCTAGAAGCCCTTTTTGGGGTCGGCACATTTGACAGAACATCGATGGCTCGGGTAGCCGGAAAATATTTGAAATATACCAGGGACACCTATAGGACGCAATTTCAATTTAACCCTAGATACGAGCATCCTGTCATATTTTGAGAGAGTGAGAGGAGAGCACTCTTCCATGACGGAAAAGAGAAAAGGGCAAAGAAAGAAGGAAAAATGCCAACTGGACCGGCAAGGTAAATTACAACTTTAATTTTCTCTATGTCTAAAATAAAAGTGTGCTACAACATATCTGACTTCAATATTTTGATGATAGGTTTCCTAACAGCTCGAAGGCAACGAAAGCTAGGATTGAAAAAAAGGGCCATCACAAGCTAGGCCAGGGCAGCTACTTGAAATTAGCCGCAAGAATTGTAATTAAGTAGCTAAACATCTTATAATTAATTGTATCGTCTTCCAACGTTTTTTTAATCCTATCAAATATGATTAAAAATACACAATCATATGTAATGTAGGGTGATGACTTCGGAACATAAAATACGGAGGAAGATAAAAATATCGCTTTCCATTTCGGCTATCAAGCCGTAGTTGAACGTCACAGAAGCTTAGGGCAGGTCCCAAGATCCAGAATGTCTGATAAGGTAAAATATTAACATTTCAATATGTTTGTTTTCATCCATAAATTTAATGTGTAACAAATTTCTTTAAATCAGGGGAGAAGCACTACCAACGAGAAAAATAACCCAGTTTTAGAGCCAGATGTATATGTTCCTCTCATGCAACCTGATCATTGTAGTTGGGAGCAGGCCGACAATGATACTATCAGTGAGGGCCATGATGGTAATTAATTTCCACTTATAATTTTTTCTAATTATACCTTGATGGTTGTCCTTATAACGTTTGTTTTTAAATGACAAAGAATTTTTCCCTTGAAGATCTTACCACCAGAGAGGAAGACAGGGCAACAGTCCCAACAGCGACAACTGGTGCACCAGGTAAATAATCTCATTGCAATTTTTTTTATTAATATTATCGAACTAGTTCAATGATATTTAAAAACTGACAATTACAATTTAATATTATCTGTTTTTGTAGGCGATGCCGCGTCACTGGATGATACCAGACATCGTGACTACGCAACTAGGTCAGCAGTGCGGGTCGAAAGGCACGAAACAGGAGAAGAGCACGATGATATTGATGATGTAATTAGGAGCTTTAGAAATATGAAGAAGAAAAATAAAATTTGATAATTTAAAATATTGTATTATTATAAGACAAACATTACCATACTTGGAACGTTTTTTGCGTTATATAAAAAACTCATTTATCATACTATTTTTATGTCAAGCGTTAATTTCAATGTTTCCTTGCGTAATTTTTGTTGAATTGTTTTTTTATTAGTTATTGAATATTTTTTTTATGCTCATGAAAGTAAAAAATGAAATATAGATTGGGTATTGGGGAATTGAGAGTGATGTGAGGGGGGGGCGAGGGGCCATAAGAGCTTCCACCTTCACATGGTTGGCCCGGTTTAGTAGAGAATAATTTATTGGAGCGATTTAATCTTGGAGAAAACCTCCCTCGATCCAACGTAGCAACAAAAAAGTCACTGTTGGCTTAGTTGCTACTCTTTCAGATCGTGGGAGGCTTGTTCCAAGTTCATGCGACTCCAATAAATTGTTCTTGAAATGAAGAGGAGCTTATTCAGGTATGTTTTGAGATTTTGAACATATGTTCTAACATTATCATAAGAATGCATCTTAGAGTAAAAAATACTACATCAATTACTTGTATTCATTGTATAGATAATGATGGATTTTGATTGAATTGGCAGTGCAGGTACAAATCCTCTTGCATCATGAGCAATACAACTTGTCAACCAGGGTCATGTCCACGATATTTTTTCTTGTGCGCTTGACCAGCTTCGTAATGTCACATTCTATAAGTTCCTTTACAGTTCATAATTCAATATTAAGCTTGTTCATGATTATTATCTAGGTTTTTGTATGTGTTTTTTCATCTATTTGATTGTAAGCAACTCTGCATGTTTCCTACTGTTCACTATGATTTCTCCCATTACCACTCCCAGGATGAATCTAAATTTATTGTTACATAGGCTACTTTATTGTTGCTATGATTTCTCCATTTACGATTTCATAGGTTACATCATGTAAAGTTGTCAATATCAAGTTGGTGATGAGCTTTGGTTCTCCAGATTTGGGGCTTTTATGATATTTTCTCCCTCATGTCATTCCTGCATCACCTCGTTGTTTGAGCATGCCAATTGTTTACCACTTGTACCAATTGGAAAATGTCAATCTCTGAGTGGTGCGACATTTCACCTATTTTTGGCCCACTTTACCACCTGAAAAACTCAAATCCACACACCATGTGTCTTTATCATGGAGTGCGACATGTCCTAGATATTTAGGTCGATAGGCCTTATGTTATGAAAGAGATCAATTTTTTTTTCGTCAACACTTCTTATCTAGGCACGACACCTGTTACTTGTTTAATCTGACAGTCACAGTCTCTCGTGTTACCTTCTAGGTTTCACATACCGCTAGTTTCTGATATATTTCCATGGAATCGGTCTGAAAATACCAGCAATAATCCACACACCTGCAACCATCGACAGACCTGCCGTTTTAGTAGCTGCATTTCTGCAACTGCCAATACACCTCCCGTTTCATTCTCCTGGACTCTATGTATGCATATTTTTCATATAATTTTATCACGAAGTTGGCTCCATTTGAATATTTTTGTAGGTTAGAAGACATTTCAGGCCAGAGCTATTGAATAGACTTGATGAGATAGTTGTATTTGATCCTCTTTCTCGTGATGAGCTCAGAAAATTTTCTAGACTACATATGAAAGATGTAATGATTCGTCTTGCAGAGAGAGGTGTTGCTTTAGGGGTTACAGATGCTGCTCTGGATCTTGTTCTTCAGGAAGCCTATTATCCTGTAAGTAATCACTTTGTTTTTCTTTCTTTCTTATTCAGAGTCTATCTTGCTAGGGGATGTGCTCGTTATGGTTTTATGAGACCGTTGTCAATTTCATCACCGTCCCTCATAATATGTTTGATTGTGTTTATAAATAATACAAAATTATTACACCAAACAATAAACAATTAACTGTACTATGAGTAATATGATATCTTGAAATAATTCTCATTATAATTTCATAACCTCTGCTCTCACTTGGTGGTGTCTATATCACTAAGTGTGTCTTCTTTAATATTATAGTTACAGCAGACAATGAACAATCAATTGCACTGTGAGTGATATCTTGTAATAATTCCTATTATAATTTCCTAACCTCTACTCTCACTAGGTGTCTATATGACTAGGTGTATATATTTTAAAATTATAGTTTCAATGGTAGATAAATTGTTATCTTAAAATTATAGCTTTGATGGTGATACCTTGTGATTGATAATGCAGTTTGAAGCAGCTTTGGCTTTGACTAATATAGTTTCAGGAACCTCTGAGAATACAAAGGTTGTGATTGATTACGGGGAACTGCCTATATTTGTGGAACTTCTTACCTTTGGGAATGATAATGTTCGAGAACAGGTAGCACGTTTATTTTAGAGGCATAAAATTAGTCTTCCCAACTATTTTTATATGTCTGTAATTTTGGAATTTGATTTAAAAAAATAGTACCCAACTTTGAGTTCAACTGGTGTTCGTGTAAGGCTGTTTGGGCTTTGGGAAATATTACTGGAGACTCTGCAACATTTAGGGATCTTACCCTCAGTCACGGAGCTCTGAGGCAGGTGCTTGCCTAGTTGAATGATACTGCCAGAATTTCAATGATAAGAAATGCTACATGGGCTCTGTCAAATTTTTGCCGTGGTAAACCCCAACCACTATTCGAACAAGTAAGAAGAATACATTTTCTACCTCTTCTTCTTATTTTGCAGATAATGTGGATTTTTTTTATAGAGCTTGGTGCTTGGTAGATTTGGACATAATATGGACCTAGGTGCTTGTTCATTACAATGACTCTATCATCATGTTTTAGAAAATGCTCAGAAATTTGGGTTTCACAAGGGGATTACCCTTGTTTGCAATTATCGATTATCAATCACACTCAAAAAACGTCTTTCGTAGCATTGCTGAGCTCCTTGTAGGTGAATTTCTGAGGCAATTTCACGATATCTGAACTAAATTTGTCTTTCCTTTTCAATACTCTGCGCTTGTAACAGAACCAGACAAAAAAATATAGTGGCAAATCAAACAAAAACAACACCTCCTGTTGCAATACCTGCAATTCACCCTCTCTGCACGCATGAATGAATATGGCACCCTCTTTTTGAACAGGTACTGGAGCTTAAGGTACTGGTTTCCATTAGGATCGTGGAATTCAACATCCAAAATAGTATCAAATTCCACTACAATAGTATTCCCCGGCGAGGGCAACAGTTCATTGAGACCTATTGGACTCATCACCCCCAAATAGCCTCCAGGGCTACCCAAAGTGTGATCATCTGGAGCAATAACAAATGCTGATCCAACCCCAATTGAAACAAGAACAGGACCCACATTGGTTACAGAAAATGAGAAACACGTTTTGAAAGAAGAAGAAATTTTTGTATTAGGGTCCAAAAATCTAACTGGTCTATTTTACACTGCCCTACCTGCACTTCAAATTGGTACTCTCAACTCCATGCTAAGGCTCACTGTACCATTCTTCAGATGAGCAAATTAACCTGAAGTTTGATTCCAAAAAACCCAAGTCCCCCGTTCTATGCCCAAGACCTCTGTTACAACGAGTAGAGTTTTGAGAGAAATAGTTCACAATAGGAAGCAAAAGAAACATCGCAAAATTGCTCGCTTTAGATTGATAATTTTCTATGCGAAAATTCAACTGCAGACAGTAAAAACATAATATCAAACACAACCAATCCACAATGGAAGTTGAACATGAGGATTTATAACCAGAGAAAACCCTCTCCAGGTTAAAACAATTCTAGAATGGCTTTAAGATTCTACTAATGAGCGCTTACAACACCATTGCAATTACTGTCATAATGAAATCTGCTGGAAGCAAAGCCCTTGTACAGTTTCTACATTTCCACAATGGAAGCAAGAATCTTTCTATCTCTCATGATGTGGTTCTGTGGTCAGATCCTTTGCTATGGCTGTCTTGTTCTCATAAATGTGAATCTATCTTAGCTTTGGCTCTAGTTCTTATTTAGGATCGTGGCTATCTGATCTTGTTGTGGCTTTGACTATACAAACTTGTTCAATAGGAAAATGTTGACTCTGCTATATATGGGAGCTTCAATGGGTGCTCTCAAACTACTCTACTATAGTAGTTGCACTCTCAATGGACTTCTACAACAATTGGCACAATCAATCTGCTTTGTTACAATGATGGCTCACGTCAAAAAACTGTGCTACAACCATTGGCACCATGAATCTTTTCTCTGCTTCGTCAAATGGTTGGCACCATCAACTGACTTTGCGCTCCTCGGGGTGATGACAATGGAAAACACTTTTTTGGGCAGCGTTGTTTTGTCTTTGATTCAAGGAAGAACTATGTTGGCCTTGTTTTTTTAGTCCTTGGAACTTAGTTCTCTCATATTTTCCATCCTATCCCCAGTTTTCTATCGAGAAAGACATAACTTCACGATATCAAAATTGATTATTTTTGGCCATTTATCTTTAGTAATGGTACAACTTTAATTTTGTGCATTCGTACAGTATCTGAAGAGCACTCTCAAGCTGTTATTCAGTATTTTAGCATAACTACTACATTTAAATGCCATGCTCTAATATTTATATCAACCATAAGCATTCTTAAGGTAGTTCCATGTTTTTGAAGTAGAAGGAATGCTTCTGACAGCTACTTATCATAGTGGTACAATTCTGTTTGCAGTTTATCTTTTATAAACCTCCAATTTTCCAAACGTAGTAGAGACTACAGTTTGCATCTCAAATTTTGGACAAATCTGTTTAATATTCTATAGAAAATGCATTAAGAATACAATGCTATGTCTACTAAGCACAAATAATTGTTGTACTGAGTCATCTAAACATCTTAACATCCTCGTTTTATATTCCTTTTCTGTTTTCGCAAAGTTTCCTCTGCTACGGAAAATGTAATTATATTAATTTTCTTCCATCGATATACGGATTGGATCTAATTAGATGTAAACCCCTACTACAGTGGTTATTTGAATGGGTTAGAATGTGCATTGTTGTTTGTTTCTTTTGAAATACATGCATTACCACTACGTGAGATCTTTGCATTAATTTTCAAATGTTGAGATCTTTGCATTGATGTTGCCTCTGCTTGGTGGTGTCTCTGAGATTGAGCTAATCCAAAGGCAATGGATGTGCATCAATGGTCGATTTCTCTTTGCTAGTACTGTAATCCAAATCCTCTAGCATGCAAAAAGGTGTTGCAACAATTATATCTAGGATTGATCGTATTTTTCTCACCTTCACTTTAGGCTTGGAAAACTTTGTTCCAGATTTTTTAGCATTTGACTCACCTGATAGACAGTGATATATGTGGAAATTTAAGGCTATATTGGATTTAGATGAGAAATATCTACAAACAGGACAAACCTTTGGTATCATGGCCTTTGGAAGAGATCTCAGATTCCCAAATTCTTCGTTCTTCCCAAGATCTGCCTTGCTCTTCTCTAAAGTTTGGATCTGCCTTGTAGGCTCCTTCCTCTTCTACATTGCTTGAATTGGAGCACCTCCATTATGATATCAAATCATCCACTACTATGAAATGACACAAGTCGCAAATGCTTTGATAGACTTGCCTTTTGGGCACTTCACCGCGTACCAAGTTTTAAAATGTCACAACCCACTTGATATTTATCCCTAGCAAAAGTGTCACATGTGAAGATCAGGCTGTTGATGAAGCGAATAACTTGGTAAAGAGAATTTTTGATTACTTATGTATTCGGCCCAACAATATAGATTTTGATGCACTATCATTTTTAACCATGTGCTGAAAAACATACAAAAAACTATGTTTTTAGTGAAATTTGAGTTCACAAGAATCGATGCCAGTCAAAATCTAGACCTTTCTCCCAGCTTACTGGTAAAAGGAGGTACTCATATTTCATGCAAGTAATTGAATGTATTTTTCATTGTTTTATCTCATCTTATTCGAACTTCCAAGTCTAGCATCAATGATTTTCTTATGCTTCAGAAAAACGGTATTATGCTTTAGAGAAGTGTATCTACTTCTTATTATACTTCTTAACTTCCAAGTCTAGCATCAATGATTATTTTATGCTTCACACATAATCTAGTTTTCATTATACTCCTTGAAACATTTTTTATTAGTTGAATGAGACAAACTTAAAAGGAGTAAGCTAATATATTAGCAAAAGGATTTATGTCACAAATCTAAGATTCTTATAGGAATTCAATGGAAATTTCAGGCATCACCTGAGTAATCTTCAATGTCTGCAAATTTTGACATCCAGAGAGAAGTTTGTTACAAAATTAGGCAGCTCCTACTTGAAAACATGTTGATGTTGATGCGTAGCAATCTCCTTCATTTATATCCATGTGTTGGAATATTTGAAAATTCCAGAATAACAATGGAGAGAGTAATACTCTCCTCTTCTAACACAGAGAAAATATTGAAATTTCTTCACTGGAAACAGAGCTCAACACTTTGAAAAATTTCTATTCCTTAAAAAAAAAACTATTACATATTCTTCCTCACTGAGAGGGATTACAAAATGTGACTTCTGCAAAATGCAGTGGACTCAAATTTCTTCTCTGTCTCTAAAACTACACACTGCTCTGCTCTTCAAAACACTTACACTGCTATTGTGTGTAATAATAAACTTTACAATTACATTACGAAACAGGCTCACATCCCTTTTCTTTTATATGCAACGCATATATTAAAAACATAACAAAACTATGCAAATAACAAATCTATTAAAATTCTCTTGGGGTCCACAATTTATAAATGTTTTAATATATATATGAAATATATATATATAACATATATACGTCGCATTTAAAACAAAATATTACCAAAACCAGTGTGGGACCTTAACAAACAATAAAAATATTCCACCGCACGTTATATAAAACATATAACAAAACCTTTGTCAAAACTTCAAACGAACCCTTTAGCCGTGGAGCCCGTCGGACTTTAAATAGCAATAAACCATAATTCAAACCAAATTCGCGTTCCAAAATAGCCTGCTGACGTCGGCCAATTTTGTAACGTGAAAACCAAATGAATTCTGCCCTAATCTTTTTCGGGTCCGAATTTGGGCTGGCGTACAGAGAGAGAGTTCTGACGCGAATTTCTTATCAAATTCGTCCTAATCTTTTTTGGGTCTGGATTTCCACTGTGCAAGCGGCCCAAACAAATATCTGATCCAATCAATTTCTGCCACGTGTCCTCCTCTGGCTTGTCATATAAATTTCATTAATTTTTAATGTTGTTCAATAAATTGCATTAAGTTTCAATCGCATTAAGTTTTAATGTTGTTCAATCAATCGCATTAAGTTTTAACGCTGTTCAAGATCGGACCTCCACTCCTGTTAGCGATTCCGCATGCTCCAATATGCTCCGGTCTTCGGCTCTCATCAATGAGAGATTTATGACGGGTGTTCTTTGATGCCATTGCAGTCGGGTCGATAAAATGGTGTTTCGCTATGGTTTCTCAGACGAGCTGCAACCTTTGAATTGTAGATGCTCTCCGGTTGCTGGGTTACACTGCCTTCTCACTGTGATGGGAAGGAGAAGCCAGCTGAACTGCTGCTTAGACCTTGGTGCAAATCTGCATTTCTCTTGGTCTGGTCTGAGTCTGTCTTCCTCGGTTTCTTGGAATCCTGCTTCTCTGCTCGTCTTGTGCCCACTGCTGAGACTGCACCCATGCCTCGCCTGTGTCAAAGGATGCGTTGTTGTAGGGGTAGCACCAGAGGCCAACCCTTGCACGCTCCCTCCAGCCCCTCAAATGAGTCGTCTTCCAACTCCAGTGATTATTACGTAGGCCGCTATCCAAACACTAGAAGTGGGCGGGGTCGGGTTCTAGGATCTGGCCACCGTATGGGCTCCCCTGCTCCTCATTTCCCCACCGCTTCACCTTATCCCATGATGCATACTGCACTTTTTTCCTTTAATTTCTCTCTAAACCACCCACAAATCACAACTTCAATCATAGTGGTTTTCCGTGAAGAGGCCCAAGTGGAGGAACAATGCACCCATCTGGCGGGTCTGAGTTCAAAAAAAGCCCAGATTTCGGGCCTTCAGGAGGGGAGCGGTGGCGTCAATGTGCAGGAACCGGATGCTCAGGTTCGTAGGGCTTGTGATGTGGAGATAGCGCCTGGAGATCCTGGACCTTCCGTGTCTGAAGCTGCTCCTGCCATGGATAGTGACATGTTTGCCGAAAGATGGTGCCGAATTGTCAAAGAACCACCAGATGAGTAGCTGCTTCTCTTTGGTTTGGTTTTCTTGCTTCGCGGACCACTTAATTGGGCATGTTTTTTCTTATATTACTGTGTTGGACCTCTATTTTATTTTTGAATTCTGTAAACAATCGTCAAAGATATTAAATGATGGTTCCCCTGCGTGGGCAATGCAACGACCTGAAAAATGTTCAAGACTGGTTTCCCCGTATGAGGGCAGTCTTCTTTTTTGATTTTTTGACAAATTTTCCATAATTCTGGGCAATGTTTTTGACTTCGGTCATGCTATAATTTTATTCCCACTATTAATAGATTAACCTTACTTAGAAAAAAAAAAAAATTCCCTGTTTCTATTTTAAACTATTTTTTGAAATACAGAGCCATGTTTATATAATTGTTTATAGTCGAAGCGTTATGGGGTGGTTTATTACATTAATATTTCATGGTCGAATTATGTTCATAACAATTGGAACCCCCACAACTCATAACAAATATTGGAGATTTACCGTCCTGTTTTAAAGTTTCATTTTTATGTTTGCCGAAGGATGGTGCCGAATTGTCGAAGAACCACCGGATGAGTAGCTGCTTCTCTTTGGTTTGGTTTTCTTGCTTCGTGGCCCACTTAATTGGGCATGTTTTTGCTTATATTACTATGCTATACCTCTGTTTTATTTTTTAATTCCGTAAACACTATAATCGTCAAAGATATCAAACGATGGTTCCCCTGCGTGGGCAATGCAACGACCTGAAAAACGTTCAAGACTGGTTTCCCCGTATGAGGGCAGTCTTCTTTTTTTATTTTTTGACAAATTTGGCATAAGTCTGGGGAATGTTTTTGACTTCGGTCATGCTGTAATTTTATTCCCACTTTTAATAGATTACCTTACTTAGAAAAAAACAAGTTGCCCTGTTTCTATTTTGAACCTGTTTTTTGAAATATAAAGCCATGTTTATATGATTTTTTATAGTCGAAGCGCTGCAGGGTGGTTTATTATATTAATATTTCATAGTCGAATTATGTTCATAACAGTTGGAACGCCCACAATTCATAACCAATATTGGAGATTTACTGTCCTATTTTAAAGTTTTTTTTTTTTTTTAAATTGAACCCACCATCGGTATACCGACGCTTTGTAAGTGTTGGTCTTCCGACGTTTTGAACGATTTCCATTTTCGTCGGCCTTGTGACATCCGTCGATATTGCGACAGTTTTTCCTAGCGTCGGTATTGCGATGCTTTTGGAATGCATCAGTATTGCGACGATTCTGGAAAGCTTCAGTCTTGTGACACTTTTTTACGGCATCGGAATTGCGACAGCTTAAAAACTTCGGAAGAGCGACAATATAAAAACATCAGACGAGTGACGTTCAAAACGTCAGACCACATTTCATTAGAATTGTGACAGTTTACAAACGTCGAAAGAGCGATGGTATAAAAATGTCAGAAGAGCGACGTTCAAAACGTCGGACCACATTTCGTCGGAATTGTGACAGTTTACAAATGTCGGAATCACGATGGTTTCGGAAACATCGGAAGAGCGACGCTTGTTTGGAAGCAACGGAAAAAGTGCCGGTAGTGCGACACTTTGTCAAGGCGTTGGAATTGCAATGTAATGTCGAACCACGTTTTTCCCGTCCTCGAACTGTCGCTCTTGCGATGACTATGTGTCAAAATAGCGACGAAGTGGTCGTCGGAAATTGGGCCAAATTTTCTAGTGAGTTGATACTCCATGCACCTTGCTAGGTAGCTTGCTACATCCTTTTTCATTCCAGGAAAAAATAATTTCTTTTTCAAAGTTGTGAGTATTTTTTGATATCCAGGGTGTCCAGAATAAGGTTGTTTATGATATTCATCCAGAATTTCTTTTTTCAAAGAGTCTACATTGGGGATGTACAATCTCTCTCTATAGAAAATCAGTCCTTTATAATTTTGTGTGTATCCTTTCATTTCCTTTTTCAACAACTGAGTCTGAAGTTTTTCATAGCTTGGATCTTAATCTGTTACCTTTTGAACCAATCCTTCTAAGTCAAAGTTGACACTACTACCAATTCTACTTATGTTTTGCCAAGCATTTCTTCCTAAGGCATCAACAATATTGTTTTCTTTCCCTTTGATATGTTTTATTTCCATGTCAAATTCACTCAGAAAATCCAGCCATCTAGCTTTTCTAACATTCAAATCTGGTTGAGTGAAGAAATATTTTAGGCTAATGTCATCTGTCAGCAGTATAAATTTATTTCCTAGAAGGTAGTGTCGCCACATCTTGAGAGCGTGGATCACAACAGCTAACTCAAGATCATACACACTGTAATCTTGTTCATGTTTCATAACCAATAACATTATTTTCTTGCAATAGTACTCCCCTAATCCCTCTCCACACGCATCTGTACAGACTACAAACTCCTGGTTAGAATCTACAATCTTCAGAAAAGGTGTTCTGGTAAGTTTCATTTTTAATTGTTCAAAGCTATTTTGGCATTTTACAATCCATTCAAACTTTGTACCTTTCCTTTGTAGTGAAGTTATGGGATAGGCTAAAGTGGAAAATATTTCTACAAACCTTCTCTAGTAGCCCACAATCCCCATAAATGATCTTACCGATGATACATCAATAGGTAAGGCCATTCTCTAATGGACTTTATCTTCTCATGGTCAACAACCAATCCTTGTTCTGAAATTTTATGCCCCAAATATTCAATTTTATCCTTATAAAACTCACATTTACTAAATTTGGCATGCAACTGATTTTCCTTAAGAGTCTGCAACACGATTCTATGGTGTTCTTGATGTTTTGCCTCACTTTTTGAGTATCTTAAAATGTCATCAATAAATGCTAATACAAATTTGTCTAAGTATTTATTCAAGACACTATTCATCAAACACATAAAAGTGGCACGTGCATTTTTCAACCCAAATGGTAGGAATACAAATTCATAATGTCCATACCGAGTTTGAATTTTTTTTTTGCTGATATCCTTATCTTTAATTCTTAAATGGTGATAACGAGTCCTTAAATCAATCTTGGAAAACACTAAGGCTCCCCTAACTTGATCAAAGAGGTCATCTATCCGGGGTAATGGATACATGTTTTTGATAGTCAACTTATTTAGTTGACGATAATTAATACACATTTGGAAGGTGCCATCCTTCTTTTTCACAAACAGCACTGATGCTCCCAAAGGAGATACACTCGGTCTATTAAAAGCTTTGTCCAACAATTCTTGTATTTTCATTTTTAACTCCATTCGTTCAGGGGGATTCATTCTATAAGGGGATCTAGAAGCTGGAGTTTCCCAAGGTACTAGATCAATTGTAAAATTGATTTCTCTCTTGGGGGGAAGATGACAAATTTCTTCTAGGAATACTTCTTTAAATTTTCTTATCATTGGTAATATTTACAACAATTTTTTTCGATGGTTGTTGTTCTTATTCTTCAACATGTACCACATACACTTGATACCCTTTTTTAGCAGTTATTTTTATTTGGAGGGCTGAGATCTTCCTCACAGAGATGGGTTTTGGTTTCCCTTTGAGTATGAATGGTTTTCCCTCTATATCAATGCAGTGTAATGTTTTGTCCCAAAAATTCATCATGGTTTTCTGCTTTTCTAACTAGTCCATTCCTATCAATATATCATACGAACCTAATGGAAAAATATTTAATTTTACTTATGTTTGGTAATCATTAAATTTCATGGCTGTTTGAGATAACTTATGAGTTAACTTGCATTTGGTAACAATGGCTAGCTAGACCAACCAAGACTGCTAAAACTTCTCTGTTCTGAGCTTACATTTTTCTACTACTTGCGGACTAATATAACTCAAATATGCACTCGGATCTATTAAAACTATAATATATTGGTCAGCAATCGTACCTTCCATCTCGACCATAGTACACTGATGTTATGCTTGCTGATTTTATAAGGCTGCACCGATGGTGGGGATGTTCCTTGCTATGTCATTAACTGTATTGGCCTCTCACAGTACTTGCACTGTTTGAATATTTCGGTGTGGGCAGTCCCTCAATAAATGAGGTTCTCCACAACCCCAACACTTCAAAGGCTCTTGCATTTTAACAGTTCCTTCCTTCTTATTATTCCCATTTATTAGTTTTGAACTAGTTTGGGATTTTAGAAGTTTGATTTTCACTCATTTTACTAGATTTCTTTCATTGATGGTTTCTACCAAATTTTTTCAAATAGGCTAGTTTCTATTTCTTTGCACTGAAATCACCTTTGTTTGTACAACTCTTTCCTTGCTCAGTCTTACCCCTAAACTGCTGGTAGCATAATTTGGCTTTCCTCACTTCTTCGTTGATTGTTTTTGGATCATTGAACTCTATATTATCCTTGAAAACAATAGGCAAACAATTCAGAAATCTTTTTACCTTTTCCTTCTCCTCTCGGATATAAGGTACGTATCGTAACAAATTTGTGAACTTGGTGACCAACTCATCTATGGTGAGTTGTCCCAATCTAATTTCATGAAATTATTTTTCCTTGTCATCATAATAGCGTTTGTTCAAATATCTGATTTTGAACTTGACTTGAAAATCTTCCCAAGTCACTGTTTTCTCATCAATGGCATGAACCATTTTTGTTTCCTCCCACCATAAGGTAGCCTTACCTTGCAGTTGATAAATAGCCAGCCTGGCTCTTAATTTACTTTCATACTCATAAACCTGAAAGTAATTTATCATATTCAGAAGCCATGCCTCAATATCTTCTTCCTTCTCTCCATCATAGGAGGGAGGTTTTATTTTCTGGAATTCACCTTCTAATTCCTTCTTCTGTTTAGGCTATTGTGTAGTGGCATCATCTTCCTCAGACTCATATGAGAAATTTACTCTACCCTTTCGCGTCCCTCCTGAACCTTGTAATATCCCATTTCGGGGATATCTCTAAAACACGATAAAATCCAACCAGAGATGGACTGGGAGGGAATTTACCAGATATTCTGTCTCTGAAAGAGGAAAATATCTGGAGGATAACTAGCCCTTTATAGACTCTGTATATAGATATTCTTGAATAATCCCACTCAAAAGCTCTGATACCACTGTAATATCCCGAAAATGGATTTCTCAGAAAATCATGCCTGAAAATGCATTCTTCAGTAAATTGTGCTTTATCTATCATAAAAAGTGTTTAAAAATAGTCATAAACCCACTCTAAATACTGCAGCAACCTTTAATCAGCTTTTATGGGAGAAAAGGTGGGGAAAAGTGAGGATTTTGGCCCTAAAATGAGTGTATAAGAAAATATGTGTAAAATGAAGGGTCAAGATTCTGGAATATGCTATATTATGTCAAGAGGGATATGCATGTCAAATTTCAGCAAAATAAAAGGCGTTTTACACAGTTAAACAGTTCCTCCTTCCTGAATAGTCAAGAAAAACCCTGATTTCCCATGACTTTGAGTATGCAGAAATTTACTGAAGCAAGGGAAGAATATTTAATGAAGGTATAAGATGTAAAAAAGTATGAAAAATCATAGAATTATTTTAGGAATGTGGCATGGGAATTAATCAAGTTTAAATAGCAGTTTTACATAGAAAATCCCTCAAGATTGAGGTGCTGCAAGACAAGAGAATGACCCAGAAATCCTTCAGCATTATTTCCACGATGATGAAGCTTTTTTTTATTATATTACATATCTGCAACTGATAAATGCATGAAAACATAGATATATAATGGAACAAAATTCCCAGAGGGCTCTTTATTACATTCCCCTTGGGGATTTCAGCAATACATGAAAATGTCGAAGTAGCCGGGCAGCTATGGCAACTCCGGAACTATAAATACATAGAGAAGGCTGAATAAGATGAAAATATATAAATTAAACCTCCTCCAATGGATCTCCAAAGTGGAAGGCCGATCCTTACACTTGAGATCCCACCCTCCAATCAATCTCCAAAACCCCGCAGCAAATGCACTATGAAAATAACGCAGCTATTGGAGAAAAATGTGCAGTAGTGGCAAGAATATGTGGTGGAAAGATGCAAAGATCTAAAAATAAGCTCTCAAGCTTCCAAACTGATCGTTCAAAGGCAAGAAAGACTCCCCCTCTGAAAAACAAGAAATGGAAGAGGTGTTGTGGAGTCTCCACGGCAACACCCTACAACACAGTATTGTGCTGCTGCACCAATAACGCTGTAATGGAGGATGATGCTTCAGTCTTGAGCCAAAATAATGATTGGACAACCTCACCTGAGTAGGCACTCAAAATCCCCCGGGGCTGAGGGTGAGATCTCCGAACGGAGACACTCGGTGCACTAAACAGTGCTGCAGACTAGTTAAAAAATCAGCATGCTCAAGAAGTCGAGATGACCAACTCGATATAATAAACATATGCATGAATGGAAATAGCTCTCCTCCCCTCCATTTATATAGAAATTGGATATTCCTCATGGGCCCTTCCTCTAGAAGCTTCCCTTCCTCTAGAAGCTTCCCTCCTACGTTTTCATGTAGTGCATTCCAACTCATACCCTGCTCTGCTTGACATGGTCAAACCTCTTTGCAAATATCTCCTTTCACACATGGGGGTGTAAAATCTGGTTCCATGGCTGATCCCTTTTCATAATAGAGGTATTTTATTTATGTTTTCATTATCTTCGGGCCTCTTTACCTAATTATTCATCTCCTAAATGAGTTTATACAAAATTTAATGTTCCAATTTATTTAAGAAAAATTTGGAACATTACAGTCCTCCCCTCCCAAATGTTGCTTGTCCCCAAGAAACTGCAAGGATAGAACTAAAGAATCTCCACTTAAGGCATGGATTCTGGAATATAATGAGGAACATCTCCCTTATGTGGATCCTCCATCCCCAAGAAATCATCCAAACAAAATGAGCCACCTCCCAACAAGGGAACTCCGGAAAATCTCCTTCCACCTCAAGCTCCAGTAATGAAGGTGGGCTAAAAATCTGAACTTGGCAAGCATCATAGCTTACCCCATGCTATCCTTCTCTCCACTCATGAAAAATTTAGAGTTTATGCTGATCCTAGGCTGCAAAATTATTTCCCTCCAATGGCAAAGTGAAGAACGATCCTCCAAAGAAGGCTCCTCCAACAGTGAAGAACAAGCTGGCCCAAAACAATCCATCCATGAATAATAGGACATGGTCATCATGGAAAATCATAATGAGAGTTTTTCTGAAGGTTTTACATGATGATACATGATGCAAACAATTTCTCACAAGGATACAACGCAGTCTCATCCACTGCAACTTCAGAAAATGACATGGAAAGCAATGTCCATGATTCATCACATCTACTAAAGGATAGTAAATGGTTGAATGTAACAACAATAATACATGATAAAGCACTTGCCCATAGCTTTACAATGGATGAATATCAATCTTATGGCCCACCTTAAAAGAGAAAAAATATTTGGCTGTGGTGGCCATATCTCCTCTCATTCTCCCATTAGAACATGTAGTGCAAAAATTGTGAGGATTCTTCCCACTCACGGACACATCCAGCTTATGTGTCTCCCTCATAATGAAGCCTCCCATACTAATCTGATCCATATCAGCAAATTAAGACATGATCAACATCAAAAGGAAGAAAATGATGAAGGTTGGAAGTGATGAAAGAAGGTACCAACAACTTTCCCAGTAGTGACAGTGCAATTTTACAAGTTGCTACTTGATAAAAATACATGGCAAAATGTTTCTCTTTACATGTTTAATCAGGCATGTATTTATATGATACATGCTATAGTGCAGCAACTGAACATACATGTGGTGATAAAACATTTTCCCAAGGCCACAAAAGAGATGGCTGCCTCCATCATGTAGATTGGCCCAATACAATTCATGGAGCAATTTGACGAGCTTTCCCTCTTGTGAAGTAATGCACTGCATAAGAATGGTAAGAGTGTGCAAATCAATGAATTTATAAAAAAACTCCTTACCATATGCTAGAATTAATATGGTACATGGTTCCATAAATGAGTCCTCCATAGTGTTTTGGCATGCTGTGAAGAAGAATGAACCATGTGCTGCAAAAAGATAATCCTCCTTATGCTTGAAAACCCAAGTCAAGAAGAATACGCCATAGATATCTCTATCATCATTACCTCCTTTTTGTTCATCAAGTGCAACAAATATGAAGTGACCTTGGGACCTATGGGTTATGGATCTACCATATCTTTGCTGGGCCCACTTCATCCATAAGTCTTTACTCCAAGGTGACAATGTTGTGAGCTTATGCAAATAAGCTCCTATCAATACACAACTATGTTCTTTGACATGCTCCTTGTCAAAGATTATTCCAATAATGTTGCAAAAAATGTGGAATACTTCCGAAAATGGAAGTGCTTCCCAATCATCATCAAAGACCAAGGAGATAGTGCCATCCCCTCCTCCTGCAACATCATACAAAGTGTGAAAGAAAATCTGCCCTTGCTCTCCCAAGAAAAGAAACAAAGTATTTTTCTGCCTCCTCATACTTCCATCATACAACTCATGTGATTAAGACACATCAACATCATGCATCCATTCTCTATGCTGCTCAATGATGCAAGTATCCTGCCATCTTTTCCCCATCCTCCCTCTCTTGGGAATAGTTTTTTCCAAGTGATGGCCAAACTCTTTCAAGAGTAACCAGCACAGCCAAGCCTCCTACTGCCTAGTATCATAGATCTGTAAGTAGCCTCCTAGTTTCTTTCTCATCAACCACATCCACTCAATCACCTATGGATGCCTCTTTCTTCTCCTCATCCTGGTACTCCTCCCATGAGGGCTATGATCCTCCCAAATCAAATTCCTGTCTTTGCACTTTATGGGATTTCAAAATGTAAGCTTCTCAAGGATCAATGAGACCCTATCAAGAATCAAATAGGTGGTAGGAAAAAACCTCCCATCATGATGTGTATGGCTCAAGGGATGTCCAACACAAGCATGAGAGATGTTATCCATCCTGAGATGTCCTCCATCTTATACCTGCTCTTGTGATAAGGGAAGAAAAGCATTGCATTCCATGGTGTGTTGAAGTACATTTCCAATGAGATCTCTCCTTGAGACCTCCCTTCCATCCATAGTCTTCCAAAACCAATGAGGTCTTGGATCTGAAAGTAGAAGTTTATCTTTGAACTGAGAAGAGCTCATTGAGAAGGTGTCATCTTCAAGGGATAAAAGGTTTCTTACTCCAAGATGTCTACCATCAATCTTCAAGGCTTCAAACCCCAACCTCCAATGTGATGTACAATCCAACAATGGCTCATGAGAATGATGGTTTTATTCCTTCTTGAGTGTTTCCATGTTGCACAGTGCAGTGCAACCAAGCTGCTCTATAGTAGCAATTAGATTTGACTCTTGGTCATATAAAAGTAAATCTCCACATTGATCAAAAGAATTTACTGCAACAATGGAATGTGGAAATATTTTCATACCTTGATGTACATTTGGAACTTCTTGTAGGGCTACAAGAGTCCCTTCCTCAAAAGTGTTGGTTGCCCCAACTGTTGATGCATGTGGCTGCTCCTCCATGAGTGGGACAACGTTATCACAAGCCTGCTCAAGAAGTCATGTGATATATTCTTTCTTTGTTCTTTCTCCATCAAAGTTTTGGATCAACCCTTGAGTGAACTCTGTAAAAGTCTCCACCCTTGAATGGCTCAAGTGGCTGCACCACCAATAATAGGCTTCACCCTCCAAGTGCAGCGCTATGATTTCAACATCTTATTTTCCTGCTATAGGATGTAGTAGGAAAAATTCCTTCAACTTCCTCACCCAAGTTCTTGCATTAGATGACCCATCAAAGGTAGACAACAAAAATCTATTGCCTTTGATTTATTTTCTGCTACATGGCCTCTTCTCTTCCTTCAACTGGATGAAATGAGGAAAATCTAGAGTCTCCCTGAAGGCTCTAGGTTGAGATCTATACTCAACAAGGTAATTACTGAGAATCTGATGATCCAAATATCTTTCATGCTCAATATCTTCTTCTTGATGAGAATAGGAAGTGCATGGTACTTCCTCTTATTTTTCTTCAATCTTCCTGACCTCCTCAAAGGTGGATGCATTTCCTCTGGATCTGAAAATAGATGAGAATAAACTCATCTTTTTCAATGTTTTGATCTTCTTAGGCTTAGACTCACAAGGACCAGTGGATCCCTCATACATGGGAAAAGGTGACCTCCCAGTGGTATGTTGCAACTTTGAACTCTGCATGCTAGATCCCCCATTGTTCCATTCACTTTCATCCTTCCTGAGCTGACAGTAATCTTTGAAAGGAACAGCTGCTCTGAAGTCTTCCCCCATGGACTGCCATTTACGGAAATAGTCTCCAAAGGGTATATGACCATGCTGCCTCCCTTTCTCACTTGGTACTAGAGGTAAGAATGTAGGAATTTTGATCCTTGTTGAATGCTGGTCACAATTTTGCGAGATCCTCATAGCTCCATAGGCTGAGCCAGAACTATGCTCTGATACCACTGTAATATCCCGTTTTGGGGATATCTCTAAAACACGGCAAACTCCAACCAGAGATGGACTGGGAGGAAATTTACCGGATATTCTGCCTCTGAAAGAGGATGATATCTGGAGGCTACCTATCCCTTTCTATACTATGTCTATAGAGTTGCTAAAGAATCCCACTCAAAAGCTCTGATACCATTATAATATCCCGATAATGGATTTCTCAGCAAATCATGCCTGAAAACGCATTCTTCAGGAATGATTTTTTAATATATGACAATTTTTTTTGAAAACACTCAGAAACCCACTCCAAATACCGCAGCAACATTTACTCATCTTTTATGGGCAAAAAGGTGGGGAAAAGTGTGGATTTTGGCCCTCAAATAAGTTATAAGAAAATATGCATAAAATGAAGGGTCAAGCTTATGTAACATGTTATATTAGTTCATGAGGGATATGAATGTGTAATTTAAGCAAAAAAAAATGCGTTTTACTAAGTTAAACAGTTCCTCCTTCCCGACTAGTCAAGAAAAACCTTGATTTCCCATGACTTTGAGTATGCAAAAATTTAATAAAGAAAGGGCAGCGTATTTTCTGAAGGCATAAGATGTTATAAAGTATGAAAAATCATAGAATGAGTTTAGGAACGTGGAATGGGCATTAAGAAAGGTTAAACAACAGTTTTACATAGAAAATCCCTTAAGATTGAGGTGCTGCAAGACAAGAGAATGACCCAGAAACCCTTCAGCGTTATTTCCACGAGGTTGAAGCTTATTTTTATTATATTGCAGATCTGAAACTGATAAATTCATGAAAACAAAGATCTATAATGGAAAAATATTCCCAAAGGGATCTGTATTACATTCCCCTTGGGGGTTTCAGCAATACATGAAAATGTCGGAGTAGCTGGGAAGCTACAGCAACTCCGGAACTAGAAATACATAAAGAAGGATGACTAAGATGAAAATATATAAAGTAAACCTCCTCCAATGGATATCCAAAGTGGAAGGTTGATCCTTACACTTGAGATCCCACCCTCCAATCAATCTGCAAAACCCCGCAGCAAATGCACTATGAAAATAACGCAGCTATTGGAGAAAAATGTGTAGTAGGGGCAAGAATATGTGTTGGCCAGATGCCAAGATCTGAAAATAGTCTCTCAAGCTTCCAAAATGATCCTCCAAAGGTAATAAAGACTCCCCCTTTGAAAAACAAGCAATGGAAGAGGTGTTGTGGAGTCTCCACGGAAACACCCTACAACACAGTATTATGCTGCTGCAGCAATAAAGCTATCCTGGAGGATGATGATTCAGTCTCGAGCCAAAATAATGATGGGAAAACCTCACTCAAGAAAGCACTCAAAGTCCCCCAGGGCTGAGGGTGAGATCTCCAAACAGAGACACTCAGTGCACTAAACAGTGCTGCAAACTAGTTAAACAACCAGCGTGCTCAAAAAGTCGAGATGACCAACTCGATATCATAAACATATGCATGAATGGAAATAGCTCTCCTCCCCTCCATTTATATAGCAATTGGAGACTCCTCATGGGCCCTTCCTCTAGAAGCTTCCCTTCCTCTAGAAGCTTCCCTCCTACGTTGTCATGTATTGCTTTCCAACTCATACCCTGCGCTGGTTGACTTGGTCAAACCTCTTTGCAAATATTTCCTTTCACACATGAGGGTGTGAAATCTGGTTCCATGGCTGATCCCTTTTCATAATAGAGGGATTTTATTTATGTTTTCATTATCTTTAGGCCTCTTTACCCAATTATTCATCTCCTAAATGACTTTAGACAAAATTTAAGGTTCCAATTTATTGAAGAAAAATTTGGAACATTACAAACCTTCACCTTCTTAGCTGTTCCGTGAAGTCAGTTCCTTTATGAGTCTTTCTTGCTCCTCACTGGCTAAAGATAGCCTGTCATTCTGGCTTTTAAGTTGTGCCATATCTCATTGCATTATATGCAACATAGCCATCAATGGAGCATTGGGATCTAGTGTGTTTTCTCCACCACCCAGATCTACATACAGTTCGTCCTCTTCAGCCATGGTTCGCAGCTGTACTTTCAATACTTTTTCACTATGCAGTAAAACAGCATCAGTAATATTTTTAAAAATTCATAAAAATTATAGTAGCATATAATTCCTGTGTGAGCATATAAACTGCCCAGTGTTTCATCTAATGCTCTGATACCATTTGTAATGTCTGTCACTTAACAAATTTTTTTTCTTTTTTTTTTCCATCGCTTTTTGACAAAACTCTAAATTTCTTATCTATAGTGCATCTCGTCACCCCGTGACGAGATTCTATCAGCATTTTTAATTTACTTAACTGCACTTTTTAAGAGTTAATATCTTATAGATAATGCACTTCAGTATTTCTGATCCATAGTTTATAACTTATAACCCAGTGATACTAAACACTTTCTTATTGTTTCCTTCAGAATATTTACTTGTTTCAACTATAGTAATTTCTCTTACTATTACCAATTTATATATGTATACCCTTGCATATGGGTTGACTCTATATGTATTCCTTACTACATTTAATTGATAACATACTAAATCATCCTTCATTTTATTTTATTAAGAATAAATTGCTTTGGGTCATTTAATCACATTTATATAATAACATATATATTTAATATGCAACCCTCTCTTATTTATACCTATACTAAATTCCATTGATTACTAAACTTACTCTATTAATAATTTTCCTTTGCAAATATGATTATCACCATAAAAAAGGTTAAACCCCAAATCTTTGTATAAACAAAATTTGTGAAGGTTCCCAATTGGCGATACATGTTCCTGTCATAGTTTGATTTTACACTATAGAGATTTATAAGGATTTGTTAATATCTATGTTATAATACCTTCATAATACCACCTATATACACGTTTAGACCTGACGTATGTAATTCTCTTTTATTAAGTTCTTTGCTTACCCCCCCAAGGTATAAATTTATGATGGGACCTCAAACTAACAGATGGTTGACATGAAAGTGTCCCCCATTGACTCCTTGGGACTTTCAAAACAAAAATGCTTTTTATTGTAAACGTATAACCACAGTACCTGGAACTTATGCAATAAGGGATGAGCGGTTTAGTTGTAATATTTAATAGTTTTCTCGTTGCAAACCCATGTGACTCGGTAATAATATATTAAATTTTGATATCCTTTCCATTCAATTCATGATATTTTTGACATGCTTGAAATGAGACGTTACCCGTTACTCGAGGCCATCATGGTGATCCAAACGTCTCTTCGCATCCACTGCCACGTGTACGATGAGGATGCTACGAGAAGTATGGTTTCTTTATGGATATATTAAAGGGTCAATTCGGTATTCACTTCTTCTTTCCAGATCTCATTTCTGTCGTTCCCTCCATAGAATTGCAGCATAGAGGATTTACCTCGTCGTTCCCTATGTGAGGTTGGAACCACCAGCCAATACCACATCTGCTCGAGGAACGACTCGTTTCAGGTAATGCCATTTTCAACTTAACTTTGGAATGGAACTCATCATTTCTATTTCCCCAGAATGCTAGAATGTTCTCAAAACCTGATTATTTTCAAGTAAAATCTTTGTTCATTTCCAAGTCTCCCTTTCTTTTCTTGGATTTTCCTTCAGTTGAAGTTCCCGAAATTTTCATAGTAGTTTCTTAGTTGATGATTTGTTTTTTTTCTATTTTCTCTCCAAGACAGCTCAAGGTTATACTTGTAGAAATTTTCTTGTGTTTTTCTTATTAAAATTTCTGAGCTAAAATTTATTTATCATTACAATGTTCTTATGCGTTTTTCTCTTTTCATTGTTTCGGTTGATTAGAGCATATTGGGTTTTTCTTACTCATAGAGAATTTACTGTGAAAGGGAGTTGTCCCTAAAGTCAATTCTCTACAACCGTAAATGGTCTTGGAATTGACCTTTCATTTAGCAAAGTTTTTTCCTTCTTATTTCCCTCTTCTAGTTTAGCTTCTGTTCGGAGAACTTTTCCATGTATTTTCTCCAAAATTTTCTTAGACTTTTGTCTTTCCACTTCCATTATTTTAATCGTTGAAGTCAATTTACATGCTAATTCCCTTCTCATTCTTTCAGGGGACTTCCAAGCTTACAATATTATCTATTGGGTACGTCCATGCCCATACATTAAAACCGATTATTGCTACTTAGTTTCTACATACATTTACTTTTCTTCTATTATTAATAAACCTCGTTTTTATGCATTGATAAAAAGTTTGTATTTGTGTTATTTGTAGGTAAGCAGTCCCCTTCTGTGGTTTTCATTTGTTGACAATTGTGTTATCCCATAGCTGGGACTACTTCTAATGTTGTCTCATTTGACATAGGTCGGTATGGACGTTCCCATATCTTTCGATCCTAGGATAGTATTGTTGAATTACCTGTGTCTTGTTTTCATCAATAAATTTACTGTGGATACAGGGCACTATTAAGGAATTATTAATTTATTTCGTAATACTTTTGAACCCAGAAGGATTGTACAGTTCTTCTCTAGACTTTGTATATTAATTTATATTGTTACATATACCTTCTTCCATATACATTTTAGTTTCTTACATTTTCCCTTTGGTTCAACCAGAGGAAAATAAACACTGTATGATCTCTTTCTGATATATATATATATATATATATATATATATATATATATATATATATATATATATATACAGAGATCATAAGTATCGTCATTTTTATTTATAATTATGATAGTGATTATCACTGATAAAAACCTTAGTTCCCATCTATTATTTTCCAGTTTTTTTAGGATAAATTGTTAATTTCAATATTAAAACCACTAGCATATTGCATGTATATTATATTTATCTCCCAGGTGCTAAACTGTATGTTTCATTCTGCACAAAAAACATTCTTTCCTTTGTTCTTGTTCTACTATGATTTCTTGAATAATTTGTAAATTAATGAACTGCAAAATTTTGCGGTATGCATCAACTAGATATGATGTCTAATATTTATTTTATTGGTTTTCCCAAATAATTAATAGAACAGAATCTCAGATGTCATTAAAATTTTATTCTAATTATAGTAAACTGTTATTTAGGAACATATTTATATGATAGTTTATAAAACCAAATAGTATGAAAATACAATAGTTAAGTTGCAACTATATTTAAGATTTATTCATTTATACTACTTGTATTTTCTATTCAACATACATGTTTGATTTCTCTATGTTCAA
The DNA here is from genome assembly GCA_034641835.2 of Pinus albicaulis. NCBI lineage: Eukaryota > Viridiplantae > Streptophyta > Pinopsida > Pinales > Pinaceae > Pinus > Pinus albicaulis. Next base: position 809,085,618 of record CM076578.1, on the reverse strand, counting down.
GACAATACTGGTTTCGCTTTCCTTCTCTATGTTACATCACAGATTTTTACTACTGTATTAAATTTCCTTATTTTAAATCAACTTGCTTGACACTGTATTTCCTACTAATAATTATAACAGTAGGACAATAATTAAAATATATCAGCATTCACTTGCAGATAATAATTTTCCATTCTGCATATTATTGTAGATTCCTCAGTGATAATAGTATTCTCTTTCACTACATAGAAGTAATACTTTCTCTAAGAGATACCGATCTCCAGATTTAAACCGATTATAGGTTTAGACATTCTGACAGATGGGTCTTGTCAGACTACACCCACACAACCACACAGATTTGAAATATCTCTTCTTCATTTAAGTATGTTAAATGTATGGGTACTAAGAAATTCAACATATCACAATTTAATTCACCCATTAAAGAAGAAACTGTAATTACCCATAAGCAATTTCATATAACTATAAAATAGATTTCTTACGTGTGCGTGCCAATTTCTTAGACTAGTCCTCCCAACCATAGAGTTCTATCTCCTTAACTCACCCCCGAGCTGAGACCTTTTGATTCTAGTGATAGACAACCCTTTGTCTATCCAGCAACAACTTATTTAAGCATTGCTTTCCCAAGCCTGTTTCTAATTTTTGCGTCCAGAAATTTCAGGATGCTTTCTTTCTGTTTTGCCTAGGCTTTCCCTCAGCGAGGTACTTTAAAGCTGCCTTTTCCGCTTTTCCAGCTTTTCTTCCTCTTCCCAATTACTTTCCTTTTCATTGGGGGAAATTATATACTTCCCTCCAAATCTAATTTTTCGTAAGATTCCTTTCAAGGTTTTGTGGAAGGTTTGGGAAATTCTAACCTTATCCATATCCTCGCGGATCTAGGTTTAATATCTCCGATCTCAATCTAGTCATAGTGCACACATAACTATTTCATTTATTTTTATTAATACTTAAACAAATAAATTCACACATTGTTCTTCCATTGGGGTCCACTTCCCCTTTGGACTTGTTCAAATGTTAATTTAAAAATCATAGCAACTTGGGGTGTTACATCTCTTGTGTTTTTAATATTGATCCCTTGGCCTTATTGATCCCATAGGTTTTTAATATTTTTCCCTGGGGTTCACCAACTCCTTTGGTTTATAATATAATAACATTGGGTTTATTAGCTCTTTTGGTTAATATTATTAATAATCCCTTGGGTTTATTACTTTCTTCAGTTTAAAATATTAAATCCTATGGTTTATTAAATTCTTAAAGGTTTTTGGGTTTAAACTATTAATTCTTAGGGTTTATTAATTTGTTGGTTTAGAATACTAATGTTTATCCCTAAGTTTTATAATTTTTTTTCGTTGGGTTTACTAATTTCGTGGATTTATAATATTAAATGCTTGTGCTTATTTGTTCCTTAACTTTATAATTTTTATAATTCCCTTTATTTATAATATTAAACACTTGGGCTTATTACTCTTTTTTGTTTACAACATTAATAATGTCTTGTGTTCTTTAATCTCTTGAATTTAAAATATTAATTCTTAAGGTTTATTAATTTCTTAGGTTTTTGAGTTTAAAATATTAATTCTTAGGGTTTATTAATCTCTTGTGGTTTTAATATTGATTCCTTGGTCTTATTGATCCCTTAGGTTTTTAATATTTATCCTCGGGTTCACCAATTCCTTTGGTTTATAATATTAAACCCTTGAGTTTACTGTTTCTTTTGGTTTATAATATTAATAACTCATTGGGTTTATTAACCTCTTGAGTTTAAAATATTATTTCTTAGGGTTTATTAATCTCTATTATTTTTAATATTGAGCCATTGGCCTTATTGATCCCTTAGGTTTTTAATATTTATCCTTGGGTTCACCAATTCCTTTGGTTTATAATATTAAACCCTTGGGTTTAAGAGTTCTTTTGGTTTATAATATTGACAAACCCTTATGTTTATTAATATCTTGAGTTTCAAATATTAATCCTACAGTTTAATATTAATGCATGGTCCAATGTCACATTATGAAAACTATTTTCTCAATATGAAAATCAACCATTGGAAACCATTGTTAATCAGTGTTAGCCATAGTCGATCAATGCCTTACATGTTCTAATGTCACATTGTGACAAATATTTTCTCAATATGAAAATAAACCATGGCCACCATGGTCATACTTGGTCCAACATCGCATTGTGACAACAACTCTCTCAATGTTTAAATCAAGCATGATCAACCATGTTTATTTCACGATTTATAGTATTTATCAAAGGGATTTTATATAATTTAGGTTTATAATATTAATCTCTTTTGTTTAATATTATTCTCCTCGAATTATAGCATTAATAATCATGTGACTTTATGAATCCTTTTTATTTAAAAAATTAATTCCTAACATTTATTAATCTCTTTATTAATGGGGTGAGTTTCTAAGTCATTTGCATTTAAAATATGTATTCCCGCGCTTTAATAATATATTTTGTTTTTAATATGGATCCATTGACCTTCTTGATCTCTTATGCTTTTAATAGTTTTCCCTTGCGTTCACCAATTCCTTTGGTTTATGTTATTAAACCCTTGGTTTTATTAGTTATTTTGGTTTATAATATTAATATTTTGGTTTATAATATTAATAATTTCTTATTTTTTAAAATATTGATTCTTATGGTTTATTAACTTCTTAGTTTTTTCAGTTTAAAATATTTATTCTTAGGGTTTGTGAATATCTTGTGTCTTCAATATTCATCCCTTGGTTTTATTGATCCATTAGGTTTTTAATATTTTTCCCTTGGGTTCACCAATTCCTTTGGTTTTTATTATTAAACCATTGGGTTGATTAGTTGTTTTGCTTTATATTATTAATAATCCTTTGGGTTTATTAATCTCTTCAGTTTAAAATATTAAATCGCATGGTTTATTAGATTCTTAGGCTTTTGGGTTTAAACTATTAATTTTTAGGGTATATTAATCTCTTGAGTTTAAAATATTAATTCTTGGGGTATATTAATTTCTTGGTTTATAATACTAATATTTATCACTTAGGTTTTTAATATTTTTTCGTTCAATTTACTAATTTATTGTTTTTATAAAATTAAATGCTCCTTTTTATCTGTTCCTTAACTTTATAAATAATTCTTTTGGTTTATAATATTAAACACTTGGACTTATTACTTATTTTGGTTTACAACATTAATAATCCATTGATTTTATTAATCTCTTGAGTTTAAAATATTAATTCTTAGGGTTCATTAATTTCATAGGTTTTTAGGTTTAAAATATTAATTCTTAGAGCTTAATAATCTCTTGTGTTTTTAATATTGATTCGTTGGCTTTATTGATCCCTTAGGTTTTTAATATTTATCATTGGGTTCACCAATTCCTTGGGTTTATAATATTAAACCCTTGGGTTTACTATTTCTTTTGGTTTATAATGTTAATAACCCATAAGGTTTATTAATCTCTTGAGTTTAAAATATTAATTCTTAGGGTTTATTAATATCTATTCTTTTTAATATTGAGCCCTTGGCCTTATTGATCCCTTAGGTTTTAATATGTATCCCTTGGGTTCACCTATTCATTTGGATTAAAGTATTGGGTTTATTAGTTCTTTTGGTTTATAATGTTAATAATCCATTGGGTTTATTAATATCTTAAGTTTAAAATATTAATTGTTAGAGTTTATTAATCTCTTTTGTTTTTAATATTGATCCCTTGGGTTTATTAATATCTTAAGTTTAAAATATTGATTCTTATGGTTTATTAATTTATTAGGTTTTTGAGTTTAAAATATTAATTGTTAGGGCTTATTAATCTCTTTTGTTTTTAATATTGATCCCTTGGCCTGATTGATCCCTTGACTTTATTGATCCCTTAGGATTTCAATATTGATCCCTTGGGTTCATCAATTCCTTTGGTTTATAATATTTAAACATTGAGTTTATTAGCTCTTTTGGTTTGTATTATTAATCATCTCTTGAGTTTAAAATATTAATTCTTAGGGTTTATTAATTTCTTCTATTTTGGGTTTTAAATATTATTTCTTATGGTTTATTAATCTCTTCAGTTCAAAATATTAACTTTTAGGGTCTATTTTTTTTTGGGCTTTAAAGTTTTAAATATTAATTCTTATGATTTTTTAATCTCTTGAGTTTAAATATTTATTTTTAGGATTTTTTAATTTCTTGGTTTATAATATTAATATTTATCCCTTGCTTCATCAATTCCTTGAATTTATCATATTAAACTTTTGGTTTTATTAGTTTTTTTGGTTTATAATATTAATAATCCCTTGAGATATTGGCAATATATATATACTTATTATAAATAATAACAAAATATTAGTATTATGTTATTTTTGAATTATATTATAATTTTAGTTAAAACTATTAATATATTGAAAAAAAATAAAAATATATTATTATTAAATTATATATATATATATATATATATATATATATATATATATATATATATATAATATTATTAATATATTATAATTAAATATATAAAATATATTGGTAATTATATTAATAAATATATAATATTTATTTTGGTAAAATATATGTGGTGGGCGGTGGATACATGTTTATCTCTTTATATATATCACATTGGTAAATGTGATTGTGCTAGTTAGATATGATAACTACAAATTATAGTAATAACGTACAAAATAAAGTTTTCTAGAAAATGAATGATGGGCATCACAAAGAAAGAGAAAAGTAACATAAGAGAAGTCTACAAAGTGAGTGTATCAGAAAAATGCAGAATTTAGAAATATGTAGAAAATAGAATGATAATGATGAGAAATATGTCGAAAATAGAATGAGAATGAAAACGAGTAAAGTTAAATTATTTATTGAGTTAGCTAGGTATTCTTCACTTTGCAAGCAAAAAAAAATTACAGACACAAATTTAACATGAAAATATTAAGAATCCGAATTCACAACACCACCAACCAGGCCATTTCTAAAATTATCAACAATATTACGGAGCATTACATTTTTACAGAGTAAATTCTGTAATGGAGGGCACAAGGAACATACCTAAAATGGACCCCTCTTTCTAACCCATGAGTTGAACCTTTCTTACATATGTAACAACGTAATTTCGCGTTTAAAACCCCAAAGTTGAAGTGAAAGGAGCAAGTTTGTTATCTGTTAGGTTATGAGGGCGCTATCTCTTTCAAATGTCCGCTACAGTCCTCCACCTCCCTGCATCCCTTGCATCTTATCCTCATCCTCTGCAGAGGGGACAGTTTCCATTCCACTGCCTACACTTTCTAGACTGTTCCCTGTGGATATATATTCCACGAGCTGCCCTGGATTCAGATTCCACCTTGACACCTTAGCTGTCCACTTGTATCACAATGGTCATGACAAATGTAAAACCAATTGTTTCTTTTATGTCATTTGATTCCTGTTAAGGTTGTACAATACAAGATAATTTTCAGATTACACAATACATCATCTTCTAATCTAGAGGTTAAGTTAAAATTTGGATATTCTTTACAATTCAAAGCTATTCAATAATAGGCTGGATTTTGTGTAACAAAGCACTTCATTTTCATTTACCAGTCCGTAAGTAAAGTTAAGATATTCTTTAAAGTTCAATGTTATAATGTTATTCAATAACATGTTTAATTACCCAATTTTATTTTATAATGGGATATAAATAAAGATAATAACAATTAGGTGAAGTTCAGATTTTTTTTTTCAAGTTGAATGTTATTTACTAACATACTTAATTATTATACTATTTTTCATAATTTGATATACATAATTAATTATCATACTCTTTTTCATAATTGGATATATGTAAAGAGGATGACGATCATTCATTCAAATAGATTTTTTTGTCTGCAGAAATAAATGATACAATTTTCGGTTAAATTTTGAATTTAGTTTTTTAAAATGTATTTTTAAATATACAGATAGATTTAGTATCTTAATCTAAAAAAATCGAAGTCATTAGACTTTACAAAGTAATTTAAAGCTACACATTATTTCTTCTAAATTTAACTTTTTAGTATATCTAAATTTTAGATTTCAAATAAAAAAGATAAAAAAAATTGCAAACTAAACACATTTGTTTTTAGACATTTTGGAAGCTTTTGAGATCTATATTTCCAATCTAATTTCTCTAAAATCCAGTAGAAATTAATTGAAACCACAATCTTGATGGGCAAGCCTTGCACAATAAAATTTCCCTAAAATTTTGCACGATACAGAATACATATATAAAATCAAAAAACTATTTCAGAAATTCCGCTACCCTAAACTCCATAAAATCACATTAAAAACAACTCCCAAATAAACAACATTATACGTTAAATACTTTAAAAACATTTTGTTGGGTTTCCACTGAACCCTTCAACTCCTTACCAATGGAAAATCCGTGACTGGCGAAGTCATCTAACGAGTCGAGGGTGGCAGGGTGGACAAGACAACAATATTTAGAAAGATATGCAGCTATAAATCAAGAGGACAAAACAATATTCTCACTGTACCCGATAGTTATCGATAAGACAAAATGCCTCCAATTTTGCCCCATATTTTTCATAAGTTCTGCAACTATAAATCAATAGCACAAAACAATATTCTCACTGTACCCGATAGTGATCGATAGTAAAAAATGCCTCCTATTTATCCTCACATTCTTACTGACAGTGGAAGAGAATATGAAGTACTATTGCTTGTTCCCCATTGTCTGTTTCCATCCGCTCAGGCGGTACAGCACTACGTTTCCTTTTAAAAGTCTGCATTTCAGTTACACCGATTCGAATCGAATGTTCAGAATTTTCGTGGGACCGGACGCTACTCTTTGTCTCTCTCTCTCAAAGAGTGCGGCCGCCCAGGGCTAACCACATTCTTTCCTTAATTTCAGATATCTTATCGTATCTCATTGAGTTAATTTGCTAATTTGGTCAGCAGTTGTGGTTTTTCCTTCTTCTAAGGAATAGGATTTTCAGAATCTCTATCAAAGAGTGCGCCCACGTAGGGATAAGCACATTCTTTCCTTCATTTCAGATATCCTATTGTATATCATTCAGCTAATTTGCTAATTAGGTCAGCAGTTGTGCTGTTTCCTTTTTCTTTGTATAAGGAATAGGGTTTTCAGCATCTTTGTTTAAGGAATAGGGTTTAAGGAATAATATTTTGTTAAGGAATAGGGTTTTATTTTAAGGAATATGGATTTTGGAATCTATATTTTAAAATAATAAATATTTATAATTTTTTTGGGTTTAGTTTGTTGAGAATATTTTGATTTTTATATTTAGAGTTAGACATAGATTTAGCAGTTAAATAGTTGTACAGAAGTGGGTTTTTTGTCTCACAAACAAGGAGTCTCATACACCAATTTAGTGTGTAGCTTGACATTGACCTTAAAATTGGATAGTAATAATAATATATATTGAAAATTTTGAAACCATTTTATATTTAAGAAATTCACTATTATTATGGTTTTATAAATATTTAGTGTTACAAATAAGAAACATATATTTTGATTGCTACCTAATGGCAAATAAATATTTTAGGTGGGCCATGAGGTCTTTGAACTCCTTAATGTAAAGTATAGGTTCAATTCCCCACCTAGATTATAAGGTGATATATTAGACATGATAAAGATGTAGTTCTTTGAAACTTTAAAAAAAAAAACAAATAACTATTTAAATTTTTATTCACATTTAATAACATTTAATTTGATTTGTGTTACTCATTATATTTTAGATGAAACATTATATCACAATGAAGCTTGAAGCTGTGTAAGTAGATTATCATCAAACCTTCCGAACAGCCAAAAATACACTCAGCCACTTGAAGTACACTCAATTCACTAACCATTTAATTTGTCTAACTGATAGATACGATTTATTTTCATTTAACTGCCATAATTATCATTTGTTTTGTTCCCTATTATACAGTCATAAATCCTATTTTTCCCCTATTTATTTATGGTTACACAATTTAAAAATTTTTAAAACCTAACACGTCAATGTGAAATCCTTAATTTTTTTTTCAAAATATTCGAAAATCAACTATCTAAATAAATAAGGATAATCAAATCAATTTCTATTCACTTACAATTTTGAGATTCCAAAAGCATTTAGATACTCGTAGAAAGAGCTCTTGTCTTAATGATAAATGATTTTTCCTGTGTTCCCCTCTCCCAGATTGTCGAATCTTCCATATTCAAAGTGAATTGGCATCTGGACATTCTACGAGGGGTATTTAAAATTTTCTCAGTTCCGGTGATAACGTTTCCTTCAAAGTGTGAAAGAATAATATTTAATAGTCAGCACGATAAAACCAATTTTCAATTTCAACTTTAATTGTTATTAGCTTAAATTCGATAATTCAAATAGTTTAAGTGCATTAAAACTTGGAAAATAGTATTTAAGGGCCAAAACTTCCAACAATACTTGGACTCCATATAAAACTGGTCGGATTCCACGACAATTTCTAATACAATATAAATAAATGACATGAATACCCTTATCGTAGGTATGAATATTCCCATTTTATATCAAGACTTAAGAGCTGCAAAACTACAGGTTTTTCTTTATATATCAAGATTTCTTTCCAGCTTTTTTATGTTCATTTTAATGTCACAATTGCGTATGTGGTTCTCCATTAATGAATTAAAAGGTTCCTATTCAGGGACAAAATCACCTCAAAAAAATGTCACAAATTTATTCACAGGTGACTGTCATAGATGAAAATGGAAATCTTAAATTACAATAAAAGTACATTAGGCAGATACATCGAAAATAAGTAAGAACTCCGATAATTATTAGCTAGGAGTTTCCCTTGGTTGTCAATTGGCTACTAGAGTCTCGCTTGCATTATCAAATTTAGCTATATCAACAGTACAAGATTCAGCTACCCTGATGGTGCCTGGCAAACTGGATTGTTTGTTAGTTCCTGTGTATCCGAGGGCAGAAATTTGGTTTGTCTTATCCTCGCAAGCTATAATTTTGATAACTTTGTTGGGGGTATGAGCAGCTTCCAACTGATCAACTGTCACGTCGTTCACAGTTTTCACTTCGGCACTAACAACCACTTCCAAGCTATGCTCTTTACCTGACAAGATTTTGTGATCCTTAAGTTTACCCCACAGCACAGCATACAGACCCGCCACGATCAAAACTCCTCCGAGCACACTATATATATACATTACGTATACTCAGTAGCTAGCCTTGTATCAGAAATTAGTTACCTAGAACAATTAATTCATATATGAAATCAGAAAACTATAGTCAACTGTGAAACTGAGAAAGGTGACGAGAAATTAACCTGCCCAAGTAAATGCTCTCGGCAAGAATAACAGACCCCATGACTGCTACGATTATCATCATTAGTGGGCTGAATGCTGTGGCGAATACTGGTCCCTTTAACTTCATGCACAAACCCTGAACATAGTATGCAATCCCTGATGCCACTATTCCCTGCATAGAATTATTGGATTTGATTACTTCATACTGTGTTTCTTCGTTGAAGCATAAAATTTAAGCATGGTATACAATTACTTACAGAGTAAACAGCAGTAAGAAGGTTCATGTTCCAACCCAAAGCCCATACAGAAGGATCTCGTTCAATCACTAAGGTGATTGCAATCGACTGTAATGTTCCGATAAAACATATTAACGTTGTAAGCGAAAGTTGAGCTGAAAACTTCTTCAGAACAGCAGCCTGCAGAGTCCAATTTTATTAGATTAAAACCACTTTAGTTTTGGATAGAGATGTTATGTAGATTCTACTTAATAAGATGTGTAACGATGGTATTCCAAAATACCTTAAAAATATAGTATTTTTTATATAATAATAACACTAGTATATAGATAAGGCTAAAATACAAGATATGAATATGAAATAACTAAAATTGAAAGACCTAACCTGCACCTACAATTTATATTTTGTTCATACGAATTTGTGTTTGTTGAGAAGAATGTGAAAAGATTACCTGAAGAATGAAAAACGCTGCCCAGGCAAGACATGCAGCAACCAATAAAATGGAGCCTACTGTCCAGTCCTTTTCAGAATTAACTGAGGATGAGGATGGAGATGCAAAATGGTTATGATTTGCACGTCCAAAGATGGGAACTATTGGACCTTTGTATAAAGTCATCAGCATTGCTCCCCCAACACACACAACTGTTCCAGCAATCTTCGTTTGACTACGTACCATCTTAATATCCACTTTCTCCATTCTACATTAGAAAAATCCGACAAAAAATTGTCATATACAACTACATAGATCCCAATGGTATCGCCACCAAATTTTGATATAATTATGCGCTTGTATCGGATTTTGATGCAGTTGAACATTAAACAAATACTAAGGGAAGATGAATCATGTTTAAACCATATTTTGATAAATTTCTATGAAGTTTTGTTACGCTTGTAAGCTATGTTATGTTGAATGGAGATTTCGGTATGCAATAATAAACATGGTGTGAAGTCGATAAAATATAGAGTAATGTTATAGTTAATTTCAGTTAATATACTTCATAAGTAAGAAATGAACAACAAATTTATGTTAAAAAAAATACATAGTTTTAAATTATCAATGAAGTTATCTGTAGCTTTGGATACCTAAAAGTTGTTGGACATGGAAAAAAAAGAAATAATAGAAATATAAGTAGATTATCCAATTAAAATATCAAACAAATATGGTGGTTGATCATATATTTAAAATAAAGTGACCATTATTATTATTATTATTATTATTATATATTTTGTTAGATTGTACGTTTTAGAAGAATTTGCTAATAATTCTTTTAAAAAGCAAACTTTTCTAAAAAGATATAACATTTTAACAAATTCTACGAAAAAACTGAATCTAATTTCTAAAAAAATGAAAACAACGAAATTCAAACCAATATTATCCCACTAACATAGATCAAAATATTATCAAATTTGAGTTGCAACAAGTATGTTACTAAAAATAAGCTGCTTTTTCTTTTATACTTTATCCAGTTAGACAAATAGCATTCAAGGTTTTAAGAGCAAGGATGTAAAAGCGCCTGGTTTGTCATGGTGCAACGACATTGGAATTTGAGGTAAAGTTACCAAAACAAAGAATGTCGAATTACCTAAACAAAGCTGCCATGACAAAAGTCATTGCAGGAAGCACGTTACTCATGGCGCAAGCAAATGTTGGAGAAGTGTATTTCAAACCAGCGTAATAAAAATTCTGATCAATAACGGGCCTGAGTATATACAGCAACATTACAAATTAAGCATATAAATTGATAACGAAAGCCATGACAAAACAAACAGACCATGTAAAACAAAGTCGAACAGTCTTATGACAATTACGTACCCCAGCAAACCCAGCGCGAAAATCTGGCAGAAAATAGAAAACGTTATTTTTGGCCGCAGCTTCCTGCAAAAAATGCAATGAAATCCATGTGTGGTCCCCCAAAATTGCATTGAAAAAAAAACAAAAAAACAATGCTATGAAGATTTCACATAGAATCATGAGTAATGATGTGAAAGCAATTATATACCTCTCTACAAAAAATGCAAAGGGAGCAATAACAGCAGTAGCAACTGCGTGTCTGTAAACGACCAACACGTAGTGACTCATACCATTGGTGAGAGAAACTTTGGTAATAATATTCATACCCGCATAGCCGAACTGCAGAGAAATCATGGCTATGTAGGGTTTAGACATTTCAAACCAACGTGACAAACTTCTTCTACGTGATTCAGCAGCGGAAGCCATAGCTAATGCTCTATTCTTTCTTCACACTTATTGAATCTTCAAGCCTGAGCAACAAACAAGATTGAAGTAGCAACTAGGTATTGCCAGAGCAAAGATATTATTGTGAATCTCTAGTAGTGGACGCAGTTATATATATAACTGATTCTGAGATTGATTGGCTGCCAGTGCACTATGAGATTCTACAAAGTTGGTACTTGTAAGTTGATACCCCTCGCAAATAATTTGCGATGAAAATCCAAAATAACGATCAAGCTGAAGTGACATTAATGTTGAATCACTGCCCCTTTCTACCACCCAAAGCTCGATTTTATTGTGGACATTGGGGATGATGAGGATGAATCCAAACACTTTTTCTTTCACATCATTCTTCTCAAAGCTTTAGGGTGATTCCACCAAATAGTACGCCAATAAATATGAGTTTGAGTGGAATCCGCTGTCTAGCAATTTTATTATATTGCGTTTCATCCTTCTCGCACTCCTCTCCGCACACGTCTCTACTTCTAATTACCAGTAAACTAATTGATATTGGAATCCAATCATGAAATATATTATATAATAGAGCAATGGGTAGCGGATCGAGTGGGATTTGTCCCTCTGATCTTCTCTCTGTTCTTTTCATATTCATAAAGATACCCATTACAACGAAAGGGGCTACGTTGCCATTTTGGAGCCAATGAAATCAAAGTAAAGTGGAAGCACGGCTTGACAGTGGACAGAAATGGGAAATACGTGCATGTCACTGGTCAGTTGGATCTTTGCTGGTTCATCTACGAATTCTGCTTTAATTAAATAAAGATTATTCAAGTGTACGTCCACTCTTTGCTGCTTCATTTCATTGTTGCTTCGCCTTTATACCTCATTTTTAAATCCTTAGTACATGTTAATAGAACAAATGGTCGATTAATAGTATATTTACAGCTCATCATTATTGTGAACATAGTGGATTAGAACAAAACATTTCGTAGCTGATGATAATTACCGAACTCATAATACAAAGTAGCAGTATTACCATGTCACATTTTCTAGTTTTTTTGTTGGGTCCAAATTTGTCATAACAATGATTCGTTGTTATGTGTTTTGAAACTTTTGGAAATATTAGACTGTGTGAATTCCCTGACTCAAATTTAACCTGATACCTAATTGTTTTATAATGCAGATAATGATTCATCATTTTTAAACTGGGTAATCAAATCCAGTGAAAGATCGTCTAGTTGGGGTAAATTATGTGATTGAAATGGTCGGCTAGAGGGGCCTACGACCCACGACCCACGCTTTCTTTAGACGATGGGATGGACATGGGATGGATGGTTCCCATCGTCAATAAAGGCTACAGGGATTTTTCTTTACCAGCTTTACATATCTGATTTCCATTTGACCAGAGCTTATCTAACTCCTTGATAAGCTACAACCACCCAATGTGTTTAGTGAGAGAATAGCAAGGACCAAAAGTGAATAGCAATGACCAAAACCTGCTTGATAATAAATAAGGAACCACAATGGAAATGGAGGCAGCAATTAGTGTAGACAAGTAATTTACACATGGAAGATTGAAATTATACTATATTAACCTGTCATATGGCACTGGATATGGTACCTGTGAGAAGAGGATCCAGAAGATATGGAGGACACATGTTTTATATTATATGGGGCAGGGTAATTCTAAAATAAAATCAGAGAATATGATCCAGAAGATATGTAGGACATGTTTTATATATTTTATCTCGCAGGAGGATATCCAGAAGATATCTAGGAGATATTTTATATATTATATAAGGTAGGAGGATACTAAAATAAAAACAGAGAAAAGTTTTTATTATATATATATATATATATATATATATATATATATATATATATATATATATATATATATATATATATAGTGTATTTCAGAATGATTTTTTTTTAATAAAACATTTAAAAAAGGTTTGATTTTTTTCTTTAAATATTTTAAAAATAATTTATCTTAAAATAGATATTTTTAAAATTATATATAATAACTAAAAAAAATAAAATGTAAAATAATATTTCTTAGAAATATAATATTTATAAAATATTTAAAATATTTGTTATTATAAAAATAAATATTAATATAAAAATTATATTTTAGGTTTAAAAGGGTAAAATAAATATACTTTAAATATAGTACTAATAAGGATTTAAGATTGTTAACAAGCTAGACACCAAACATTATATTAAAATTTACAAACATTATATACTTTAAATTATTATAAATTAACAATATTGAAATAAAATATAAATATAAATAATTTGTTTTTAAAGAAAATTAATAATTTTTTTTTTAATTCAATTAATAATTGCAAAATATTATTTTAAGTTGAATAAATAGGACTAAGTTAGAAAACAATTTTCAAGCTGATGAAAATTGAATTAAAAACTTAATAAATTAAATTGAAAGAAAATATATATATATTAAAATTAAATTTAATGTAAATAAAGTATTATAAATTAAACATGAAATAATAATAAAAGAAAAATAATGTATAAAATATTAAAAAATAAGTTTCATGCTAATAATAATAGAATTTAGAATATTGATCCAATTAATTAAATACAAAATATTAAATATAATAAAACAAATAAAATATTAAATAGAATAAAAGAAATAAAATTAAGAAATATAGTATAAATAGAAAAATTAAAAATATAAAGTAAATTGAAATAATAATAACAATAATAAAATCATTAGTAAAAATAAAATACAACGTTAGTCAATAAAATATAAAAAATACAATAAAATAGTTATAAAGTATTTATTCAAAGTATATCAATAAAATTTAATAAAAAGTTAAATAAATAATTTGGAAATTTAATATAAATAAAGTATTATATAAGTGTTAGATAAAATAAAAATGAAAACATACAAAATAATTACAATTTAATATAAATTTGAGAGTTTCATGAGTGTTTAAAATGACTCTTTTGATTGATTTATGATGAACTTCATGTGGCTTAAGCATGAATTTATTAAGTAAACTCCATTGCAATATGTGGCCATATTTTGTTTATATAAAGTAATATTTTTTAATATTATTATCAATATAAAAGTTTTTATGGTGTTTGGATAAATTGGGGACTCATTTCTATTTTTTCATGTTTAACTTTTTTATAAGTTTCTTTATATTTTTTAGTTATAAAAATCTTATATTTTCGAGTGATAAAAATCTTATATTTTCTAATCTTATATTTCAAACTTGTTTGATATTTGTATTTTAATTTTATTCATCAAACATATATCCCTCCATATTATATTTAAATGACCAACTTATAATAAAATAGAGAAACACTCCCATATTCATTTCTCTTTACATCTTACTTTTCATAAATATTCACTAAATAAAAAACTTTCCAATTTCCTCATATTATGACACTAGGGCATAATTGATATTCAAGGTGTTTTGTCCATCTTTTCTATAAAATTTCATTTTCTATATTTTACAAAATATTATAAATATTATATATATATATATATATATATATATATATATATATATATATAATTTAAATTTGGATTTAACAATAAGTCTTCATTATGTTTCGTGGTAAGTTCAGCCATAAATCTAACCATAAGTTTTTCAAAATTTATAAGTTCATTATTTTGTATAACTTAACACATCTAATAAAAATATGTATACCTAATTTAAGTTTATTTTTTTATTTTATTTTTATCTTTTTCCTGTTTTCCTTCTGGGTGGAATTGACAGTCTCTTTCTTGTATCTTCAATTCTAATTTGTATTTCAATATCATATTGTTTCTTTTCAATTCATTCTACTTTTGGGCTAACTTCTTTTTGATGATATTCCTTCTACTTTTGGGTTTCTCATTAATATATACTAACTTCTTTTTGAACATCAATATTCTCCTGAAATATAACTTCCCTAAGTGAAAATATTTTATTAACAAATGTGAACGATAGTCATTACACTTAAATGGATATTATGTTTTTAGAAAAATTGTAAATTTACTAAAGAAGTGGAAAAGTAAAGTGTAGTTTTTTTTTAAATGTCCAATAGTTACTTTATATTTCACTTAATATTCATTATTCTTATTTTATATCTTATTTATTATTTTTCCTCAATTATTATTAGCGTATTGATGTTGTTATATGTTTAAAATATATATTTCATTTCATAAATATAATTTATTTTAATTTTATATTTACACACACACACATATATATATGGAATTTGATCATAATATAGTAGGGATTTATTGGAATCACAAGTTTGAGCTATAAACGTTTTAATATCTACAAAAGTGATGAATTAATATGTGCAATCAAATACAAGATTTAAACAACAAAATATCAAAATTTATCCAAAAATTGTTTGGCCAAATTGTAGAAAAAAACTTTACAACTTAATCGCAATTTAATTAGAAAATAACAATTTTAAAAGAAACTTAATTGAAATTTGTTTATTAAAATATCAAAATTATTAAAATAAATATTCAATTTTGAATGTCAATTAGATTTACTCTAGAAAGTTTGGAGAAAAAATAGCTATCTTTCTACTCAAATTTAATTTTGATTGATAACCTATTAATTTATTATTTAGAAATTCAATTAAATTTCTGTTGATATATATTATCTTATTTATTATTTAAAATTTTATTTAAAACTTTGTATCATTATAATGCAAATTAACTTCTCCATTAACTTTTTATTTTTACATATATATTCTTTAAATATGATTTTTACAGATATGGTTAAGGTTTATTTATCCAAGCTATTGAAAAAAATAGATAAAAATTGAATGACGAGTGTCCAAGGAAAATTGTAAGGTTCACATATCTTGTTTTATTGTACAGGGGATTTAGACGTGTAGTTTGCTAGTATAAAGTTAAAATTTATAACTTGGAAAATCAATAACAATGAACTTTATTCTATTTGTCAGTCTTTTTCTCTTTTTATGAATAAAGCAAAGACGCTACACAACGTATCAAAATACGTTTTCTCCTCTCTACGTTGAGTACATATAAGATGTTATTCACATAAACGACCATAAAGGAAGTCATTTGTATTGACAGTATTTGGCCTTTACATTGGATTTCACTTACAAAATGTCTTTGAATTGGAATTAACTCGGAAAAGGAATTTAAGGTTTAGGAAATGAAAAAGATTTAAACACAAAATTTCAAACCTTATATCCATTTTCATTTATATTTTAGCTCTAGAGTTAGCAATTCCAAATCACTTTTCTTGATTTCCATTTTTATTAATGTTCATGTTATAAAATATTTCTAAAATCCACAATTAAGTAAATCTTATCTAATTCTAAAATATTTCTTAAATCAAGTTTAAAGTTTCTATTAGTATAAACCATCATCCTTAATGTGAGACAAACTGAAGAAAATAATAAATATTTGTATATTCCACACACAGCGAAAAGCATATCCATATTTAGTATCATTAAGAATCATTTCTGCATTTTAAATCTTGAAAATATTTTACTATACAAATCCCACAAAGATCTCCTGAGAAGATGCATCCACCAATGCGTGGATGTTCTAAGACCATTTAATACACTGACCCTTCCTACTCATCTTTTTCTTCACCTTATCCTTCCATTGCATACAAACCATCTCCATAAAACAGATACCGTCATCCCCTCCCCCAACAAATATCTCCCAAAATTTTTACTTTTTGTTTCTTTGGTTGTAAACTGATATCTCTACAAGAATATCAACCTCTTCAGCTTCACTAACCTCTCAATTGTAACATAATCAATATAATATTTCTCTCCTTCCCCTTCCTAATGTATAAGATTCCTGAGTGAATCATTAATTTTTCTGCGTGAAACATCTTCCCGTAGTGCGGCCAATCATGCCATGATGTCTAATGATAATTTTTATAAAGAAGATCGGTTGCGGTTGTGTGGATTACAAAAAAATGGTTGTAGCACGTTATATTTTGAAACATTATCAACATATAACAATGAGGCAACAAGATCTAGAGAAGGCATAGTTTTAATTAAGGTTATGCTTGAAAACAATTCAAGTATTAGAATTCTGGTTGCAGAACGATGCCTCCATGCCTGTCTTTGGCATGCAATGCAGGAAGGCTCCAACCTATCATAAAAGTGGCCTTGGGAATCCTACTTCTCTTTTCTCTATGTTTCCAGTTATTTCATATAAATATATCCTTGAAGCTATAAATATTATCGAATTAAGCTTTCAAATTAAAAAAATACAGGTAAATAAAAGTTAATAGTGTCGCTGACATGAAAGAAATAATCTTTCAAGTACATTAACAAAGTAACAATCTCAAATACAATTTGGTTCAAAAATGAGGAAAGTTATTGATCCAGACTTATGCAATAATGCAATAAAATATAGAAATACACATAAACGCAGAGATTCAACAGAAATAAGAATTCATTTCATTAATATTTTATAACTAAAATATGCTTACCAACATAATGGAAATAAACTAGCTAAGGCGTCGGTAGCTTATCTCTGAGAAGTGATGTGGTGTCTACATGCATCTGAACTGTGTTACAATAACGTTTCAAGGCCTATTTATTATTGAGAAATAATGGAAAACCCTAAAAATAAAAAAAACTAATCCTAGAAGATGAAACAACACTCTATGGGCCCCGTCAGGATATATTGGTACATCAATTTCTCGAGGTTGTAAATTTGGCATAATATCTTCGTTGACACACATGATACATCGTTAGAAATATATATTCGAGGAATAAAAATACTGACAATGAATATTAAGTTTCCAACCCCTATTTTCCAAGGCGGTTTCCCTAAAAAACATTATTTAGGGCCTCAAAATGGTGTCGGAATTTTAGGACCCGAAATCTTCTTAAAATAGTAAATAGTGCTACAGTTAAGGAAACTGGAAAACTGAAAGAAACAATGGTGGGGGACCAAGTGGAATAGGTTGGTGGCCACCTGTATCCCCTTGGATCATTCCTCCCCCCTTAGGAAGTAATGGTCGCCATTGCGTTGTGCTCCTACATGAGATTGGAAAAATTATGTTAAAATTGATCCCTGCTGAAGGTTGGTGTGCTTTGACAACTCGATATATTGGAATCCTCTACTGGTGGGTGTTATTGATCGGTGTGTCTATAAAATAATCAGTTGTGGCTTGTTCCATTGATTATGGATTTAACTCTGTTGGTGTGACTTGTTTTTCCATGTCGCATGTGTCCATACTACAAGAAAAAAGGACATTGGTCAGGGTCATGCTTGTGACGGACCTTTAAGGTTCGTCACTAATGTCACATCTGGTGACGATACTTAAAAAAACTTCACTATAAGTGTATATAGTGATGGTACTTTAAGGTTTTTCACCAAAACCATTTTAAATGACACTTTTGGTGAGGGTCGTTAAAGGCCCATCACTAATTCTCTCTTTGGTGACACTTCTAGTGACGAAATTTTAATGACCCTCACCAATGCTCTTTTTGCTACTTTTGGTGATGGTCAAAAAAATTTCGTCACCATTGATCATTCTAATGAATTTTTGATGATGCCATATGCCTGTTAATATATATTTTTTCAAAAGATAATGATTTAAGGCCGTTATTGTGGAGTATTTTTTATGGTATTTCCAAGGCCATAGTGGTTAGAATCAGTCAATTTTTTAAGAAGTAATTAGTGTGTATCATTTCCCTCAACTAATCGCTAGTTGAATAAGTTTTCCTATGAGTCAACACATGATTCATATCTATTAAGTTTATTATATATCAAATTACCTTTAGATAAATTTCCACTAGTGTGTGTAGGAACTATATTATTTAATACATAATCAAGCTCTGACAATTCTATTAATGAGAAAGACATAACACTCCTCAACAATCTGGGCACACCTTAAATTAATGATTTTTCACACATTAACATTTCTTAGCACCTCGCATGCCATGGAACATCTTTGTACCTAGAACATCTTGTCATAAAACTAACGGCCAAGCACATGGTGGCATGCTCTAGCATAATATGGAACTCTCCTAGCATCTGTTAGCATGCATGTATTCCCTAGCATGCCTTGGAACACCTTGGTTGAATGCATTGACATGCATTAGCACTTGGCACACAATTCCACTTCGCATGTATTGGGACCTATTATTAGTGTGACTAGCATGCCCCTTTAGAAAAAGATAGATTCCTGACTTATTAAGCCTCTTATGTGCCCATTTCCTTATATTTTAGCTTGGTTCTTCCTTTTGTTGCCTTGAAACTTCTTGACACGTATTGACATACTCTAGTGCTCTGCACATCCTTAGCACCTGGCATGTATTGGCATATCTTGGAACTAATTGGAACATATAATTAGCACACCCTAGCAAACTTCGGCACTTCTTTACATGCCTTGATATTCCCTACCACGCCCTACCAATGCTTAGCATAACTTGTCACTCCCTCCTTAGCATGACAACTAGCACTCATTAACACTAGTTCCTAGCACATGTTCCTCATATTCATTAACTTCCATGAATTTTTACCTAGTGATCCCTTAATGTTTTGTCCTATCACTCCTTAACACTCCTAAACTTTTATTAGCACTCTCTAGCACACCTTAGCAGTCTTCAACATGTCATGCCACTTCATAACATGCATAACAGTCCCTGACACATATTAGCGGTTGGCACGTGTTGGTGCTTGGAAAGTATTAGCATGTATGGAACACGTTGAGATGCCTTGGTATGATTTAGCATGGTTTAATATTAAATTTATTTTAGAAAAATTTTTGAAAAGTAGATGAGAAGAAACAAAGGAAGACTTGGCACATAAAATGCACTAAGACTTTGCACTTGGCACCTATTGGCACATAGTGTTGGTGTGCCTAGCATTCCCCTCTTAGAAAAGGTAAATTGATGACTAATTAACCCTCTTATGTGTTGATTTCCTTGTATTTTTACTTTTTTTCTCCCTTTTGTTGCCTTGACAATCCCTGGCATCTTGGCATGACTTATCACTTGGCACATATTATCATGTTTGACATTCCTTTGTACTATCTGCCACATCTTAGCATTCCCTAGCATGCCTTGGCACTCATTTCCTCACAACTAGCCTTTACATTTTTTCACGACTTGTGAACCCAATCAAGTCCTTGGCTACTGTAGTTCATGTGAAAACATTGGCCTGCTTCAACCCCAACAACTTGACCACTTGCACCTAATACAAGTAGATTGTGCCTTGTTCACCAAATAACTGCCTATAACTCATCTTATGCCACTCATGTCCAATCTCAACTTGTCCCACTTAACTATCTACCATGACAAGGATCACATGATCTATACATGGCCATAAAACAGCTAAGCAACATAGCTTACACACGCAATATTTCACATGTATGTTCAGTTCATATAAACAATAGAACTTTAACTTGGAGTTTGAAAGAACCAAAAGATTCACAAGGCACATAAGATATAAGATGACACAATATGAGTGCCCCAAAACTCATGCACAAAAATGTACAATATGCAATTATATAGAATATTTTAAAGCATGAGCATGTAGCCAAAGTGTGCCACATCTCATATAAAAAAAATAACGAAAGGAAAAACAATGTTGTGCCTAGCACAAAGTGATCTCCCTTTGTCTAAAACTGCTATTTCGAGCCCCTTATAATAACCGTAGGCTTCCCTCCTGTAAATCGTATTCTAAACTTCTCCTAACACACTTCGTCCTTAGCATGTTTGAATTCACTAACACTCCCTTGCACACACTCTTATTTGTTCCTTTCCATGCATTTTAACCTAGTTATCCCTTGATCTGCCTCAACACTCTCTAACAGTCTAGTTCAGCATGCACTGACATTATCCGACATGTGTTAGCATGCCTTCTCATTCCTTTGCATTCCCTAACCCTCCCTAGCTATCATGCCCTCACAACTACCCTTACTTAATTTTCAACTTGGGAACACAGCCAAACCCTCGCTTGACTACAAGAGCTTGAACAAGTTTTAGTTACTACAACTAGACTATATTGTTGAATTTTGTAGCTTGCGAGGTACTACAGAAGCCTACTGAGATGGATTTGTTTGAGTTTGGTCAGAAAAGGATTTGTGGGAATAGAAGAAAAGCAAAGGGATTTTGGACGCAAGACAGGGTTCAAAATCTAAAAGAAAATTAAAAAGGAAAATTAATACTTCCTAAGGACTAAGTGGATAAAACCTGTAAGTTCTATAGGATTCCTAAGAGGTCTAGGAAAAAATATTTAATGAGTCCTTAGGATGAAGTAAATAACATCAATTGAGAAGGACCTCATTTGATCAAGGGGGTGAAGAGACATGTAGTCCTAAAGAGGCCATGATCATTATCATGCATAGCTTTCATTAAGATGCCTCAATATGCTTTGGCATGGTTTAACATTAAATTTATTTGAGATCAGCTATTGGAAAGTAGAAGAGAAGTAACAAAGGATGATTTGGGACTTAGAATGCACTAACACCTGGCACTTGACACTCATTTCCACCTAGTGTTGGTGCACATAGCATACCCCTCTTGGAAAATGTAAATTGATGACTTATTAACCCTATGGTTTGCTCATTTCCTTGTATTTGAACTTGTTTTTCCTTTTGGTCTCCTTGATAGTACCAGGCATGTACTGTCACACCATTGCAAATATTGGCATGCATTTGCACTTGACACATATTATCATATTTTACATGCCTTTAAACTATCTGGCACATGTTAGAATTCCATAGCATGCCTTGGCACTCATGCCCTCACAAATATCCTTACATTTTTTCATGACATGGGAACCCAATCAAGTCCTTAGTTACTCCAGTTCGTGTGGCATTGGGCTGCTTCAGTCTTAACAACTTGATCAATTCCACCGACTACAAGTATATTATGCCTTGTTCACCTAAGAACTTCCTATACCTCATCTTAGGCTAGTCATGTCTAAGCTGAAATTTTCCCACTTAAGAACTTATGAAGACAAGGATCACATCTACCCATGGCCATAAAAAAAATAAGAAACATAGCTTACAAAGGCAATATTTAACATGTATGTTTAGTTCATATAAACATTAGAGCATTAAATGAGAGTTTGCAAGAACCATAGGATACACAAGACACATAATATATAGGTCGGTACAAGTCGAGTTCCCTAAAACTTATACATCACAATGTACAATGTGGAATTTTCTAAAATAGTTTAAAACATGAGAATTATACCAAAGTGTTCCCCATGTCATATAAAAATAATAGATAAAGGAAAAATAGTGGTGTGCCCATCACAAATTCTCCATATGTTTAAAATTTCTATGTCGAGCCTGTTTGCACTCTATAATTTAGAAGATTAGCAAAACTAAACTATAAAGCATGACATCAAACCACTTTGGAGTCAAGGACCTAGCCTTCTTAGAATCAGAGAGGGCTCTTTCTGTTTTATTATTTAAATCGATTTAACTTGTTGGTTATAGGTACTGATATTAGGATAGTTACACTAATGGGGGTTTGATCTTTTATTGATTGTGTGGTTGGGAAGATAGGGCTGCAGAAGCTATTCCACTGGGAAATGGAGTCAAACGCTGGAATGGAACATCAAAATCAAGAGAAAATCACATGGAAAGCTAATTTTTCTAAATGGATTTTAAGAGTTATACGAGTTATTAGGTGAAAGAAACAGTAAGGTTCAGTAGTGACTAAAGAGAAATTAAGAATTCCTTAATCAGACTTCAGCAGAAAACATTGAGATTGTAAATGTAGACAGAACTAAGGTGCTCTAACAACAAATCTTAATCTAAATTTTTTTATTTACAATTAGATGAGCAGATACAAAGCAAAGAAAAAAATGGAAAAATTTAAACAAAGATGAAACACATCACCATTTTGAAACAACTCAAGAATCTTGTCAATAGTCTTTGATTATTGATGTCCACCTCCAAAAATTAAAGTGCTTCAATAGTAGTTCTTACAATATAGGTGCTAAAATTTCCAACCTTTTATAATGAGAATTATAGTGGTATTTAACTAACAACTAAGTCGGTTTTCCATAATCTACCCTCGCAAACTTTCATTGATTACAATTTAAGCAGAAAATGGAAAATTATGGCTATGCAAGGCTATGATGAGGTGAGTCTGTCAGCCACCATTGGCTGTATAAATTCGATTACCTTTGTGAATTATAAGGTGAATGTAATTGGTATTTTAAAATGCCAAAAATATAAAGTGATGCAAAATTGATGTTTGGCCCAGCCTTTCTTGCACTGCCTTGGCTGGATCATTAACTCTAGTGTGACACCGATTGCTTTGTTGTCCTACTGTCATACTGTATGGCACTATTTTTATGGAGAAAAGTTCAAAAAATATATTATCCTTGTTCACATCTAAAAACCATCATCAAAAAACAAATTCCTGAAAATCTTAGGATGTCTATCATGCCGTGAAAAATGGGTGAAACTGCTGAAAATAGTGGTCAAATCAGACATTTTTCTCTCACCAATGGTGACACCTATGAACAATATGAGAGAGGTTAGTGTTTTTTGCCATGTTCTGGTCAAAAAACTCTCTCGTATTTCCAAAATTCATCTCCATCTCTCCACAATAGTCGCCACAAAATCATGACCAACAGAGAAAAAGCAGAAATCTGAAACATAGGGATGAGAGATGGATTTTTATTCTCCCAACTGAAGACACAAGTGAAAAATATAAGAGAGGTTTTTGTTCTTAAAACTGCTCTGAATAAAAACCTCTCTCTATTTGTCAAAATATGTTCCCATATGCTCAGAATCTCCCTCAAAAATGGACTGCTAAAACTAGCTAAAAAATGGTTTTTCATTCGGGGAAAATGGTTTTGTAGGCGAAAAGTGGTATTTTGGACCCTTCTGAAGTTGTAAGTGGTAATAGAAATGGGGGATTCAGTGTGAATTCATGAGTGACACATAAGGGGGTCCCTTTCTTGAAAACCATTCATTCCATACCCCCTACAAAGATAAAGTAATGTTGGTAAAGGGGGGTCGGAATGAAACGTAGGCCGGAAAATTTAAAGACGACGATGGTGCGATGAGTTGGAAAGCCTTTGCTTATTCTCAGGTATTTTGGCCTATTTATTCATGAAATGAGCTATAAACCTCATAGTCCCAAATTGACCTATTATATACACAAAACATAGTGAAAACTCATTCACCCAAACCTGAAATTTTGTAGAATTTAGTTATGAAGTGGCATCGTATCCGCACACTTTGCAACCTTTACAATTTAGTTTATAAAGAATACGATCGGCGATGCGATGTGATGGGGAGGTGATGTGGAGGGTAAGTGGGACAAGACTGCATCACACATCGCAATTCGTAGCGTTTAGTTATATGTGTGGAATATGTGAACTCTAAAATCTACGAAGTGCGATGTGTGGCAGAGGAGATGAGTGAGGAGGCAAGGAAGAGGTGGGACCAGATTGAAGGCACACATTGTAACTCTTAAGTTTTATTTATAAGATGTGTGGTTAACTACTAAAATTTGTGAAGTGCTAAGAAGATGGGCGCACTGGCAATTAGCGGAGTGTTATTAATTGGCAGAAGGTTTTTAAGGGGTCGGTGTTATTAAGTTTTATATGATAGAAAAATGTATTGTAACAACTGTGTAATGGGGAGGAGCTCTTGAGGTTGGACTGAATTACCACATAACAAACTAAATAAAATATATTGTGGGCACTCACAAGGTAAAACAACGATATCGCAAATTGGTGATTGCATTATTTAAATTTTAGTTCCA
Source organism: Pinus albicaulis (assembly GCA_034641835.2). Taxonomy (NCBI): domain Eukaryota; kingdom Viridiplantae; phylum Streptophyta; class Pinopsida; order Pinales; family Pinaceae; genus Pinus; species Pinus albicaulis. Next base: position 809,060,210 of record CM076578.1, on the reverse strand, counting down.
ATGCCAAATATCTAAAGTCTGTGAAATGCGATGAGGGCCCCACTTTGATCGTGATCGAGGAATAAAAAAAAATGAAATGGTAAAGGTGGAAGGGTAAAGCAAAAAGGTGAAAGAAAGCTAAGGTAACATATATTTCAAAATGGAAGATAAAATGGAAGAGAACCATGGCGAGGAATGGGTTTCAGAGCATGGCAGAATATGGAAGAAAAAAGGGGGGAAAAGAGGGTTAATGAAATGGAATGGAATGAAGGCAGAAATGAAGTTTGATCCCCATAACACCTTGTTAGCAACCATTTTTATCCTTTCCACTGAACTATAAGGAAAATTGATTCATTTGATGCTCTTTTACAGTTAGGGTCTCCCTTTCTTCTCTGAAAATAAATGATAGACATACAATAATATTTTTAGTATACGAAAAATATAATCAGTGATCAATCAACCTTGTGATACTATGAAATACAGGAGTCTAACAGAGCCCCTTATCGCAATCGTAGGCTAGCCTCTTACAAATCCTATTATGAACTTTTTCTAACACACTTCATCCTTGGCACACTTTACTTCACTAAAACTCCCTGGAACACACTCTTATTTGTTTATTTCCATGCATTTTGACCTAGTTCTCCCTTGTGATACCTCAACACTCCTTAGGACTCCTCAATATGCATTGACATTGTCCAACATGTTTTAGCACGCCTTTTCATTCCTTGGCATTTCCTAACCCTTCCTAGTTATCATGTCCTCCCAACTACCCTTACTTAATTTTCAACTTGGGAACCCAACCAAGTCCTTGCTTGACTATAGGAGCTTGAACAAGTTATTATTGCTAACTAGACTATGTTGTCAAATTGCGTAGCTTTGGAGGTACTCCACAAGCCTAGTGATATGGTTTTGTGTGATTTTGACGAATTTTTTTTTTTTTGGGAAAATAACCCAAGCGAAGGGGCTTTGGACCCGAGATGAGGTTTAAAATATAAAGGAAAATTAAACAGAAAAAATAATATTTCCTAAGGTCTAAGAAGATAAAATTTGTAAGTTCTAGAGCGTTCTTAAGAGGCCTAACTAGGAAAATGTTTTTAAGGATACCTTAGTATGAAGTCAAGAACATCAAGTGGGAAGGAGCTCATTTTATCAAGGAGGATAGGTGAGATTTAGTCCTAAAGTAGGTCTAGTTAGAGGTTTGTGTAAGTGTTTCTAAAGGGAGGCAATGATCATCCACCAAGAGTAAGATCATCATGTGAGGGTTCACAACAATGTCACATACCTTAATGGATTCGAGATAGGAAGTAGGATGGCATATTGTTGGTTCTCTTAAGGAAAATAAATCTCAAGAGAGGTGACTCATGATAATCTAGGCACGTGATTTCAGTGATGTTTCTGTGTGATGTTTGAATCAAATTTTAAAATAGTATAGAGGGTTGAGACCCTACCTTGTGCTGGTTACTAGGTTGCTAGGTCTGTGATAAATACCAACACAAATGGAGGAGGGTTTGCACTAGAATTCAGGGCTAGAACAGAAGTAGTCACAGGTGTAATATTGACTGAAGTAACCATAGTTTGAGGTTCGTAGTGATCTAAAGTTTAGGTCAAGATTCAGTCAAATAAATGACCAGAATATATGGATCCATATGAGCTATGCCGAGTATCTTATGGAGGAAAGAGTTTTCTTTATTTCTATGGGTGTATATGGTTTGTTCTAATGAAATTAGAATAGAATAATAATTCCCTATTTAGGGAGGTTTCCTATCATGTTAAATCCAGAAGGTATGTCATTAATACTAAGACGAATCTCCATAGAAGAAGAGGGGTTGTGACCCTTACAGAGAGGTTTATATCTACAATATATACCACAAATTTGGAAGATGTTTTGCAAAAGGATGTGCAAATATAGAAAATACAAAGGAAGGTGGAACCTGAGTAGAATATGGAGTAGAATAAATGTGCCATATGAGGAATGGATTTAGATGAAGAGGAGTTGATTTTGTTCACAAGGACTTCACTCAATTAACTTCTAACCTATCACGTGCGTTCGTGGCATATTAAAAAATACCCTTAATTTGACTACATATTGTAAAGTACCCATATAAATCACATTATTTAACCCCCTACCAATACGAACCCAATACACCTTTCTAATTCAAAAAACCCCTACTTCCACGAAATATTGTAGGTATCCATTTTTTCCTAAATGTTTTTTATACCCCTTTATATTTTTTCATTAACTTTCATATCCATTTTGTATACGAGCCAATATAAAAACCCTTTACCCCCTATATATCCCCCAATATGAACCCACGTGGTATGGTATTGCTCCCTGAGTGAAGATCCTATGATTTTGTTGCATTTTCCATAGAGTTTTGGAGAGAGATCTAAAACGACCTATAAAAAATTAGTGAATGGACTGTTAATGGATGATTTGAGACCCTAGTTTAGTCATATACAATTTTTTAGAAGGATGATAAGTGAGTAGTTCAGATTTGTTCATAGACTGGACAACAAAAAAATGGTACACAAGAATAATGATTTTGAGAGGACTCAAATCACTATTAGGTGGCATATTTGAAGAGCCTTAGATGAGGGCAGTGTTTTGGGCACTAGATTAGTAAAAAAAATTATATTGGTTGGGAAAATTGATGGCAGTCCAAGTACAATTGGAGGGTTGTTAGGTGACTATCAAAGAAGAGCTCTAAGTCATGTACTTGTGAAGGAAAACAAGACTGGTAGAAGGGTAGGTGTATTGGGCCTAAGGACATGTAGTATATGAAGGACTAAAGTAGTAGTCAAGTGGACTAGACAACTAACCCTAGTTCACTATATTGTAGAGTATTGTGTCATTGAGAAAAAAGGGAAACCTCCATATCCCTAGACTTGTCATCTTGGAGCAGCAGTATGGAAAAATTTGGCCGACCAAAGAGTTGTTCACAACAGAGTTGTGAACAACTAATCGAAAAATTTAAGTGTTGTAAACCTTAAAGGAAAAAATAGGTAGATAGAAGGAAATGTTTTTTGAGCTGAGTTTAGTAACATAAAGGATTTTAGTTCATTTATAGAGGAAGATTGAGGATTTGCATAATGGGAGGAAAGAGAACCTACCAGATGTGTTCAAGACATGTGGATTGAAAGGGCTATGTGTGTCCACCATCAAAAACTGGGTCAAGTGTTGTCTTATTCAAGGTATATTAGTTGTCAAAGGACTAACACCAAGCCCTAGTTTGATTCCTTGTATCAATGAAATTGTAAATGGCCATCATCCTTGGCATGAGAGCTCTAGTCTATTCTATTATAGCTTGTAATTTAATGAAGAAAGGTTTGGAAATGTTAAAAATTTGCATGTGCACTAACTCATTCCCTTATGTGTGTAGATTTCATTGTGAAAATTTGATGTGTTGTGGCACTTGAGTGTGTTTGCATCAAAGAGTCTAAGACTAAACCCAAATTCTCATGTGTCATGGAAATTCACCATATGCCTTGTTCACCTAAGAACTACATGTAACTCATATTAGACTACTCATTTCCAATCTAAATTGATCCCACTTAACAAGTTACCAAGATAAGGCTCATCACATACAACTGTGCTCATAAAAAAACTAAGAAACATAGTTTACATATTCACATGCCATAACACTCAACATGTCTTAAATTCCTTGGAATTAGGTAGCATGTGTTAGCATCCCCTACATTCCTTGACCTGATTTTACACTCCCTAACACACCATAGCACTTCCTGGCACACCTTTGTAGTTTAACATACCTTGGCATTTCCTAGCATAAAACCTTGTCACTCCCTCCTTAATACACCTGTAAATCATTGAAACTCCACATCACACACTCTTATTCGTTCATTTCCATGCATTTTGATCTAGTGCTTCCTTGTGTTTACTTGACACATCTTGGCATGCCACCCTAGCACTCTAGCATTCATTGGCACTGCCTAGCATACCTTTTCACTCTCTCCTTAGCACATCCAGAGCTCATTGAAAATCCCAGTCACAAACTCGTATTCATTCATTTTCATGAATTTTTAATAAGTGCTCCCTTGTGTTTCTATATCATTCCTTAATAGGCCTTGGCATGTTTCGGTACACCCTAACACCTAGGACACATTGGCATGTCGCCCTGGCCTCTAGCATGCCTTAACATTGCCTAGCATATGTTGCCAATCCCTCCTTAGTACACCTCGAAGTCATTGACACTTCCAATCCCAAACTCTTATTTGTTCATTTCCATGCCTTTTGACGTAGTGTTCCCTTGTGTTTCCTCGACACTCCTACTTAACACTTCCTTGCACACATTGGCACATCTTGGCTGCATCCTACCCTACCACTCTATCATTCCTTATCACTGCCGAGCGTGCCTTGTCACTCCTCCTTACCACATATGGAACTCGTTGAAAATCCTTGTCCTGCACTATTATACATTCATTTCCATGCATTGGGACATAGTGATACCTTGTGTTTTTGTAGCACTCCCTAACACTCCTTGGCACAACCTGTCATGCTTTCCTATAACTCTATCACGCCTTGGAATTTCCTATCATACCTTTTCAATACCTTTTCAATCCCTCCTTAGCACACCTAGAGCTTTATAACACTCCCTCTTTAACACATGGCATGTCTTGGCATGCTTGGCATGCCTTGGCACTACTTGGCACATATTAGCACACACTCACACTTCTTGAAATTCCATAGCATTCCCTAGTATTCCTTGTAACTCGCCCCTTGCCATGCTTGACATTCGCTAACACCCCCAACACACCCTCTTATTCATTCATTCCAATTATTTTTGACTCGATGATTTATGTTCGATGGGGTGCATGTCTAGAAAGAGTTCTTTTATGAGAATAAAAAAATGATCTCACCATTACTGACATAAGTAATTAAGAGATTCTATTTGAATGACATTAGGAAACTACAAAATAGATTTTAAGAATGATTTTTTTATGGTTTTTTGTTATGGTGTGAGAATGGTAAGAATTGAGTGGTCAATAAGCTATGCGAATCCTTAGAATACCTTCTCACTCCCTCCTTTCCATGACAACTATCACTCATTGCCACTTCCTAACACACCCTCATATTCATTCACTTCCATGTATTTTTACCTACTGTTCCATTATATTGCCCTAGTACTCCTTAATACTCCTCAACATGCATTGGCACTCTCTACCTAGCACTTTTTGAAATGCCTTGCCACTTCATAACATGCATAACACTCCCTGACACACATTGGAACTTGGCACATGTTAGCACTTGGAAAGTATTAGCATGTCTAACATGCATTCATGAGAGTACTTGGTATGCTTTGGCATGGTTTAATATTAAATCTATTTGAGTTCAATTATTGGAAATTAGATGAGAAGCAATAGAGGAATATTTGGCACGTAGAATGCACTAACAATTGGCACTTGGAACCTATTCACACCTATTGTTTGTGTGCCTAGAATTCCCCTAAAAAAAAAGGTAAATCGATGACTTATTAACCCTCTTATGTGTTCATCTCTTTGTAGTTCAACTTGTTTCTTCGTTTGTTTCCTTGACTGTCCTTGACACGCATTGTCACACCCTTGCACATATTGGCATGCCTTAACACATGGAACATTTTAGCATGTTTTACATGCCTTCACAATATATGTCACATATTAGCATTCCCAAGCACGACTTAGCACTAATTCCATCACAAATAGCCTTACTTGGGAACCTTACACTCCATGGAACACCTTGGCATTCCTTAGTTGTCACACCGTCATAGATAGCCTTACTTTTTTTGCAACTTGGGAACCCAAACAAGTCATTAGAAAAACAATGTTGTGCCCAACCCAAATTATCCATTTATCTGAAATTAATCTTTCCACACGTCATCACAACCATAGACTACCCTCTTGAAATTATTATTCTGAACTTCTCCTAAAACACTGTATCCTTGGGACACCTGGAATTCACTGACAGTCCTTGGCACAAACTCTTATTCATTCATTACCAATAATTTTAACCTAATTCTTCATTGTGTTCCCCTAGAACTCCCAAAAAATCCTCAACATGTATTGACTTGTGCTGCCATGTGTTACACACCTTTTCATTCCTTAATATGCCTTGGCACTCCCAAACACTTGCTAGCACATGTTGGCACACCCTAGCACCTGACACATCTTGGTCGCATGCCACCCTCGCACTCTAGAATGACTTAGCACTACTTGTAACACCTTGCCACTCTCTCCTTAGCACACCTGGAACTCACTGGCACTCCCTATCACACCACTCTTATTTGTTAATTTCCATGAATTTTAACCTAGTGCTCCCTTGTGTTTCCCTATCACACCCTAACACTCCTTAGCATGCATTGGCATAGCCTAGCACTTGACACATCTTGGTATGCTTCACTACAATTCTATCATGACTTGAAACTACATAAAATACCTTGTCACTCCCTCCTTAGCACACTTGGAACTCGTTAACACTTCATTTCCTGCATGCATTTGAAACTATTGCTCCCTTTTTTTTCCCTATCACTTTGACGTAACACTCCCTAGCATGCGTTCACTCAACATCTTAGCACCTGGCATATCTTGGCATGCCTTAACAGTTGCCTTGTCTTGGCATGCCTAACATTCCTTGGAATTTTCCAGCATGCGTTAGTATTTATAGCCATTCTTTGGCACACCTTAGCACTCCCTAGTTGTCATGGCCACATGGATAGCCTTACTTTTTTTGCAACTTGTGAACCAAACGAAGTCATTGGAAAAACAATTTTGTGCCCAACCCAAAGTCTCCCTTTATATGAAATTTATTTGACCAACCCCTTATTGTAACCATAAGATTCCCTCCTACAAGTCCTATTATGACCTTCTCCTAACACACTTTGTCCTTGAGACACCTGGAATTCATTGACACTCCTTCGCACACACACTTATTTGTTCATTTCCATGCATTTTCACCTAGTTCTCCATTTTGATTCCCTGGCACTCCCTAACACTCTTCAGCACACACCACCAAGACAACATTAGCATGTGTAGGAATGCTTCTTTTTTCAAAACCTACAACATGCAACCTTTACAACTGTTTGGGTTTTCCTTTCAAGCTGACAGGGAGCAACAATGTTTTTAACGAAGGTATATATGTATCATCATCCAAGCTCTATAGCTCACATATATTACCCAACGCAGACCTTGCATGTCCTACTGCTTCAATAGATTCCAAGTACCATCTTATCCTTTGGCCTTGATCACAACAACTCCTTCAAAAATCCTTCTTAGAGCGTCACCAAGGTTCCAAAAACCATAGAAAAAAGGAATACATGAATTATGTATATTGATATGGTGTCTTCCAGATAAGTTTCAGGTTGGTGATGAGTTGTGGTTGGACTTGCATAAAGAGAAATTGACAAACTCCTAGAAGAAGCTCATGCCATTTTGATACGAGCCTTACACCATCACCAAGTCGATGGGTGATAATTATTTCAAGGATAGTCATAGGATGATTTATATTACTTCAAATGTATATGTTAGGATGATTTATACGTGATGGGGTGCATGTCTAGAAAGAGTTCCTTTAAGAGAATGAAAAATATGATCGCACGATTACTTACATAATTAATTGTCATATCTACCTGAATGACATGAGGTAACTACATAGGAGATTTTAAAGCTGACATTTTTAAGGTTTTTTATATATCAAGGTATGTGGATCATTATGTTTTTTTTCCAAAGCATTTAAATATGTCTAAATTTTTTAAATAGTACATCACTCTAATATTATTTCTCTTACATGCTCCTAGGTTATAATTCAAAGCATCATAGGTACTAAAATTCATGAAACTCTTGTTTTTTTGCTCTTAATAACTAAAACTCCCAAGTGTGCTACTCTTGATTTTCAAACTTGCACTATTGTTAAGACTACTTCCTCTAATTGTTATTGTTCCTCCATAAGTAAGATGAGTACGAGGTGGACTTCAAACATTATTGACACGCTAGTGTAGTGTTACCTATTTTTATTTAATAAGCATAAGTGGCAGGGTTGGTATAAGGCCAACTTTGCTATTATCTAGTGCCATGCCCACTACTAGGTTCTCATCCTCTTTAGGCCTTAGGATATGGTTTCCCATTAGTTCATTTGATTCTTTCTCATTCGCAATCTAATCCTACATTGCATCCAACCTTCTACTTTTTAATCACATATCTCTCATAACCTCACTCCAGTGTGTTCATTATACCTCATTGAGGTGCATTTACCAACCACTCTTTATTGAGCTATATTTAATCATCAACCATTTGTTTCACAACCATCCGCTCACCAACTCACCTTTCCCATTGAAATTCTGCAACCCTCTCATACTCACTTGACTACTCTCTTCCTAGTTAATCTACTTTTACAATTCCTCATTGCCTTCGTCATTTTCTCACATCAAGTTCAACCACCACTCATTAGTTATCTCTAATTCCTCAAAACTTATTCAACTTGCTTTTTAGCTTTTGTGTCCTTCATAGCCATTTAGTCCCTTGAACTCTCATCTTTTCCAACCCCATTGTAACCCATTACTCAATGCAAAATTTTATACCACCATACCGTGATCAAAAAGTTAGTAGGAAAAATTTTTCCTTCATGAACAGTCCTTGTAGAGTTTGTGTTCAATAATCTTTCTCAAAACCCCTTTTCCTTAGATTTTGAGTAAAACTAGTTCATGGGATTTTTGTTTTTCGAATATCAAATTTTTTCATTTCGCTCGTCTATTTCCCTCACATTGTAGGGTTTTTCCAATGAAGGAGGAGGAAAAGCACCTCCATGCTATCCCCACTCTGATTTGATACATTTGGTTGAACTGAAGAAATTCGATTCCTGGTGCCTCCAATCATGGTGATTTCATTTTACAGAAGTAATTTTTTAGTTGAACTCAAGAAATTGGATTCTCGGTGCCTCCAACCGAGGTGAATTCATTTTACAAAAGGAAATTTTACTTCAAAATTCTTCTAGGCCAGCACAACGAGGCACTTAAGAGGTTGTATGTTCACTATTCCATGGAAGAAGATGAAGCTGAAGGCGTGGGTGATAATATGTTGAAGATTTTGTTGATTCTCCACTATTCATGAGCGATTCCTACAGAAAAAAGCCATCTTGCAGCATGTCTACCATGCCCAGAATTCAAAAGTTGATGCTAAGCCAAAATAAATGGGAATTTTTCAACACATTTTAGCAATTTGTAAGAACTGTGGGATAACTATCACCAACCAGTGAATCGATATAGATTAGAAATAATATACGTATATTTTAAACCCTTTTGTGATTACAACCTGAGATGTCATGCGTCTGGGTGGCTCTGCTACTTTACTAGTCTTTAACAATGAATTGGCATTCACCAACGGCAACATATAATCTCTCTGTAGCGTTGAACGATCTACCAAGAATTGCGGAAGACAACGAGGCTACATTGGCGAGAAAGGTATTCTTTTCTTAAAACCTGTACTCATAAAACAAAATGAAATTTGGGTGATAGGGAGGTTTTTCGATCCTTGACTATCTACTATTTAGATAAAATGTAATATCTATTTCTAGATTTACAAATATCGAGTTTAAAAACATCGGGGAATGGCTGCTCATATGCAACATGTTATGAAAAAAATATAAATTGGGATGATTGGAAGATTTTTGTAGCCCTGACTGTAAGATAAAATTTGCACTGTGTATCTGCATTAGAAGAGTTTTGCTTTAACTTCTTTGAATCATGCATGTTTAGATGAGATATGGTATAAAAACATAATGCAATTGTGGTGATTGGGAGCCTTTTGTAGCCATGTATTTTTAGATAGAATTTGGTGTGCATTTTTAAATTTATGGAATTTGGGTTTAGGAGATTTGGTCATGGTGTTTAGATGAAATATTTTTTGAAAACAGGATGGAGTGGGGGAAATTGGGAACCTTTTTCTAGAACTAGCTGTTTAGGTATAATTTGTAGAGCATCGCATAGTTTTGAAGCTTCACTTTAACATCTTTGGGCTATGGCCATTTAGATAAAATATTGAATGAGAATATACTAGAACTCATGTAATCAGGATCTTTTCATAGCCCTGGCTATTTAGATAAAATTTGTAATATATGTTTCAATTTGCGTAATTTGGGTTTAAGAGCTTTCGGTCATGGCTGTTTAGATGAAATATTTACAAAATCAAATAGAATTGGGATGAGGGGGAGTACTTTCTAGTCCTGAATATTTAGATAAAATTAAATATACATTTCTAAATTTGTAGAGATTGACTATGAAAACTTTGGGTCATAGTTTTAAAGCTTAAGTATGTTATGAAAACAAAATAAAATTGTGGTGATTGGGAACGTTTTCTAGCCTTGATTGTTGATAAAATTTGTTTAATATATCCAAAATATGGAGAGATTCGGTTTAAGAGCTCTGGGCCATAGAAATTGAGATGATATGTGTTATACCTCTCTATATTTTCAGGGATTGTGTTTAAGAGTTTTTTCTTGATAACAAAACAACCTCACATATGCAACAATGGATATAAGATAAGGTTTAATGAGATACCTCCACCTAGAACCAAAATTGAATATATCGTTCAAGAGTGGATAGATGAAAAGATGAGCATTAAAGACCTCCAAGAAGTGTATGGTTGTGATCTTCCAAACACAATATAATAGTACCTCTCCAGCCTAAGAAGGTTGATTCTGTGAAAGTGCAGCAAGCTAATATTGATGCCGAAGTAATTATGTTTATGTCTAAAATAAGAAAACTATCTATTCGTGATAATAATGAAGAATATGCACTGAGAAGGGTGAATGCAATTTGTGTTTCATGAGAAAAAACATTTACAAATACCAATGATGAACACATTCAATAATTTATTCGTCACAATTTAAAAAGAATATAGGAATCACTTATGGAGATATTCGCTTCAACTTGCCATGGAATTGAAACTCTAAAAATGAGTTCTTGGGGTGGAGAAAATCTCATAAGGAGCAGGAACATATTTCTTCCTCCCTATAGCATATTAGAGTGAAAACCCTTGACCAGAAATAATCTTGAAATTTTTTGATGGCTAGACCACTTTCATTGGAAAGATTTACTATTTTCCCACATTTGCAAGGCTTTATATATCATATGAGGTACCCCATTCTATTGGCATGGGATTGAGAGGGCCATGATGAATGAAGAAACTGATTAAATAATCAATTGAATATTTATGATAGCATGGTAACATTTTTTACTACAAGTTCTAATACCTTTTATATTCTTTTAGGCAGCTGAAATGTCATTTCTGATGGATTGAAATAGTCATGTATATAGGAACATAAAGAAATTTGTAGTAGACAAATTATTGGATGGTTAGTGAAGAAAATGCATTGCACTGCTAGCATCAAAAAGTCCCTTGTGGATCTTTAAGAATGCTAGGGTGACAGATTTCATGGATAGGCCTGCATTCAAAGATGGATTTCTTCAAGTTCTTAACTAATATCTTTGCCAAGAGTTCCATTTTAGCAAATAAAAAAAAATTTAATTCCATGAATATTATTCATAGTTAAATATCAAAATTAATGCCCCAAGCTAAGACATCAGAACACGTGCGCAACAAAAAATCCTAGGAAATAGCTTATAGCTCCCTCCGGCCAGTGGCTTCTGCTCTAATGCTTTTCTACTATCAATTGTGAGCGTGTCATGCAGACTTAAATCCAAAGAAGTTAATATATACCAAAAATGGGTTGAAATCTCCCTTGAATATTATATAGTCAGGTCTAACATTAAGCTATAGCCATTTCTAGAAATACAAGCCTAAAATTAAACTATTTTTTTTGTAAGGAGTTTGCAAACAACAAAGAAGATTTCAATGCCCACGTTTTTTAGACATTTAGTAGGAAAAGCCAACGGCTCAAATGTAAATCCATGTTGCTTAGCTATGTATTTTTAGCCACGTGTGGTCTCGCTATGGCCTGGTTGGTCCAAACCATTTTTACATTGATTCAGAATCCTTGGTGGTAATGTTGAGTACACAAACGATGGAGCCTCAACAACAAATCAAGAAGTAACTTAAAGGAAAGTAATAATTTATCCATGATATCTATATACAGAGTTCAACCATTTGAACCTCAATTAGTTTCATTCCACAATGAATCATAAAAAATGAAATAGCATCTCTACAAAAAATATGTCTATATCAGGAGAATTTTCGAAAAAAAATTAGCTATTTGCAAGAATTGTATGATATAAATCATCGACCAATGAATTGATATAGAGTAGAAATAATTGATGTACATTTTAAACCCTCGTGTCATTTTAAGACACACTCCTTTCTTGAAAAATTCCTTTTTTTGTCAAACTAAATATTATGATTTATAATGTTGAAACTTCCTTTGAACTAGTTGTCTTGGTTGTTTTATTCCATTATTAGTCCCTATAACTTTGTCCTATTCCATTACCTCTTAGCATCTAAACAGGACTTGATTAGGATTTCTTGTAGATGACATTTATAGATAGAGTACGTCACTTATCCTACGGTGGGCCTTAGAACTATGATGGATTTGTACAAGGAGCATTTCACGCATACATAGGCTTTGGATGCATGCTATTAGATTTTTCTTAAGGTCTTCCATCAGAGAAAAAATAGCATAATTAGCCCCATCCTTGCTAGTATGACATTTTTACCTTATCTAAATTTTCCATTATCTAAAATTGCAGTTATAATGAAATTACGGTTATAAGGAAAGACAGACTGGAATTGTGAGTTTTGGGAATTCTTCAAATCTATTAAATTTGTATATGACATTTAGAAGATTAGAATCCCACAAGGAAGAATTTGTATCTCCATCCATGATAGTGTTTTCGAGTTTGGTCGAATTGGGTATATCTTCTCATATACGTTGAATACCCATTTTGTGTATCTATTGGAAGAGGTAACAACAATATTGAATTTGTTTTTGATGCTTCTTTCTTGCTTCTTGTTTGGGTTTTCTTGATTTTGTGAGTTTATATTTCCATTTTGTTACTGTATAAGGTCAGAAAAATATGATTTATTTTGTCTTTGAATATACCCTTTGTAAGCTATGATCTACATCTTATTTCGAATTTTTTTTGAATTCATTGAAGTGGAATCTAATGAATCTTCAAAAATAAGTTGATTGTGGTTGTAGGCAAAACTCAATGTTGAGAGCAGTCATTATTTCTTCATATGGATGGAACTACCATTGAATCAAATTATTGTTAGCACATATGGATATGGTTCGTTAGCCTGTGCATAAGTATCTTATTTCGAATCGACTTTGAACCCACTGGATACTGATCATTCCTCCCTTCCATGAGAATGGTGGTTTCCTAACAGTTGTATTGCGTTAGGTGTTTGATTTGATTTTCATGTTGCAAATTGTAAGATTGGTTGTTTGGTTTCGTTGGCATGTTTCAAATATACCATTGGTTGTGAATTTACAATTGGATCTGCATTATTATGTAGGGTCGTCATCTGAGTATGTTTTTGTGTTCATAAGGGACAAAGAATTTATTGGGCTCTAACCGATGAGTTCTGCAATATGCTGCATTTCTGGAATGATATTATTGTTCGTATCATTTTTCTTCTACGCTTCTCTCAAAATTTTCCAGAAAAATATCGTTTGCAGCAACTGGACATTGTACAGGGAGGCGCTGAATAAATTTTGTTCTCTCAAAAGAAAAATAAGTTATTGGGAGCTAGCATATTGAGTTCTGAAATATGCTCCATATAGGTTTCAGTGATATCGTTGTTGGTGTTCTTTCTATTCAAGGCTCCTGTCACATCATTCCAGAAAATATATGTTTGCATCTACTAGACAAAATTGTAAATGCAAATTTTCCATTTATTGATGAATTAGCTTGAATGATTATTTGTTGCTTTATTTCTATGAAAATTTTCAAACCATAATCATGTACATCATAGTATTCTTGAATTATTATTGTCTATTTTCCCAACTATGAGATTTCTCTACTAGCATTGATGTCTATCATCATCATGTGCTACTGTTAAATGTTTTCGTCGGTTGATTTATGCAGGAGGAGTTTAGTAATTTGGAATTAAATTTTCAAGAAATTTTGTCTTTGGGAATTTTACCCTTGAGAACCAGATGGCATACAAAAATGATTTGGAAACAGGAAACATGGCTGACAGTAGAGATGTGAAGAAGCATCGTTTAGAAAAAAGAAGTATTTGGCGTAGCAGATCAAAATCCAGTCGTCCTAGTGGTAAAGGGGCAAAAAGTCTAGTTGTTCACTCCTTCGAAGGGATTTCTCTTGTTTAAATACTTTGTACATAAATTGTTGCCTTGAGGCCTATAGCGTTTGGATTCTATGTAAGTTCTTTTTCTTATGTCTTAGTTTTCTTCTCAACCTTTTTCTTGAATATATTTCAGTATTGAAAACATGGAAGGGTTGATTAAATTTCTCATGATTATGGAAAAGTAATGTTTTAATAGGTTGAATATTCATCGAATACTCAAAATGGGATGATTGATGATCTTGATTTAACCTTGTCTCAGGTATGTTTTCACTATTAGATGATCTTTAACGGCATGTCTTTTAGTCAGAATTATTAGGAGAAATACACAGACTATCATACATCTCTTAAGAAATTCATGGACATATTTAATATCTATGTTGGTGCATTTACTATTTTCCAACACAATCAAGTCCATAAGTTTTGAATGCTACCACAAAAAACTTCAATTGTTTCCTACTCGGTTAAAGTGATTAATAATTCCCAATGGAAGTACAGAAAGGCCCATTGTGATGTAAAACATGTTGAATTCTGTGTCAGTTATATTTATTTGGATCCTTATCAAACATGGGAACCACTGTGGGTGAAATAGTCAGTGGAAAGGTTGCTAATTATATTGGACAAAAAGGTGTAAGTGCCCTTAATACTATGTAGATCAAGTTTCAACCCTGTCATTTCTTAATAAGACTAGGATTTAGCTTAATTAATATTTTTTGTTTTTGATATTATAAATATTTATTTCAAATAAATATTATCTTGTGATGGGAAAAATCCATGTAGTCCCCTCATTTATGTGGTCTTAATAACAATTTTTTTTTTCTCCTAGGGATTTCATCCTTCTGATTCAATTTGGTAGGATTAATCTCTTTTATGTTTGTATGCATGCATTATTAGTTGCTTCCATTTAAAATATTATTGGGTGGCTTGTAATTTTGTTTGCAAAGGCAATTTAAACTACCTTAGAGAAGGGTCTTGTCTAGAAATTAAGTATTTTCTGGTTCATTTGGATTCTAAATTGGAAGCCAATTTTTTATTTGATCTTGCTATTGTTGTGGGATTATTTATTTTTATACTACTGAAGATTTCTCACAGGGTTTAGAGTTGGGTTCATCTCATTTTTTGTAAGTAAGACCTTTCTCACAAGGTTGGGAAAGGGCTATTTCTCTTTTTTTTCAAACTAAGTAAAGTGAAGTGAGTCATTGGCATCCTTGTAGAAAAATATAAAAAAATGTGAGAAAATATTTTGGGTTTCTTGTACTTGAGGAGAGGATGGATAAAGGGCCTTCTTTTCATGTTCCTTCCACTTTGCAGAAACAATATTGTGTCTTGCAACTACAAAAACCCCTCTTTTCATTGTTTTCATGTGCCTTTAAGTTAATAGTGAGAAAGCAAAATATTTCTTATATAGGTTACAATAAAGTTGAGTCAATCCACTTTATGAATGTGAGATAGACCGAAATACACACTAAAGTGAAATAATACATCAAACACATAACATAAACTAAAGTCCATCTCACTTTATTAGTGCCTAAATATATTACCTAATTGACCATTACTGTACAGTGAACTAATATTTACTTTAATAACCTCCCTTAATGGTCAATCTACTAACTACACGAAGCTTATCTAGGAACTTTACATATTTTTTAGGACCCAAACCCTTGGTGAGATTGTATGTAGTTTGATTCTTTATAGGACAATACTACAATTCAATATAACCATCTTCTAAAAGCTATGTGATGAAGTGGTAATATACCTCAACATGTTTGGTATGCTCATGAAATACCATATGATTGGCAAGTTTCATCAAGCCTTGATTCTCACATCACATGGGTGTTGGCTATGTTTGTTGCATTTTAATGCATCCTCTTGAGCCAAACTTCCTAGCATGCTTCTTTCAATACTCCTTGATATTTTTCTTCTGTTGACAAAAGGAATCCCAACTTGTGCATGTTGATTCTTGCTGTCCATGTGACTACACCTATGAAAAGCTTAACAACATATCCAGAAGTGGATTTTCTATTATCAAGAGAACCTTCCAAATACATATTTGTATACCCACAGAGGCTAGGGTCTTTGCTTCTGTTCTAGAAAATTCCAAAGTCAAGTCTCCCTTTCACATATCTTCGCACTCACTTTGTTTTTTTCTAGTGCTCTACCTTTTGCATTATCATGAATCTAGAAATGAAGCTCACAACGAAGCTCAAATTAGGTCTAGGGACTGTAAGATGTATCAAGCTACCAACTATTTGCATGTACATTCACTCATTGACTGCCTTACAGTCAGATTTGGTTGAAATTTTAAAACCCTTTATCCATAGGTGTAGATGAGACTTTGAAATCTGTCATTCTAAACTTGTTTGATAAACTCCTGGCATATTCTTTTTGCGAGACAAAAATTTTGTTGCCTATTTTCCAAAATTCTACAACCAGATAGTAGTGTGGGAGGCCTAGATCTATCAAGTCAAAAAAAATTCTCATATTGGATTTGATGTGTTATTTAACTTGCCTCACTACGTATGATAATGATATCATCTACATGTATGAACAGAAAGATGATATGATTACCAACTCTTTTCACATACATGTTGGAATCTGAAGCACTCCACTAGAACCCCTGTTCATCCAAATACCTATCAATATTGATATACCATGCCCTAGGTTCCTATTTCAAACCATACAAAGACTTCTTTAGTCTGCAAACCATATTCTCCTTCCCTGAAACCTGAAAAAAGGATGGTTGATACATGTAGACTTCTTCCCACAAATCTCCATTAAGAAAGGCACTTTTCACGTCCATTCAATGGGCCTTCTAGCCAAATTGTGCTACTGTGGCTGGAACAAGTTGGATGGTGCTCATATTTGTTGTAAGAGCAAATGTATCCTCATATTCAATGCCTTATATCTAAGAAAACCCTTATGCAACCAACAATACTTTGTACTTGTCAAATGTACCATTTTCCTTGTACTTGATATTGTACATCCCTTTGTAGCCAATAGGTTTCTTCCCTAATGGAAGTGAGGTGAGACCACAAGTCTGATTTTTCATCAAACTCTCATATTTTACTACCATGGCTCTTTCCCAATTCGATCTCCCTTGTGCTTCCTCAAACATCTTGACTCATAGATTTACTTAATATTGACCATGAGAGAAAATTTGACTATGTTCTCTATTTTCTCTTTCCACTCAGTGATCATCCCTTGAACATTTTTATTACTAAAACATATCTAATGGAGTTGTGCCATTACTTGGGTCTATTCTTATCATCTTCCTCATCTAAGTCAGTATTGTCACCATGACCTGGAAAACCTATATCGAGATCATAAATTACTAGTGTAGGAGACTTATCATGCTTAAAATATTCCACCCCCCTGTTATCACTCAGGTTTTCCTTGAAGTTGTAAGAAAAGGAAAGTATACCCAAGGTAACCACAAAAAAACCTTCAGATGCAGAATCTAGCCAATCTGCATCCAGAGAGGGCTCTCTCTTTATGATTTATCTTTGTTCTTAGAAAGTTTTAGGCTAGTTATAAGTCCAAGAATTTGTTTGAAAATGGTGGAATTCGCCAACTAAGGGCAAGGTTGAATATTTTCAGGCGATTGGGCTATGGAGTCAAAGGATGGCTTTACTGGATTACTATTCTACACACAAGATGGCTTTGTAGGGCAAGATAGCCAAACAGAGAACAATTTTTAGAATTTAAAGTGGATGGAATGGGTTTGAAGGGATGAAAGGCAGTTAAGAATCTTTCAGCATGTTCAAAAGAAAGAAATGAAATTATTACAAATAAAGAGCAGTGAAGAATTCTTTACTATAGTAATCAAAATGTTTAAATTAGCGAAGCAAGAGCAATTAAGAATTCGTTGCTTATAACCAATTTAGATGAAAACATTAAGAATAATCACAACTGAAATCAGAGTACAATTAAGTAAATTCTGATTTATTCTTTTATGTCAATTATTCAGAAATGGACACAATGATAATATAAACAGATATAGAATTTAAGACATAGGATAGAAAGACTTATTGAACTGCAATCTGACACATGAATCTTGCAAAAAGTCCTGAGCTTCAAATTATCATCCAGCAAGCCACAAATAAATTTCTCCAAAACACTTTTATTCCAAAAACATCAATGTCACTGCGAATTAGTAGAATCCACCCAAAATACTTCCAAGAGTGAAGTATTTATACAAATTGTAAACTAAAATATCTTGAAAAAATATCAAGATTAGTTCACAAATCTCTCCAACTATTTTACATAAATAGAACTTAAGTAAAGGAAACTCAAACTAATTCATCTATTTGGAACTATTTTGTATGGATAGGTGATGAAAAAGAGGAGAATTCGAATTTGATCCAACTCTTAGTTGATGATGAGGCATCCAAGTCACTAACTGCTTCCTTTCTTTGTGCAATTCTGCTCCAACAATTCTGCAAATTGTGGGTCCAATGATACCTTTATATTTCTCAATCCGTAATAGATATGTAAAAAGTGAAAGAGGTTATTGTAGATAAATATGTTGGTGAGATAAAAATATTTCACTTTCCTAAAATTCCTCTCCAGCTGTGCACAATAGGCTCTGCAAAAAGATGTGTAAAACAGAGTTTTACAGAGTCTGAAAAATAGCCTCTAAATATGTGCATGTCTCTCTCAGTCTGAAATTAATGTCAAAAACATGAGATAGGTTTTTGTATATCGGTCTCTTAGAAACAAAAACCTCCTTCAGTTTTGTAAGATGTATTTCGGATTGGCCACAATATTATCTGCAAAATGATGACTTAACAGGAATTTTCTACAAAAAGTGCTTTCCAACATTGTTTAATATTTCCAAAACCATAATGGCTGTTAGAAAAGTGAGAGAGGTTTTTGTAGATGGTCCTCTTAAGAACATAAACCTCCTTCATTTTTGTAAAATTAATCTTGCATTGATCACAATAGTTTCTGTAAAACTATGACTAAAATATGCAATTTCTGCAAAAATGTTCCTTCTTGTTATGTTTTTTCATATTTTTACTTTATTGCTCTTTTGACTATTTTACTTTCACTTTAGACAAACCTCACTATTGGTGAAAGTATTCTAATCTCTTTTTACCATTTTACTGCCTTTTGTATTTACTTTTACTGTTTACCTTTGACTACTCTGTAACTTCATTTTAACTTTCACTGACTTTTACCTGATACACTTTAACCACTGATACTCTTTAGCTGTTATGCTTTCTAACCTCTTTTTGAATAGATTTGATAAAAATCTTGGAGTAAACAAATCTTATGACTAGTATTAAGACTGTTTATCCAAGGATGTGATCTTCTGATCACCTCTTCAGGGGACAACCGAGTAGATTTTTCAAGCAATTCCCCAATGGACAAGGGAGTGAGGTTTTGACTAGGTTCAAAATGGAGCATCATTCAAGGCTACAGGAACTCCCATTTTGGTTCTTGTGGAAAAATGGAAATTTGGCTAATGGTGAGGAATTGAGTAAATTCACGGGAAAAAACAGGTCCATTTGCAGATTTAGTAATTCAATTACAGTTCTCGGGGTCACGGAATGAACTAGTAATTAATTCTAACTCTGTTTCAGTGAAGGAAAAAAGGAAAGCCGAGATTTCAATAGAGTTCAGTTTGAATTTAGGGTAAATACCTGTTTTTGGAGAAAACAACGTTTGGATAGGTGCCGGCTAAGGTAGATAATCTTCTGAGAGGCTTGTCTGCAATCTTCTTTCAAACGATGAGGTAAGTGGACTTCACAAATTTGAATTTTGAATTTTTCTGCGTGGAAGGCGTTTTCTTTCACTGGCATACAAAATGATGAAAAAGATGTGAATGTTTTGTTTTATCGGAAAATTCAAATGGGGGGGAATTTTTTATATTTTTATGGTATGACGTCACTGATGTACGATGGATGCGTCACCGGGGTCGGGCGGTAAGCGGTAAATTCCGCACTGCTTTCGGGAGCAGGTGGTTTTCCGCGGGGAGGCAGCGATTCCAATGGTTAAATGACACGTAGCCATTGCACTGTTTGAAAACCGTCGCGATTTCGCGCGTTAATCTTCGTACAAGGGATGGCTAGCGGAATGTTTGTGCACCGTAGATCTCTAACGGAGTCATCCAACGGTTGGCGGAACATGGAAGTGGCGGTGAGTTAACAAGCAGGGGTTCAATGTGATTAATGTTAATTAATCATTTCGGGCGGGTTTTGAGTGGAGGTTAAACGATTAATTAATCCAGATGATTAATTAAATTCGGTGGTTTAATAGGGGTCGGGGTTACGGATGGTGTATTTCGAAGTTTTGGTTTAAATTAAAAATTTGGGTTTTATTCATTTTTCCGTTTAAAACATAAAACATATGTTTAAAACCCTTTCAATATTTTTATTATATGGTAATAAATTAATGCAATTTATTAACCATAGGGGCGGGGATAGTTTATAAGGATATGTTTTTAACCAAAGGGTATTGTAATGAGGGATTTTATTTCAAACATATGGAATTAAATACTTTGGCTAAAAATATATAATACGAGGGTTTTGGGGATATTACATAGGAGGAGTTAAATACAATAGGATAAGGTATTTTTATTAAGGATTTAATAAATAAATCAGATGTTAATATGACAAAGGGACAAGGGAAACTCAAAATACTTTACACAACTAGGAAAGTGGAGATTTCTGAAGTAAATTGCATGATCTCAATTTCAACACTTAAACATAGAATAGCAAGTAATTTTGAGGGATTATTATGGAAATTTGCATGATTTTCCTAAGTAAAATCAAATTTTACTTAAGAAAAGATTAAAAGGGAATGTTTATAATAATAAATAACTTCAAATACTTAGGTATTTTTGATCATCAGGCCAAGGGTCCGGTCCCTCCAAAAGTCAAGGAAATGCCTTGAGCCCATTTATCTTCAAATACCTTAGCACTTTGGGGAAATTAGTAAAACTCTTAGGGAGAAAGTGATGTGGGAAGTTAATGATTTTGACTTTTCTTTCTGTAAATTTTCCAATGTATATTCTACTTCAGTACTTGTGATGAAAGTTAAAGATCAAACACATTTAACACCATCATTCATCATATGAAACTTTGCAACACCATCTACCTACCCTATCTACTTTACACTACCATTTTCTCTTCTTTATTAGGGTGCACTTAGACTGGGAAACCCTTATCAATCTTCTTTTCTTTTACAAGGAAAATCTATCTAATTCTACCCTTATTACATCCAATGGCTTAGATTAAACTGTTGAGCACCTTTTATTAACTCTACCTATCTACTTATCTGCCAAGATTAAACTGTTTGGCCAGATATTTATTCTCTATTCTACAACATGAAATTGAAACATGAATGAGTCAAGTTTAAACAGTTTGAATCTTCATAAATTGTGGCAAAAGTTTGACAAGCTGCACACAATTGCTTTATCACAAAAATGAAATAGTAGTGGCATTTGGATTTGCACACTTTCCTTGGTCTATTTTTTGCTTGGGGTTCATTTCTTTCATTTTCTTGACCAATTTATTTTTCTTACCCTTTGATTTTCTTTTAGGGTATACCCTCTTTACATTTTTTAAATTTTTTGATTTTTTGGTTTTTCAAGAATATGGAACACCTTTGCTCAAGAAAAAGGTTTGAACATATTTCATAGTTCAATCAAGACAATCATGAAAAATGACACCTATTGGTATAGGAGTCTAACACTGGCTCCACTTGGGGATGGCTTTTCCTTGTGAAAAGTCAAGAACAGCAGGTCAGTTGCCTCAAAATGTCTCCAAACTAAACCATGTAATCTCCTTCTTCTGGTAGCTTTATTGTATATGAGATAGTAAAACTTCTGAAGCTTAGGGCATTCACTTCGGGCTTCAACTCCAGTAAGTTACTATCCACTCAAAATTTAAAACTTTGTTGCCCAGTTAGGAATTTTCTGCCTTGTTCCAATCCCAAACATGAGTTTGTTGTGGTTGAAAATCTTGAATTGAATATAGTCATTTTTCTGCAACCTGAAATCTGATCTAAAACTAAAACAACACACAAAAATTTTCAAACCAACTTAATGAAAAACTAGCTGAAAATTGAAAAACTAAAAAAAATGCTCGAAATTCTGAGCTTATTAGCACTCATCTACCTACTCAATCTACTGTTCAACTGCTAGTTAGGTAAAATGAAATAGCCAATGCAACCATTCAAGCATTATGTACTTTGATATATTTTGTTGCATTTTCTTGTTGATTATCAAAATTGTACTTCTACAACCTATTAGAAACTTGTCAACAAATGAGAGGATAAGGAAACACTTGATTTCCTTTGTTGACTCTAGAAACTATACAAAAGGATCTTCCAAAATATATACACTGATGTTTAACTGATCTGAACAACTGTACATCTGTTCTGGATGGCCTCCATACCATGAATATGAAATGTTATTTTCATCTTTATCTCCCTGTAAACTTTGAGATAAGATTTGTGATGATATTCCTACTGATTGTAATGTTTGAGTGTTGAATCCTTTATCATCTTGATTCTGAAAATCATAGTTAGTTAATAGAGGAATGCTTTGAATGCCTTCAATATTCAACATATCTGCTATTGGATCCTGAAAATCTTGGGAAAAGTGCTGGAACCTATGACATATAAAATTCCATGGGACTTCATAAACTTCAACAAGTTTCCCATTATTTTCTTTAAATATGTTATACCACATTTCCTTTAAAAGCTGAAATGGTTCAAAAAATAGTGGTATGGAACTTTCTTGTGTCATTTGATCATTTATTTCGATGGGAACTGATAACTGCAATTGTGAAACAGAAAAATCTTGATCAATAGTTTCATTATCTTCTTTGTTGTCAATCACAATTCCTAAAGATTGCTGATTATTGATGGCATGATAGTTTTCTCTAATGAACTGAAATGAAGAAAAACAAAGAGGTAAAGAATCTTCACTTATTTCCACATTTTCTGCTCTTCCTTCCTCACTCTCATGGTTGATCTGTATTGGCTGATCACTGTCTTCAATCTGCTGAAACTGCATTTCTTCATCCTCCAAACTAGCTTCTGATTGCTCTGTAAAGTTAGCTTGACTTTGGAGAACATAACTATCATCATAATGATCATACTTAGGAAAATCATCAAAATAAGGAATGTCATCAAACATACACATTAGATCAACAGATTCATCTTCCTCATATTGATTTGTAAATTCATTTTCTGATTTATGATTATTTGAATTAAGAGGAATTTGTTCATGGCTATCAACCTCTTCTATTTCTTCATGGTGATTTTGAATAAAAAATTCTTCTTTCATAGTGATCTCCTGTGTTATTTCATCTAGTTTTCTTACCAAAAGGTTGAGTTTTACCTCTGCAATGTTTTTCCTTTCCTTTTCTTCTACTTTCAACTTTTCCTGTTTGATTTGGAGATTAACTTCCACATCAACTGCAATATTTTGCATCTGTACAAGTGTTTTTGGATCTCCTTCTCTTAACCGAAATTCTATTTCTGAATCAAAGGCACTTGGATAATGCAAGAGAGCTGAATCATGAGGAGGTCTAATATTTTCTGGCATTGAATAATAAACTTGATTAAATCTGTCAGAAAATTGTTGTATCGTTTCATTTGAATGTCTTTTTAATTGATTATATTCTTCCATGATCACAAAATGATTAAATTTTATTATCCATCTATCAAGGAAAAGTTTAATAAACTGTTGGAAATTTGAGATGCTAGCATTAGGCAGATTTTTGAACCAACTCTTTATTCTATTTTGCAAAGAAAGAGAAAAAATTCTGATTTTAACATCATCTTCATCAATCTCAAATAAATCTAAATAATTCTCAAAACCTTGAATATGTTTTTGGGCAGTGATACCATTCTCTCCATCAAATCTAGGAAGATACTTGTAGTATTTTTTAGGAAAATCATGGAGTATAGGAGGTAAAGTAAGGGGCTTATATCTATCTGGAACTTTATATGGCACAGGGATATGTACAGCGATTGTAAGATCAGTCTTAATTATTTGAGGCTTCTTAATTGGAAAATGATCATCATTAGATTCATAAGAAAGCTGCTCAAAGAGATTAGGAGAATTATTACTTACAATCTTCAAAGGAAAATAACTAAAAACTAATCTAATATCTTCTATAAAATACAATATACATTGAAAAAATTTCTTAATGAGAAAGAACATAATGTCTTGGATTAAGATCCAAGTTGAAAGCCTGATCTTTCCATATTGTCCTTTGAGGTTCATTCCTCCAGTGGAGTCTTGATTGTGAAATTTATTTGGAGTCGCCAGGTGGATGATTTTAACCTTTGTGTGTCTGATCCCTGTCCACCATCATAGATCAGATCTAAACCTGTAAAATAATTTTGAAGAAAAATTTAGTTCTTCAGGAAACCAAACTTTGAGTATTTTATGATTATTTTATTTTTTTATGAATTTTCAAAACAACTTCTATGATTTCTTTAAGAAATTTAAGATTTTTAATTAAAATTTTCTCAAAGATTTATTGAACTAGAGAGTCTGATTGAATGTTTTGAATCCAAAGTTCGGTTTATAAGCTAAACCAGAGATAGAATGAAGCAGCATTTGTTTACTATGCAGTTGCAGAGCAAAAGCATTTCAAAGGCTACCTGGCTGATCTTCAGACTCTGTCTATAGCTTATAAATCAAACAATAGTATCAATAAAATGATTCAGATCCCCAGTATGGTCACCACTATGTTATCACTCGGGTTTTCCTAGAAGTTGTGGAAAAGGAAAGTATACCCGAGGTAACCACAAACCAACCTTCAGATGCAGAATCTAGCCAATCTGCATCCAGAGAGGGCTCTCTCTTTATGATTTATCTTTGTTCTTAGAAAGTTTTAGGCTAGTTATAAGTCCAAGAATTTGTTTGAAAATGGTGGAATTCGCCAACTAAGGGCAAGGTTGAATATTTTCAGGCCATTGGGCTATGGAGTCAAAGGATGGATTTACTGGATTACTATTCTACACACAAGATGGCTTTGCAGGGCAAGATAGCCAAACATAGAACAATTTTTAGAATTTAAAGTGGATGGAATGGGTTTGAAGGGATGAAAGGCAGTTAAGAATCTTTCAGCATGTTCAAAATAAAGAAATGAAATGATTACAAATAAATAGCAGTGAAGAATTCTTTACTATAGTAATCAAAATGTTTAAATTAGCGAAGCAAGAGCAATTAAGAATTCGTTGCTTATAACCAATTTAGAGGAAAACATTAAAAATAATCACAACTGAAATCAGAGTATAATTAAGTAAATTCTGATTTATTATTTTCTGTCAATTATTCAGAAATGGACACAATGATATTATAAACAGATATAGAACTTAAGACATAGGATAGAAAGACTTATTGAACTGCAATCTGACACATGAATCTTGCAAAAAGTCCTGAGCTTCAAATTATCATCCAGCAAGCCACAAATAAATTTCCCCAAAACACTTTTATTCCAAAAACATCAATGTCACTGCGAAGTATTAGAATCCACCCAAAATACTTCCAAGAGTGAAGTATTTATACAAATTCTAAACTAAAATATCTTGAAAAAATATCAAGATTAGTTCACAAATCTCTCCAACTATTTTACATAAATAGAACTTAAGTAAAGGACACTGAAACTAATTCATCTATTTGGCACTATTTTGTATGGATAGGTGATGAAAAAGAGGAGAATTCGAATTTGATCCAACTCTTAGTTGATGATGAGGCATCCAAGTCACTAACTGCTTCCTTTCTTTGTGCAATTCTGCTCCAACAATTCTGCAAATTTTGGGTCCAATGATACCTTTATATTTCTCAATCCGTAATAGATATGTAAAAAGTGAAAGAGGTTATTGTAGATAAATATGTTGTTGCGATAAAACGCTTTCACTTTCCTAAAATTCCTCTCCAGCTGTGCACAATAGGCTCTGCAAAAAGATGTGTAAAACAAAGTTTTACAGAGTCTGAAAAATAGCCTCTAAAGATGTGCATGTATCTCTTATTTTGAAATCAATATCCAAAAAATGAGATACATTTTTGTATATGGGTCTCTTAGGAACAAAAAAATCCTTCAGTTTTGTAAGATGTATTTCGGATTGGCCACAATATTCTCTGCAAAATGATGACTTAACAGGAATTTTCTACAAAAAGTGCTTTCCAACATTGTTTAATATTTCCAAAACCATAATGGTTGTTAGAAAAGTGAGAGAGGTTTGTGTAGATGGCCCTCTTAAGAACATAAACCTCCTTCAGTTTTGTAAAATTCATCTTGTATTGATCACAATAGTTTCTGTAAAACTATGACTAAAATAT
The DNA here is from genome assembly GCA_034641835.2 of Pinus albicaulis. Taxonomy (NCBI): domain Eukaryota; kingdom Viridiplantae; phylum Streptophyta; class Pinopsida; order Pinales; family Pinaceae; genus Pinus; species Pinus albicaulis. Next base: position 809,033,677 of record CM076578.1, on the reverse strand, counting down.
GCAATTTATGCAAAAATGTTCCTTCTTGTTATGTTTTTTCATCTTTTTACTTTCTTGCTCTTTTGACTATTTTACTTTCACTTTAGACAAACCTCACTATTGGTGAAAGTATTCTCATCTCTTTTTACCATTTTACTGCCTTCTATATTTACTTTTACTGTTTACCTTTGACTGCTCTGTAACTTCATTTTAACTTTCACTGACTTTTACCTGATACACTTTAACCACTAATACTCTTTAGCTGTTATGCTTTCTAACCTCTGTTTGAATATATTTGATAACAATCTTGGAGTAAACAAATCTTATGACTAGTATTAAGACTGTTTATCCAAGGATGTGATCTTCTGATCACCTCTTCAGGGGACAAACGAGTAGATTTTTCAAGCAATTCCCCAATGGACAAGGGAGTGAGGTTTTGACCAGGTTCAAAATGGAGCATCATTCAAGGCTACAAGAACTCCCATTTTGGTTCTTCTGGAAAAATGGAAATTTGGCTAATGGTGAGGAATTGAGTAAATTCACGGGAAAAACAGGTCCATTTGCAGATTTAGTAATTCAATTACAGTTCTCGGGGTCATGGACTAAACTAGTAATTAATTCTAACTCTGTTTCAGTGAAGGAAAAAAGGAAAGCCGAGATTTCAACAGAGTTCAGTTTGAATTTAGGGTAAATACCTGTTTTTGGAGAAAAAAGCGTTTGGATAGGTGCCAGCTAAGGTAGATAATCTTCTGAGAGGCTTGTCTGCAATCTTCTTCGAAAGGATCAGGTAAGTGGACTTCACAAATTTTAATTTTGAATTTTTCTGCGTGGAAGGCGTTTTCTTTCACTGGCGTACAAAATGATGAAAAAGACGTGAATGTTTTGTTTTATCGGCAAAGTCAAATGGGGGGGAATTTTTATTATTTTTATGGGATGACGTCACTGATGTACGATGGATGCATCACCGGGGTCGGGCGGTAAGCGGTAAATTCCGCACCGCTTTCAGGAGCAGGCGGTTTTCCGTGGGGAGGCAGCGATTCCACTGGTTAAATGACACGTAGCCATTGCATTGTTTGAAAACCATCGTGATTTCACGCGTTAATCTTCGTACAAGGGATGGCTAGCGGAATGTTTGTGGACCGTAGATCTCCAGCGGAGTGATCCAATGGTTGGTGGAACATGGAATTGGCGGTGAGTTAACAAGCGGGGGTTCAATGTGATTAATGTTAATTAATCATTTCGGGCGGGTTTTGAATGGAGGTTAAACGATTTATTAATCCAGATGAATAATTAATTTCGGTGGTTTAATATGGGTCGGGGTTATGGATGGTGTATTTCGAAGTTTTGGTTTAAATTAAAGCTTCGGGTTTTATTCATTTTTCCATTTAAAACATAAAACATATGTTTAAAACCCTTTCAATATTTTTATTATATGGTAATAAATTAATGCAACTTATTAACCATAGGGGCGGGGATAGTTTATAAGGATATGTTTTTAACCAAAGGGTATTGTAATGAGGGATTTTATTTCAAACATATGGAATTAAATACTTTGGCTAAAAATATATAATAAGAGGGTTTTGGGGATATTACATAGGAGGAGTTACATACAATAGGATAAGGTATTTTTATTAAGGATTTAATAAATAAATCAGATGTTAATATGACAAAGGGACAAGGGAAACTCAAAATACTTTACACAACTAGGAAAGTGGAGATTTCTGAAGTAAATTGCATCATCTCAATTTCAACAACTTAAACATGGAATAGCAAGTAATTTTGAGGGATTATTATGGAAATTTGCATGATTTTCCTAAGTAAAATAGGATTTTACTTAGGAAAAGGTTAAAAGTGAATGATTATAATGATAAATAACTTCAAGTACTTAGGTCTTTTTTATCATTAGGCCAAGGGTCCGGTCCCTTCAAAAGTAAAGGAAATGCCTTGAGCCCCTTTGATCTTCAAATACCTTAGCACTTTGGGAAATTAGTAAAACTCTTAGGGAAAAAGTGATGAGGGAAGTTAATGATTTTGACTTTGCTTTCTATGAATTTTCCAATGCATTTTCTGCTTCAGTATTTGTGATGAAAGTAAAAGATTAAACACATTTAGCACCATCATTCACCACATGAAACCTTGCAACACCATCTACCTACCCTATTTACTTTACACTACCATTTTCTCTTCTTTATTAGGGTGCATTTAGACTTGCAAACCCTTATCAATCTTCTTTTCTTTTACATGGTAAATCTATCTATTTCTACCCTTATTACATCCAAGGGCTCAGATTAAACTGTTGAGCACCTTTTATTAACTCTACCTATCTACTTATCTTCCAAGATTAAACTGTTTGGTCAAATATTTATTCTCTATTCTACAACATGAAATTGAAAAATGAACTAGCCAAGCTTAAACAGTTTGACTATTCATGAATTGTGGCATAAAATACAAGTTGCACACAATTTGTTTATTACATCAAAGTAAAAAGTAGTGGCATTTGGATTTTCACACTTTCTTTGGCCTATTTTTTGTTTGGGGTTCATTTCTTTTGCTTTTTGGCCATTTTTATTTTTCTTACCCTTTGATTTTTCTTTTAGGGTATACCCTCTTTACATTTTTTAAATTTTTTGATTTTTTGGTTTTTCAAGAATATGGAACACCTTTGCTCAAGAAAAAGGTTTGAACATATTCCATAGTTCAATCAAGATAATCATGAAAAATGACACCTATTGGTATAGGAGTCTAACACCCCCTTCAAGTGAAGCTACCTGAATCTTCACACCTAAATCCTCAACCCCTTCTAGCTTCTAAGTAATTCAAAGGTCCAACCTCCTCATCAAAAACAACTTCAATATTGAAGCTTACCCTATCAGTGTCAATACCAATCAACCTATAAACCTTATAGTGTTGGTGTACCCTATAATCATTAGATTTTCTCTTTGGATCTAATTTGGTTATCTTCTTATCTAGAATCCAAGTGTAGGAAATACAACCAAAAACTTTAAGATGACTTACTTGGACTTTCTTCCAAACCATGGTTCTTTGTGACCTTCTACTTCATCGCCATCGTGGGAGATATATTCAATAGGTATACTATTGTGAACATGGCCTCAGCTCAAAACCTATTTGGAATAGAATTTGTCTACAACTTACACCTATCCATCTTTGTGATAGTACAATTTTTCCTCTTAACCAATACATTTTGTTGTGGAGTGTAAGGTGTAGTATATTGTCTTTGGATCCCATGTTTAGCACAAAATTTATTGAAATATTTTAATTATAATTCCCCACTAGTATCATATCCAAGAGAGACAATATCAAAACCTAAATTTTTCTCTATTAATGCTTTGAACTTTTGAAATTGATTAAACACATCATATTTTAATTATAGAAAATATACCCACATTTTTATATTGAAATAATCAACAAACGGAAGGAACTACCTAGCACCAGTGGTTGATGTCATGTTCATTGGTCCAAATATGTCTAAAAGTATCAACGGAAGGACCCTATACACTCTCCAAGCGTGTCCTTCATAAAATGGTATTCAATGTAGCTTCCCTGCCTGACAAGCTCTGCAAACTTTGTGGATCTGCTACAAAATGCTCAGAAGTCCATCTAATATTTTCTCTCATGGCAACTGAGAGAGACAGGTCAAGTTGAGGTGCCCATATATATGATGCCATAGGGGTGATATATTTTGCATTAACAATTACCTTTAACTTAAAATTTCTAATAATATCAATATTCAAAAATCTTAAGACAGTGAAATCTAAGAGATTCATATAAAATGGATCATTATAATCTTGGACATAGAAAGCACTCATCGTTGCATAGTTTCCCAAAAGGTAAAAAATACTCAATTATATGTTGTACCTACAAATTAATTTTAGGTTCAAATCCTAAGCCATCAAATTCTCAAGTGAAAAGCTGAAATAAGAAAGGTATGAGTCACTATAGGAAATCAATGTTTCTTTTCAACTTTCTTCTTCCTTCAACTAGAGGGAATGTTGAGATCCTAGGAGTTTAAAATTTAGTGTTTTCAAACCTTGGGAACATATGACATGAATCATATTAAATGTTTATTTACGTTAAGCATGAGAGTAGAATTATTAACTTAAATGGTCTTTAACACAATCCCTCTATATTTGTCTCTTGAAATGCGAGGGCACCCACTCTCATAAAGGACATGTTGGGAGTTTGAACTTTAGTGTTTTCAAACCTTGGGAACATATGACATGAATCATATGAAATTTTTATTTCCATTAAGCATGAGGGAAGAATGATTATCTTAAATGGTATTTAACATGATCCCTCTAGATTTGTCTCTTCAAATGTGAGGACACCCACTCTCATGTTCACATTTACTGATATTAGCCTTAAGGAAAAGATAAGAAAATATAAATTGGACTAATGTATCAATCCATGTGAACATGATACCCATTCGCCCTCTTACACACTCAATGTGAAAACTTTGTCTCCTAAAGGACATGATTTGGGCAATATATCAGTTTCCTTAAAAACTTAGGTTCAAGTCAATTATTCATGCAACATGATACTAAGAAGTTGATCAGTTGTATCCTATTATTATGCTAAAATGGTCAGCATCATTTCAACAATTCTAGATGACTCTCATGGTGTTGCAATGTTATTTAATCTTACAAGTTGGCATACTTTCTTAGTCCCATAGTGCTGAGAGAATTTCCTCAACTATTAATCCTAAAGAAGCCCAATAATGGGTGAAAATGGATAGGCCAGCTTTATTTTTCTCACATGTCTTCCATCTCACTTAGAAACATATTTTGGGAACTCTTATACATTTACTATGCCAGTTTTCTAAGGCCTAAGATGGGCAAAATAAATAACAAGTGTGTGCAAGCATCGACACACTTGAATAGATTGAACTCGACCTAGTCTTATGATGGATGTACATTTTAAGGGCTTCTTTCCTAATTCAAAATCGTCGAAGATATATAAATTAACTATTTAATTTGTCCTACAATTCCAATAGTGCACATGGCAATATTCTCTACAAATATCTTTTTTTTTCATATGGTAGGCCTTTGAATAGACTAAGCTTGTACTAGCATAATGCAAACATGACCTGCAAGTCACCACTGTGTTTTGGTTTCTGAAGACTGTTGCATTATTGACTGACTAGTGAAGTATTAACCAGTGAATAAGTTTCAAGCTTTGTAGAAGTCACAATATATATTATAATTTTTTCTTGCAGATTGGCCTCTTGACAAATTGTTTCCTGAGAGGTTATGACCCCCTTCAAAATACCAGGTTCACTAGAACATTGGAAGAAAATATCTAATGCACGCATCATGCTACCACTACAAGCCATTGTAGAAAATAAAATAAAAAGCTGAAAAAGGATCTACAGTTACATTGTAGAAGTGTTACAATGAAATTTATTTCTTGAATTTCTATTCTCCAACATCCATAGAATTACCACAAATAATCGAAGTTTATATTTAGCTCCAAATAATATACATTCCAATAACAAGTTGTCAATCATAGTTTTACCTTGTTGCAATGATTTTCTTTATGCCCTTCTCTCATTTTTAGTCAAAAACTAGATTTCCTATATTGATGACGTTCCTACTGTAATATGACCAACTATCAGACAACTATCTCACCGTAATTCTAGATAAAATGAGAAGTGTACCCAAATAATAAAGAAACTGAAAATGATAGTAGATATTGTAGGGCAAGCAACTAAATAGGTAGTACACATGATATGCTATTCCACAATTCACTACCTTTCCCATTTATAAAATAGTTTCTGCAACAATTCCACTGCATATTAGTTCTTTATATTGCTATTTATTGAGATTTTAGCTCACACGGGGATTTCAATCAACCTTTCCATAGGAGATACATATGGCTTATGCAATTTGAATACAATTTTTGTTATTATAACTAACATTTCATGATAAGAATTTACAATTGAGACATTGCATTTAATTTTTTTGGCTTCCTAATTGTTGTGTATGGCATACATATTACTAGTTGTCGATTGGGATTCATACGTGACCAAACGAAAAAGGATTTAACTGTTGCTAAATGAAAAATTGTGATAATCTAGGATTGGAGGGATTTTGTGAAAATTATAATGAAAAAATAAAAAAGTGGAGGCTTGCACCTGCAGTGCAGTGATAGCAGGGTTTCCTATTTATAATTTTCTAGAGTTATTATTCTTTTTATTTGTTCGTTTCTTTCTGACTATTTTTCCTTGGTCAAGTTGTTTCTCAAGTTTTTTAGCTCCGAATGCTAAACACGTTGCTTGATGTCTTGCAGTGGAAACACCTCACATCTTAGCATAGGTCCAAGATCTAGTTCTAGTACAATAGCGCAAATTATGGAAGATTTGGTAAGTGCCTTCTACTGAAAGCCTTGCCTCTATGATCCATGTGTTGTTTGGCCACAACTATAAGGTTAGTGCATTATGAAAAAGAGAATGTTGTCTGTGTTGATGATGTACACAAGGCACATTTTTGCAAGCCCTTTTTCCCATCAGGTGTAACAGATGTTTGCACCTGCCAGATGCACACAACATTCTCTTTGGCCAATAAAATAACCTTCTAGTGTTTCATGAGCTTCTAGCCTCTTTAAAATAAGAAACTTTCCAAAACATTGTCACTCTTGGTTCATAGTTATCCCGTGATTTTAGTATGATTGCAAGAATTTTTCCTTCACATTCCTTCTCAATGTTTTTGACATAACCTCAGAGCTACTCGGGTTTGGGGTTGTTCCCTAGATATTTCTTGGGGTCTAGACCAACCTCTTGATCTACTGGTAGCATCTCTATAGCTCCAACAGGTATATCACATATCATAGGCATTTTTGTTTCTCCAAAATGTCGTTATTATCTCAGAAGGGTGCATTCTAATGTAATATTCTTCCTCTCGCAACTCAACACGCTGTGCGCAATGTGTTGCCTATTGGGTGATTTCGATGGCTTCTATAAACTAGTTATTAGACAATGTTTCTAACCTATTAAGAAGGAGCTACTTAGTGGTGGTTGCCTCTCTAACAATTGCTGGTATTGATTGGTCATTATTATATCGAAAAATTCATCATTAGGGATTATTGTTTCAATTTTATCAAGTGTCTCTTGTTTCATATTCAACACAAGATGCACTTTGCATGCACTTAGTTCATTGGAGCAAGGCTTTCTAGCTTTCCTTGAATATTGAAAGCAAGTTACAGAAGTGATCCCTAAATATGAAGCATAATTGACAAAAATTGAAGCTCCTCTCAGTGGATGTTTTCTAATCCCTCTTCTTCTGCTCCTTCCCCTTGTAATATTCATTCCTTTACAGGGCATGAAAAAGATACCCATAAGTCTAAATTTTAGCCCAAAATCAATTGTAATGATAGTGGAAATATTACGAGAATATGTTTATTATCACTAATGGTTTTCCCATTCTAATGAGGGATGTGTTAAGAAAAGAGTTCTCAAAACATATTTCAATGGCTGAGCAAAAGGAAGAAGAAGGTTAAAATGATTATAGTCAACAATCCTAGTTACTTAAGTGGTTGTTTTGGACTTCCCAATCCATGGTGGAAATGCCTTTACTACTATGTAGGATAATTCTATCAATTCAAAAAAAAATATGGAAAAACTATTCTAAGCCCATAATTAGTCTTAATCATCACTGACTACTTCACTTTAGAAAAGGATTCTTTGTTTGTCAAAAAATGTTGCATCATAGTTAATGGTAGTGACAGAAATCTTATTTCACAAGGTCATGTGACTTTTAATTTCCCTTCAAAATGTTAACCTTGGTCTAAAATTTTAGGGTTGGATGAAGGATAAGGAACCAATGCAAGTTATGAAGGTCCGTCAATTCACTTTTTCTATTGACTACTCTTTTTTAGTATTAAGTATGATGACACTCTTGTTGAATATTCTGGTCTTATTCCTTGGAAGGCTTTATCAACACGATTGCCATGCAAGCTATTGTAAATTGTCTTGAAACTTCCCTATTTTTTGCAGAAAAGTTAGCGTCATGCTAGTGATTAATTTGAAATTGTATTTTAATGGAAAAAATAATTGTTTTTTGGTGGAATAGTTCATAATTTATTCTGATATTTTTTTTAAGTGTACTAGTCACGATGATAAATGTGTGGTTTACTTCAGAGATTTCTCAGTTCTTTCTAGATACGCTTTTCATCATTGCCTTTGAATAATTCTCTAGTTCTTTACCTTCATATTTCATCGCCTGCACAATTGCTCCTAAGGTCCATGTTGTTATGTTTATTTTTCATTTATGTGGAAACCATTTCCCGAGGTTCTGCAAGGTAAATCCACATGCAAAAAATAAAATTTTACATATTGATATTTTTTCAATACATTCTTGTGTGATACTTGAATTTTATAAATCTAGATTTCTATTTCATTATTTATATCAATATATAAGAACATGCCCATGGATTGTTCATATTTCTCAAACTGTAGAGTTGTTCCTTTCTCGTTGCATGTTCTTTTATATTGTTATGTTTTGATTCAAGTTTCTAGCTGTGCTTTCCAATTATTCTCCTACGTAGTACATTTTTTGTTAGATTACTTCAAAATTTATTGTTATTGTCCTTTTATTATGTATATTGAACATATTATTTCTAGAAACTTTTGATTTTCCTAGATTTTCTATTCCTTTGGTGTATCTTTGCAGCTTCAGGGGAAATTACTAGTTTAAATGCTAATTATTTAAAGGATGTTAGCTCAATGGAAGAGAATCTACTTTAAAAGCAGGAGGTTGGTGTTTTGATTCAATCGTGCCCTAATATTCATAGGGAATGACGATGATCAGTTTTTGGTGACGGATGCTCTTTTGACCATCACCAATGAGCTTATGGTGACTTTTTTTGACCCTCACCAAAATATGAAATGGTGACGGTCAATTAACGCCACCATATATACACATCAATAGTGACAACCATTAAAGGTTTGTCACCATAAATATTTTTTATTGATATGAAATCATGAGGGTCACTATTCGTCATTATAGTCATTATTCGTGATGGAACTTGATGTCACCAATGATTTTATAGTGCAGTCAGTGGACGTCACCATACATATGCACTAATACTGATGGCCATGAAAGGTACTTTAAAAAAAATTGTTGTTGTTCATATGAAATGGTGACGGTGACTATCCATCATTATAATCAATATTCGTGATGGACATTGAATGTCACCACAACACATATGTTTTGCGACACCACCTTTGGTGACGTTGAGTTTTTTGGTGATGGAAGCTATTGTCCATCACCATTTCTCATATGAAATGGTGACAGTCACTATCCATCACTATAAATCATTACTGGTGATGGACCTTGAATGTCACCACAACACCTATACTTTCAGTGACGAAAGCTCTTTTGACCCTCACCAATGAGCTTATGGTGACCATTTTTGCCCCTCACCAATGCCCTTTTTTCTTGTAGTGCCAGTAGAGGTGGAAAGTAGGGTCGAAGGCAGTCCACATTGAACACTGGGTGCAGAACAAGGAATATTGAAATAATGAGCTCAAATTCATTATCCCCTACAACCTTGGTGATGGTGTATGACCCATATTGGAGTGGGTGAAGCTTGCAGTGGGGTCTAGCAATGCGCTCCTTGTACAAATGTAGCTACACTTTGTCACCCACCTCGAAGTTGTGTGGCACCCAATGTTGATCATGTCATTGCCTGTACTTAGAATTGGCTCTGTCCAATATGTCATTAACATATTGACGGATGTGGTGAATGCACTCAATGAAGAGGTTCGCCTTGTCATGTTCAGATTGGACATGAGTCGAGTCAGCCTGAGTAGCTACAAATGGCATGGTTACATCAATGGGACATAGTGGTTGGAATCGCATGCCCTCCTAAAAATGTTTTTGGTCATTTGAGCTATTGAGGGCATGGTTATAGTTGTGTTGTACATAAGGGAGGCGCTCGTCCCATGTGTGTGGATGATCTGAGCTGTACATGCACAGAATGTGTACGATCATCTTATTGATGACCTATATCTAAAAATTAGTTTTGGGATGGAAAGTTGTGGACTTGGTGAGCTTGGTGTCCAGCATTGACCAGAGGCTGGACCAAAATGTGTTGAGGAACCTATTGTCCCAATCTGAGATGATAGACTGTGGGATCCCAAAGTGTACCCACACTCTTTCAAAAAGTAATTTAGCAGCGGCTTCTGTTGTGATATTCTTCCTGCATTCAGCCATAATGGCCATCTTTGATAATCTGTCGATGACCATGAAAACATAGTCATTTCCATGCTTAGTACAAGGAAGGCACGACATGTAATTCATGGACTAGGGGTAGACAACAAAATATAGAGGCCTTGCTTCTTGATTTTTGGTTTGGGAATGGCACAGGAAATGCAGGATTGGATGTACTTCCCAACATATTTTTAAAGCTTTCTCCAATATAAATACTTCTGGAGTAGTGCCATTGTTTTCTCAACCTTGAAATTCCCAGCGACGTGACTATAGTGCACTTCCCAAATCATCTTGGCATGCTCACTTGAAGGAACACGAATGTGTCCCAGGTCACATAGAAGTGCGTATTGGAGGGGTAAATTTGGAACGTGGCTATCTTCCAAGAGCGTCTTGTATGTGTCATTGAATTCTGAATCACTCTTGTAGAGAAGCAACCAATCAAAGCCTCATGCCCACAAGAGTTGAGCACGATGGTTAGCCCCACGATTGGTGGTCGGCTGAGGCATTTTGAAACATTATTGGTGCTGCCCTTATTGTACTTTATGTTCAAATGAGATTTTTGTAGATATGTGGACCACCTCTGATGGCAATCATTCTGCAACCTACATTGTGTCTGTATGAACTGCAAGGGTGGGTGGTCTGTGTGGATGACCGTTCCCTTCCAAAAAATGTAATGCTTCCATTTTTGTCAAGTCTTCATAATGGAATACATCTCTTTGTCATAAGTGGGATACTTTCAGACTATTTAGAATAGTGTCTCACTGTGATATGCCATTGGATGCCCATGTTGACTAAGAACTGCCCCAATAACATAGTCAGAGGCATCTGTCTCGATCTAAAATGGTTGTCGCAAGTCTGGTAATGTGAGCATTGTCGAAAAGCAGAGGTGATTTTTGAACTCTAGGAACACCTTTTGTTCAGATTCAGACCAAAATAATTTTTCTTTCACTCCTCCCTTGGTGACTTAACTCAAGGGCCAAGTGATATGAGAGAATCCCAACATGAGCCTGCGATAGAAATTAGAAAGACCCATAAATTTGCAGAGCCTTGTTAGAGTTTTTGGGGTTGGCCAATCCCAAATGACTTGGATCTTGGCTCGGTCCACATGCACCCCCTGCTCTCCAATAATTTATCCTAGATACTCAACCTTGGCGATGCCAAAGTTCATTTCTCCAAATTGGCACAAAAATTGTGTTACTGTAGTATTTGGAGGACCTCTCGTATGTGGTGGAGGTGCTCTTCCCAGATTTGGCTAAAGATCAGCATTTCATCCAATAACACTACTACAAATGAGTTGGTGAATAGCCGTAATATGTCATCCATGAGCCTCATGAAGGTTGCAGGAGCATTCGTCAACCCAAAAGGCATAACCAGCCATTCAAACAGGCCCTCCTTAGCTTTGAAGGCAGTCTTCCACACATCGGAGGGTTCGATTGGTGCCTAGTGATACCCAGAATTCATGTAGATCTTGCTGAAATATTTCCCCCCCTTGAGTTGGTCGAGAAGGTCATCAATCCATGTGATCAGGTATTTATTCTAGACAATGATCTTTTCAGTGCCCGATAGTCAATACAAAGTCTCCAAGTCCCATACTTATTCTGCACCAACGCGACTGGGCTCCCACAGGGGATGAACTCATCTAGATGTGAAATTTATCCAGAAGCTCCTGAATCTACATCTTGATTTCATCATTCTCTAGAACATAACACTGATATATTGGTCCATTACGAAGGAGCGCACCTGGGGTCAGATCTACGGGGTGCTTGACCTGATAGTGCATAGGAACCCCTGCGGGTGAATGAATATGTCCTCGTAATCCTTCAAAACCTTTTCTATTTGTTGTTGTTGTGTAGAGGAGCCCTGTGTAGAGGTCATGGCCACAATATTCTTCTTACCCCGAGGGCAGATTAGCTAGAAAAAATAATTCTTTGTTTTTGAAATGAGCTTACTTCATTGTTTTGAAGTAACCAAAGAGATGGAGATAGGCGGTGCTACCGTCGATATCCCGTACAACTTATTTCCAAAAGTAACAATAAAAGCGCAAGGTCAGAACTCATATACATCATGTCTCTTCCATAAGTATGGTTGGCCTAATAATACATCACAGACATCAAGAGAGACAATGTTACATAATACCTCATCCAGGAAGGGCTTAATGTTGTAGGGAATGCGACATTGTTGGTTGACGCAGAGATCTTGTCCTTGGTGAGGCCAGCCAATGGTATATGGTTGTGGGTGTGTTGTGGTTGGTAAGCCTAGCCGCTTCATGACCTCTACTAAAATGAGATTATTTTGGCTCTCGTTGTCGACAACGAACTACAACGGGGAACCCTTTACCAACATCTGGAAATGGAAAATGCACTCCTTCTCCTATGGATCTTCTGGTTCCTCCTTCTGGATCTTCGTGGTAGCAACAGTGGCATTGGGCTCCACATTGATAATTTTCTTCCCTTTCTCACTCCCCTTGTAGGGTTCGATTTAGATTCAGATCATGTATCTAATTTAGAAGCCTTCAGCTTGCCCAGCAGTGATTGCTTGGCCTGATAGTCACTTGTGTTGTGAGTAGAGCTATTATGGAACTCACACCACTTTCCCATGTTGTTCTTTGGCTTCGTGGTGCTGTTATTTTCTTGCGGCTTTGGTTGTTTATCCTGGGCTACCCCGCCTTGGCTTTGTCCGTTGTTCTGAGGTTTGGGGGCACCTTTCCCTTGCTTCTGATTCACACATCCAAAGTCTCGCTTCTTTTGTTTCAACTTCTGTTCAAACTTGGAAGCATACCGGTATGTTGCACCAAGCAAGGAAATTTTGAGGAACTCCATTTCCTCCTGAATGTATCTGTGTAGGCAACTACGGTAGTTCATGACCAAATTTTTCTCTAAATATTTGATACCTAGTTTTGTGCACAGGATATGGAATAGTTTCATCTTCCCATGCACATCTTGATCCCTTTACTGTTGCAGCATAGTCCATTGTATGTACTTATCCTCAAAGCTCCCCACGAGATAATATTATTCCTTGATGGTGTCTCAGAAATAATTCCAAGTGGGTGTGTCTAAAAACATAGAGATTTCCATCTCATTATTTAGCTCACAATAGGTTTCTCACCAATATTTGACATCGGGGCAGCTTTGAGGAGTGCAAAAGTAATATTTTCCGGACTGGAAAATTCATGAACCGAGAAATACCCTTCTAATAGATTCAACCATATATCTACAATGTCTGCATCTATTTGGCCCTCAAATATTTGAATGTCAAAATTTACTTGTACCTTAAAAGGAGTTGTGCCTTGAGAGTGGATGCTGTATGCAGATGCATTGTCGGTGGGCAGTCTTTGAAGAATCTGGGAAAAGTTATCCAACACCGTGTTCCATTTCTTCTCGAGGGCCTCCTGGAGAAATATTTGATAGGATATCTTTCTCCCTCGTCTTTATTTTCATCCCCCATGGGCATCCATCAGGGTTTGTGAGGCTAATTTTGCAAAGGTTCAACCAGATCGATCCCTAACTCCTTATACCCCGACCTTCTTGGGGACATGCAAAGAAGGATCGAGAAAGAGTACAATCCTATGATATAACTGATTTGGACTTATGTAGGAACTTAATAAAATAAAAAAATACAGATAAACACAGAGATGCAGTAGAAATATAACTTTATTTGATTAATATTTCATAACTAAAAGATGCTTAGACATAGAATGGAAATAAACTAGCTAGGGCACCGATAGCTTATCTTTGAGAAGAGATGTGACAGCTACAAGTCCTTTGAGATATGTTATAATGAGGCTCTAAGGTATATTTATTAATGAGAAAAAATGGAAAACCCGAAAAATCCAAAAACCTAACCCTAGGAGATGAAACACCAGACTATGGGCCCCATCGTGGTAAATTACTACATCAATTTATTGGGGTCGTAACTTTGGCATATGATATCCATTTTACACACATGAAACACTGTTTGAAATATCTATTCAGCGAATGGAAATGCTGACAAAAAATCTAAAAATTGGTTTCCAAAAAAAACTTTGTTTAGGGCCTCAAAATAGCTTCGGAAGTTTAGGACCCGAAAATCTACATAAAATAATAAATTGTGCTATAATTAAGGAAACTGAAAAGCCAAAAGAAACAATGGTGGGTGTCCAAGTGTAATAGGCCGGTGACCACCAATATCTACCTGCATCAGTTGTAATTGTTAGGTCAGTAATTTAAGCTCACATATGTATTAACCTCTATAATTTTTCTAATCGGGTTACAAGATCCTCATGAAAACTAGTGATCCTTTGAAAATTGGTGAGTTCTCAAGGCATGGGACACATGTTAGGAACACTAAAATAAGACATAAAAAAATATAAGTCAACGAAATGATAAATTATTTTATTTTTAATTAAACTAAAAAAATATTTAATTATTTATAAATTTTAACATTATAACTTTCCATGGTCAATGCAAAAATAATAGTGGTCAGCAGGAAAATTGATTGCTGGAGTCTTACCTTCACATGGAATAATAACAATATTATACAGTTTCTAATCCTCTTGGTTACAATAACAACTAATAAAAATACATTTGACCAAATTTTCTTCAAGTTTCCTTCTATTTTTCTTTAAAATGTTGGGAAATATTTTATTCACCAAAAATATCAAATAATTACTAACTAATTTAGATCTAATAAAATGTTGAGAATCCCCAGATGCAAGTGCCTCCTAACGGTTCCTCCGATTTCCATCTGGCCACATTGTTGCCTAACAACCGTCCTCGTCATGGGTGTTATTTACTGTGCCAGCCCAGTTGTGTCCGATGTGTCTTTACTACATCCACTGCGTCTTTAATCCATATGTTGCGTCTTTACTCCTCCACATAATGGTAGTAGGTAGAATTTTCCATATATGGACAATTGTGTCCTCCCTTTTTAGAAATTTTTCCGCAGTTTTTATTCCTCTTTCAGTGTTGGCTATTTCATTCCCTACAGTGAATTTTCCCCTCCCGTTGGCCTACACCATCCCTCTGCCTATCTACAACATGATAGTCTCTATCACTCTACCTATCTGCCTCCCTCACTTCCTTTTAATTCTCACAATTCAACCTCCACCATGCCACAATGCCACTGAATGAGATTTCGTAGAGGTGGAGGTGTTTCCTTTCACTCCCGTCCTCCCATTAACTTCATGAAAGAGTGAATTGTGGACTTTTCCATAAATTTGGACATGTTGTAGGTCCTGGATCCTCAACGACTCTCTGCCCACATATCCCTGCACCTTTATGAAGCTTCACCCTGCCCATGTGGTTCAAGCTCTAGGAAGTAGATGCAAAAATCCCCGGTGTCTCCTTCCTCCCTCAATCTACCTCGCAAAATGGTGGCGCTACCAATTAATACTCCTAAGGATGCCTTGAATAGTGGTGGAAGCAACAACTCTGATGAGGATGACAAAGACTGAGAGACAGGTGCCCACTCGACCTCCACTTCGGTGTTAGACCCCCAGTTGTTCAAGCTCGATGACGACATATTTGAATATGAGTGTTTTATCGAGGAAGAGAATCCTCCCCAACATTTGTAGGATGACAAGAATCAACAAGAATCATGTCATAGTTCCTACTTGTCATCGTGTTTCCTGTTGTGTTCTAGTTCTCTTGTATTTTTAATTTCTGCACTACCTAATTTTGTTCAAAGCTAGTTTCCCCACAGGGACAGCAATATCCTTGCTACATGGACTAGTTTTTTGGGTTTGTTTCCCGTCGAAATTGGCTAACACAACAATTCTGGTTCGTTTGATGTATGTATCTGTGTCATTTTTCATTATATAATAGAGGTAGCCATATTTAGAAGAAAAAAAAATGTTGACAAGGAATTTTATGTTCTAAAAAGTTGGTTAGACTTTTATTATATACGTACACAACTATACTTGTAACTTTGACAAACAGACTATTAGAGAAATCCTTATCATTGAGCAAGATTCTATCACACTAAACAATGGTTTTGTTCTACCTCTTAATGATATAATTTTTCTAAGGATTATGCGGAACCATGCACTAATTTTCATTTCCATTATCATTATAATTCTTTAGGAATTCCATGGAATTGCATTCCCCCCTTTCATTTGACCTAAAAATATGGTTATGGTAACCTGTCTAATTTTCAACCATTTTTCTATAAGCCTTGAAATATTTTGAAAATACCACTTTTATTTACGAAATAGAGCCACAAAGATTGTTTTTATGATTTTAAAATTTTATAAAATAGTAAACTCTCCTAAGCGATTTTGGTCCACATAAATTAGTACCACTAATACAAGACAATCTATTCCCATTTCATCGATCCTTATTCATGAAAATTTAGTTTTATTTTTTCTATTCTCATTGAAATCACATTCTTTCATAATTTTTTTGTGCACAACCATCACACTCAACATAATCCTTCTTAAAAATTGGAATACATTCAATCATATTTTATCTTTGAATGGAAACTAGATATTTAATATCTAGGTGATTGTCCTTAAGCGCTACAATTTTTCTATACTCACTCTTGTCACTAAAAACACATGATGAATCTCAATATTAATATCATGTTTGTACAGGTCTCACACTTTGAACGCTTTCTCTATCACGTTGGAGTGACCTTGCATATCCTTCACATGACAACATCACTTCGAAAATTCCAAGTTTAAAACCAAATCTATACCTGTTGACACTAAGGTTATATTTTTCTCAATATTTAATACATATCTTACATTTATATATTTATTTTAAATGGTGGTTTGCAAAAATTACATATACGTCACCATATATTTTTATTTGATGAGATTTATCATCACCTTTAGAGATTTTAACATTTTTAGTTTAAGTATCATTAGTTTTAAATCAATATCCAGTAGAATTCATATGAATAAATGCTCCTAATTTGGTAAATCATGTCATTGAAATAAATAAGCTTTAATTTTTTGAATACATCACCTACCTCTTCTTCTTTATCAACAAAAATCTCCTTTTTATTCTATAGTCTGACTTTAAAATAAATATATATATATATACTCACAAGCATTGTGTCAAAAATTTTCAAATAGTTACAACGTTCCATTCTTTCTCTACCCATCTCTTTGATTTGAATCATTTATTTCCTTTATAGAGATTAAAGGAATTTTTAAACCCTTAAATAATTATTAGCATTCTTCCTCCTTTCCTCTTCTTCCATAATGATACTAATCAAATCATTGAATACATGTACCTTCTCTTTTTCTAGGAGAATAGTGATGAATATTTGATATTCATATAACACAAAATTTATTCTAGGAGAATAGTGATGAATATTTGATATTCATATAACACAAAATTTAATGTTGGAGTAACTAAAGTCATTCTCGACACCTTCTCACCAATATCATTTAATTTATCTTTTATAACGTTTACTCGCAATGGATAATCACTAATCATTTCTTTTTTAGCAAATTTAATGAAATGAATTCTTTTTTTTAAGAAATATTTCTCAATTTTACTAAACATCCTACACAAATAAAAAACTTTTAGTAAATTCCATGTCGAACCCCTTTATATGAGGATTGATGATGTCTATTATAGAAAAGCGCAATAGAACATATTTCCTTAGTTTCTCTCTTCTCCTAATGTTTACTAGAGCAGCTCATTTAGCTAGAGTTCGAAGCACAATTATTTACACATTGTATCATTCCATTAACGTATTCATCTTAAACTTCTAATTCAGATAATTTAGTCAATTTAATTCATTTACTTTAATGAGATATAAATTTGTTCATTTTCCATGGCTAACAAGAAAATAAAATGAAATTTATAACAATAACAATCTTACCAACACATTTCAATTTTCACAATGTTGTTACAAATACATTCTTCAACAAACTAAATACACCATATGCATGGCCTATAAATATCTCAGGAGTGTTTATTTACGTTTTCCACAATTTACAATTTTCTTTATCGTTAATAATTCATGATCTCTCACAAAAACAATTCATCTTCTTCTAACAAAAGTGGCAGCATTTTTTCTCATTCATTGGGCCTTTTTTCTATGGAATAGAACTAGAAAGTCTACCCATTAATGTTCATTCCTTGGCAACATTTATTTTCCCTTTGGATTTTGGCTCCTTTCTATCTCCGAATAATACTATGATTCACATGCCCTCTCTTGTATTAATCTAAAAATTAAAGACAATATAACAAAATTGTTCACAAAAGAAAAATATGCAAAACAAGAATGAATGGAACCCATAAAAGTAGAAGTAATATAAACTATCTATATTTCAAAATAGGACACGTACTATAGTCTCTCTTACAAACTCAAACTCTTCTTTTCAATGTTCTAAAATCTGTGACTAATTATATTTATTTATTAATTTTAACAGTATAATGAAATTAGGGAAAAAAATGTAATATTTAAAACTCCAACTAAACAATAAACATTTAAGTTGTTTAATAAAAAAAATAAAAAATAATATAAATGATAGAGTTGAATATATATATATATATATATATATATATATATATATATATATATATAATTGAAATAATTAATAAATTCAATGAAATTAACAAAATCCATCAATAGACACTAAATCCCGATATAAGAAAATGTAACAAAGTGTTGAAGTAATGTGGAACTATACTATTTAGTTTTAGATTTGACATTTTATTTATTGTTTTTTAAAATTTAAATATGATTACAAAAGTTAAAGGATGCAACAAAGTACACATTAATGATATTGCTCAAGTTAAATAGAAAGAATAGAACGAGGAAAGGAAGATGAAATCAATTTAATATGAATAATAACATTTAATGTTGATAATAATATTTATATTTATATATGAATTTTGAAGTAAAATATAAAAAAAAAAGGCAATAAGCATTTAAAATAACGAGTTCTTAATTTATTTACTTTTTGGTTTTCACATTTCATTCACAATTTTTTATCTATTCTATATCTAATTTAAGATAGATCGTAACAATAATGTCCAATAATAAATTTTATTTTTTTAATAATAAAAAAGAAAATTATATAAATGAAATGTCAAATATATTATTATTATTTATTTTAAATAAAAATTATTTTTTAATTAAGTATTTGATTCTACTGATAAAATTAAAATTAAATTTTGATCAAATGTATATGAATTTAATGAAAGCAGCTTCAATGATATTTAAGAATAATATTTGATTTTTTTGTTCCTTGGGCTAGTTCTTGGTTTTCCCGTAACATCCAAAATTATTTTTAATTTTTTTATGGGCTTGCTTTGTTTTATGTATAAAGGTAAATAGCTTAAGATCTGTAGATAAGTGTGAAACACCACACTACCATTGGAAAGGTCATTTTAAGATGTAGTCATCATCAATAAAATTGCACAATGAGTTATGAGAAGTTTTACAACATTTTATATATGAGAAAAGAAAGAAACAAATACACCATTAAAGATAATAAAAAGATCATATCAAAATGTACCAATCTATGCGAAATTAAAAGTTAAATTTTGAAATTTTCTATATTAATAAAAAAAAATTACACAATTATAAGCCATAAAAAAGTCATTTTAAAATATAGCTATCTTCAATGGCATTGATAAATGAATATTAAAATATTTCGTCACTTTTTTAATTAAATTATCAAAAACATTAACTATTTTAACTAATTTCCCTACTTTTAAACAAGAAGGCTTATACCTTATGGATTACTAGTTTGATGTTCAATAAAACGGCTTCCCTTAAATAACATAACCTTGATTCTTAGTTAGTAGCTAATCATGTGTCTCAAGGTAGAATTAAATAATGATAAGATTTCAGAAAAATAAAAAACATGAATATATATTTTCACTCGGGACAGTAAAACCAATTATGTGAGAACAATAATTTTATATAATAAATATATAATCTAATATTTGACTGCAAACGAAAATGGAAATAATAGCTTAGATTGATAAATGTGTTACACAGAACTGTCTTACAACGACAACTAGGTACGGCATTATAGAACTTTACAAGCGGCAACCAGTATGTGAATGCTTGGTAATGCTAGTTATGACATAATGACGTTTTATACTGAACAATGAACATAATGACGTTTTATACTGAACATAAATTTTTAAAAATAAAGTGTAAAATAATTGGAAAATAAATAATATAATAAAAACTTATTATGAGTTATGAAGGCTCACCACCGTTTAGTGTTGCAATAACTTCCGCGTTGCATGTTTGGCGTGCAGTGATACGGACAAATTTGGAGTTGCTGAGCAATATAAATATTACAAATCAAATACTGTTAATGGGAGTCTTTTGGATTTAAAAATGAGAGGCGCACGCTCGGCGTCTAAAAGTATGATTTAACTAATAAATAAATATTAATATAAACTAATAACTCCAAAACAACATTGGATTTCAGAAACGTTGCACTCATGAGAGAATATGTTCAGCTCCCAAAAACATGAACTTTGAACCAACGTTGCATTCATAAGATTCTATTCTCCTTTCATGAGTAACCACTCTATTATAAAAAAAAACACAGATCATCATAATGTTCAAAGTGTCATTCATAAGATTATATTCTCTTTTCATAAGTACCTACTACATTATAAATAAAATCATAGATAATCATAGTTCATCGTTCATGTAGGGTTATTATCATGAGTCCTGGAATTTTAAATTCATTTCTATTTTAGTGGTTGTTGTGCAGGGTGTATCATTAGGAATATTCAATTTAGTATGTTACTTTAGTGTAATCCAAGTATCTTTAGATGTTCAACTAGAATTTCTAATAATTATATTGTTTTAGGATAGTGTCTGACTTTAATGGGGTGAGAATTAGAATAAGGATATATTAGTTGGTTGAAGTTCAAATGAAAAAAAAATTATATGTACAATAAAATCAAAGTATTTTGGGATAATATAAAGAAGATAGTAATCTTTCTAATTTTATTTTTTTTATTAGACATTTGAATAGTCTTAAAGAGTCAAGTGCATTCAAGGGAAAACAATTATTGTGGATATATTTTATTATTTAAATTTAATAAAATGGAAATGGAGTTATTTATGGAAAGACTAAATTATAATTAGAGATCACGAATCCAAGTACATGAGGATGGATAAGGTTTCAAAAGCTTTCTTAGTTCTCCAAAAATTCTTGGAGAAAATAAAATTAATATTGATTATTAGAATAGAGATAAGAATCTAAAAATATACTCGAATAAAGAGGAAAGTTACTGGGAAGAGGTGGAATAAAACTAGAAAGAGTGAAAAATTAGTTTTAAAAAACTAGTTTGTGGAAAACGCGAAAGGGAAACCTAGACAAAAAGGAAAACAACATCTTGAAGTAGAATAAAACTAGAAAGAGTTAAAAACTAGTTTTAAAGTATTTTTGTGGAAAAAAACTAGTTTTAAAGTACTTTTGTGGAAAAAACGAAAGGGGAGCCTAGGAAAAAAGGCAAACAACATCTTGATTAACTAGACGTGGTGATGGAAACAAGATGATGGAAAAGAAGTCTTAAATAAGCAAATTCTAGGTAGACAAGAGGTTCTCTACTGCTGGAAGGAATTGATTTCTGCTCGAGGGGAGCTGTGAAGATAGAACTCAAAGTTTGAATGGAAAATAGTCTACCAAAATTGGTATGCACAATTTAATTCATTCTATCTTGATTTTATGTTATTATATTGAAGTTTAAAATGGTGGTGAAGCAAATAGCTAAATCTGTCAAGGAGTGTATTCTATGTATGTTAATCGTGTAATAGTTTCGGTTAGTTATAAATTGTTTAGATATGTGCATTTAATGAAATCTACTATAATAAAAATAATATTGTTATTTAGTGTTGCACAGATAATTATAAGAAAGATAACAACTCCCAGAATGTCTAAACCTTTGAAGTAGGCTTAAATCTAAGGTTAGGTGACTTAAGTAAATCATTACATGCAGAAAAAGTAAATATAATGAAATTATTCAACTAACGATGAAAATCTGTCAAATAAATTAATACAAATGAACGAAATTATGTGCTGGTATTTAGCCTTACTCTAGAAAATTCAAAGCGTATATTCTACTGTAGTATAATTAGAAAATTTTGAATGTATACATAAATCATAGTATTCTATCAGAATTGAGCAAAAGTTACATAAAATACAACATATGCCAAATAATAAACATAATTTCAATTCTAGAAATAGAGTATATTAGACTATACTAAATTACAATAATTCAGGGGACTTATATCCATATACATATTCTGTAAAAGTAATTATTGTCCAAATATTTATACAAATTTGAAATTCTGTCCCATAAATTATAAGTACGTAGTCCCCGTGAAATTTGCTCAAATTTCTAATAAAGGAAGTCCTCAAGTAAGTTGTTGGATCAACCTATATAATGCAATCCCAATTACTATGTCACTGCAGGAGATATAAATTGCTAGCAAAGCTGTAAAACGAGACATGATGGTAAATGGTACCTGCACCGAAATGAAATTATAAGAATTAGTAATTGTGTTTAAATTCCAGAAAGTAGTGAATATAGAAATAATAAATAGAAACAAAGGTATAGGTAATAATTACCTTACTGGTTATCAAAGAGGAATAAATTTGTATGTAAAAGAAATTGTAAGATCAAACACATTTAGAATGAGAGGAAACTATTAATCGAACAAATTTTTAATTAGAATCAGGAAAATTCTTACATGAACATTCTTCCATAGCATACTGAGTCAAATTTGAGGAACTATGGAATTATGAAGTTCCTGTACAAATTTGGTAATAATAATATTAAACTCTATTTTGAACAAATTATCGCAATTCAATTAAAAATTAGAATTATTACAAGCTAGTAATTATAATCCAAGTATGGCAAATAATTGGACAAATAAATAATTTTACATTTAAGCTCATACTCTTACTAAATAAATGAACAAGTAGAAATTAAAGAGATTCTAATTGTGAAGATTCAGAAAAATAAGAATTGTGATGAGAGGGTAACATTAAGATGAGTGTGATTTAACTCGGAATTGAAGGGAAAGAAATATGTAAGGTTACAGCAAACATAACCGACCATACTTAACTCATAAGAATTGAAATTTCTTATCTCTGAACACAAATTAAATTCTAACCAAAATTATAAAATAAACACAGAGATATTGGAGTAAAAATGTAGAATGGAAAACATATGGTCAAAACTAGTTGATGCGCAGCACTGAGGGTATGTCACAAGGGAATGTATACAATGAAGAATAAGCGATTATCTTAACAGAGAAGAGTTAGTAAATAAAAAAAATGAAGTGTGACATTTAATGAAAAGTTAGACCTACATTCACGAAATGAGAGCTAACAAATATGCCGAGGCAAAATAGGAAGCACAACGCATACCTGGAGAGGAATGATAATTTCGACAGGAAGTGGACCAGTCAGAAATGGCTACATGTGAGAGAAGGCTTTTTCCTTACTCCGTAAATCCTCCATCTACAGTCAACTAACGAAGCATTAGAAAAAACAAATTTAAAGCAAGAGAAGTAAACCAAAAATTTAATCAAATGGAAAAGGCTGGAATAGCATTCTCCACTTAACCGTGACTATAGCCAAAGGTATGATAGTATATTTGAACTGTGTTAACAGAGTGAGATCCTTACTCCCTATGCCGGAGGAATGGCTACTACTTGAATAGTCACGGCATAAAACCAGAATGGCAGTGGCTATAGGTGGAAGACGCAACATTCTTCGGAGAAAACCTAATACTGAAACCATATTAACCAAGTGCGTATTAGTTGCAGAGAAGGAATGGGTGAAATAAAAGTTAACAATTTGAACCAAAAATTCTCGTAGACTTTAGATTTTGAAATAGTAAATACAAATTTAATCATTACCTGAGAGGTATTATATAAATGAGAAACTAGTGGCCTCTGCATCATAAGCTTGGATATGCATCGTGATTAAACCGATATTTCTTTGAAGCAGAAGAACTATGGTATAACCAGAGCCAAATAACAATGCAACTAGAAGGAACAGAGCAAAATTATGGTGGAGAAATAAAAACCCTAACCACAGATAGTGTTAAACCTTAAACGTCCACATGGAATGCATCCAACGGTGGAAATTAACTAGGTATCTAAAAGGTTTAATTGATAGGTGAAGAGCCATGTGGCGGCTTTAATAACTAAAGTGATGCTGTTAAATGCAAAGAAATCTCGAGATGATAATAAGAATCAGACATCTGATTTTCCACCATATAGAGTCAGAGTTCACTATGCAACTCATAAATGCACGATTGGTTATGTGACAGGGGGTAAGTAATTTAGTGGATTACGTGGAAATATGCGAGAGTCTAAAACTTACGTGTATGCCACTATGATATAATATTATTCCACGTAGGACTAAAGAAAACAATGTGGAAGGTTCAACTCCCATGAGTGAAATTTCATACAAAGAGTTTAAACCCTGATGCCAATGTTTACACATGTAAAATATGGTTATGAAGACTACAGGAATACTATAGTTATGTATGGTTTCATTGTATAAAATTAACAAGTGTTACAAATTAGAAAAGACATTGTATAGTAAAGGTTCAAAACTATAACCTTAACCCAAAAATATAATTATCAATTGAGGGGAGTTGGTAATATAAGTGGAATGAAATATAAAAAATGATAATGTAATCAAAGACCAATAAAATTATGTCTTTTGTTATTATGATAAGAAGACGATTCCATTAGTTAAAATCATGATACTATTATTATACTAGTAACTCCATAGGAAACCTCAATCATATTTTAGTGACATAAAGGGTAAGAAATGTCGCTAACATTAACTCAAAATAAAATTTATTGACGATAATTGTTGAATTGGAATTCGACAATAATGAGATAAGACTACAACAAACATTAAACCTAGTAGATGGTTTTCATCAAAATGTGATGAAATACCTTAATGCAATTGTATGTGATTAGTAATTAATCCATAAATAGAAAAAAAAAACAAAATTGAGGGAGAAGATTTGTTTCAAATGGTATCGGAGCCCATGTTAAAACAATGGGCCTAAATGAGTGCTCACACCAGGAATTAGAAATCGAAGAATTATGTTGCTATAATTTTTTTTTTTTTTGAAAAAAAAATCACACTAATATTATTTTGTGTAGAGGTAATGAGTGAAAAACAATACAACTGAAACTATGAGTGAAGGGGATGAGTTGTATGTGGATTTGGGTGGTGCAAAAAAATCCACCAAATCCAAATACTCCATTTCTTGCCATGATACATCAGATTGAAAGAGAAATGGTGCAACTGAGAACCAACAATGAAAGTTTGTCACTAGCCAATGACGAGAAAGAAAGGTTAATCAGGGAATTAACCTCCAGAAACAGTGACGAAAGTGACGCTTCTGGAAGAAAGAGAAAGGAAGCTGAAAACCACTCAGAAGGATCTGAGGATGGTGAAGCCTTTGGACAATAGTCTAGAAGGAAAAAGGAATTGCAAGGAGAAATTCAAAAAAACAAGCCTCCCACCTATGATGCTGAGAAGGAGGAAGATGTAGAAGCTTCACTTCTAAACATTGTAAAATACTTCCAATTCTATGAATATGGAAGTAACTTGAAAGCCAAGTTGGCTATTTACCAATTACAAGGTAAGGCTAGCTTGTGGTGGGAAGAAATCAAAATGGTACATGTGTTAGAAGAGAAAACTATCACTTGGAAAGATTTCCAAACTAAATTTAAATTTAGATATCTCAATGAAGGACATTATGATGACAAATCCAAAGATTTTCATGAGTTGAGATTGGGGCAGCTTACCATAGATGAGTTTGTTACCAAATTTACAAATTTTCTTCGCTATGTACCTTATATTAGGGAAGAGAAGGCTAAGGTACATGGATTTTTAAATTGTTTGCCTGCTATCTACAAGGAGAAGATAGAATTTGATAATCCCAATACAATGGATGAAGTTGTATGCAAGGTAAGACCGTGTTATCAGAGTTCAAGGGCAGAAACGATCAAGTGAAAAATTGACATAACAAAGAAAATTGCGACTCTAGTGGAAAAAGGGTAAAACCATCATACTTAAAGAAATATGGGAAAAATCATCAAAGTAAGAAGTTTAACAAAACTGGAGAAAATCAACCATCCCAATCACAAACAGGATAAAAGAAGATAGATGTAAATATTAAGAGAGATGGAACTGTAAAAGTGAGGGAACCACTAAATTTTTGGGGTTGTGTAGAAGCTCATTTGTAACAAGACTTCCCTCACTGAACAATTCAGAACATTCAAATGCTGAGAGGGGCAACTACTGTAAATTACATGGAAAGAAACATTCGTAGAATCAATGCTTCACTGGAAGATCGTCAAGTGGAACACCAATCAACCATGGTCGAAATAGAAGGTATGATTATTGAACAACCTGTTTCTCTTTTGATAGGTCCATGTGCAAATTTAAGTTATGTAAGTCCTCAGATGGTGGAAAAGTGAAAATTAAAGTCAGAAAAATTTCAGTAAGCATGGTTAGTTTAGTTAGCTATAGGAACAAAAAGAAAAGTGACCCATAAATTACCAAACATTGTTGTAAATTTAAATGGGTATGAAAATAAACTGAATTTGAATATTTTACCTCCAGGTTCCTATGATGTGTTAGTTGGAATGGGCTGGTTAGAAAAATAGAAAGCAATACTAAATTGTTTAGATAAAAAAATACCCTGTATAGATGGTGAGGGAAAATGAGTGATATTGAAAGGGAAACCCAAACCAATATCAGTTAGCTAGATTTGAGGACTACAGTAAAAAAGGACAGCGACAAAATGTTTTCAAATGTACGTTGTACATGTGGAAGAAATTGGACAGCAAACTGAAAAAGAAACTGTAGAAAATCTACCAGTAAATAGAGAATTCAAGGATGTGTTTCCAGAGGAAATTTCGCAATTACCCCCTAAAAGATAAATTGATTTTTAAATTGAGTTAATACCAAGAGCTACACTATTATCCGGAGCCCCATACAAAACGAGTACCCCAGATTTGTTAGATTTAAAAATCCAACTACAAGAGTTGCTGGGCCAAAGCTATATCAGGCTATGTGTCCCCATGAGGAGCATGTGTATTGTTTGTTAAAAAGAAAGATGGTACATTTAGAATGTGTATAGACTACATAAAAATGAAAAAAATTAACTATCAAAAATAGATATCTTTTACCTAGGATAGATGACTTATTTGATTAAATGAGAGGAGCCACAGTCTTTTCAAAAATTGATTTAAGTACAGATTATCATCAACTAGGAATTATAGATGAAGACATAAATAAAACTGCATTCGGAACTAAATACAGACACTATGAGTTTGTAGTTCTACCTTTTGGGTTGACTAATGCACTTGCTACCTTTATGTGCCTAATGAACAATGTCTTAAGTAAATATCTAGACAAATTCATTCTAGTGTTTATTGACGACGTTCTGGTATATTATAAGAATGAAGCTGAACATAAAGAACACCTCACAATTTTCTTATAAACACTTATAGAAGATAAGTTATATGCTAAAAATATAAAAAATTAATTTTATAAAGAGAAAATTCAGTACTTGGGTCATATAATTTCAGAAAAAGGATTAGCAGTGGACCCAAAAAAGATAAATCTATCATGGATTGGCCTATTCCTACTAAATTTTCTTCCATAATATCATTCATGTGAATTTTAGGATACTGTAGGAGATTTGTTGAAATACTTTCAGCCTTAGTATATCCTATTACTTCTCTATAGAAAAAATGAGTGAAGGTTGAGTGTACAGAAAAATGTCAACATTGTTTTGAACAGTTAAAATAACAACTACTCCTATTTTGAAGATTGTTGATCCCAATAAAGAATTTGTAGTATGTACGAATTCATGTGCAGAAGTGTTAGGAGGGGTGTTATAGCAAGAAATCCCAGTCATCGCATATGAGTCAATAAATTAAAGAAACATGAACATAATTACACTATATATGAGTTAAAGTTAGCTGTTGAAATACATGCTTTGAAGATGTGGATACATTATCTGTTAGGGAAAAAGTTTGTATTAATGACAGACCACAAAAGTTTGAAATAATTTTTCACAAAACCTAATTTAAATGCCCCACAAGCTAGATGGTTGTCAATCCTTAGTGAATTTCACATGGAGATCAAAAATATTAAAGGAAAGAAAAATAAGATTCCAGATGCTTTATGTAGGAATTCTCTTCAAAATTTGAATAATGTTGGAAGTAGTGTAAATTTTTTCCTTGAAGGATTTATCCAGTAAGTAATGAGTCAAGATCCAAATTATGAGAAACTTCAAGAAAAATTGTAAAAAAATGAGATAGTGGGATATACTTAAAACCATAAAGGATTGATTTTTTATAAAAAAATATTGTACATTCCCAATGTGAGCTCATTAAAAAGTGATATTTTAGATGAGTATCATAAAAGGCCCTATGTAGGACACCCAGGGTATCAGAAATTGATTTCAGCCTTGATAAAGAATATGTTTTTCCCTGGTATGAAAAATGATGTTGATAACTATTTAGCTAGATGTTTGTAATGCCAACAGGTAAAAGTAGAGCATCAACATCCAGCAGGATTGTTGAATCCTTTACCCATCCCATAATGGAAGTGGGAAAAAAATTCCATATATTTTATAATTGGATTGTCATGAAAAAAATACCAATATGATTCTATAATGGTAGTTGTAGGCACATTGAAAAAAACTGCACACATCTTACCAGTACAATATACTTTGAGTACAACTCAAGTATCTAATATGTTTATGAAAGAGATTGTAAAGTTACAGGGTATTCCTAAAATGATTATATCAGACATAGATGCAAAGTTTACTTCAGTTTTTTGGAAGACTCTGTTTGGCGGAATGGGTATCAAATTAAACTTTAGTACCACATACCATCCCCAAACTGACCGAACAACTGAAAGAACAAACCATATTTTAGAAGACGTGTTGAGAATATATGTGATGGACAGACCCACAAAGTGGGAATACTTCCTATCCGGGGTATCAGAAATTGATTTCAACCTTGATAAAGAATATTTTTTGCCCTGGTATGAAAAATGATGTTGCTAACTATTTAGCTAGATGTTTGGAATGCCAACAAGTAAAAGTAGAGCATAAACATCCAGCAGGATTGTTGAATCCTTTACGCATCCCAGAATGGAAGTGGGAAAAAAATTCCATATATTTTATAATTGGATTTTCAAGAACAAAATACCAACATGATTCTATAATGGTAGTTGTAGACACATTGAAAAAAACTGCACACATCTTACCAATACAATATACTTTTAGTACAATTCAAGTAGCTAATATGTTTATGAAAGAGATTGTAAAGTTACATGGTATTCCTAAAATGATTATATCAGACAGAGATGCAAAGTTTACCTCAGTTTTTTGGAAGACTCTGTTTGGTGGAATGGGTATCAAATTAAACTTTAGTACCGCATACCATCCCCAAACTGACGGAACAACTAAAAGAACAAACCAGATTTTAGAAGACGTGTTGAGAATATATGTGATGGACAGACCCACAAAGTGGGAATACTTCCTATATCTGGTAGTGTTTGCCTACAATAATAGCTACTAAAATTCAATGAAGATGAGTCCCTTTGAAGCATTATATGGAAAAAAGTGCCACATGCCTCTTAGTTGGAGTCAACCAGAGGATAAATTAATACATAGACCTGATGCATTGCGGGAAATGGAAAGGACTGTGAAGAAAATTCAGAAAAATATTAAGACAACACAAGACAGGCAAAAGAGCTATGCAGATAAAAAGATAATTCATAGAGAATACAATGTGGGTGTTCATGTTTACTTGAGGATTAAGCCCAACAAGAGTATTTTGTACATGGGTAGGTGTGCTAAATTAGCACCATGCTATTGTAGACCTTTTGAAGTACTAGAAAGAGTGGGACAAGTACAATACATGTTGGCTTTACCTAGTCACATTAGGGTTCACAATGTTTTTCATGTTTCATTATTAAAAAAATATGTACATGATCCTACTCATGTTATTGATTGGAATGTGATACAGATGGAACTATAAGGGGAATTTCTTCCAGAGCCACTTCGCATCCTGGCACGGGAATAAATTGAGCTCCAGAATAGGACAATAGCCAGGGTGAAAGTGTAGTGGAGACACTTTTCACCCGAAGAAGCTACTTCAGAGTGAGAGGAAGGTATAAAGGAAAAATATCTATCAATGTTTGAAAAGAGATTTTATATTTTGTTTTTGCAACACCGAGGACGATGTTTTCTTTTAGAGGGAGAATATGTAATATCTCTAGGTTTACTGCTTTTATTAGACAATTGAACAATCCTAAGGGGTCAAGTGCACCCAAGGGAAAAAAATTATTGTGGAAATATTTTATTATTTAAATTAATAAAATGGAAATGAAATTGATTGTGCAAACACTAGAGTATAATTAGAGATCAGGAATCCAACTCCATGACGATGGACAAGGTTTCAAAGACTTTCCTAGTTCTCTAAAAAATCTTTGGAGAAAATAAAATTAATATTGATTATTATATTGGAGATAAAAATCTAAAAATATACCCAAGTAAAGGGGAAATTTACTGGGAAGAGATGGAATAAAACTAGAAAGAGGAAAAAGCTAGTTTTAAAGTTCTTATGTGGAAAAAGCAAAAGGAAAGCCTAGGCAAAAAGGAAAACAACATCCTAATTAGTTGGACGTAGTTATGGAAACACGTTGATGGGAAAACACGCTTAAATAAGCAAATTCTGGGTAGATAAGACATTATCTACTACTGGAAGGAATTGATCTTTTCTTGGGGGCAGCCGTGGAGATAGAGCTCAAAGGTTGAGTCTAAAATAGTCTACCATAATTGGTATGCACAAGTTAATTCATTCTATCTTGATTTTTTGTTATTATATTGAAGTTTAAAATGGTGGTGAAGTAAATAGCTAGATCTGTCAAAGAGTATATTCTGTGTATGTTAATCATGTGATACTTTCTGTTAGTTGTAAGTTGTTTAGATCTGTCCATTTAATAACATATACTATAATAAAAGTAGTATAGGTTTGTAGTGTTGCGGAAATAATTATAAGAATGATACAACTTTCAGAATGTCTAAACCTTTGAAGTAGGTTAAAATCCAAGGTTATGTGAATTAAATAAATAATTACATGTAGAAATCAAATATAATGAAACTACTCAACTAACTATGAAAATATTTCAAATAAACTAATAGATAATGAAATAAATTTTGTGTTGGTATTTAGCATGACTCTATAAAATTCAAAGCATATCTTCTACTATAGCATAATCAGAAGATTTTTAATGTATACATAAGTCATAGTATTCTATCAGAATTGAGAAAAATTTGCATAAAATACAAAATATGGGGGATATTAAACATCATTTCAATTCTAGAAATAAAGTATATTATACTATACTGAATTAGAATAAGTCAGGGGACTTATATCCATATAGATATTCTCTCAAAGTAAAAATTATTGTCCAAATATTTATACAAATTTGGGATTCTATGCAATAAATTGTAAGTACATAGTCCCTGTGAAATTTGTCAAGATTTCTAATAAAGGAAGTCCTCAAGGAGGTCGTTGGACCAATCTGTACAAATAAATCCCACTTACTATGTCACTGTGGGACAGATAAACTGCTAACAAAGCTTTTAAATGAGACATGATGGTAAAGGCTACATGCACTGGAATGAAATTATATGAATTACTAATTGTGTTTAAATTCCAGAAAGTAGTGAATATAGAAATAATAAATAGCAACAAAGGTATAGGTAATAACTACCTTACTAGTTGTCAAAGAGGACTAAATCTGTATGTAAAAGAGATTGTAAGATCAGTCACATTGAGAATGAGAGGAAACTAATAATCGAAGAAATTATTAATTAGAATCATGAAAATTATTACATGAACCTTATTCGAGAGAATATTGAGTCAAATTTGAGGAACTGTGGAATTATGAAGTTCCTGTACAAAATTGGGAATTTTAATATTAAACCCTATTTTGTACACATTTTCACAATTCAATTAAAAATTATAATTATTAGAGGCTAGTAATTCTAATCCAGCTATGGGGAAGAATTGTACAAATAAATAATTTGACATTTAAGCTCATAATCTTCCTGAATAAATGGACAAGTAGAAATTAAAGAGATTATAATTGTGAAGATTTATAAAAACGCGAATAGTGGAGAGAGGGCAACATTAATATGAGTGTTATTTAACTCCAAATCGAAGGGAAATAAATCTGTGAGGTTACAACAGATGTAACCGAGCATAATTAACTCATAAGAATTGAAATTTACTATCTATGAAAAAATTAAAGTCTAACCAAAATTATAAAATAAACGCAGAGATATTGGAGTAAAAATGTAGAATGGAAAATGTATGGTCAAAACTAGTTGATACGTAACCCTGAGGGAATGTAACAAGGGAACGTATACAATGAAGGATGCAAGGTTCTCTTAATAGAGAAGAGTCAGTAAATAAAAAAATGAAGAGCGTTATTAATGAAAAACCAAAGCTACATTCAAGAGTTGAGGGCTAACCAATATATCGAGGCAAAATAGGAAGCACAATGCATACCTGGAGAGGAATGATAATGCGTAGAGGAAGTGGACTAGTTATAAATGGTTGCGTGTCAGAGAGGGATTTTTCCTCACGCCATAAATCCTCTATTTGCATTCAACCAAGGAAGCATTAGAAAAACCAAATTTAGAGTGACAGAGATAAACCAGAAATTTAATCAAATGCAAAACATTGTAATAGCATTCTCAACTTAATCGTGACTTTATTTAAAGGTATGATAGTATATTCAAACTACATTAACGGAGTAAGATCCTTACTGCATATGCCATAGGAATGGTTATGATTCGAATAATCATGGTATGAAACAAGAATGGAAAGTGTTGTAGGTGGAAGACACAACGTTCCTGGGAGAAAACCCAAGACTGCAACCATATTAACCGAGTGTGTATTAGTTGCAGAGAAGAAATGGGTGAAATAGAAGTTAAAAATTTGAACCCAAAATTCTCGTAGACTTTAGATTTCGAAATAGGAAATAAACATTTAATAATTACCTTAGGGGTATTCTACAAATGAAAAACCAATCGCCTCTGCATCGTAAGCTTGGCTATGCATCATGATTAAACCAAAATTTCTTTGAAGCAGAAGGACTGCGGCATAACCGGATCAGAATAACGATGCAGAAACAAGAATCATAGAAAAATTGTGGTGGATAAATAAAAACCCTAACCGCATATATTGTTAAACCTAAAACATCCACGTGGAGTGCATCCAACAGTGGAAATTAGCTAGGTAGTTGAAAGGTTGAATCGATAGGTGAAGAGCCATGTGTCGGATTTAATAATCGAAGTACTAATGTTAAATGCAAATAAATTTTGAGATGATAATAAAAATCATACATTGTATTTTCCACCATATGGAGCTAGAGTTCACTACGCAACTCATAAATGAATGATTGATTATGAGAGAAGGGGTAATTAATGTAGTGGATTACGTAGAAATTTGTGAGAGTCTGAAACTTACGTATATGTCTCCGTGGTATAATATTAGTCCTCTTCGGACTGAAGAAAATTATGTGGAATGTTCAACTTCCACAAGTTAAATTTCATACAAAGAGTTTAAACCCCAATGCCAATGTTCACATGTAAAATATGGTTATGAAGACTATAGGAAGACTATAGTTACGTATGGTTTCATTGTAGAAATTTAATAAATGTCATAAATTAGAAAAGAAATTATATAGTAAAGGTTCAAAACTATAAAATTAACCCAAAAGTATAATTATCAATTGAGGGGAGTTGGTAATATAAGTGGAATGAAATATAAAAAGGATAATGTAGTCAAAGACCAATAAAAGTGTCTTTTGTTATTACTATAAGAAGAGGATTCCATTAGTTAAAATCATGATATTATTATTATGCTAGTAATTGCATAAGAAGCCTCCGTCACTTTTTAGTGACATGAAGGGTAAGAATGTCGTAACATTACCTTATAATAAAATTAATTGGCAATAATTGTTGAATTGGAATTCGACAATAATTAGACAAGAGTACAACAAACATTAAAGCTAGTAGATGTTTTTCGTCAAAATGCGACGAAATACCTTAATGAAGTTGTGTGTGATTAGTAATTAATCCATAAATATAAAATTTTTTTTTTGAGGGAGCAGAGTTGTTACATAAGATATTAAAAAAAAGTCCAAAATTAAAGTCTTTTGAGTTAAGATGAATAAGGTATCACAAAAAAAGGCCAAAATTAAAGTCTTATGAGTTAAGAAGAAGAAGGTATCAACAAAAAAGGCCAAAATTAAAGTGTTTTGAGTTAAAATGAAGAAGGTATCAACAAAAATTTGAGGGATTAATTCTACTAGGATAAGATGAATAAGGTATCAACAAATAGGTGAGGGTTAGGGTTTTCATGAAGAGAAATGTAGTTCGCTTTTGGAAAATAAAAATAACATGGTAAACATGGTAAGTTTAATAGCTTATGGCTATGTCTATATGGCATACGTAAGGTTTATTCCTAAACTCCAATCTCCTTTTTCCTTGGTAATCTTGAGGAATAGTGGTTTCTTTGCCTTATCAATGGTAGGAAAATAAAACACTTCATGTATCTCTAACTACATTCCCACTAGCTGGCCTTTGGAAGCTCCACCTTATACTATAAACTTCCTTTCAAAATTTTCAATTATGCAATTTTTTCTATTATATAAAATCTTCTTGAATTGTTATTTTTAGATACATTTTTCACTAGGACTATACATCGGTCTAGATCCATCTTAACTCCAAATCTATGAAATGAAAAGGGGGATAAAATCTCTAGAGATGCAAACCTCTTTCTTGAGTGCAAAACTTCAGGAAAGGTTTGCACCTCCAGAGATTTGATTCCTCTCAGAGCTTGATATATCCGCACTTAATATGAATCTAGGTTGGTTTAATTATTAAGAATTAATAATTATAATTATAATTTTATTTTATTAATTTCACTTTTTTTTTTTAACCTCTTTCTTGATTGCAAAACTTGAGAAAAGGTTTTCACCTCCAAATATTTTATCCCTGTGGGAGCTCGATATATTGAGAGTTAAGATGAATCTAGGTTGGTTTAATTATTAATTATTAATATTTATAATTAAAATTTTATTTTATTAATTTAAACGTTTTTTTTAAATGAAACTTGAATGAGTAAAAATGTTTTAATTAATAATTATAATTAATTTTTTTCTTTTTTGTAATTTGATAAATTCAAAATGTTTAAATAACATAAAACTACATGAAATTACATAAAATCTTCCATGCTAGGCAAGAGAGTGTCTCTTAGCTAGAAAATTATATAAAATTAAAGTAAAAAATATATTTATATAATATTTTGATTGTGAAATGAGGAACGGTTCATGGGCATGTGGTATCGATGAGCCATGATATTTTCCCATGGTAGTCTAAGAACTTATTTACAAGTTAATAATGTCCAGGATAATGTGGAGGTGAATATCCATGGTTTAAAAACTTGCGATATAGCTTATTAATGAAATTCAACTACATTTGCAAATTTTTTGTTTTAATCTATATAATAAAATGGATCTTAATTTATAGCTACTATTTAAATGTTACTACACCGAAAGGGGTTGGTATGATAGAGATGATGCTGTAATGTTTTGTATTTTCCTGTTTAACATTTTGACTTAGTGAAATTACATAAAAAAAAAAATAAACAAAATAAACTAATAGTTAAGTAAAATAGTTAATTTATCTTGGTGACTCTAGATTTTGAATATAATATATTAAAATATAATATTTTTATTTTAAAACAAAATAAAATATTTTTTATGTTTTAATAAAATTATTCATTTTTTATTGGGTTGAGTGTTTCTCTAGAGCTTAGTAGGGTAGATGTGTATAACCTAACTTAATGTAATGTGGTGTAAACATGTTTAGTTGATCAAAATAAAATGAAAATAAAAATATGGTAGAGATGTGTAATTTAATGTAACATAATGTAATGCCAACATTTTAAAACATTTTAAATTGATGAAAATAATATACAAATAACATTATCAAATAAAATAAAATAAAAAATAAAAAGGACACATGGTATTGACCCATGGCATTCATGTGGATTATAACCTATTTAATGGGTAAATTAAACTAGCCTAGATCCATCTTAGATTGATGATATATTTAGATACATAATTTCCTATAGAAAATGATGAAATTGAATGCATGTAGCTTGTAAAGGTAAAATGATTATATGGATAAGTTCTTTCTTAGAATTTGTATGGATCTATTTGGTCATCCTATTTCTTTTTGTATATTTTTTTCTATCATTGAATGGATGG
Source organism: Pinus albicaulis (assembly GCA_034641835.2). NCBI lineage: Eukaryota > Viridiplantae > Streptophyta > Pinopsida > Pinales > Pinaceae > Pinus > Pinus albicaulis. The sequence continues at coordinate 808,997,134 of CM076578.1, read as the reverse complement.
ATATAAAATCTGTACATATCTACTTTTGGTGGTCATATTTCTTTTTGTGTTTTTTTTTTCTATCATTGAATGGATGAATACAAAATTTGTATATCTCTACATTTCAATTGCTGGTCATGAACGTTCATGAACCTACTGTGAAATTCCTATTTTACTATGTTAGATTCGGTGAAATATAATATTATAATATTATATTTCACCTAAGATTTCCCCCTTAACTCGTCCACTTCTTATTGTAATTTATCTTTATATTTGATGTTTAAAATTAAACAAGCTTAACTATATTAGCAGTGGCGAGGGGAAATATTATGTAAAATGTTATATTTAGGGTGGGGTAATAAAAAATATTTGTTAAAATTTAATAATATTATATTTTAATTAGTATTTCCCCTCACCCCTCACCATTTTCCCTTGGTTAAAAATATTGTTATATTTCAAGGTTATTGTAAGTATTAAAGTTTTTATTTTATTATTAATTAAATTTAAATATGATTACATAATCATTATTCTAATTGATAAGGTAAAATGGATAATTTTTTTTTTCTAAGGAAGACTAATTTCTATTATATGGTACAAAAGAGGTACATTTCAAAACATTCCCACCAAAAATGATGTACTAGCCAATTGCAACAGGAAGAATGTTCAAAAAAACAAAAATGGGACTTCCCCATTTAGGGAAACCAACCCAGAAATTATACTAGGTCTCAGGAGAAGTGTTTTCCGAGATGGGGAAACCAACATGAAGCATAATCATCCAAAATTTAAACAAACTATGTAGAGAAAAGTAAAGATAAAACACTATTGTGGAGTAGTAACTAGCAAAGGAGAGAGACACTATGGCATTATTCCTTTTGTGGCTTGTTATTCTTCATGTCTTAAGGAGATGGCTCTTCCACAATGAAGTAGCCATAATCTTCTGAGGTGTCGTCATCCTACTTCAACAGCTGGGTATTTGGCTTTGGTGTGGAGGCAAAGCATGCACCTGAAGTTGTTGTATTGTCATCCTCAACGAAACGTATACCACTATCACTATACAAGGAATTCGTCACAGATTTTGTCGGTAGAGCCAATGATTTCCTGAGTTGGTGGAGGAATTAAGGTGTCATGGTGAATTTCCTCATTCTTTTCTGAGACCCCAAGACAAAGGAGTTGGAAGGGACTTCAGGGAGGCACAAAAAAAGGAGGGTTGACACTCTTTTCTAGTCAAGAGAGATCGTTGAATTCACATTTAGGGTGGGCTCAATAGGGAAATACTCACGAAGGGGAAGATGATGACAAGAGGGTTGGCTGTAGCCTCTTCCTTGGCAGCACTTCATTCTATGGCACCGTGACATCGAGGCATAGGAAAGCTCAGGTGAGGAAGGTTTTCAGGAAGAATTTAAAACAAAGAAATGGCATGAGGCCTTAAGTGGGGGAGAGGGAAGGGGATGGAGGGCCAAATGATCAGCAGCGAGTCTGACCAACTAAATCAAAAGGTGAAGGGAAGAGAATGAGGAAATGGCATCTCTGGGATCCATGAAATTACTAAGCGGGGGCCTGCAAGGATGACTGTAAATGCCCTAGGTCGGAGGATGAGTAATGGTGCTCGGGTGGTAGGAGGAGGCTTTTAGAGTATCCTCGCGTGAGCTATGCGCATCCATGTGGTTGTGCCAGCTTCCATGTAGAGAATAAGCCAAGATAGACCTTCCATTAGACACCCACATCCCAGAGGTGAGCATATTTGAGCACCAACTAAGTGCATGCTGAGAGGAGGGATTCATCATCAATGTTAGAGAGGTGGCCTGAGAAGAGGGGAGAGTTGTGGTCTACCCCTTTGTTAGCCATAAGATCTACAACCATGTTGGTTGAAAGATGAACATGCTTGAATGTGATGGCCTTATGAATCTGCAGCTAGCGCTTAATGTGCTCAAAACGAGCTACTAGTCACCATATTTTGGAGAGTTTGGAGGCTGAGGCTCTAGTGAGAAGGTGATGAATAGTATTAATGATGAATTGAGAATCACCTTCAACTTCTAATGGGAAGAAGTTGTGATCCTGGGCTAGATGCAGACCTTGAATGAGCTCTTCCAATTCAACAGAGTTATTGGTGTCCCATCCAATGGAGCCTAATAATATGAGAAAGGATTTCCCTTCTGAGTCTCTAAATATCCCACCAAAACTGGCTTGACCTAGATTTCCCTTGGAGGGGCCATCAAATTTTAGCTTGTGTATGCCAGGGGGTGGGGGACTCCAAGTGCCGGGAGAGTCAGGAGGGCGAGAGGGAGGAAGATTATCCGCGGGATAACATGGGACATATATTTTCCAATTGGCTCATATTATGCTCTCTATGGTATGGGAAGGGAAATCCGAGTGTTGCAAGTGGTGTAGGGTAAGGGTCTCCTTTAGTTTGTTTCAAATATTGGTCTAGATGATATCTTTTGGAGTGGTTTTATCTTTGAATATGCAAATCTTTCTTTCCTTCCAGATCGTCCAAAGGATGAGCCCTAGAAGGAGAGTCAATAGAGAGTTTAGGAGATTTCTACTTAAGCGATCAATCTGCCATAGGCGGATGGAACTGGTGATGCCTCCTTTAATCCCGTTGTTTCTTTTGCAATGGATGGATATGCTCTCCCATAGGGTTATGGCTAGAGGGTAGGTGTCCAAAATGTGATTGATGGTTTCAGCCTATTGGAGACAATTCAGGCATCGTGAGGGGCCTATAAAGCCTCTTTTAAGAAGGTTGTCCCAAGTCACAATCCCATGCTTCCTAAGAAGCCATAAGAAGGTGGATATTTTAAGCCAAATACCACGTCTCCATACCTACACCCATATAGCATCTGGTGGATTTTGAGCATGGGGGTAGAGCAGATGGTGGGCTTCCCAAGTGGAGAAGGTGCCCTAAATTGTGTTACCCGATCAGAGGATGTCTTGGTCTTCTGTGCATCTTATTTTTGTTTTATTTAGTTCCTCATCAATGTCTTCATGCCTTTTCTCATTCAAATTTTCTTGCCACTATGAATCAGGGAGCCATTGGTGGTAGCCATTGTTGGGGGAGGGCGTCCAGAAAGACTTCACCTGATTATTCTCCCTTGCATGAAGGCTTTCTTACCTTTTGGGTTTTTGAAAGAGCATGGCTAACTTGAGAATTTGTTGCCACGAATCCTCCCAAAAATAGGCTTATGCTCCTGATCGTATTTCCCAGAATTTGTGCTCATGGATTATAGCATGATGGTACTTGGAAGCTTTCCATATTTGAGAGCCCATTTCCTTAGTATTATGTCTGATTAGATCCTCCTGAGGCTAGTTTTCTACATATTTAGAAGCCCAGAGCAAAGCCCATGGGGTGTTGGGTATAGAGACCTATTTCCATCAAATGCATACTCCCATGAAGGCATTGCTATGGCTTGAATTCCTCATCCCCAAACCACTAGCCATCTTAGCAGTGCAAACCTCAATCCATTTTATCAGGGCCCATTTTTTGTTATCTCCTTTGCTACCACAGAGAATGTCCCTTTGCAGATTTCTGATGCATTTCAGGATCCGTTTGTGGGCTCCAAGCACTGAGAAAATACAAAGGGGCATTTATTTAAGGAAAAATTCAATTAGAACAAGATGCCCTTAAATGTTTAGAGCTTTGTGCATCCAAGAGGATAATATGGATTCTAGCTTGTCCAAGAGTTCTTTCCAGGAGGAGTGTTTGATGTGAGAGTCAATGAGAGGAGCTCCAATGTACTTGGAAGGTAAAGTGGCAATGGAGAAGCCCAAGATTCTGGCTATGTTGCACTGAGTGATGGCCGAAGTGTTCAAAAGAAGGTCTGGGATTTCTCGGCATTAATGGTGGTACTAGAGGCCTTTGAAAAGAAATCAAGCAGAGCATTGAAGGTTCTAGCTTCTTGAACAGAGGGGTGTCCAAACATCATGTTCTCATCAATGAATTCTTGATGTGTTATGGGGGGATGGTTGTTAATGGTCAACCATTTTATATTGTGGGAGTTGGTGGCATGTTGGATTAGACATCCTAGGCCTTCTACCATAAGGAAAAACAAAAATGGATAGAGGGGGTCTCCCTGGCAGATTCCTCTAGAGGGAGAGAAGGGGGTGGAGGGGGCGCCATTGACAAGGATGGAGAAGAAGGAGGGAGAGATGAGGCTGAATATCCATTTGATCCACATTGGGATGAAACCAAAATATAAGATAATTTGATTTATTTAATCCCAACTGAGTTTATCAAAATATTTAGAGAGATCAATTTTGAGGGGAATACCTTCCTTTTTTAGGGCTTTCAGAGAGTGGGACAATTTGTGTGTGAGAATGATCACGTCCAAAATTTGATGACCCTCCACATACCCTATTTGTTCTAGAGAGATGAGTAGAGGGAGGAGGGGTTTAAGTCTGTTGGCGATCACTTTTGAGATGAGCTTGTAGATGACATTGCATAGGGAAATTGGTTTATAGTTATTGGGGGTGGCAACATGTTCTTCTTTGGGGATGAGAGCAAGGAAGGTGGTGTTGAGGGATGGAAGGATCCAGTGCATGCTTCATGACTCCTCAACCAAGACCCAGACTTCCAATTTTATGTTTTCCCAAAAGAAGTGGAAAAAATTGGAGGTAAATCCATCTGGATCGGGGGCTTTACCATCTTTTAGTTGTGCCATGGCATGCTCCACTTGTTGCAGCGATAGCGGTTTAAGAAGCATTTTATTGTGCTCCTCGGTTATGATCCTTGAGATATGATGTGTAATTTTTTTTATAGTAGGTTCCCAATTACCATGTGGCTCTTCTAGAGTGTCCTTAAAGTCATTCAGGAGCTCTTGTTCAATGTACTTGTGATCCTCAAGCTTATCCCCCTAGAAATTATTGAGGATGGTGATTCGGTTCTGCATGTGCCTCTGAATAAAGGAGCGATGGAAGAATTTGGCATTCATCTCACCCTCTTTGAGCCATCGTATTCTAGATTTTTTCTTCTAGAGTATCTCTTCTTGAAGTTTGCGGTCTTCTAGGCGGGTCATAATGTTTTTTTCGTGGTGCACGAGATCCTTCAATCTGCCTTCTTATATGATGCACAGCTATAGATCAACCATTTGATGTTCCAATTATTTTATATTATGAAAGATGTTGCCGAAGGAGGAGTCATTCCATCGCTTAAGAAATATTTTAATAAGCTTTAAATTATATTGGAATTGATACATCTTAGATCCTGCTAGTGGTACAAAGTTTCTCCACTAAGGAGTAACCATTACTTTGAATCCCAGATGAGTGAGGAGAATTTCTAAAAGCAAAAAGGCATGTTTCTTGTAAACCCAGGGTGAGACCATTGTAATTAGATAGGCCAATGATCAAAGACTGAAGAAAGAAATATAGTTGAATGTTTGTGTCCTCCAAGATGGATTGTGTTATCTGATATGAGGAATCTGTGCAACCTCTAAGCTATATGTTGAGAACCTCTCTTGTTATTGTTCTAGGTGTGGATGCTATTGGAAGATGGAAGGTCTATCAGCTAGTTTCTTTGAATGAATTCTTTGAAACTAAAGTTTTATTCCCTCCTTTTTTCTCTTCTTATTTCATGATAATGTTAAAGTCGTCTCCAATGATCCAAAGTGGATGGAGACGTTGGGAGTTTAGGATATCTATGGAATTTAGAATAGCAATTTTATGAGTGGAGGGTTGAGGAAAGTAAAAATTGGTAATGTGGCCATGGATGTTGGTGCATATTAGATGTTAGGAGGCTTCAATGAAGCTGTGAGAGTCCTGGATGTCAGTCAGGGAGATGAGGAGGGGGTTCCAAGAAATATCTAGCGTCCCCGAGGCTCCTATTGCATCAACTGCAATGGTATTACAACCTTGCCAGAGTCTGGTTATGATTGAGTTCAAAGTGCTACTAGTACATTTGGTTTCTTGGATGAAGAAAATTGTAGATTTGTCTTGCATGATTCTATTTTTGATCATTCGATGCTTGGCAGGGCCATTGAGCCCTAGAATGTTCCATGAGGTGAGCTTCATTGAGAACTATGAGGGACTACCTGGTAGAACCTGGTCAGCTTGGGGTATCCTCCTGATTCAACAAGTTGTACTCCTAGAATAATGAGTCGATGTAGACCTGAGCATTGCCCTCCTTTCATACACTCCCTCAAGATCTTTTTAGCATCCAATGAAATTCCTACCTGTATGCCTAGAGATGGGATTTGATGTGCTCTGGAGAGATATTCTTCGAGCCTTTGAATCTACCTGGGTTGGATATTGTGGTATTCATGATTTTTGCATGCATCCTCAATCCCAGGATGTTCAGGTCGTCGAAATTAATACTTTTAGGTTCTTCCTCCATATGGGAGGATTGGTCCATGTCTTCTTTGGTGCCTTCGTCCTGTGTTTCTTGGGTCTGTTTTCAGTCTACATCCATTAAGGATGATTTTACAAGATCTGTCGATTTTCCTTGTTAAATTGACCTTCCTTTTGGGCTTTGGATTTATTGGCTTCAGGACAAAGGTAGGTGGGGGTAATGGGAAGAGAGTGTTGGATTTGTGAGGGGATGGCAACTTTGGAGGATTTAGGGCGCTGGTTAGAATTTTTTCCTTCCATGGTAGTTTTTTTAGCCAGAATGTTAAAGCTATTGTTGGTTGAGGGGCGAGAGGCTTTAGGGGCAGACGTTGTTTTTCTAACATGCCTCTTGCGGTTGGGAACCTTGCTGAAGCCTTTTGGATCAATATTATATGAGTGAGGGGAGGGTTTTGGAGGTTGGTTGAGAGGGAAATATCTGAAGAGATGAATATGATCATGGAATCGGCGACAAAAAAAAGGCACATGTTCATAATCAATAGTTCGGAAATCAATAGTTTGGACCGATTCAAAATCACCATGGAATAGACTTACTGAGTCTGTGAGAGCTTTGGATAGGTATGTAGATACAGATTCTTGCATAAGTAGTATAACGGTTGAGCTTGGTTTCTTCTGCTACCTTTATGAACTCTCTGAGGTTGTTGCCTATGTCTTTGATAGATTCCTCATTCCAGTAGTCTTGCGGAATAGAGTACATCTAGATCCAGACGAGAGCCTAGTTGAATTCCTCCTTGTTTGGGTTGAATCTTTTAGCCCAGTCACATATGAAGATGCATACTGAGTTGAAGAAATGTGGTCTATCATCCATGATGTGCTTCTTGTCCTCAATGCAGTTTAATATAAAATTGAAGAAGCCTTTTGGTCGTAGCTAGAGGGTGATGTTCCCTTTGGGCTTCCATTTGGAGGTGATACACCCTTGGAGAACTTTCTTAGTGGACGAGAAGCTAATAAATTTTCCAATGACTGCATGGTCCTTCATGAATTGTATTCTGGTGTTGATATGGTCGGCAGGAAGGTATCTCGGTCGTTCTGTCATGATCGAAATGCATTTTGAGGAAGAGACCTTCGTTTGTTCCTTTTTGTCATTTTTTCAGCTGTAATATTTTCTGGAGATCCTACATGTTCAGAGATCTCAGGCTAATAATTGTAGGGTTCGTTTTCGTTGCTTTTCGTTGAGCCTTCGGGTGGGACGGTGCACCTACCCCCCTATTGGAGAGGCCATTACCAGCAGTAATGGGGGCTAAGACTATTGAAACCTACATGCAGCGTGTTTCCACCAAGAAGAAGAGGAGGAGCCTAGACGGCTCTCATTGCAGGGTTGGAGAAACCCTAGGTATCCATGGAGGAGGCGTCAACTCACTCAAATCTCATCCACCTTTTCTTTTGATGACACCTTCAAAAAAAAAAGTAAAATGGATATTAACATATATCTAATAGTGATATATTTTACTGTTATATGTATATTATTATTTTCTTTTATCGAAAAACTAATTATAATTTCATTAATTAAAAAAAATTACAATATATAAAAAATTGAATTTTATTATTTTAACCTTTTAACAACACTACAATATCTCCCTCATACTAGGCTCTATATTGCTTTTAACCTAGTTATTTATTATTTTATTAATAAAATAATTACAATGTAATCAACCTACAATAGTTTTTTTATTTATTTTAGTTTAATTTTTTACAAACACTACAACATATTTCTCATACTCGTCTCTACATTAATATTAATCTTTTACTATTATTTAATTGAGTCAACATTTGGAATCCCTTATGTTATACAAACTTAGCATAATGAGCCTACATGTAAAAATGTTTACATACTTTCTTACATTACACCTACACATATCCCATATAGAAAGTTGTATAGTGGGTTGTAGAGTGCTTCTCGGCACAATAACATTTTGACTTCAATTATTAATGGTTAGGGAATTAATTTATTAAATCCAATGTCTAGTTGTAACATTTTGGCTCTATTTCCTATGTAATATCCATATTTTTGGCATTTTATAAATAGAGAATGCGCATAAAATTGAGTGGTACCTTACAAATAAATGTATAAATATATTAATTGTGGAAATTGATATATAAATGTGGAAATAATAGCATGAAGTATAGACTATAGTAAATTGAGAATAGGAAGTCAAAATCCATGAGGATGGATTTGATTCGTAGACTTTTCCAAAATATCCAAAAATCCTTGGATAAAATAAAATAAAATAAATATATTATATTGGAGATAAAAATCTAAAAGATACCCCATTAAAGTGGAAAGTTACTAATAAGAGGTGCAATCCAGCTAGAAAGGGGAAAAATTTATTTTAAAGAGCTTTTGTCGAAAACACAAAAGTAGAGCCTGGGCTAAAGGAAAACATCATCCTAATTTAAATAGACTCTGTTATGGAAACATGCTGAGAGAAAGAAAGCTTAAATAAGCCATTCCTAGCTAGACAACATGTTGTCTACACTTTGGAGGATTTGGTCTCGCCTCGAGAGAGCTGTAGAATAAGCTCAAGGTTGTGTGGAAAATAGTCTTTACCAGAATTGGTATGCAGAGTTATTGAATTATGACTTATGATTTTGTTATTATGATGACGATGGAGTAAGATTTAATGTGCTTTAATGACATCTTTAGCTGAAAACTGTGTATCTTGACTTATAAATTGGTATGATAAGTTATTTTATTTTTTGGGAATAAATTATCATATGTATTTAACATAAAAATAAATATTGAAGGTATAGTTAAATTCTTTGTATAGTTACAAAGACTAGGATAATTAGTCGACCAACATAAAAAATCTCTAAACCCAATTAGAAGGGTTTAAATCTATTGTTAGACCTATGTTAACTATTATATTAAAGATATAACATAAATCATTAGGATTGAATACAATTCTAATCGTGATAAGAAAAACATAGGAAGTGATATTAGAAATACATATTTATTTATGTAAACAAAGAATGAAGCGGAAATGTAAACAGTTGAATTGATTTTTTTTCCATTAGATCACGAAAGTACAATTCTATACAAATAACTTATTTTAGGTTCAAAATGTACCAATTCCTAAATTAGGAAATATGCATATATCTAGATACGGCATGTGTTTTGACAAAGAACCATGAAATAATTTTACATAAAGAGATAGTATGTATATTGAAAAGAAATTATATAACTATCTGAAGTATGTAAACGCTCCTTTGATAGAGGGGAATAAAAGAATATAGCAAGAGTGAGTTAAAATATTGTTTACAACTATCCAAGTCATAGTGACTGAAATTCATCATTATATTAAATAAATGACAGAATTTAAAAATACATTGATAAAGATATTTCAAAGTTAAATGACTGAAATTTGTACATGGTAATGACCGACTTGTAGGCAGGGAAAACAAGTCTTCTGACCTTTTGACAATAAATGAATGAGCTGTGAGGAAATTCTCACAATAAAATTTACGTGTAATAACATGTGAAGTGATGTTATAAAAACATCTACTATGATAAAATATTTATAAAACTTAGATGCGAGAGTAAGAAAGAAAATTAAGTATGTACTTGGTTAGAGTACCATAAGAAACTTCCTGTACAAGAAAATAGTAGAATATTACTTTAGAAAAATACATGAGATAGAATAAATTTAATATCTGAAGTACTTAAATTTCATAGGAAGAATTTATACTATAATTCCAAATATGTACAGTACCTATGTTAAGAGTACCAAAAAAATATAAGTGGGTGAGTATTAAGGGAAAAGACAATTTTACGTTAAGGAGAAAACAATAGATTAGTGTAAGGAAACATTAATATGGATTAAAATTTGAATGAATTATGAAGGAGGAAGGATGATTATAAAATCCAAAGAAAAAGAGAATTAAATTATATACCTCTGTTATTATAAAACTTCATGTGTGAATTACCTCGTAGGATTCTGTGTTAAGAATCTGAAAAGAGGAAAAATATATAGAGAACACATACATATAGGAAAAATTCAAATTTATTGAATATATTTAGTATGAAAAAGGGAAGTTATAAATATTCTGTTAAAATTATCAAGATTGAGAAGAGGTATCGAAAATTTGGAAATATCTAATCATAATCCAAGGGAATGAAAAATCCCAGAATTAGATATACAGTGTAAGAAAGTAAAATTTAAATTCATTAATAATGGGGTAAATTTACACATCTTTGGTATTGTTATTACATGTCAAAATTATACACAGAGTATCAGAACTGATATTCAGTGTTGTACGAAGGTACTGAATGTAGAAATGGCAGTGATATGAATTACAACAATTCAGTTTGAAAACATGTATGCCAAGAAGTAAGAACGTAGCTCTAATTCACCTTGTTGATAAAATTGTTAAACAAATCCATTCGGATCAACAAAAAAATAAATTGTGAAATTTCCAATTTACCTATGAGGAAGACAAGTGGGTAATGTATGCCATGAAGCTAAAAAGGAGTGACGGTGGAAAATAAAATCAAATGTAACATAACAATGTGAAGAATTTCACCTCGTAATTTACTAAAAGAATTCGATGGCACAGTGGCAGATCATATCGAATTTCTAGTAGGTGGTCAAATTGATAGCCATCAAAAAAATTAAAACACATTTCCTTGAAACTATATCCGAACCCATTCATTACTATACGAAAAGTAGTGGAATTTACCCATTTTGTACAAAATATTAGATATCTTAAATAGATTATCAAACTCAGAAATACGAATTAGCTAATTCATAGTAGATTGAATTCCGAAGGAAAGTGGAGTAACAAGGAGAAATTATACTAGAAATATATATTAAAATATATACAATTTAATGTTTAAAAGAATTGACCTATGACTGATATTGAAACCAGATTTGGGGAAAATCTACTCCACATTACAATCAGAAATGTATACCATTATAAATGAAAATATTCATTCTCATGAAGAGTAGTAGAAGTTAAATCACAACAAAACAATTCTTGGTATAATGAAAACCGGGAACAAAGTATGGGATATAAAATTTAACAACTTACCATTAATTGTAGACGGTGGGAAACATCTGGAGTTGGAAGGAGACATTGGAAGAAGGATTTCTTATAGTATCCATGTAATAACCAAATGAAAGGAGAAGATGAACTCAAAATCGATAAAATAGAGAATTAAATAATATAATAAGATTAATATAGTTCCAAAAGTAGATATTACGAATAAGAAGAATTAATGGTTTCCATGTTCATACTCAACAATGGAGAATTTTACGCAGAGGGTAAACGAACTTACCAAAGGTTGTGATTCGAAGGTATGTCGTTAAGAAGACCAGCTCTGAGTTGTTTCATTACAAAAACCTCTAGAAAAGGAACCAAAAACGTAGAGAGAAGTCCTCTGATAGCGTTGAAAACAAAAATAACCAGAATGAAACTCTCCACAATAAAATTCAACAAAATGAAACAATGGAAAGGAGCAACGTCAAAAACCCTAACCTAAGTCCTTCTAGTAGAGAGATGAAATATGGATGAGATCAAACCATCAAATGAAAACCCAATTGACCTTCTAGTTTTCCAAAAAAATTAATATCCGATGTGAATCAAAGAGGCCAAAGGTACTAAAATGAATGATTTATCGAATCGAAAGGAGAACAATTAATTGGGTTACTGTGAAAATTTGTCGCCATTTAAATATATGTTAGTGATAATTCAATTATTAAACCTAAAATAGTGGCTTACTTGAATTCACATAACATCAAACGTGTAATAAGGATGATTTTCATTGTTTTTCACATGAAGGCCATAGGGTGTATTTATATGGTTACATATAATTTCAATAGTCACATTGGAATATCAAATATCATAAGAGATAAACGAAATCACTCGAACAATGGAAATGAATAATTCCAGGTAAAATTATATGTAATGGGTTGGTGGAAAGATTAATTAAGAATGAAACATTGATTAGTGTATTCCATATATATATAAGTTCGAAGGCCTGCAAATATTTATATAGAGTGTGATTGGGTTGTATGTTATACCATGTAGAAGAAACCTTACATTAATGATCATGAATATAATCATGAAGTAGTGATATATCTATTATAGAAGAGAAACGTTGATATGCATTAAAAATTAAAAGGATTAACATATAACATCCATTCCATATTTAATATTCATATGAGTTTATGCACAAAATGATATTAAATTAAATAGTGGTCAGAATACAAAGCTTAATACTACCTAGTAGTATTTGAAATCATAAAAGTGGATTAGTACTCTAAATCTAACCTAATTAAGTTATGTTAAGATAGAGATAGAGATGTATCGTAGTGGCTACATGATATTAATGAAAGGTAAGAGATATATATATAACTTACATTACAAGGCAAGCTAAGGAGTATTACGTGGAAAATAGGAAGGTAATGATTAACTCTAATATATATGGTAAAATGTATATATATATATATATATATATATATATATATATATATATATATATATATATATATATATATATATATATATATATATATATATATATATAAAAGATCACAATCTTACCAAGAGGAAAAGAGATGTATCTATTTATTAATGGTATATATATATATATACAAAATGGAACAACATGATAAGATATTTATACACATATATGGAGGGGGTAAAATATGTATCATTGTGATATAAGGAGAACTACGAAGGGGAGGAGCCCTACCAGGTCTAAATACTAAATGTTAAAAATAAAATTTTAGCAATAAATAGTTCATTAAAAGACTAACTAGGAATGCTTGCCGCAAGATTGATCAAAAGAAGTTGGTAAAGAAATTTCTTTCAAGTATAGTTTCAAAAGAAACAAAACCCAACTCAGAGAGGTTTGAGAGTGGAAAAAAAAATATGTGTAAATAGTAGAGAAGAGGGAGTGGCAGGAAGAATTCAAAACGAAAATCTCTAGTCCCTAATATAGAAAAGGGAAGAGATGCATCATCCTAACTCCTAAACTAGATTTCTTCCAGTTATATGAATATGGAAGAAATCTGAAAAGAAGACTTGTAAGGTACAAGTGACAAGGCAAAATCTCAGTGTGGTGAAAGAAACAAAAGGGTATGAGCTAAGGCAATATAAATCATTAGTGAAGAAAGTGTGGGGAAGTACACCAAAATTCTTCAATATGTGCCTTATATCGGGAGAGAAAAATCCAAAGTACAGTGTATTTTGAACTGTAAAATCACAATAAAAAGACCAAATAGCTCAAATGAGAGTCTACTCTAACAAATCTGTGGTTATTTTACATGATTCAGTAGCAAATTTTAAATTCTAGCCTGAAGAAGAGTGGAAAAAGGTCAATGTTAAAATAAATAAATAGAATTTGAATGTTCTTTGTATAGAATTATATTATTGTTAGTGGAACGAGATTAAATGGATACATAGAAAGAAATAGAGAATTGTTGGAAAAGTAGGTACTTGCACTAAGGAAATAATAAAATGGTTACTGTAAAATAAACTAATGACTTTGTAACAGATTTTTATATTTCAATAAGAACGAACAGCAAGAGACACACTGTCAAAATTGTTGTCCAAGTTAGGGAATTGAGACAACTATTGGAAATTATCTACTATTCATAATATTAAAAATAAGAACAAAAAGGTTAAAAATTTGAGGATGTATAGAAAATACTCCTGAATATTAATAAATAAAAGTACAATTACAAGAGTATCAGTCAAGTAGAAAATAACTATATAAAACCAAACCTGTCTCTGTGGGTGGAGTGCTAAGGTTGATTGTTAAAAAGAAGAATGATATATTCTGGATGTCTATAGAATTAGACAGTTACCTTAAGTTAAATATGAATAAATGGTTAAGTTTAGTAAAAATATAATAACGAATTGATCAACCAGGAATTAAAAGTTTATAATATAGTCTTATGTACTGGAAAAAGTACATAATAAGGTTAAAAATTTAACCTTTGTATGTATAAAAATCATGTGACAGTCTTGTATACATGTAGCTAATAAACAATATTTTACTCAAATACTTTAACAAGTCAACCTAAGTATTTACATAATAGGTTAGGATAGACTCCGGAAAATGAGGATCAGAGCATTGTGAGTTTCACATGAAAATTCTGAGGATGGATCGGAAATATATAATATTTAATTAACCTTAATTGAATAAGACAGTAGCAATATAATCAATCATGGGTATTGTCGAATAATGTCATAAAATTTTGAAAAATTATTTTTGCAAAATAATGCAGAAACAATCTATAAATCTTGAAATTTGAATTTCTTAGAAGTAGGAATGGAGCTATGAATTTTGTGAATTAGAATGGGCTAATAATTCAAATGCATTGAATATGCAAAGCAAGCCTGTTAGGGATAGCAGATCATTAGTATTCCTTTACTCAAATAAATTGAAGTATCAAATAAGTAAAGTGGTTAAAATTTCTCAGTAAAATTGATATAAAAATTAAACATGGAAGGAGTATGGAAACCAACTTATTGAGCTGTAAATGGAGATACTCTCTGAATTTGGATACATATAGATAATAGGATAAAAATTTGAAGTCGGAAAAAAATTGCAATGAGCATTCTTACAAGACCATAAACAGGGAATATTTCAGCATGAGGAAAATGTATGATAAATACTACATCAAAAAAGAATGAAACATGTACAAGTACATGAGTGTATAACATTTTGTGCCAAACTTGAATCATGAAATGTTATATGAATAACCTTAGAAACCTTAGAAACATCATCCGTGTTATAATAAGATTATAACAGTTTTATAGAAAACTATATTGTGACCAGGGATGAAAGTAGGAGGAAATAAAATCCTTGGCATAGTGGTTGAAACGTCAAATGGAAAAGGTAAAAAAAATCAGCATCCTATAGATTACCAAATTAATTCTCTGGTGACAATAGAAGGAGAAATTGGTATCAAAGAAATTTAGTGCAGTACTATCAAGTAGTAAGTGTTAAAATGATGAGATCATGAGAGTAGTGGAAAATCTAAATAAAACAATACACCTACAACTTACATAATCCAAGGTTGACACATTCTATGTGAACAATGAATTCATGAAATTTTATCATCTTCCAATAGATAGATAATTAGGGAGAACAAAGCCAATGTGGTAAAACATCGTCGGTACATGTGTACAAGAATCGGGCATATTTTCTACAATTAGTAGAAAGTACCCACAAAAAACACTATTAGATGTCCAATGATACAAGTAAGGACAAGAGCCACATTTCACTTAGTGGGAATTAAGAGAAGAAAAAATTGGTTCTAATACGAGAAGTACTACAATAAGTGGAAATAGACCAGAGAAAGACTCAAAGTATTTAACAAAATTGAAATCATCAGAGAAATATTGCAAAATTTACAAAGATGATGTTGCATGCAAACGATTTTGCTAAGAATCGCCTCTAAATTATGGGGTCATGAGGATTGGAGTGAAAGTATAAAATCACTCTACTCTACTTAGTCGTATAAAAATTGGGTTCATAATTCAATATTGAAAAACATTTGAACATGAATCTGCTCAATTAATTTGATTGTGGTATGAGTGGAGAAAATAAAGGAACTCCCATCTAGATAAAATAGTAGTGATTAGAAGTGCAGTGGAAATAATTCACACCTAAGAAAGCTACCTCAAAGCGGGAAGTTATGATGAAAGAAATAGAGAGAATGGAAAACACCAAGGACGATGTTTTGTTTTAAAGGGGGACTATGTAATATCCCTATTTTATGCATTATATAAATAGATAATGCAAGTATAGGTCAGGGGTACCTTGGAAATAAATGCATAAATATATTAATTGTGGAAATTAATATATAAATGTGGAAATAATACCATGAAGTAAAGACTAGATTAAATTGAGACCAGGTACTAAAAATCCATGAGGATGGATTTGATTCCTAAGACATTTCTAAAATCTTCAAAAATCCTTGGAGAATATATATATATATATATATATATATATATATATATATATATTGGAGATTATAAAAAGTAAAAGATACTTCAATAAAGTGGAAAGTTACTGAGAAGAGGTGAAATAAAACTAGAAAGAGGGAAAAGCTAGTTCTAAAGAGATTTTGTAGACAAAACAAAAGTAAAGCCCAGGATAAAGGAAAACAACATCCTAATTTAACTGGACATACTTATGGAAACATGTTGAGGGAAATAAAGCTTAAATAGCTTATTCCTAGGAAGAAAATAGGTTGTCTACACTTTGGAGGATTTAGTCTTTGCTTGGGGGGGATTGTGGAATAAGCACAAGGTTGGGTGTGAAATAGTCTTTACCAGAATTGGTATGCACAATTATTAAATTATGACTTATGATTCTGTTATTATGATGATGATGGAGAAATATTTAATGTGTTTTAATGATGAGTTTAGCTGAAAACCATATATCTTGAATCATAAATTTGTATGAAAAGTTATTTTCTTCTTTGGGAATAAAGTGTCATATGTATTTAACAGAAAAACAAATAATATAAGAGGTATAGTTAAATTCTCTATATAGTTATACAGAATAGCATAATTAGCTTACCAACATATAAAATCTCTAAACCCAATTAGAATAGTTTAAATATACTACTAGGCCTATGTAAGTACTGTATTACAAATATAAAATAAATCATTAGGATTGAATACAATTCCAACTGTGCTAGGAAAAACATAGGAAGTGGCAGTAGAAATACATAGTAATTTTTGTAAAAAAATGAAGGAAGCACAAATGCAAATTGTTGAATTGATTTATTTCCATTAAATGAATAAATTATAATTTTGTACAAATAAATTATTTTAGGTTCAAACTGTACAAATTCCTAAATTTGGAAATATGCATACATCTATATACAACATGTGGTTTGAAAAAAAAACCATGAAATAATTTTACATAAAGAGATAATATGTATATTAAAAATATATTGTATAACTATCCAGGGAATGTAAACACTCCGATAATAGAGGTGAATAAAAGAATATAGTAGGAATGAGTTAAAACATGTATTACAACTGTCCAGGTCATAGTGACTAAAATTCATCCTTCTCTTAAATAAATGACAAAATGTACAGTTACGCTGATAAATATATTTTAAAGTCAAATGACTCAAATTTTCACATGGTAATGACCGACCTGGAGGCAAGGAAAACTGACTTTCGGATCTTCTGGCAATAAAATGAATGAGCAGTGAGGAAATTATGAGAATAGAATTTGTAATATCCCAAATGAGGGATTTTCTGCTCCATCGGGAATATCTTAAGATATTCCATTTTTCCAACTCCAAGAGTATTAACAATCAACACTGAACTATTTCAAAGATTGAATATTAGGGGAATTTACTGGATATGTCACCTTCACAAGGAAGGATGAGATCCAAAGTCTACCTGGCCCACTAGCATACTCTGCCCATATAACTTTTCAAGAGCTAATAGTTCGCTTCAAGGAATTTCCGCAATGCCTCCCATGGGAATGTTGTATAAGGAAATAACTGCAAATAAAATGTTGTATAGTGCTGGAATCCTGTTATACATATAATATGGAGTCTAAATGAAGAAAGAGAGATGAAACAATTAGATCTAGGTGGGTTAAACAGATCTCCCCACCATAGGTACATCATAAATCAGCCCAAAGAGTGAGCTACAACAACATGCAAAACATCAATCTGAAACTCTACAAATCCAAATGTATCATGAGAGGGTAAATACTAAAGCCATCATCATATTAATATATCAGCAAAATTATATAGAAATATCATGAGGAATAAGACCCTCAAGCTTTAGAACCAATCCTCATATGAATAAGCAATGTAATACATGAGATGTTGCTACTGCACAAAATGCCGGAGGAAATGAATGCGCAGTATCTATGAGAGATGAAGTTTTTGAATACATAAAAAATGATAATGTGGCTTAAATATATAAGAAAAATAGCCCAAGAGAGGAAAATGGACTCCATATGGGATTCCTAGCCAATCTCAGGGAGATTGCTAGAAATGTCGGATAAAATACAATAGTGACAAACAAATTGTCACTGCAACTGAAACCCAATGAATATGAGGTTGTGGCTGATCTGAAATTCTGATGCCCTCCTCTAATAATTCCCTCAAGGGAAAAGGGGCTGATCCCATTTTTACTCAAAAGAACTCCTTCTGATGAGCACAAGAATCTCCCTCAACACTGCCCTCATGGAATAACGCAGTTTCTCCAAATGACTGCGCAGTGGGAGATGGTGAATAAGTGGCCTGATGCCATAGATCAAAAATGAAGTCCAATATCCCTCTCTACAGCTCTTCCCATGAAGAAATCATTCCTCCACTGAAAATCAAGTAGGGAAAGACTCAATGAGCCCCTCTCTTGCTACCCGAGCTACACAGCACCATTCTGCTACAGAATAACACTAAAACTGAAGGAGTGAGCTTGGTCAAATGCCAAAATGAGGAAATACAGCTCAAATCCTCTCCTCCCATGAGTAATATGTGGGAGATCCCTGCCCAGGAACACCCCCAGTGCTCAAGAGCACGGTAATCCTGCTAAACAACTTGGATGTGCAAGTCCTTGGCCTCACCACAAAATTTCTGAATGAAACCATGAAAAAATGAGTTGATATCTTCTTTCTTGTAAATCAAATGAACTCTCTCTCGCCATAGGTCCCACAATTAGGGCTTCCATTCACTTTAGAATGCTTTCGCTAAAAAAACTGCATTGTCTTCTCAAGCAAGACACCCGTCTAAGGCAGCGTTATTGACTTGGTCAAAGATGGCCAACTCAAGGTGATCCTCATCATGTTCACACCATTAGGTTTTTATTTCAGCTGCTTATTTATCGTCCTTCCTCATAAGGAGTATTATTTCTCTATCACCAAGGGGTTAAGGGGTCTCCTTACCCATTTTATTAAACAGAATAAAAATATGCCACTATAATGTTCCATTTTAGCTAGGGCTAAAGTTGGGAACATTACAGTCCTCCCCTCCCACATGTTTCTTGTCCTCAAGCAACTGCATAGAGAGAACAAAATTTCTCCCCCTTCTCCTCTTGTGGCCTTCTCATCAACAATCTTCACTGCTGCTCAAGATATGTTGCAGTTAAACTATCATCCAATGCCTCCTCCCAAGTATGCAAACCCGAATGGTGCACCTTACGGAAGGATAGAAGGTGTAGGTGGAAATCTCCCTACTGAACCATGGCCTCCATAAGGTAGAAGTAATGACATGCATGGGAAAAATATAATCCCAGTGATGATCGCCTCGTCCATGCTATCATCCAAATGAAAACCTTTCCCCTGGTTCTGTGCAATGTAATGGGGCTGAATGGAGAGTTTTTCTACTTCATCACAATAAGCTCTTCTCTCCCTCTGTAGTGCATATGGGGCTACCTATGTCCTTGGGCTGAAATGGTATGGCCTCCAAGAGTGGCCCAAGCTACCCCATCCAAATATTCAGCCATGAAATGTGTCTCCAAATTCTCCAAGTGGTTTGCCCCACAAGAAGACAAAAGTAATAATATGGAAATCATGGTTTTCCCATGGTATCCCCTGCAATATAGAGTGTGTGTAATGGGGAGAATAGTGCTCCCAATGGGCTGTCCCAACATATGAATCACTCTACAAATAGTGCTCCCTGTGAATACATAAGCATCAACAATACAAGGTAGCATAATACAATGAAGACAAGCTGTCACAAGACAACTAGAAAGTGGGTCACTAATCCTCTCATGGGACCAACATAGTGAGCCTCTTGCCTACATCAAAATATTCATAACAAGTGCTTTCCCAACCACTTGTTTTCTGCCACACACATCTCAAAATATAGGGGCATGAAAATATAAATTGGTGCCAATGGTGGAGACCAATGAGCATGTGGCTCCCTCCACAAACCACCATAAGAATGGTCCATTCTTCTGCTACAAAATTCTACAAATAAATCCTTGTACGTTATGAAAGAAGGAATCAAATCTTATTGACTCATCATGCTTCTCAAACAAGGAAGGAAATTATAATATAAAATGTGAGATTATACCTTCTCCACTTTGTACTTGAGCTCTTGAGCTTGAAGTGGCCCAACTGAGAATTTCCCTCTACCTATAATGAGTAGGGAAGTGGTTGTGAGGTTCTCTCCACCATAATCAAGCAGGCTATGCATCTCTCCTTCTTCTAATAGGTGCCATTATGAATTCCCTCCAAGTGAAATCCTCTAGCCAATCAAAGTATGCATCCAAATGCATAGCTAGGAGGCCCTCATGTGCTTCATGCAAATAATTTCTCCTTGAGACTAGAAGCCCTAGCCAGGAAGAGTTTTTCCTGATGATAGATGATCATATAATCCACTAAGTATCTGCCATCTCCATCAAGGCCATCCAAGAATCATGCATGCACCAAAATCCTAGGGAATACTCAACCAAAGATGAGTCCTCCATCCGGAATCAATCCTCAACATAGACAGCACTGGTGTTTTGAAATAGGGTGCTCCATCACGCTGTTTCCTGCTACCTTGACATCCCCTCATGCCAAAGTCATTCTCCAATGTTGCTACCATGCCATCATGCAGTTTCTCATGATCAAATAGAAATAAGGACCTCTGAAAATGAGCCCCCCATGAGAGACTATCACCTCCAAAGAATCTCCCAATCCTGACTAAAGCAAGCATGAGTAGCCTCCATCTACCCCAATGCATGAAATGAGTTCCTCCTCAAAGGAAGTATCCTCTCTCTCTCTCCAAATCCATGGAGCAGTCATCATGCATCATGAAGATGCTATTCTCTACCTCTGTAGCAAATCTCTCTCTGCGTAGTAAGACTGACGAGAATGGGCGGTACTGAAAATGAGAGAGTGTAACCCTCCTCCATGGGCTCATCCCCAAACTCTTTGCACTATAATGGATTCCTCCAATGTCTCCACCTCTCCAGAATCCAAGAGTGGTGAACCAAATGACATGATGCCCCTCATCATCTCTAAATCATGTGGCCTCCAAAGTGGAAAGCCTCCAAAGTGAGACATCAATATCTGAAATAGACTACATGTATGAGTGGATTGATTTGTCCCTCTCTCCTTTGTGCAGTGCAGTCTCTTTCCCATGTGCAGAAAGTTTCTGAAATAGATAAGGGAGAATTGTTATCATCCTTTCATGTTGATCCCTTTTCTCTTCTTCCTCCATCTCACAATGCCGAAAAAATGCTACATATGGCTCCAGAATTGTGTCTTGGTACCCACATGCAAAAATATTTGGAACTCCTTGAAAAGACACAAGGGCTCCTCTAGTGGAAGTAATGGCTCCCCTTTCACCTCCGTGTGGTGATGGAACTCCTCCTAATGTGACAACACTATTGGTTCTTTCCAATGTATGCAAAGTGTTTGTGTTTATGACACAATGATTTTCACCAAGTTTTCTCCATCAAACCCTTAGTGAATGCATCACAAGTTTTTTCATTTGCATGTCAATGAAAAATGAAACCCTTAAACCAATAATCATGAGCCATACCTTGAGTTGCAACGCTGCTCCTCCCATGGCCTCATTTCTTCCTCTACTCCCTTGCAATGCAAGTGAACAAGGACTGTGCTGTGGATCTACATGTGTGGCTGGATGCTCACACCCTTCATGAAAGTAGCTAGGATTTGTCTCATCAACAAACCCTTCTCCGAAAACTTCCCCAAATTTTCCTTTCATCAAGATCCTCAATGATGTCCATGATGGTCTCGAAAAGAAGAAGGGAAATCTCCTCTTCCATCATTCCTCTTTCCTTGTCTTCTTTGTAAATCTCCTCTCCTTGGAGAGAAGCTCCGCTTTCTGATAGCCTTGGATCTTGGGCAAAGGTTGAGCCAAGATCATGCTCTGATACCACTGTAATATCCCAAATGAGGGATTTTCTACTCCATCGTGAATATCTTAAGATATTCCATTTTTCCAACTCTAGGAGTATTAACAATCAACACTGAACAATTTCAGAGATTGACTGCTAGGGGAATTTACTAGATATGTCACCTTCACAAAGAAGGATGAGATCCAGAGGCTACTTGGCCCACTAGCAGACTCTGCCAATAGAACTTTTCAAGAGCTAATAGTTCCCTTCAAGGAATTTCTGCAATGCCTCCCATGGCAACACTGTATAAGGAAATAATTGCAAATAAAAAATTGTATAGTGCTGCGATCCTCTTATACATATAATATGGAGTCTAAATGCAGAGAGAGAGATGAAAAAAATATATCTAGGTGAGCTAAATTGATCTCCCCACCATAGGTACATCACAAATTAGCCCAAAGAGTGAGCTACATCAATATGAAAAACATCAATATGAAACTCTACAAATCTGAATGTATCATGAGAGGGTAAATAATACAGAAATCATCATATTAATATATCAGCAATATTATATAGAAATATCATGAGGAATAACACCCTCAAGCTTTAGAACCAATCCTCCAATGAATAACCAATGTAATACATGAGATGCAGCTACTGCACAAAATGCTGGAGGCAGTGACTGCTTTGTCTCTATGAGAGATACAACTTATGAATACATACAAAATGATAATGTGGCTAAAATATAAAAGAAAAATATCCAAAGAGAGGAAAATGGGCTCCATATGGGATTTCTAGCCAATCTCAGGGAGATTGCTAGAAATGCCAGATAAAATACAATAGTGAAAAAAAAATTGTCACTACAACTGAAACCCAATGAATATGGAGCTGTGGCTGATCTAAAATGCTAACTCCCTCCTTTGATAATGCCCTCAAGGGAAAAGGGGCTGATCCCCTTTTTACTCAAAAGCACTCCTCCAGATGAGCACAAGAATCTTCCTGCCCTCATGGAATAACGCAGTTCCTCCAAATGACTGCGCAGTGGGAGATGGTGAATGAGTGGCCTAATGCAACAGATCTGAAATGAAGTCTAAGAGCCCTCTTTACAACTCTTCCCATGAATAAATCATTCCTCCACTGAAAAGAAAGTAGGGAAAGACTCAACGAGTTCCTCTACTGCTACCCCAACTACATAACACCATTCTGCTACAGAAATAACGCTGCAACTGAAGGAGTGAGCTTGGCCAAATTCCAGAATGAGGAAATGCAGCTCAAATCCTCTCCTCCCATGAGGAAGAGGTGGGGGGTCCCCGCCCGAGAACACCCACAGTGCTCAAGAGCACTGCAATCCTGCTAAAAAGTCCAGATGTGCAAGTCCTTCGCCTCACCACAAAATTTCTGAATCAAAGCATGAAAAAATGAGAAGCTATCTTCTTTCTTATAAAGCAAATGAACTCTTTCTCACCATAGGTCTCACAATTATGGTTTCCATTCACTTTAGAATGCTTTCTCTCCAAAAAAAATGCGTTGTCTTCTCAAGCAAGCCACCCCTCTAAGGCAGCGCTACTGACTTGGTCAAAGATGGCCAACTCAAGGTGATCCTCATCATGTTCACACCAGTAGGTGTTTATTTCAGCTGCTTATTTATCCTCCTTCCTCGTAAGGAGTATTATTTCTCTATCACCAAGGGGTTAAGGGGTCTCCTTACCCATTTTATTAAACAAAATAAGAATATGCCACTATAATGTTCCATTTTATCTAGGGCTAAAATTAGGAACATTACAAAATTTACCTGTAATAACTTATGAAGTGATAGAAAACAAAATACTATGATAAAATGTTTATAAAACATGGTTGTGAGATTAATCAAGTAAATCTAATGTGTACCTGGTTAGAGTATCATAAGGAACTTCCTGTACAAGAAAATACTAGAATATTACTTCAGAAAAAATACATGACATAGAATAAATATATATATGAAGTAATTAAAATTCATAAGAAGAATTTATACTAAAATTTTAAATATGTACAATACTTGTGTAAAGAGTACCAACAAAATATAAGTGGGTGAGTATTAAGGGAAAAGACAATTTTAGTTGAAGGAGAAAACAATAGATTAGTGTAAGAAAACATTAATCTTGATTAAACTTTGAATAAATTATGAAAGTGGAAGGATGATTATAAAAGCCTAAGAAAAAGAGAATGAATTATATGAATTTGTTATTATAAATTTTCAAGTTTGAATTACCTCGTAGGATTCTTTGTTAAGAATATGAAAAGAGGAAAAAGATATAGAGAACACATACATATATGACAATTCAAATTTATTGAATTATTTTAGTATGAAAAGGAGAAGTTCTAAATATTTTGTTAAAATTACAGAGATT
The DNA here is from genome assembly GCA_034641835.2 of Pinus albicaulis. Classification (NCBI taxonomy): domain Eukaryota; kingdom Viridiplantae; phylum Streptophyta; class Pinopsida; order Pinales; family Pinaceae; genus Pinus; species Pinus albicaulis. Next base: position 808,972,649 of record CM076578.1, on the reverse strand, counting down.
GAGAAGAGCTATTGAAAATTTGAAAAGATCTAATCATAATCCAAGGGAATTAAAAATCCCAAAATAGATATACATTGTGAGAAGGTAAAAGTTAAATTAGTTAATAATGGGGACATTTAATCTTCTCTAGTATTGTTATTACATGTCGAAATTATACATAGAGTATCAAAATTGATATTCAATGTTGTACGAAGGTACTGAATGTAGAAATGTTAGTGATATTAATTATAACAATTCGGTTTGCAAACATGTATGCCAAGAAATAAGAACATAGTTCTAATTCACCTCACTGATAAAATTGTTAAACAAATTCATTCAGATCAACATACAAAAAAATTGTGAAAATCCCAATTTACCTAAGAGGAAGACAACTAGGTAATGTATGTCATGATCATGAAAAGTAGTGATGGTAAAAACTAAAATAAAACCTAACAAAACAATGTGAAGAAGTTCACCTGATAACTTATTAAAATAATTCGATGGCACAATGGCAATGCGTATCGACTTTCTGGTAGGTGGTGAAATCGATAGCCATGAAAAACATTAAAATACATTTTCTTGGAACTATAATAAAACTCGTTAATTAATGTACGAAGAGTAGTGGTATTTACCCATTTCGTACAAAATAATAGATGTCTTAAATATATTATCAAACTCATAAATACGAATTAGCTAATTGAAAGTAAATTGAATTTGAGAGGAAAGTGGAATAGCAAGGAGAAATTCTACCAGAAATATATATTAAAATTTATATGATTTAATGTTTAAACAAATTTACCTAGTGTAGATAATGAAACCGAATTTGGGGAAAATCCAGTCCACATTACAATCATAAATGTATACCATTATAACCTAGAATACTCATTCTCATGAAGAGAAATTGAGGTTAAATCATGACAAAACAATTCTCAGAATAATGAAAACAAGGAACAGAGTCCGCGGTATAAAATTTAACAACTTACCATTAATTGTAGACAGTGGGAAACGTTTGGAGTTGGAAGGAGACATGGTAAGAGGAATTTCGAACATTATCCCTATAATAACCAAATGAAAGGAATAGATGAACTGAGAATTGAAAAAATACAAAACTAAATAATATAATAAGAGCAATAGAGTTCGAGAAGTAGATATTATGAACAAGAAAAATTAATTTTTTTCATGTTCATACTCAATGATGGAGATTTTTACGGAGAGGGAAAATGAACTTACCAAAGGTTGTGATTCGAAGGAATGTCGTTAAGAAGACCAACTATGGGGCTTTTCATTACGAAAACCTCTAGCAAAGGAAACACAAAAAAAGAGAGAAGTCCTCGAAGAGCGTTGTGTTGAAGCCTAGAAAATCTCTATTTCAAACATTGGGGAAAACCACCCGGTCGGGACCTTAGGACAGCTCCTTTTCTGTTTCGTATGGTGGCTCCGACTGGATTTAAAGGACCAGTTTCCTTATAACTAATGAGTTGGTGATGGGTTGATTTGGATGAGTGGAAATGAGACTAAATTGACTGAAATAAAACTATCTAATTTAAACTAAATACTAATAAAGAAATTCAAACACTAACCCGGGAAATTATATGTGAATACAACTTAAGATTATTCCAATTTAACAATAACCATAAAAATGTATTATCATTTAAATCGAAATGTGTAGAAACAAATAAAGATAACTCGGTTTAAGAAATTAAACAGAGTTGTATTAACATATTGCATTCATCATAACATATCATCCACATATACTTATGAAAGATAACGTTTCAATTATACTCAGAAATGATATATAAAAAGAAACGTTGTGAAAACCAAATATATATAAATGATAGCAAATTTTGAAGCGAATATCATAAGACAAAAGAAATCAACAGTGAACAGATAGAAATACCTCATTCATCTTGAAGACTTTCAAATGAAATCTGATACTCTAATCCAGTAATTCTGATGCAAAATCAAATTCCAAGGTACAGAAATGCAACACTTCAACAATAATTCCACATAAAATCACCAGATGTGATCCTTTTAAAAAATATATAAGTCAGTGGAGTACAGAAATGTAATCTCCAAGTCAAAAATATTAAGATCCAGGACCCCCCTCTAAATGCATGAGAAGGGTTAAAATACTACTTAGATAAATCTAAAAATAGTCTATTACAAAAATTAAGGATTCGGTTTAATGACCGTCCTTTTCCTAGGCTAAAATATAGTAAAATTAAAACTAAATCTAAGAATAAAGACTATTAACTAACTATTTATGAACTTGATCTTTAAACTTGCAGGCATCTAGCATAGTTTTGAGAAGATGTGGTTGACCGACTTCAGAATTCAACTGTCCTGAAAAGACAGAGTCGGCAAGTGTAGGCGCAATCTTCTCTGTAGAATTGATGATACAATTAAGCACATTGTGCTGACTGTGTGGCTTCACTAAGTATATCCAGTAAGAGTACCAATTTAATCTTGTCAGCGCTTGGATTGATTTTGCTCTTTCTTCTGCCTTTTGCCTCCATTCTGTTTGTAGTTGATGTGCCTGTGGGAGATATCCTAGAACAGTTTCTGAAATGAAATTAGCTTTGTGTAAGTTATCATTTACACAATCAGTAAGAGTGTTTTCCGCTGTAGCCGCCTCTTCTGCTACCTTTTCTGCTCTTCTGATTTGTGCATTCTCCTCTATTGGAGCTTTTTTCTCTGCTATTAATTTTGCAATTTCATCTTGATTTCGCTTCGCCATTTTCTTCTTTTCCCTTTTTTTTTTTTATATCATACTTCAGCCAAGGTAGTTTCTTCTTTATAGATTCGACCTTTCGCAGCAGTTTTTCCCTTTGCTGAACATGCTCCACATATTTTTCTTGCTCAACATTAAGTGCTTTGAATTTGGTCAATGTTCCCTCATTTTTCTTTACAGTTATTTCAAGTCTCTTCAACTCCCGACTTTTGTCAAGAAGAGCTTTATGTTTCCCTGAGAGCTCCTAATCTCCAACAGCTTCTTCAGTAACTTCTAAAAGCTCTATAGGGGATAATTTGGCAAACTCACATACCTTATCTTGTGGTAGAAACTGTGTCAAATTGCCCACTTGGATATTGAACTTGTGAACAGCGTCTAAAACATCATTTTTGGTATTTTCCACCTGTGTTTGTTTTTCTTCAATGGTTCATCTCTTTTGGTCCATTCCTGTGTGCATTCTAACAAATTCTCATGTTCTCTGGAAAAATCTTCCATGAATTGCTTATTATAAGTCGCCTGAGGTTCCGGCAACTTATACATCAGCCTCAAATCTTCTATGGTGAATGACGCGATTAGCTCTTGAGATGGAGTTATAAATTTCCTGTCTGAAATATCGGTGCTGTCCAGCACCCATTTCACCATGTCCGTATACGGGAGAATCTTCGGCCTTGCCGCTATCCTATGCAAAAATGAACAAGACAGTTCTTTGAGAGTTGCCTCAGATGTATTACTGGAACCTGCTGTAGCCGCAACTTTCAAAGCTTTGTATAGACGTTTGCTCCTTCGTTCCTGTGTTTTACGAGTTAAATGAGAGTAATGGCATGAGAAAAGGTGATGAGATAGTTTTAAATGCAAAGGCGGATGAAATATATTATTTTATCATGAAATGACTTTCAATCAAAACAAAATCTCATTTACCATTAATCGACAATCCATTCATTTAATCCAATCATTAAAGCGCATAACAGATATTGATATATGGGAAGATTTTCTTTGAACAACGTGCTTTTATGAATCTGTGACATTGTGATCTGCGATATGCTGCGCAATATCGCAATATCGCAATGTCGCAATATCGCAATTTTGTAAATAGCGCAAAAACGCAATTTGCGAAATAGCGCAAAAGCGCACATCGCAAATCTCGCAAAAGCGCAAAATTGTAAATAGCGGAAAAGGTATTCGTTTAACATTTCTCTTTTCTGCGCTATGCGATCTGCGACCAATATGTTTATTGTATAGGCTTTTTGGGATCGCATTATCGCAAAATCGCAAAATCGCATTTTCAGTTTTACAAAAGATATATACCATTTTGGGATGGATGTGCTATTTTGTTTAAAGAACAATTTTATTGTAATCTATCATAAACTTAAGAGTTTCTTAAGGTTCTTTCTAAGGGATTTCTCTAAGTTTATGATAGAAAGTTTTATTTGAAAAGGAAAACAAATCCTAATTGATTTTTTGGATTTTTTAACTAAGGGTCCCCATTTATTTAGTATTATTACTAATATTAAATAAAAAAGGGGGGTTGTTGCTGGTCACAACAATTGGCGATTCACTGAAAGAAACAATTATCTCTGAAAAAATAAAATGAACACTATATTTCTAGTAAATAAAGATTTTTAAAGATAATGAAAACTATCTTAGGATATTTTAAATAAAATCTAACTATGAAAAAGAAATAAAAATCATTCACAATTTCTTTCTAATTCCTTAAGAATAAAAACATTTTTGGGTTATCTCAAGCTTTGATTGGTGTTAATAATGAAGTAAGTGGATTTCTCCAAGTTTTTGTTTTATAATATACTCTATCGCCATAGGTATTGCCTCCGCTGCCTGCAAACATTCATAGTCTCTACAGGGTTACCTTTAAACCATTAATCATTCATTGTCCCATCCAACTAAAATTATGACTTTTTAAAAGATAAATTCATAAGAGTTATTATCTCATGTTTTTGTCTTTTACTATTTTTATTTTTAAGAGCCATTGTTCTGGTTTGGTAGCCAGTTAATAACAATGACATTCACTAGTTATAATTAAACTGAACAAGTTGGCTCGTGATGAGACCCCTTGTCTTATATTTATAAGCCATTACCCTGTTTTGGTATGCAGTATTGGTAATGTCATTTTTATTACTCCTTATGAACATGGTAAGTCGGCTCATAATGAGACCTCTTATCTCTTAAATTTTCATATAATTTCTTAGAATTACATTCTAAAAAATCACAACTTAAATGAATGGGGTGAAATAGTTTTATCCTTAAGAATCAATGGATGACAATTTTCAGAGTTTCTTGAGTACCAAGACTTTGAAAAATATTTACTTTTATAGATAACCTTTCTCTGCTTAATAAACTTATAATGATTTACATTCTCCTCAAGTTTTCAAAATATCATGCAAATGATTGGAATAATCTTTCAAAGTTTAACATCTTATTTTAAACTATCCAAAAACTGTGATCATCTCTTTAAAAATTCTTATTTACAAAAAATAAATATTTATAATATTTTTCCTAAGAAATTTTCCTAAAGAGTAAACAGTCAATTATAGACTTATTAACAACCTTTATTTGCAAAAACAATCAAAAACTTTGCAGAAAGGAATATGTACAGTTTAAGAAGGGGTTACCTCCTTATGAAAAGAATTTCTTCAAGATAAGCCCATTTACAGGAAGAGATTCTCTCTTACCTATTAGATCTTGGAGTATGAATGTATTTGAGCCTATCTTTTCAATGATCTGAAATGGTCCAAGCCACATTTTCTGAAACTTGGTATGTTTACCTTTTTCTTTGTGTGCTTTATCCCATTTTAGAACAAGATCACCAATTGACAAAATTTTTGAGCCGGTAGAACTTGCATCAAAAGAAGATTTTACAAGCTGTTGATGTTTTTCATGAATAATTTTTGCTTTATCTCCATCTTCTTATAGTTTAAGGATTTGAACATATCTCAATTGAATGGATGAAGAAGGATTTTCTTCAATAAATTGCACTAGGGCTAATGATGGAAGAGTTAAATTTGATGGTATCATAGCTTCTTTTCCATAAAATAAAATGGAAGGTGAAGTTCCTATTGAAGATTTTTTAGTGATACGATTAGCCCATAATGCAAACATTAAAGACTTGTGCCAATTCTTTTGATTTTGATCAATGGTTCTTTTAATGATTTTGATAAGATTTTTGTTAGTGGATTCAGCCAAACCATTACCTTGTGGATAATAATTTGCTGAATATTTCAATTTAAAACCTCTTTTGATTGCAAATTCTATTAAACTATTTCCAGAGAAGTAAGATGCATTATCAAAGATTAGAGCGTTAGGTACACCAAACCTGGTTATGATGAATTGATCTATGAAATCAATAATTGCATCAGAGTTGGCTACCTTCAAAGGGATTGCTTCTACCCACTTTGTAAAGTAATCAGTTGCAGTAAGGATGTACTTGTGCTGTTTGGAAGAATGAGGTACTATCTCACCAATAATGTCAAGCCCCCATTGTTCGAATGGTTGCTCAATAGTCACTGGTTGCAAAGGAAAAGCTAGTTTTCTTTGTCTTCCACTTGCAGTTTGACAAATTCTGTACTTCCTTACGTAATCATGCGTATCTTTAAAAAGGGTAGGCCAGTAATAACCAGCACGAATTATTTTGTGAGCTGTGGTATCACCTCCAAAATGACCTCCTGCTGGTCCATCATGCAATTCTTGCAAAACCTTCTCAGCTTCAGTCTTTTCAAGACATCTTAATAAGATTGAATCATAATTTTTTCTGAATAACGCATTATCAATGATTTCATATTTAATATCCTTTAACCTTAAAGCGCGTTTACTCTTATAACTGAGATTAGAAGGAGCATACCCATTTTTCAAGTAATAGATAAGATCAGCATACTGAGATTCAGAATCTGTAACACTTATCTAACTTACTTGAATATCTTGATTTGAATCTTGATTTTCTGGTATGTTATGAGCTCCTGCCAATAATCTGCAAAAACTTTGTCCTCTAACAATCTTAGTTGGTTTAATATCAATATCATATTCTTGCAAGGCTGTTACCCAGTTAGCTCTCTTTTCTCCTACTTATTTTTGAATTAATAATTGCCTTATTGGAGAGAATGGGACAATGATTTTTGTATGTGTTTTCAAGAGAAAAGGTCTAAAATGTTTGATTGATTTAAAGACGGCAAAGGCTTGTTTTTCAACATCGGAATAATTAAGCTCAGCTACTTGCAGATTTGAGCTAAAGAAATAAATTGGTGCCTCAATTTTCTGATCATTGAGCTGTGTTAAAACAACTGCATAGGATGTCTCGGTGGCCATAGTATACAAAGTAAAATCTTTAGAAAAATCCGGGGTATTCAATGATGGTGCATTAATGATCACTTGTTTGATTGCCTCAAAGGCTTCTTTCTCTTTATGCCCCCATTTGAATACTGAATTCTTCTTGATCATATTTTGCATAGGTAAAACAATTAAAGAAAAATCAAGAATGAATCTTTTTACAAAATTGATCTGTCCAAGAAATGATTGCATGGATTTTTTGTTATGAGGTAAATAAATATCAGAAATTTCTTTTACTCTATCTGGATCAATGTATATACCATCTTTTGACACAACAAATCCTAAGAGTTTTCCTTCATCCAAAGCAAAGAAAGATTTCTTTGGATTTAAGGAAATACCAAACCTTCTACATCTTTCAAATATTTTCTTTAAATCATGTAGATGATTGGCTCTCTTTTTTGAAAATACTGTTATGTCATCAAGATAAACAACAATTGACTTATTGATCAGACCTTCAAATGCTATTTCCATGGCTCTTTGGAAAGTTGCTCCTGCATTTATTAGACCAAAAGGCATTTTCTGATAAGCATAAGTTCCCCATTTTGTTCTGAAAGTTGTCTTCAATCTGTCATATGGATGAACTAAAACTTGATTATAGCCTGAAAATCCATCAAGAAAGGACATAAGTTCAGAACCAGCTACCTTTTGAAGTATCTGTTCCATGGTTGCAATGGGAAATTGTCTTTTAAATATGCCTTGTTTAAATTTTTGAAATCAATACAGATTCTTATATCACCATTCTTCTTCCTTACAGGTACCATATTGGAAACCCAATTGGAGTGCCTTACAGGAAAAATTATTTTGGCTTTTAAAAGTTTATTAAGTTCTGATTTGATTTGTTCTTCGAGATTTGGATGAACATTCCTTAACTTTTGTTGAACAGGTTTAATATCAGGAAGCATTGGAATTGTGTGTTGAATAACCAAAGTATCATACGTTTTTAAATCATCATAATTCCAAGCAAAAACATTTTTATTTTTGTTCAAGAGTTTAATGAAAGCATTCCTTTCCTCTGGTGTTAAATTGAGTCCTAAATTAACGTTTTGAGGTTTAGAATCAGAACCAAGATTTACTAATTCAAACTTCAAAGTGGAACTTTGAAGTTTAGTATTAGTGAATTTCTTGAATCTGTCTTTAATATCATATAAGTCCTCTAATTTAACAACAGATTTTGGAATGGGATTTTCATTACCTTTTGAAGCAATTTGTAAATCATGATCATTCTCATCAATGATTTTCTCATCATATGATTTATCTGAAGTCATGAAATTTAAAATATCTTGATCATGATAGAAAACTCTCCAATTTGTGACATTATCCGGGACAGATGGGCGAAAAATAAATTCTACGGAAAACCTATCAGGACTGAAATCTTCAGCAGGAAGGAATTTAGATGCAACATTAGCTAACAATTCAGCTGATGTATTTTGATTCCTAGGAATAGGAGAAATATTGAATGCTAAAAAATGAGTGGTAAGATCTTGTACTAGGGTTTGATAGTGTTTAAGATGTCCTGAAAGGCAATGAATAGTATTCCTAACTTGTTTTATGACAATTTCGGAATCACCAACGACTTTCAAGTATTTAACATCTAACCCTATAGCTTTATAAAGCCCTTGAACCAAGGCTTCATATTCTGCGGTATTGTTCGTACACTCAAATTCTAACCTACATGACAGCATGGTTTTCTCTCCATCTGGATCAATTAAAATGCTTCTTGCTCCAGCTCCATCACTAGACTTTGGTCCATCAAAATATAACGACCAAAATAAAGATTTATCTATTGGCTTATCTACAATTACATCTGAAATATTTACAATTCTGGAAGGATCAGATTGTGAAAAATTTTCTATTTTAGAAACAAAAGTATTTACAGAAAAAGGTGATTGAGGTGCTTCGAATTTTCCAAGAAATGATTCAGTAGAATAACCTCCAAGAATATTGTTGTTGAATGCCACAGGCTCATTAGGTTGTTCAAATTCAGTGACAGTGTGGGTCATATGTTTTTCTCGTTCAACTTTGATTTGATTTGGTTTCCCTTTGTAGGGAAGCCACATATGTGAATAATCAGTCGAGATATAACCATTAAGTTTCGCAGACCAGTCCCTGCTTAAAATTAATCCATAGAATTCAGGAATATCAGCAATCAAAATATCAATTCTTTGGACAATCCTAGGATCGGAAGCTAATCTGATAGTAACTGAATTTATTTCTCCTACAACTTGAACTTTAGAGCGATCCAATTGAACAATATGAACTGCCGATTTCTGTGGTTCGATATTCAATTTGGCACAAACAGAAGTAGGCATTATATTAGAGGATGCTCCAGAATCAATAAAAAAATTATGCAGATTCTTATTGTACATTTCATAAGTCAAAAGAAAAGGAGGAGTTTGAGAATTTTACTTTTGTCCAATGAGCACAGTATTAGTAGAATCTACCTTATCTGGTGGCTTACCAGCTCCCCTAGCTGCTTTTGCAACTACACCACTTGGCAAAGGAGCAATTGGTGTAGCGTTTAATTCTTTCAATAGCAACTTCTGCTGGTGTTTTAGTTTGCTGAGTTCATGTAAGGAAATGTTGGCTTTAATATTTTTCGTGTCTTCAACAATGTTATACTCCATAGGATCTGACACCACTAAAGTCTTTGCGGTTTCATGGCCGTATAAGATTGAAGACGTACAATGATTTTGGAGGGTAATGGAGAAGCTTTATCACAGGGGATTTGTCTTTAGCTACCGGAGTTGTAATTTCTGGCTTTAAGGAGTTGTTTGTATAGGAGCCTGTACCATGGATTACTCCCAGTACTTACAGCATAGCTTCTTGTTCCCACCTCACTATCGAATAAGGGAGAATAAAATCCCACATTCCATGCAATTCAGCTATTTCTTCATTCTCATCTTCCTCATCTGATACTAAAGATGTATCTTCTTCTTCTTCCTCTTCTTCTGATTCTGCATTAGAGATTGCATTAGGAGGTTTAGATTCAACTCGGTTTCTTCTGAAATTTCGGAATGGTTTCTTGGTAGAAGTTTCAGCTACTTGTTTTTTAATTTCAACCATTTCATTTGACATGGTTTTAAGTACTTTCTGTAAACCTTCCATGTCGTATGGGTCTTTAGCCTTTTTCTTTGAATCATCTTTGAAGATGACTTTCTTTGATTTCCTTTCCTCAATAGCATTTTTCTTTTCTAGAGAAATAATTCATTTTTCTACTGCAATAGCCTCTTTCATATTCTCGGCTAATGTAGGTTTTGCAACTCTATCTACAAAAATTGCTATGTTTGAGGGTAAGGCAGTTATATACCATTCACTTCTGACTTGTTCACTAGGTTGTGAATCTATGTGGATTTTGTTCAAGAGTTTGTTGAATCTAGCGTTGAAATATTTAATGGGTTCTTTGGGTTCTATTTTCAAATTTGGAGATTTTTGTTGATGTGCAGCTATTATAGAGGTTTTATTGTTAAAACAATTCCAAAATACCAACTTGTGTTAGGATCTCAGTGAGAATAAAGTACCATGATCTCATGTTCTCTTGAAAGACATAAGGAATAGGGTTCCACTACAATATCTTTCATGCACCCATCTTAAATTTTATGTTTTTATAAAGTTATTGATATGTCTTTCCACCAATGTTAAGATCCTGACTGGGACCAAAGCCATTTTCCTTGCAGATTGTCTCAGCAAAATCATGGTGTTAGCCAAAGGACAATGGATGGCTCACAGGTTCAGCCATTATTAAACCAACCTTCTGATATGGCAGAGGTTGGTGGTGCCTGGTCATAGTTGTTGGAATAGAGATGTTATGATTTTCTAAGGGATGATTGACACACATTTATATATTGATGATTGAGGAGATGATGTGGAAACAACTGTACTTTGTTGAGTTGGGATTTCGGAAACAGGTAATTGAATATTAGATGAAGAACTTATATCACTTACTGATTCCGATTGAGTTTTTCTTGTCTTGACTCTACTAGGTAAAGGGAATTATTTCGGAGAAATACCAAGTTTTTCACTTTGAAGCCTAGTAAGAGGTTTCGAAGAAACAAATTTTGAAGTTACACTACCTTCAGATATTTTAGACTCTTCTAGAGATAATGAGAATCCTTTGAATTTATGAATTAAATCTTGAACTTCAGGAGACTCAGGATTTTGATTGTCTGAATGTTTTGAGATTTTGGTAGTGGGTGTATGAAGATTCTTCTCAATTCCTTCTATATGATTTTGTATTTCAGAAGAAATTGAAGAAGTTGATGAGGGTGTTTTGCTCTCAGAATGGCTTGTGGGTAAATATTTACTTGCCATTCATAGCTCAGGCCCTCTTTCTAGCGCCAAAAATGTTGAATCCTAGAAAATATCTGCTTCAAACATTGGGGAAAACCACCCGGTCGGGACCTTAGGACAGCTCCTTTTCCGTTTGGTATGGTGGCTCCGACTGGATTTAAAGGACCAGTTTCCTTACAACTAATGGGTTGGTGATGGGTTTATTTGGATGAGTGGAAATGGGACTAAATTGACTGAAATAAAACTATCTAATTTAAACTAAATACTAATAAATAAATTCAAACACTAACTCGGGCAATTATATGTGAATACAACTTAAGATTATTCCAATTTAACAATAACCATAAAAATGTATTATCATTTCCCGGATGCGGGTGTACGTGATTGTATATAATTTGCTGACAGGAGGGCGGATGGGCACGTGGTCTACCACCACCGCCATCCCTCTGCGCTCCGAGGTCAAGTTAATTTCGCCACACATCATAGTAAATGCTGCATTAATGCAGACTTCTCCGCCTCGTTATCACGACCTCTCCATTGCAATGGCACCCACTCCTCCGCTCCTGTGCGTCTCTCCGCTGCATTCTTGCTGTTCTCAGGTAGATATTGCACCCTGTATGCGCACCAGTACCGGGAAAAGGTGTCGTTTGAGTTGTTGCCTGGAGCTCTCGACAGGTATTCACGTTTCTTCTGGTCAGTTTTGCAATTTCAGTCGCTCTTCTGTTGGTTACTGGCCGTCTCTACGCTCGTTCTCCATTCCAAACTTGTTTTGTCGCCCTGACCTCCCTGCCAATCCCATTATGCCTCGATTGAGACCAAGAATGACTAGCAGGCGTGGCTCTTCTCGCGGGCAAGTCATTAGACCGCCTGCGTTCCCCTCTTCTGCCTCTTCGTCGGATTCCTCTGACTCTGGTAATGGTCGAGTCGCTGCTCCCAGCAGTAGTCGAGGTCGTGGTCGTGGCAGAAGTCCATCCACCTCTGCTGCGCGTGTTCGCCTCACCTCCAATGCGAATTTTCACTCCGCCCGTTTCAATTACCCCTGTTCCATCAACCACCAAGATTTCATCGCCTCTATTTCCATTAGATTCAGAACCAACCCGACTGCTCAGGCTCAGCCCTCGGCCCCCTCTGGAATTGCTCCGGATCCTGAGGACGGAATTCTGTTTTCCCCCCCAGGGGTTAGTCTGCAGGGTGATCAGGGCGCAAAGGTCTCTCAGCACGAGCTTCTGCAAGCTAGGCCCAGCTTCTTCTGACAGTGACTTCTCGGGAAAAGCTCCTCCGCCTCCTGAAGATGATGATTTCAACCCGTATGCCTGCCCAGTGGTGGAAGAGGCGCCCTCGCCCACCAATGATGCTTAATGGTTTTCGATCGACAGTTTTTGAATACAGGTACTCAGAAGGTGTTCATCATCCTTCTTTTACTCAGTTTTTGCAGGAACTATGTTGTAATTCTCCTTTGCCGAATTGCTGGTTTTCCAAGCACTGCTATCCATAACAATATGCTCAGGTCAGCGCTTCAGCGCTTCAAAAAGAATGCTTGTAATTTTTGCTATGGAAATTGTTTGTTTCGGTCTTACATGTCATGGAGAGTCCTATACTCCAGAAATCATTTTGCTTTCCAGTTTCAGCTGTTCAGACAGGAGGACAAGGTCCTGGTCATCAAGGTTTTCTCTGACAGTAAACAGCTGTTGTCTTTTCATGTTAATGATCAGCAATGTAATGTAAGAATGCCTCATCACGGGGCTAGCTATTCTGAGGCCTCTGCCTCCTTCTAATATTTTTGTACTAATATAGAAGTAGACAGATTCAAAAAAAAATAAAAAAAATGTATTATTATTTAAATCGAAATGTGCAGAAACAAATAAAGATAACTCTGTTTAAGAAATTAAACAGAGTTGTATTAACATATTGCATTCATCATAACATATCATCTACATATACTTATGAAAGATAACGTTTCAATTATACTCAGAAATGATATATAAAAAGAAACGTTGTGAAAACCAAATATATATAAATGATAGCAAATTTTAAAGCGAATATCATAAGAAAAAAGAAATCAACAGTGAACAGATAGAAATACCTCATTCATCTTGAAGACTTTCAAATGAAATCTGATACTCTAATCCAGTAATTCTGATGCAAAATCAAATTCCAATGTACAGAAATGCAACACTTCAAAGATAATTCCGCATAAAATCACCAGATGTGATCCTTTTAAAAAATATATAAGTCAGTGGAGTACAGAAATGTAATCTCCAAGTCAAAAATATTAAGATCCAGGACAGCCCTCTAAATGCATGAGAAGGGTTTAAATACTACTTAGCTAAATCTAAAAATAGTCTATTACAAAAATTAAGGATTCGGTTTAATGACCGTCCTTTTCCTAGGCTAAAATACAGTAAAATTAAAAGTAAATCTAAGAATAAAGACTATTAACTAACTATTTATGAACTTGATCTTTAAACTTGCAGGCATCTAGCGTAGCTTTGAGAAGATGTGGTTGACCGACTTCAGAATTCAACTGTCCTGAAAAGACAGAGTCGGCAAGTGTAGGCGCAATCTTCTCTGTAGAATTGATGATACAATTAAGCACATTGTGCTGACTGTGTGGCTTCACTAAGTATATCCAGTAAGAGTACCAATTTAATCTTGTCAGCGCTTGGATTGATTTTGCTCTTTCTTCTGCCTTTTGCCTCCATTCTGTTTGTAGTTGATGTGCCTGTGGGAGATATCCTAGAACAGTTTCTGAAATGAAATTAGCTTTGTGTAAGTTATCATTTACACAATCAGTAAGAGTGTTTTCCGCTGTAGCCGCCTCTTCTGCTACCTTTTCTGCTCTTCTGATTTGTGCATTCTCCTCTATTGGAGCTTTTTTCTCTGCTATTAATTTTGCAATTTCATCTTGATTTCGCTTCGCCATTTTCTTCTTTTCCCTTTTTTTTTTTTATATCATACTTCAGCCAAGGTAGTTTCTTCTTTATAGATTCGACCTTTCGCAGCAGTTTTTCCCTTTGCTGAACATGCTCCACATATTTTTCTTGCTCAACATTAAGTGCTTTGAATTTGGTCAATGTTCCCTCATTTTTCTTTACAGTTATTTCAAGTCTCTTCAACTCCCGACTTTTGTCAAGAAGAGCTTTATGTTTCCCTGAGAGCTCCTAATCTCCAACAGCTTCTTCAGTAACTTCTAAAAGCTCTATAGGGGATAATTTGGCAAACTCACATACCTTATCTTGTGGTAGAAACTGTGTCAAATTGCCCACTTGGATATTGAACTTGTGAACAGCGTCTAAAACATCATTTTTGGTATTTTCCACCTGTGTTTGTTTTTCTTCAATGGTTCATCTCTTTTGGTCCATTCCTGTGTGCATTCTAACAAATTCTCATGTTCTCTGGAAAAATCTTCCATGAATTGCTTATTATAAGTCGCCTGAGGTTCCGGCAACTTATACATCAGCCTCAAATCTTCTATGGTGAATGACGCGATTAGCTCTTGAGATGGAGTTATAAATTTCCTGTCTGAAATATCGGTGCTGTCCAGCACCCATTTCACCATGTCCGTATACGGGAGAATCTTCGGCCTTGCCGCTATCCTATGCAAAAATGAACAAGACAGTTCTTTGAGAGTTGCCTCAGATGTATTACTGGAACCTGCTGTAGCCGCAACTTTCAAAGCTTTGTATAGACGTTTGCTCCTTCGTTCCTGTGTTTTACGAGTTAAATGAGAGTAATGGCATGAGAAAAGGTGATGAGATAGTTTTAAATGCAAAGGCGGATGAAATATATTATTTTATCATGAAATGACTTTCAATCAAAACAAAATCTCATTTACCATTAATCGACAATCCATTCATTTAATCCAATCATTAAAGCGCATAACAGATATTGATATATGGGAAGATTTTCTTTGAACAACGTGCTTTTATGAATCTGTGACATTGTGATCTGCGATATGCTGCGCAATATCGCAATATCGCAATGTCGCAATATCGCAATTTTGTAAATAGCGCAAAAACGCAATTTGCGAAATAGCGCAAAAGCGCACATCGCAAATCTCGCAAAAGCGCAAAATTGTAAATAGCGGAAAAGGTATTCGTTTAACATTTCTCTTTTCTGCGCTATGCGATCTGCGACCAATATGTTTATTGTATAGGCTTTTTGGGATCGCATTATCGCAAAATCGCAAAATCGCATTTTCAGTTTTACAAAAGATATATACCATTTTGGGATGGATGTGCTATTTTGTTTAAAGAACAATTTTATTGTAATCTATCATAAACTTAAGAGTTTCTTAAGGTTCTTTCTAAGGGATTTCTCTAAGTTTATGATAGAAAGTTTTATTTGAAAAGGAAAACAAATCCTAATTGATTTTTTGGATTTTTTAACTAAGGGTCCCCATTTATTTAGTATTATTACTAATATTAAATAAAAAGGGGGGTTGTTGCTGGTCATAACACGTTGCAAATAAAAATAAGCAGAATGGAACTCTCCACAAGAAACTTCGACAAAATGAAAATAGTGGAAAGGAACAATGTCGAAAACCGTAACATAAGTCCTCGCAGAGAGATGAAATACGGATGAAATCCAAACCCTGAAATGAAAACCCAGTTGACCTTCCATTTGTCCTAAAATTTATTATTGCATGTGAATCGCAAAGGCCAGAAGTACTTAAATTAATGAGTTATCAAACCGAAAGGACAACAATTAATTGGTTTACAATCAAAATATGCTGCCATTTAAATAGGTGGAGATATTATCCTAATATACGTTAGGGATAACTAAATTATTAAACCTGGAATAAGTTGAAAATAATTAATATTATTTTATATTAATGGAGAAATGGTTACACAAGTTGTAACGTATCTCCTTAGTTTAGGATTAGTTCCTACAATTTAGGAGTTTGTTTGCAACTTCCTAATTCCTAGTGTTGTACTTAATGATGTAATGCCTCATTCATGAAGGTAGATTAAACTCAGAGTGTTCTCTCTGTCTGAGTGCAGTCTCCAGGTGCAGTACTTACCTGTGAGCTGCAACTCCTTCTTTTTCAATTCAGTGTCATTTTTATCTTGGTATCAGAGCACAGAGTAGGGACAACCTTAATTTGTTTTTTAGGATACATCATTGATTACAGAACCGTAGTGGCGGAGGAGCTTACATAATTTTTTTATAGATTCAGGTGGACTGCAGTAACACCTGAAACAAAGGTCTTAGATGACTGATCATCTCTGAGCGGGAGAAAGGATTGGCGCGGTTTTTTCGCGAACAATCACGCCGTTGGCGCGGGTTTGAGGGAGATAAGCGCGCCAGCGCGCCAAAATACGCTATTGGCGTGGAAGTACACGCAAAAGTCACGCCAGGGTTGGGACTCGCACGCATTTTGATTTGGGCGTGGATTTTTCACATCAAAGAAGCGCCAGCGTCTTTCTCTGTGGGAAGGTCTGCAATTTTTTGCAGATCGGCACTGCCCGGTGGTGGCACATTGAAGGTCCGAATTCGCCCGGTGGTGGAAGATCGGACTTGCCCGGTGGTGGCACATTGAAGTTCTGAATTCGCCCGGTGCTGGCACATTGAAGTTCCTGATTTGCTCGGTGGTAGCAGATTGGACTTGCCCGGTGGTGGCGCATTGAAGTTCCTGATTTGCTCAGAGGCAGCAGATCAGACTTGCCCGGTGGTGGCACATTGAAGTTCCTGATTTTCTCGGTGGTAGCAGATCGGACTTGCCCGGTGGTGGCGCATTGAAGTTCCTGGTTTACTCGGTGGCAGCAGATCGGACTTGCCCGGTGGTGGTGCATTGAAGTTCTTGATTTGCTCGGTGGTAGAAGATCAGACTTACCCAGTGGTGGCACAATGAAGTTCCTGATTTGCTTGGTGGCAGCAGATCGGACTTGCCCGGTGGTGGCACATTGAAGGTACAATTTTTTTTTGGAGAACAGTGGTCAGGATCTGGTATGTGGTAATTTTTTTTTAGTGTGTCCTGCAATTATTTATTTGGGTAGAATTATTCATCAGAGGATCAGAAATTTTATTAGTCCAATATGAATAACAATATAGAATTATATCTCCACGAGTCTGGCAAACTCGATGGATCGAATTTCTCCAACTGGAAATTCAAGATATAGACTTTACTTGAAAGCACAAATGTGTGGTCGATCGTTACAGGAAGTGAGCTTAGACAAGGATCAGCTGCACAAGAACAATACTGGGATAAAAGGGAGACAAAAGCAGAGGTCATATTAAAGATGTCCGTCAAGGACAATATTATCCCGCATATTAGAGACTGTAAATCGGCCATTGACATTTGGACGATGATGAAAAACCTATACCAGACGCAGAATACAAACCATGTCTTGTCACTCAAAGGCAAGCTATTTGCGATGAAGATGGAGGAGAATGATTCCGCTGTTGGATTCATTGCGAGAGTCAAAGATCTGAAGGACACATTGGGAGATATCAGAGAGAAAGTTTCCGATTCGGATCTGGTCACGATCACATTGAACGGAATGACAGATGAATATCAGATTTTCATCACTGGACTAGCAGCAAGGGAGAAAGCCCCTGCGTTTGAAGAGCTGACAGGGATTCTGCTACAGGAAGAAGAGCGACGATAAAATTTGAAATCGCAGAGCAATGACCTTGCTCTGATGGCGAAAAGGAGACAGTATAGAGGGAAGCAGCCACAGCAGCAATGGCAACCACAGCAGTAGCAGAGAGGAGCCAACATATTTCAGAAGAGACCGTTTAAAGGTATGTCTGCTAATAATTTTCCCAGCAAGAAATGTTTTTACTGTGGAAAACCTGGTCATCAGATTAAAGAGTGTAATAAGAGGCAGGCAGACGAAGTAAGAAAAAAACAGAGAAAGCACAAAGGTTACTTCGTTGAGGAAGATGAGGATCATAGCCACGAACTTCGGCTATTTACAGTTGATTGTGCTCTTTTAGCTTCAAAGGGAGATGAGGACGACATATGGTATGTCGACTCTGGTGCATCCTCACATATGACAGGTAAGAAGGACTGGTTTGAATGTCTTGAAGAAACTTCATGTGGGTCAAAAATTTATTTAGGGGATGATAGTGGATATGAGATCAAAGGATATGGTGACATTCCGGTAAAATTACCTAGCGGTAACATTAGACGCCTTAAAAATGTATTGTATGTGCCCGGAATTAAGAAAAATTTGATCTCTGTCTCAATGATTACTGATCAGGACATGCAAGTTCAATTCTTTAAGACTAACTGTGTCATAAAGGATAGCCAGATGGAAACAGTTGCAACAGGAGTGCGCATGGGGAGCTTGTACAGATTAGACGTGAAAAGTATGACAAAGCAAGCAATGGTTGCAACTGGATCGACAGCTGAAAATCTCTGGCATCAGAGATTTGGCCATCTTAATCTGCAAGACCTCATCTTACTTCAAAGAAAAGGTATGGTTGATGGACTCCCTGTTTTCCATAATTTTAAGTTGGACTGTGATGGATGTGCATTAGGTAAAATGCATAGAGAAGAGTTCCCTTTGCATGTTAATGGAAAAGAAAGAGATATCTTAGAACTGGTGCAAACAGATATATGCAAACCTATGCAGACTAGGTCATTAGGAGGTGCATATTATTTTCTGTTATTTACAGATGATTGCACTAGGTTCTCATGGATATAATTTCTAAGTAAAAAGAGTCAGACCTTTCAGTATTTTAAAGAGTTTAAATCTATGGTCGAAATCTAGATAGGAAAAAGCATAAAAAATCTCCGCTCAGATCAAGGGGGAGAATACAGGTTGGGAGAATTCATGAATTTCTGCAAGCAGCATGGGATTATTCAACAGTTCACAGTGCCCCACACTCCTTAGTATAATGGAGTGGCAGAGCGAAAGAATAGAACGCTTGTGGAGTGCACAAGGAGTATGCTTCAAGGTAAGGGTCTTTCAAATGGTTTTTGGGCAGAAGCTATTAACACTGCTGTCTACTTAAAGAATAGGAGTCCCACTAAATGTCTAGGCTTCAAAACCCCTTTTGAAGCATTGTTTGGATTCAAACCAGCAGTGAGTCACTTAAGGATATTTGGGTAAAAAGCTTACGCTCATATACCTAAGGCAGATAGGAAGAAGTTAGATCCTAAAGCCCTGAAATGTATCTTTGTTGGATATGGCACTGAGTTCAAAGCATATAAGTTATTTAATCCTGTGACTCGTAAGGTTTTTGCAAGCAGAGATGTCATATTTCATGAAGGCTGAAATAGACAGATTTGAGGTAAGTCCCCTACCAAGGAGATCAATTAGGAAGACTCAATTACCATCCAGATTGAACGACTATGCATTAATGACAAACATTTTAAACATTGTAGAACCTGCAAATTATGAGGAAGCAAGTAAATTTGATGAATGGAGGGTTGCAATGCATGAGGAAATAGAATCAATAAACAGAAACCATACTTGGGATTTGGTTGAATTTCCTGAAGGTAAAACCCCCATAGGATGCAAATGGCTGTACAAACCTAAAATAAATGCAGATGGGAGTATAGAAAAACTTAAAGCTAGTCTGGTAGCAAAGGGTTACTCACAGCAAGAGGGAATAGATTTCGATGACACCTTTGCTCCTGTAGCCAAATTAAACACCATTAGAATGCTAATTTCCTTAGCAACAAAACATAAATGGTAGCTACACCAGCTAGATGTTAAGTCTTCATTTCTGAATGGTGACTTGAAATAAGAAATTTATTTAGTTCAGCCTGAAGGTTTTGTGAAAGAGGGGCAGGAACATCTTGTTTTTAAATTGAAAAATGCACTTTATGTTTTAAAACAAGCACCGAGGTCGTGGTATGAGAAGATTGACTCATTTTTTGTACAACATGGCTTTCATAGGAGCTTGAATGATCCAAATCTGTATACCAAGTTTAATAAATAGAGGCAAGTTATTTTGATTTCTTTGTATGTAGATGATATGATCATAACAGGGGATGCTAACAATCTAATCAAAGAAATCAAACAGCAGATGTCACAAGTGTTTGAGATGAAAGATCTCGAAAATCTACATTACTGCTTGGGATTGGAGGTATGGAGAGATTCTGGACAGACTTTTCTTACACAAGGGAAGTCTGCCAGAAGCTTGCTGGAAAAGTTTAGAATGGAGCAGTGTAGATCAGCAGCAACACCATTGCAGCAGAACTTAAAGTTGAGCAGTGATGATGGTACTAAAGAGGTGGATGCCACTATGTATAGATAGCTACTTGGGAGTTTGATATATCTCACTACAACTAGACCAGATTTGGCATACTCTGTTAGTACATTGATCCAGTTCATGTCAAAACCACTCAAAAGTCACTGGATCGCAGCAAAAAGTGTGTTGAGGTATCTTAGTGGTACTAGTAATTATGGTATTTTGTACACTGAAACTTCCGATGTTACTCTAGCAGGTTTTTCAGATTCAGATTGGGCAGGTAACTTGGATGATCGAAGGTCTATCACAGGTTACGCTTTCAGCATTAGATCCGGGGTCATAGCATGGAGCAGCAAAAAGAAAAGTACTGTAGCCTTATCTTCATGTGAAGCTGAGTACCAAGCATTGTGTGCAGCCACATGTGAAGCTATCTGTTGAGAAGACTTGTCAACGATGCAGGAGAAGAACAGAAAGAATAAACTATCATTAAAATAGACAACCAGAGTACCATCAAGCTTGCATACAATCCAGTCTTTCATAAAAATACCAAGCACATCGATACTCAGTTCCATTTTGTTCGAGAGAAACTACAGTCAAAAGAGATATTTGTTGAATATTGTAAAACTAGTGACAATATGGCTAATATATTTACTAAGCCTCTTGGGCATGTAAAGTTTGAATTGTTTAGAAGGATGCTAGGAGTACAGGATAATCCTTTCTCCATTAAGGGGGGGAGTTGAAAATAATTAATATTATTTTATATTAATGGAGAAATGGTTACACAAGTTGTAACGTATCTCCTTAGTTTAGGATTAGTTCCTACAATTTAGGAGTTTGTTTGCAACTTACTAATTCCTAGTGTTGTACTTAATGATGCAATGCCTCATTCATGGAGGTAGAGTAAACTCAGAGTGTTCTCTCTATCTGAGTGCAGTCTCCAGGTGCAGTACTCACCTATGAGTTGCAACTCCTTCTTTTTCAATTCAGTGTCATTTTTATCTGAATAGTGGCTTATTAGAATTCACATAAAACCAGATGTGTAATAAAGATGCATGTCATCATTGGTCACGTGAAGGCCATAGAGTGTATTTATATGGTTACATATAATTTCAATTGTCATCCTGGAATATGAAATATCGAAAGAGACAAACGAAATCACTCCAACAATAGAAATGCATAATTCGAGGTAAAATTATATGTAATGGTTTGGTGGAAAGTTTAATAAGGGATGAAACATTCATTAGTGTATTCAATATATATATAAGCTCTAATACTTGCAAATATATATATATATATAGAGCATGATTGCGTTGTATTTTATATCATGTACAAGAAACCTTACCTTAATGATCTGGATATAATCATGAAGTAGTGATATATCTATCATAAAAGACAAAAGTTAATATGAGTTAAAATTTAAAAGGGTTAACATATAACATCCATTCCACATTTAATATGCATATGAATTTATGCATATTATGATATGAAACTAAATACTAGTAAGAATACAAAGGTTTATAATACCTAGTAGTATTTGAAAGAATAAAAGCGGATTAGTACTGTAGATCTAACATAATTAAGTTATGTTAAGATAGAGGTAGAGATATATCATAGTGGCTAAATGATATTAATGAAAGGTAAGAGATGTATATTACTCACATTATCAAGATAAACTGAGAATTACATGGAAAATAAAAGGTAAAGATTAACTCTAATATATATGGTAAAATGTTGTATAGTGTTTTTTTTTTTTACGTTGTGGTTCACGAATCCAATGTGCCCGCACACATATGTACCCGCTACGTCCACGGGAAAATCTCAGCAGACCCTCCCGAGGGGCTCTAACCGTCGGCCTTACATGCGAGGCCTAACCCCAAGGGCATCAAGGATATTTGATCCTGTGACCTCCCAACTGGCAGAGTACTTAACAGCGAGGACTCAACCAGTTGAGCTAACTCTTGGGGCTTAAATGTTATATAATGTTGTATGAATGAATTTAGAAATTTATATATAATGAAAAGATATATATAGATAAAATATCACAAGCTTACCAAGAGATATATATATATATATATATATATATATATATATATATATATACAAAATGGAACAACATGAAAAGACCTTTATACGTATATATGGAGGGGGTAAATTATATATTGTTGTGATCCTACGAGAATAGATTTAAATATTTATCTATAAAGGTGAAAATTTAAATATATGAAACTCTTATACAAGTCAAAGGAATATTGTTATTGTTAAATAAAAAAAATCGTTTAAACTATTCACGAGGATGAATGTATCTTATAAAGGAATAAATGATCACACAAAAATTGATAGAAACCAAATTAAATAGTAACAATATGTAAGATTGTAATATTGCGATAATTATTAATTGAGAATAGTGGTGAACAAAAATTAGGAATATAACTAGAATGGTTATAAATAAATAAAAAATGTGGTAGATGAAGTTGTTACATCCTAATGGTTAAGGCAATTTATTAAATCTAAAATCTAGGTATTTACACGTCACAATGAAGAGCCATCCCAAAGAAAAAGCTAATATTTTCACCTTTTAGAGTTTATTACTACCTTTTTAATTGTAAAGAACTTTCCTAACTAACTACATTGGTAACCACACCTTGCATTCATAGATTTTGTCTTTAATGGCCCCTTAACACTTACATAAACTTTGTTTCATATTATAGCATTAAATATTGTAACATCCCCTCGTAACTCGTTAATGTACTTTGCTTCATACTATATCATTAAATATTGTAACATCACCTCGTAACTTGTAGATATTTCATTTACATTTGTGAATTTACTTTTATGTATAGCGGGCCATGTCTAACGCTAGGTATCGAAATGTGATGTAAATAAATATTTATTTTTTTCTTGTTTTATATTAATAAAATGTTGCACTTGCTAGCTATGTAAATTATTATGAGAGAAATATGTTGAGAGAAAACATTTCACACTTAGAAAATTAAGAAGAATAGTTTAGTTAGCCCAAGAAGAGAAACTGGAAAGAGGCAGATGCTTCCCTCGATTCTTTCCTCCCAAAAATATGTTATCTATTGTTTTGAAAAAAATTGCCAAAAGAGTGAGACTGAAAATATTGAGATAACCCATATTAGTTTTGATGAATATTCAGTAAAGAAAGAGGTTTCCAATTTCAACATATCATGAGAGTGGGATACATTTGAGACTCATAGTGTTTTTTTTCTGTATTTTACAAAAACGTTATAAATAAAAAATATATATATATATATATATTTTTAATGTAGAGTTAAATCCTAATTATGAGTAATGGTAAGTTTAATCATAAGTCTAATTGTACCTTTTTCGAAATCTATAAGTTCATTAGTATAACTTAACACATCAAATAACAATTTTTATACTTGATTTGAATTTTTATTTTTATTTTATTTTATATTTGTCTTCTTAGTTTTTCAG
This sequence comes from Pinus albicaulis, assembly GCA_034641835.2. Classification (NCBI taxonomy): domain Eukaryota; kingdom Viridiplantae; phylum Streptophyta; class Pinopsida; order Pinales; family Pinaceae; genus Pinus; species Pinus albicaulis. The sequence goes on along the minus strand of CM076578.1, from coordinate 808,948,708 downwards.
TGCTTGGTGGAGTAGAAAACTTTTTCCTTGTATTTTCAATTATACTTTGAATTTCAACATCATTTTTTTTTCTTCAATTCATTCTAATTTTGAGCCTCTCATTAATCTCCACTATTTTAACTATTCTAATTATAAATATTTTACTAACAAAGTGTTGCAGGGAAGCATAGTCTTTACCACTTAAGTAGATGTTATGATCTTAGAAAAATTCAAATTTATATATTAAGTGAAAAATTTGAGGTGTGGATTTTTTAAAATCTCCAATAGTGATTATGGTTTTTAACGATCTGATCTATATTGATTTAGGAATAATTTTTCATATCATGTAATAAAAAATACTTTAATTATTTATAAAGTCAAACATTAATGCAAAATTGGTGAATTAGAAAATCCATTATATTATCTTGGAGTAATAAATCAATAAGTTAAATTCAGTAAGTTAAATTTCAGACAGAAACATATAGATAAACTCATACGTTGTATACAACCCAATTTCCATTATTCTTAACATCACTTGTAACATAATTTGGAAAGAATTTATTGGAATCACAAGTTTAACTTATAAACATTGTACTATATTGAAATATTTTTTAGAGTAATGAATCATTGTACTATCGCCAAGAATTTTTAAAATGATGAATTAATATTTGCAATAAAAAACATAACTTAAACAACAAAATATCAAAATTTATTTTGGCCAAATTATATCCAAAAACTTTACAACTTTATTTATAAATAAGTATATAAAGCCATTCAAGTAAAAATTAGTAACTGAAATTTATTTATTAAAATAAATAGTCAAGATAGAATATCAATTAGGTTTATTTTAACAAGTTGAGAGGAATTATAGTTATCTTTCTACTCATATTTAATTTGTATTAATAGCACATTCAACTTGTATCAAATATTATATTATAAAAATTCTAAACTTTATTATTATAATAATTTTAATATTAATTAAATTATATATTATAATAAGGTAATATTAATCATATATAAATTAAAATGTATTGATTTAATTAAACTTTTCTAATATTATAATGCAAGTTAGATTTTGCATATCATATTATATTATATATATTTCAGTTTTATTTATGTAAGATATTGAGAAAGGAGATAAAACTAGAATAAACAAGTGTTCAAGGAAAATGGTAAGGTTCACTACAGAGGATTTCGATGTGTTATTTGTTAGTATAAAGTTAAAATTCATAACTTGGGAAATCAATAAAATTAACTTTATTAAAATACATTTACTTCTCCTTAAGTTGAGCACATATAAGTTTTTATTCAAAAAGACAACCGTAATGGAAGTTACTTGTAATGGAAGTTTTTGAACTTTAAACTCGATTTCATTTATAAAATCTCTTTGCATTGGATTTAATTTAGAAAAAGAATTTAATTTTTAGGAAACGATAAAATTTCAGACATAAACTATCAAAACATATAACTATTATTGCATTCATATTAAAGCTTTGAAGTTAGCAATTTTGGAATCACTTTGCTTGATTTCCATATTTATTAATGTTGAAATTTTTAAATATTTCTAAAATCTACAATCAAGTAAATTATATATAATTCTAAAATATTCTCTAAATTAAGTTCAAAGTTTATGTTACTATAAACCATTATCCTAAATGTGAGAAAAACCCAAGAAAATAATAAATATTTGTAGATTCCACACATAGAGAAAATAATATCCATATTTAGAATCATTAAGATCACTTATGAATTTTAAATATTCCAAATATTTTACTATAAATGTCCCACAAATATATCGTTAGAAGATGCATCTATTAATTCCTGGACGTTATGAATCCATTGAATACACTAACCCTTCCTACTCTTCTTTGTCTTCACCTTTGTCTTCCATTGCTTATAAACCATCTCCACAAAACATATACCTTCATCACCTTCCCCAATAAATATCTCCCAAAATTCTTACTCTTTGTTTCTTTGGCTATAAACTGATAGCTCTATGAAAATGTAATCCTCTTCAGCATCATTAACCTCTCAATTGCTACATAATCAATATAATATTTATGTCCCTCCTCTTCTTCAAGTATAACATTCCTAAGCGAGTCATTAGTTATTGTTGTAACCAAAACGTTTAGAAATTGTCCAAGGCGAGACTCTAGCATTTGATCTGAATATTGGCCACTATTAGTTTTGCATTGACCATGGAAACTTATAATGTTTACCTTTATAAATAAATAAATTATTTTTTATTTTAATTTAAAAAAAAATATTCTACCATTTCATTGGCTTAAAAATGTGTTTGTCTTATTTCAGTGTTCTCGACATGTGTCCTATTCCTTAGAACTCACCAATTTTCATAGGATCACCAGCTTTCATAAGGGAATATTGTAACAAGATTAGTTTTTTTTATATAATTTAATACATATGTGAGCTTATATTATTAGTCTAATAGTTACAACACTCCCATGTTTTGAACCAAATTATCCTGGGGGTCGTTACTTTGTTAATGTAATTGAAATATGATTTCGTTCATATTCGTAACGCTATTAACTTGTTTTTTTTTTTAATTTGGATGCTTAATTCAAAAATGCGTATAGTTTCATGGTTTTATCGATATCAAATAGCGAGCAACATAGAGAAGAGAAAAGTAAGATTCCCAGCACCACCTTTAGGATAGGATGGAGCCTTCCTGCATTGCAAGCCAGAGACAAGCATGGAGGCATCATGCTGTGACCACAATTCTAACACTTGAATTGTTTCCTATAATAACCTTAGTTAGAACTATTCATTCTCTATTTTTTGTTGCCTCATTGTTATATGTTGATAATTTTTCAGAATATAACATGCTTTAGCCAATTTTTTGTAATCTACACATCCCTAATGTATCTTTGTATAAAAAATATCATTAGACATCATGGCAGGATTGCTCGCATTGTGGGAAAATGCTTCATGTAGAGAAAGTAAAGACTCGCTTAGAAATGTTATACTTCAAGAAGAGGAGGGAGAGAAATATTATATTGATTATAAAGAAATTGAGAGGTTAATGAAGCTGAAGAGGAATATACTTTTATAGAGCTATCAGTTCACAACCAAAGAAACAAAAAGTAATAATTTTGGGAGATATTTATTGTGGAAGGAGATGAAGGTATATGTTTTGTGGCGATGGTTTGTATGTAATGGAGTACAAAGGTGAAGATAAAGAAGAGTAGGAAGGGTTAGTGTATTAAATGGATTCATAACATCCAGGCATTGACAGATGCATCTTCTAACAATATATTTGTGGGACATGTATAGTAAAATATTTGGAAGATTTAAAATGTAGAAGTCATTCTTAATGATTGTAAATATGGATATGATTTTCTCTATGTGTGGAACCTAAAAATATATATTATTCTCTTGGGTTTCTCCCACATTTGGAATGATCGTTTATAGTAACATAAAACTTGAACTTTATTTAGGCAATATTTTAGAATTATATATGATTTAGTTGACTGTGGATTTTAGAAATATTTCAAAATTTCAACATTAATAAATATGGAAATCATTTCTAACTTCAAAGCTTTAGTTTTAATGCAATAATAGTTATATGTTTTGAGAGTTTATGTTTGAAATTTTATCATTTCCTAAACCTTAAATTCTTTTTCTAAATTAAATCCAATGCTAAGGCATTTTGTAAGTGAAATCTAGTGTAAAGTCCATAGACTGCCATTACAAGTGACTGCGATTATGGTTGTTTCTTTGAATAAAATATTTTATGTGCTCAACCTAAGGAGAAATAAAAGTATTTTAATAAATTTAATGTTATTGATTTTCCATGTTATGAATTTTAACTTTATACTAGCAAAGAACATATTCAAATCCCCTATAATGAACCTTACCATTTTTCTTGAACACTTGTTTATTTAAGTTTTATGTCTTATTTCAGGGTTCCCGACATGTGTCTTACTCCTTGTTCATGACCATGTTTATACAATAAATATCTCCCAAAATTCTTACTCTTTGTTTCTTTGGCTGTAAACTGATAGCTCTATAAAAATATAATCCTATGTAGCTTCATTAACCTCTCAATTGTTACATAATGAAAATAATATCTCTCCCTCCTCTTCTTGAAGTATAACATTCCTAAGAGAGTCATTAGTTATTGTTGTAACCAAAAGGATTAGAAATTGTATAATATTTTTATTAGTTCATGTTAAGGCAAACTCTAGCAATTGATTTGATTACCGACCATTATTAGTTTTTCATTGTCCATGGAAAGTTATAATGTTTACCTTTATAAATAATTAAATGATTTTTTATTTTAATTTAAAAAACAATTTGTTAGCATTTCATTGGATTAAAATGTGTATGTCTTATTTCAGGTTCCCGACATGTATCCTATTTCGTAGAACTCACCTATTTTTCAATAACATGTTGTGAAACCATTTTACTTGAACACTTGTTTAATTAAGTTTTTTTTTTTTTCAATTTCAACGTCATATCTTTTTTCTTCAATTCATTCTAATTTTTAGACTCTCATTAATCTCGACTATTATAAGTTCCTTAACTATAAATATTTTATTAACAAGTGTTCCAAGGAAGCGTAGTATTTACCACATAAGCAGATATTATGCTTTTAGAAAACTTTCAAATTTATATATAAAGTGGAAAAGTTAATTTGTGAATTTTTTAAAATTTCCAATAATTATCATAGTTTTTAATGATTTATTCTATATTAATTAAAAAATAATTGTGCATATCATGTAATAAAAAATACATTAATTATTCATAAAGTCGAACATCAATACGGAAGTGATGAATAAAAATCCATTATAGAATCCAAAATTAATAACGCAATAAGTTAAATTCAATAAGTTATCTTTCATGAGATAAAGATATAGCTAAACTCATACATTTTATACAACCCAATTTTCATTATTCTTAACATCACTTGTAACACATTCTATTCATTACTCTTACTTAATTATTACTCATTACTCTTATTTTATATTTCACTTATTATTTTTCATAAATTATTATTAGTTTATTGACGTTATTATATATTTTAAATTTCTAATTTATTTAATAAATATAAATAATTTTAATGTTATATATATATATATATATATATTTATTTATTTATTTTGTGACAGCCTCATTAAAGTTAACTAGTGTTAACTAGTTAAAAGCCAATTTGCTTATCTTTATCTGGAAAGAAAAAACTCAAATAATTACTATTGATTAAACAAGTTATTTAATTTTCTGATTTATTAATTAGGAGTAATTAATTAATGAAAGGAAAATATTTTTAAAGCTGATGGTAAAAATGTTTTCAAGAATAGGAGGTGGTTGGGGATAGTTGGAAAGACAGTTATCTACTCCTCTGAGGATAAAGTTGAATCCCAGAGGAGGCGTAGGGGTTCTGTGCTAATGGTAAAGGGGAGTATTTTCTAGAGCTCGTTATAATCATTTGAAAATAACTCACAGCATACATTGTAAAACCAGACTTTCTGAGTTTGATTGGATTGGCCATCTAGAGGTCACAGCAGAAAGTGAAACAAATCCACTGTTATCCCGGGACACCATCCAGATTCTAGAGCTAGGGGGCAAGTGGAGGACGTAATAGCCTCCCTTGATGGTTTAGAGGACCACAGCTTTAAGAGAGTAATCCAAATAAGTATAATGACTGAGTTGCATACTGTATTTTATGTATTAATATGAAAGGGTTAACTGTGGTAGGAATTTCATTAAATAAAAGTGGAAGTGGGTTTTACTGAAATACTGTTTAAATTACAGTGGCAATGGTTTTACTGAAATACTGTTTAAACTACAGTGGAAGTGGGTTATTACTAAAATACTGATAAAAAGTAGAAGATTTTTTTTATGCAAAAGGGAAAGAATAAAACCATAGAAGAACCCAGTTAAATACTTAGACTGCATGTATACAGAAAATAGTTATAAAAACTACAACAGACCTAATATTTTAATAGCTAGCGCAATAAACTATAGATACAAATTTTTACATATATATCTAAGAAGAGATGAAGAATAGGTGGTAAAACTATGTGTATACAAATGTCTTATGATATACGCAGCATAATACTAGAAATTCTTAACATTGTTATATGTAACTTCATTAACCCCTGAAACAAAAACACTAGAACTTTCAGTCCCGGGTTGAGGTAAAACCCTACCCGAGACCGACTGTTCAACTTTGTAAGTATTTGTAATACACATACATTATTTGCGATGGTCCGGTCACCGTAGCATGTACCTAACCGTATATTACAGAAAATAAAATTAAGAAAGAAACTTTGTGGAATGGATAATCGAAAGAACGATGGTAAGGTACCATTAACCCGCAAACTCAGCGTGAAAATTCTCTTTACCAAAAATAAATAACAGGAAACAAGAAATCATATGACATTTCCATAGATTCATTCTATTTAACATCATAAAACAGTGGAAGATGTATTTCTCAAACTATAGATTGTATAATAAAACCAAATTACATGCAAAATGAAGTGAAACGAGGTTTTTTTCCAACCCTGAATGTGCCTATATGAATTGTTAAGCTTTAGAAAAAGAGAGAGTTCTCTTCAGAAATATAACTTATTAAAAATATACCATTACAAGCTAGGGCATAGTCCCAAAATGTAAAGTGAAAGTCGAGCTGAATTAGAAACATAACAGAGAGCTCAACAGAGCTAATCAAAACCCATGTCTGTTTCCAAAAAAAACAAAAAAACTCGGTTATAAACCCTAAGGGATTACCCTTCGACTAATAAATCATTGCAATAAGTTATGAAACCCTATGCTAGGTATAAACCCTCATTAACTGTTTATACATTTTCGTAAATATGAAATAATTTAAACAAGAAATTGAACGGAAGACTAGAGCCGTAGGTTACGGTATCCCTTCGAAGGGAAAGGTACCTGTGCAACAAGGACGAGAGTAGTTAGCCGAGGTCATGAAGACTGTGGTAAGGAACCACTAACAGAAGTTTGCTCGAGGGTTTGGTAAGTCAGAACCACTAACCTACAAGGAAATAGAAAAACCAAGATATCAGGATAAGTTTCTAAGCATTTAACCAATAATAAAACTAGAATGCGTGAGCTAAAGGAAGAATGGATCGGATAATTACCTGTATCAAGGGAAATTTTGTTTCACCGCACTGTGAAAACAATCAAATAACAAGTATTACACTTCTAAAGCGAATGAATTATTATACAACTCTGTAACAAGCAAGAGACTGATTAAAACAAGAAAAATATAGCCACAGATATCCATACTGTTGGCGCATATCTAAATTCCATTTCCTCCATTACAAATGTGACGCATGGACAAAGTAGAAGTGCAAGAATTCTCCGCAATAGAGGATCATAAAAAAAGACCAAATTTCAACTGAATAAACCGACGGAGCAGCCCTAACAGCCAGAGGCCAAGTTAACAGAGTATTGGTAGCAGAGAAATGGAGAAATTATGCAGAGGAATGGAAAACCTAAATGGGGTTCGAGGCGGAGTGCCAAATAGTGATCCAACTCATTAACTCACAGTTCAACAATAGTAAAACTCGGAGTTTCCCTCAATAACCACGACGATTCCAATGCGATCTACAGTTTTCCAAGGGGATTAAAAACCCTATACTGATATATTAAATGGAGTTGAAATAAATCCACAGAGGTTCAATATCAAACGCCAGGTGGAGTACTATATTAATTCCAGATTAAATCTTATCAGTGGATTACCATTGACAGAATCGATATATAATCATGGTGAACTTTGTCAACGCATAAACTATGAATAAATAATTGTAATAATAAGATCTCAGTTTAAAATCTCAAGTGTTGACCAGTTGGGGTGTATATTATATGTGTAGAGTTAAATCATACAAATACATTATATGTTTTCTAATGTAAGTCATAGAAGAAATATTGAACCATGCGCCAGCTTTGATAAATGTCTTTTTATTATTATTGGTATTTTTATTGCATAAGTACTGTGGAAGGGTTTGATGTTTATATACATGTGGAGGTAAGTAAAAAAAAAATTTATAGTAGTAATTTAATTAAGAATGATTGTGACAAGTGGTATTAGAGCAGCGTTACTATGCTATGGACCCTAAGGGTCGACTAAGGATGAAGCTGTGTATGTGAATAATGCATAGAGAGATAGAGAGAGAGAGAGAGAGAGAGAGAGAGAGAGGAGCTATAACATCACAATTGCAACAAGGGGCTGGGGAAACTCAAGCACCAACAGTCATGAACCCAGAAATGTGGGTTCAGTTAAGTGTAGAACAACAACACCAAACTAGTTTCTTGTTGAATACTGTACATAAATTGCAAGAGGAAATGATAAGAGTCCGAAAGGATAATGAGGGACTGTTACAAGATTAGGAGAAAATACTAAAGAGTTTATCAGACAAACAAAATCAGGAGATGGATAATCCAAGTGCTGAAAGAGGCTTACCAGCAGATGATGAATAGCAAATGAGAATTAATATCACAGATAGACTTGAAAAGAGTCCCTCTCAAAGAATTAAGATTAAGAATTACAATGAGGCAGAGTCAGGAAATCTTTTCGACCAGCAAGATATTAAGAGATAGAAAGTGGAACTACAGGGAGAATTCTGTAAGATTAAGCCACCAACGTTTGATGGTGAGGTAGAGGAAGTGGTGGAAACCTGGTTAATTAACATGAATAAGTACTTTTAGGTATATGAATATAATAGCAACCTGAAGGCCAGACTGGCTATATACCAATTACGAGAAAAGGCCACCATGTGGTGGGAATAAGTGCAAAATGTATGCAGCATTGAAGAACGAGATATTACCTGGGAATTGTTTCAGCAGTATTTTAAAGACAAGTACTTGACAGAGATATTTTATGACGAAAAATATAAATAATTTCATGATCTAAGTCTGGGAAAAATGACCACGGATGATTATGTCACTAAATTCACTTCCCTGTTACGTTATGTCCCTTATCTCCAAGAGGAAAAGGCTAAAGTGCAGAGGTTCCTAAGTAGCTCACCAAGTCATATGAGGGAACGAATAAAAATTGTTAATCCTCAGACCATGGATGAAGCCATTAATAAGGCACGAATGTGCGATCAGCAATCCAAAGCCAAGGGTGAAGGAGGAAAAAGCTGCCAGCCAAAGAAAAGTCAAAAAAGTAATTCCAATTTCAAAGGCAACTTTAAAGGCATAGCGTGAAATCCTATTGGTAAGAAATTTGGTAGAAATCACCAAAGAACCAAATGACCAGCGGAAGAAAAGCCTACAGAAGCATCTAGTAAGCCAGTGCAGGGACAGATTACTAAACCTCCTCTACAGTGTTGGGGTTGTGGGGAGGCTCATTATTATAAAAACTGTCCACAACGAACCAGAAACGATACAGTGGAAAATATACAGGAAGCATCTACAGTGGGGAACATGGCGCGTAACATACCCTGCATCAATGCAGCTTTGGAAGACGGCAGGCTGATTATCAGCCCACAGTGATTGAATTAGAAGGTAATTTTGCTAAGTAAACCTGTTTCAATTTTGGTAAATCCTGGAGGAAGTTTGAGTTATGTAAGCCCCAAATTGGTGGAAATGTGTAAATTAAAAGAACAAAAATTTAAGAATTCATGGTTAGTACAGCTAGCTACCGGGACAAGATGAAAGGTAACTGCAAATATTCCGAATTGTACATTGGAAGTGGCAGAACATAAATTACAATTGGAGTTAAATATTTTACCATTGGGATCTTACGATGTGTTACTGGGCATGCACTGGTTATAAAAGCACTAGACTTTAGTGGATTGTAAAGAAAAGATTATTTACTATAGAATTCAAGATGGCATGCGAAAAGAGATTCAAGGACATAAAAAGCCAGTACAAATACGCCCAATCACAACATCTCAAATGGGTAAGTGTATCAGAAAAGGATGCCAGCTGTATGAAATTCAAGTAGGGTATGCAGACTCCAAGGAAAAGTCAACAACAATGGAGGATATACCTGTAGTACAGGAATTTCTAGATGTTTTTCTGGAAAACATTCTGGGTTTACCACCAAGGAGGGATATTGACTTCACCATAGAATTGTTACCAGGAGCCTCCCCAGTGTCAAGGGCTCCTTATAGAATGAACATCCCAGAACTAACTAAACTGAAAATGCGGCTACAAGAACTGTTGGAAAAAGGTTATATCTACCCAAGTGTGTCTCCATGGGGAGCACCAGTTCTATTTGTTAAAAAGAAAGATGGAACCATGTGTATGTACGTGGATTACAGGTAACTTAATAAGCGAACCGTCAAGAATAAATACCCCCTACCAAGAATCGATGACTTATTCGATCAAGTAAAAGGGGCTAAGGTGTTTTCTAAGATAGACTTAAGATCCGGATATCATCATATTCTAATTAAGGATGAAGACATTTGTAACACAACATTTCACACTTGTTATGGGCACTATGAATTCTTGGTGCTATCCTTTGGATTGTCGAATGCACCAACAACCTTTATGAGGTTAATGCATGGAATCTTTCATCCATTTTTGGATAACTTTGTACTTATTTTCATAGATGATATTCTGATATATTCTAAAAATCTGTAGGAACATACGGAGCATTTTAGAATAGTCCTGGGAATGCTAAGAAAACATCAACTATATGTTAAGTACAGTAAATGTGATTTCTTTAAAATAGAAATGCAATATCTGGGCCATGTCATATCAGCTGAAGGAATCGTTGTTGATATGGAAAATATAAAAAATATTATGGAATGGAAAGTACCCCAGAATGTGGCTGACATTAGATCATTTATGGGATTAGCTGGTTATTATAGAAGACTTCTAAAAGGATTTTCTAAAATTTCTTTTCATATTACATCTTTTCAAAGGAAAGGAAAGATCTTCAAATGGACAAATGAGTGTCAGAACAACTTTGAAAAGCTAAAACAACTTCTAACTACATCACCGGTATTGAGGGTAGTTGGCCCTGATAAAGAATATGAAGTTTGTACTGATGCAAGTAAAGAAGGTGTTGGAGCAATCTTAACCCAAGAAGGAAAAGTGGTAGCATACGAGTCTAGGAAACTAAAGGACCATGAACAAAGATATTATACTTATGATTTGGAGCTTACAACAGTGGCACATGCTCTCTGAGTGTGGAGGCATTACTTGCTGGGTAAGAGGTTTGTACTTAAAACAAATCATACTAGCTTGAATAGTTATTTCAAGCAAGCAGATTTAAACTCCAGGCAGGCAATATGGAATGCCTGTCTAAGTGAATTGGATATGGACATTCAACATGTAAAGGGAAAGGAAAATCGAGTAGCAGATGCATTGAGCAGAAAATTACATGGTATTTTTGAGTTGTATTATAATGAGCTAGAAAGCCAATTTTTGGAACAATTAATTGAGGAGGCATGAAAAGATCCAGAATAAAAATTTCTATGTCAAAAAATGGAAGAAAATAGGATGTAAGCTAAAACATCTGAGTATGGAAAGAATGAAGATCAAATGTTGACCTTCCGAGGAAGAATATATGTGCCTAATCGCATAACTCTAAAGGATTTAATATTGAATCAATTTCATCATAGAAATTACGCGGGTCATCCAGGATATCAAAAAATGCTTACGGAAATAAGAAAGGTATATTATTGGCCAGGCATGCGTAAGAATATGCTGAATATCTAAGCAAATATTTGGAATTTCAATAGGTAAAGGTGGAGCACCAACATCCTGCGGGACTATTATAGCCCATACCCATACTTGAATGGAAGTGGGAGGTTATCTCCTTAGATTTCATCACATGCTTGCCACGAACAAAAAGACAGAATGATTCAATCATGGTAGTGGTAGACATATTAAGAAAATATTCAGATTTTATACTTGTACAGTCTACCTATAAGACAATACAGATTGTTGATATATTTATGAAGGAAATTTTCAGGTTACATGGAATTCCAAAAACCATAATTTCAGACTGGGATGTTAAGTTCATGTCGACATTCTGGAAAACGTTGTTTTCTGGTCTGGGAACGCAGATAAATTTTAGCACCGCCTATCATCCCCAGACTGACGAGAAAACGGAGAGGGTAAATAAAATATTAGAAGACATGTTGTGCATGTATGTGATGCAGCATCCAACCAAGTGGGAGGATTATTTGTATCTTGTTGAGTTTTCTTATAATAACGGTTATCAGGAATCTCTGAAAATAAGCCCCTTTGAGGCATTATATGGTAGGCAATTCCGTACACCTATAAATTGGAGTAGTCCTAAGACAAAATTAACGTTGGGACCTGAGATGTTGGCGAAAATGGAAGCTGAGGTAAAAAGAATAAGATAGAATCTGAAGGCTACTCAAGACCGACAAAAAATTTATGCAGATAAGAAAAGGTCTTATCGTGAATTTGTGGTGGGAGATCATGTTTATGTGAGAATTAAACCCAATAGGAGTACCTTAAGGTGGACCTCTTGTGCCAAATTATCTCCCAGATACTGTGGACCTTTCCAAGTACTGGAAAGGGTAGGACCAGTAGCATATCGGTTGGCTTTACCCAGCCACATTCAAGTTCACAATATGTTCCATGTGTCTTTGTTGAAGCGATATGTACATGATGAAAAAAATGTGATTCATTGGAAAAGAATTCAGGTACGATAGGAATAAGAATCCTAACTTGAAGCTCTGAACAAAATTGATGCATATTGATTTGAAAACATTTTTTTTTTGTTTTCAAGTAGAACCAAGCGGAGAATTTTTGGTCGAGCCGCAACACATACTTGATTGAAGAGAAATCGTACTCCGCAAATGAGTAGTTATCCAGGTAAAATTGCAATGGAGGCACTTCGGACTGGATGAAGCTACTTGGGAGGATGAAAAGTTTATGCATAAAGCTTACCCGAAGCTCTTTGCAAATCTAGGTTGAAACACTAAGGACAGTGTTACTTCCAAGGGGGGAAGTTGTGACAGCCTCATTAAAGTTAACTAGTGCTAACTAGTTAAAAGACAATTTGATTATCTTTATCTGGAAAGAAAAAACTCAAATAATTACTGTTGATTAAACAAGTTATTTAATTTTCTTATTTATTAATTAGGAGTAATTAATTAATGAAAGGAAAATCTTTTTAAAGCTGATGGTAAAAAAAATTTCAAGAATAAGAGGTGGTTGGGGACAGTTGGAAAGACAGTTACCTACTCCTCTGAGGATAAAGCTAAATCCCAGAGGGGGAGTAGGGGTTCTGTGCTAATAGTAAAGGGGAGTATTTTCTAGAGCTCATGATGATCAGTTGAAAATAACTCACACCATACCTTGTAAAACCAGACTTTCAGAGTTTGAATATATTGGCCATCCGGAGGTCACAATAGAAATTAAAACAAATCCACTATTAACCTGGGACACCATCCAGATTCTGGAGCTAGGGGTCAAGTGGAGGACATAATAGCTTCCCTTGATGGTTGAGAGGAGCACAACTTTAAAAGAGTAATCTAGATAATTATAATGACTGAGTTGCATATTGTCTTTTATGTATTAATATGAAAGGGTTAACTGTGGTAGGAATTTCATTAAATTACAATGGAAGTGGGTTTTACTGAAATACTGTTTAAATTACAGTGGAAGTGGTTTTTACTGAAATACTGTTTAAATTACAGTGGAAGTGGTTTTTACTGAAATACTGTTTAAATTACAGTGGAAGTGGTTTGTTACTGAAATATTGATAAACAGTAGAAGATTTTCTTTATGCAAAAGGGAAAGAAGAAAGCCATAAAAGAAGCCAATTAAATACATAGACTGCACGTATACAGAAAAGAGTAATAAAAACTATAGCAGAGCTAATCTTTTAACTACTAGCACAATAAACTATAGATACAAATTTTTACATATACATCTAAGAAGAGATGAAGAATAGGTGGTAAAAATTTGTGTATACAAATGTCTTATGATATACGCAACATAATACTAGAAATTCCTAACATTGTTATATGTAACTTCATTAACCCCTAAAACAAAAAGACTAGAACTTGTAGTCCTGGGTTGAGGTGAAACCCTACCCGAGACCGACTGTTCAACTTAGTAAGTATTCGTAACACACAGACATTCTTTGCGGTGGTCTAGACACCGTAGCATGGAGCTAACCATATATTACAGAAAATAAAATTAAGAAAGAAACTCTGTGGAATGAATAATAGAAAGAACGTTGGTAAGGTACCATTAACCCGCAAACTCGGCGTGAAAATTCTCTTTACCAAAAATTAATAACGGGAAACAACAAATCAGCTGACATTTCTATAGATTCATTCTATTTAACATCATACAACAGTGGAAGATACATTTCTCAAACTACATATTGTAGAATAAAACAAAATTACATGCAAAATGAAGTGAAACGAGGTTTTTTTCCAACCCTGAATGTGTCGATATGAATTTTTAAACTTTAGAATAAGAGAGAGTTCTCTTTAGAAATATAACTTATTAAAAATATACCATTACAAGCTATGGAATTTCCCTGAAATGTAAAGTGAAAGTCGAGCTGAATTAGGAACATAACAGAGAGCTCAACAGAGCTAATCAAAACCCATGTCTGTTTAAAAAAAAAAAACTTGGGTATAAACCCTAAGGGATTACCCTTCGACTAATAAATCATTGCAATAAGTTATGAAACCCTATCCCAGGTATAAACCCTCATTAACTATTTATACATTGCCATAAATATGAAATAATTTAAACAAGAAATGGAACGGAAGACCAGAACCCTAGGTTATGGTCTCCCTTCGAAGGGCAAGGTACCTGTGCAGCAAGGAAGAGAGTAGTTAGCCGAGGCCGTGAAGACTATGGTAAGGAAACACTAACGGAAGTCTGCTCGAGGGTTTGGTAAATCGGAACCACTAAACTGCAAGGAAATAGAACAACTAAGAGCTGGGGTTAAGTTTTTAAGCATTTAACCAATAATAAAACTAGAATTCCTAAGCTAAAGGAAGAATGGCTCGGATAATTACCTGTATCAAGGTAAATTCCATTTGACCACACTGTGAAAAAAATCAAATAACAAGTATTACACTTCTAAAGTGAATGACCTATTATACAACTCTCTAACAAGTAAGAGACTAAGTAAAACAAGAAAAATATAGCCACAGATAGCAATACCGTTGGCGCATATCTAAATGCCATTTCCTCCATTGAAAATGCGAACGCATCGACAGAGTACAAGCGCAAGACTTCTCCACAACAAAGGATCATCAACAAAGACCAAATTTCAGCTGAATAAGCTAACAGAGTAGCCCCAATAGCCAGAGGCCAAGTTAACAGAGTATTGGTAGTAGAGAAATCGAGAAATTATGCAGAGTAATGACAAACCTAAATGGGGTTTGAGGCGGAGTGCCCAAAGCGTATAGGGCTGGAGAAGTCTAGCTCTGAACCCCACCAAACAATGATACAACTCATCAACTCACAATTCAACAGCAGTAAAACTCAGAGTTTCCCTTAATAACCACGACGAATCAAATGCAATCTACAGCTATCCAAGGGGAGAAAAAACCCTATACTGATATATTAAATGGAGTTGAAATAACTCCACAGAGGTTCAATATCAAACTCCAAGTGGAGTACTATATTAATTCCAGATTAAATCTTATCAGTGGATTACCATTGAAAGAATCGGTATATAATCATGGTGAACTTTATCAACGCATAAACTATGAATAAATAATTGTAATGATAAGATCTCAGTTTAAAATCCCAAGTGTTGACAAGTTGGGGTGTACATTATATGCGTAGAGTTAAATCATACGAATACATTATGTGTTTTCTAATGTAAGTCATAACAGAAATCTTGAACCATGCGCTAGCTTTGATAAATGTCTTCTTATTATTATTGGTATGTTTATTGCATAAGTATTGTGGAAGGGTTTGATGTTTATATACATGTGGAGGTAAGTAATTTTTTTTTTATAGTAGTAATTTAATTAAGAATGATTGTGACATATATATATTTTAAAATTTTTATAATCTCGAAAGGATTTAATGAACTCACAAGTTTGACTTATAAACATTGTACTATCTCATAAGATTTTCCTGAGTAATGAATTAGTATTTTCAATTAAAAAAATAGTTTAAACAACAAAATATCAAAATTTATATTCAAAATATTTACAAATTTATTTAAAAATAGGTATATTAAACCATTCAAGTAAAAATTAGTAATTTCAAAGAAACTTAACTAAAATTTATTTATTAAAATAAATAGTCATGGTTGAATATCAATTAGGTTTATTTTAAAAAGTTGAGAGAACTTATAGTTATCTTTCTACTCAAATATAATTTGTATGAATAGAACATTCAACTTATATCAAATATTATATTTAAAAAAAATTAAACCTTATTATTATAATAATTTTAAAATTGATTAAATTATATATTATAATAATGTAATATTAATCCTATATATATTAAAATGTATTTATTTAATTTTTTATTTAGAATTTGAATTAAATTTTTCTTCATCTTTAAAAATTTAATTAAAGTTTGTAAGATTATCATGCAAAATAAATTTTATATACATATATATATATATAGTTAAGGTTTATTTATACAAGATATTGAAAAAAGACATAAAACTTAAATAAACAAGTGTTCAAGAAAAATGGTAAGGTTCATTATAGGGGATTTGAATATGTTCTTTGCTAGTATAAAGTTAAAATTCATAACTTGGAAAATCAATAAAATTAACTTTATTAAAATAATTTTATTTCTCCTTAGGTTGAGCACATAAAATATTTTATTCAAAGAAACAACCATAATGGCAGTCACTTGTAATGGAAGTTTATGGACTTTACACTAGATTTCACTTACAAAATGCCTTAGCATTGGATTTAATTTAGAAAAAGAATTTAAGGTTTAGGAAATGATAAAATTTCAAACATAAACTCTCAAAACATATAACTATTATTGCATTAAAACTAAAGCTTTGAAGTTAGCAATGATTTCCATATTTATTAATGTTGAAATTTTGAAATATTTCTAAAATCCACAGTCAACTAAATCATATATAATTCTAAAATATTCCCTAAATAAAGTTCAAATTTTATGTTACTATAAACGGTCATCCTAAATATGGGAGAAACCCAAGAAAATAATACATATTTGTAGGTTCCACACATAGAGAAAATCATATCCATATTTACAATCATTAAGAATGACTTCTACATTTTAAATCTTCCAAATATTTTACTATACATGTCCCACAAAGATATTGTTAGAAGATGCGTATGTTGATTCCTAGATGTTATGAATCCATTTAATACAGTAACCCTTCCTACTCTTTTTTTTCTTCACCTTTTTCTTCCATTACATACAAACCATCTCCACAAAACATGTACCTTCATCACCTTCCGCAATAAATATCTCCCAAAATTCTTACTCTTTGTTTCTTTGGCTGTAAATTGATAGCTCTATAAAAATATAATCCCTTAAGCTTCATTAGCCTCTCAATTTCTACATAATCAATATAATATTTATGTCCCTCCTCTTCTTTAAGTATAACATTCCTATGTGAGTCATTACTTTCTCTACATGAAGCATCTTCCCACAATGCGAGCAATCCTGCCATGTTGTCTAATGATATTTTTAATACAAAGATCACGTGTGGATGTGTAGATTACAAAAAAATTGGCTGAAGCACATTATATTCTGAAAAATTGTCAACATATAATAATGAGGCAATAAAAATTAGAGAATGAATAGTTTTAACTAAGGTTGTTATAGGAAAAAATTCAAGTATTAGAATTTTGGTCACAACATGATGCCTCCATGCTTGTCTCTGGCTTGCAATGCAGGAAGGGTCCATCCTATCCTAAAAGTGGCGTTGGGAATATTACTTTTCTCTTCTATACGTTGCTTGCTATTTGATATCAATAAAACCCTGAAAATATATGCATTTCTGAATTAAGCGTCCAACTTAAAAAAAGAAAAAAAGAAAAAATTTAATAGTGTTATGGATATGAAAGAAATCGTATTTCAATTACATTAACAAAGTAACGACCTTCGGGACAATTTCGTTCAAAACATGGGAATGTTGTAACTGTCAGACTAATAATATAAGCTCACATATGTATTAAATTCTATAATTTTTTTAACCTTGTGACAATATCCCCATGAAAGCTGGTGATCCTATGAAAACTAGTGAGTTCTAAGGAATAGGACACATGTTGGGATCCCTGTAATAAGTCATACACATTTTTAAGCCAATGAAATTCTAACAAATTATTTTTTAAATTAAAATAAAAAATACTTTAATTATTTATAAAGGTAAACATTATAACTTTCCATGGTCAATGCAAAAATAATAGTGGTCAATAGTAAAATCAATTACTAGAGTCTTGCCTTGTCATGGACTAATAAAAATATTATACAATTTCTAATCCTTTTGGTTACAACAATAACTAATCAAATACAGTTGACCAAATTTTCTTCAATTTTCCTTCTATTTTTCTTTGAAGTATGGGGAAATATTTAATTCACCAAAAATATCAAATAATTAGCAACT